>OX459031.1:34364541-35594729 GCA_949775025.1 Tricholauxania praeusta
ATGATGAATTTGAATTTCCTCTTATAATAGTGGGCGTAAACTATGCTTAGAGCTTTCCATAAGTCATATGAAACATACATATGTACAAAATTTTATCCATCTGCCTCAAATAGTTGTTATAGTATAAAAAGTGTTGGTTTTTTCTGATATTATAGGGCTTGGCACCTTCAATTTTTTTAATGAAGCGTTCTTTTGCTCGTACCTTTAATAAATGTACAAAGACTTACTCATCTGCCACAAATAAATGATGATATATGATAAATTTGATATTGGAAGGCGTGTCACTATCCAGTTTTCTAAGCAAAACTCTACAAAAACCTTCCATAAAACATAAGAAGCATTTAAAAAACAATTACAAAAATGCGTTATGTAGTTCGCGAATTTATTTGTGACAGAGAAACGGTTTTCGCATATGAGCGTGTGCAACAGCCTATTTTTTTTAATTGAAACTAACTTTTGCTAGTATCTCTTAAATGTACCAATCCTCATCTTATTCGTCAAATAGTCGATGAGATATGATCGTTAAAATTCAATTTAAAAAAATACTTTACATGAAGGCCACCTAATTAAAATTTTACGGCCTTAGCTGTGCCTCTTAATGTAAAAGCCACGTGGTGTAAATTCCATAAGAACCGATTGAGTGGTCTTCGAGAAAATGTAATTTAAAAAATAATTTTGTATGAGGGTCAGCCTAAATAAAAGTTTTGTGGGCTTAGCTATGCCTCTTAATATAAAAAAACACGTGGTGTAAATTCCATGTGAATCGATGCGGGGGTCTTTGGGAAAATGCTATTTTAAAAATATTTTTGTATGAGTGCCACCCTAAATAAAAGTTTAATATTCTTCAACCTATTCTCAGACCTACCAAATATACACAAAAAACTTCATAAAAATCGATCAAGGCGTTTCGGTTCGATAACAAACACTGTGACACGAGATTTTTATATACATATTAGATAGACGATAAAATTTTAAGTTTAAATTCATTCCAAAATTGAGAAATTTTCTTAAAAAAATAATAAAAATAAATAATATATAGAAAAATTCGTTATTCAAAATCCCACATCTGGATATTTTAACACGGATAGCTAAAAAACTGAACATTGAAAATTCGAAAAAAGTAGATCCCATCGTTTGCGCACTATCAGACTAGAATTGAAATTTGGTAATTAAATAACCGTTTTTTGCAAAACAAAATTTGAAGAAAAATTATCAGTACATACATTTTTAAAAATGACGATTTATTTTTGAAACTTGAAAATACTTCGTCATTTTTTATGAAAAGTGCACTTAAAAAAAAAAAACATGCAATATAGCTGATTGTTCGCGGAGTTATGAGCATTTAAAAAACAAGACGATAAAGACGTTACTTTCCAATATCTCCTAAAAAATAGCTGGATAAAAAAAACTCTCAACCAGTACTAAAAACAAAAAAAAAACGGCGGGTTGCACTCCGGGAGTGCCGACAGAAGTGAAAACAAATCGTTTAATGGCAAGTTAGTGTGTTAGTTGGTATGTGTGCGTTTTCTTTTTATATGGCAATGCAATGGAAGATAAAAACGGAATATGTATTCAAATTTTACTCTCGCTCTCATTCTCAATTTGTCAACGCAACACCGCGGACTTTGAAAGAAACAAACATGTAAGCATAACAATCGTTGAATGAGAATGCAATGTGTCAGTTAGTGTGTCTGCTTTGCTTTTTGTCTTCCACTTGGAATATTTATTTAAAAGAAACAATAGAACATTAAAATTTTACTATCGCATTCATGACGGGGAATCCCGATGACGGTCGGTGTCGCGAGCTTATACATTTTTCCTCAGCCGCACAACGTGCCATAAGAAGTTTTCACTTCAAAAACTCAGAGATGAGTAAAAAGGAGTGGGGTTTGACATAGAATGCCGCATAAATATATTCAAAATAAATTGCTATAGTACAATAAAAAAAAGTTTTCTGAATATTTTGACCAATTTTAAGAACTTTTTACTAACTAAGTGCAATTTTACCGAAAATTGATGCTTTGGAGAAAAACTGATATGAGGTGAAATTTTGACCAAAACTGCTTTTATCACTAACTAAAAACTAAAAAAATTTAATAAACAAAAAAAAAAAAAACAAGACATCTATGTTTTCCAATAAAATGGAAATTTGCTATAAAAAATATGGCATAACCTTGATTTGACTTTGAAAATTATTTTCAACATTCATTTCATCTCTTAGCCTAATGATGTTCTAAATAATATTTTTATTTTGCCAATCTCTGTTATTAACAATCTCTTGAAACTCTTCCTTCGGAGTCCGAACAGAATATGAGCATGCGTGCGATCGAAACCATAATCTTGACGATTGATATATAGCTCTACTGTGATCATAAAAATGTTTGCTGGGAAGTTGCGTTTTCTTTTGCTGTCTCACAATTCTTGTTTCATTTTGAGTTCATTTCAAATAAAATGAATGTGAAAAATATTTTTGTAAAAACTATTTTTAAGAAGAAAAATACACAGCTACGACTACAGCAGTAACAGAATTCTTTGTCGTCATATTTTCACATTCTCATCAGTCAACGGTAGCATAAATAGTAGCTCAAGGGCGACTTCATTGAGGGTCACCGTCATGAAGGATTCAGATGCTGTCGTCAATGTTGTAGTTGTTGCAGCTCTTGTTTTTTCTGGCGTACGTCTTTAATATTAAATGACTTATTTGCATATGTGTATGTGTGAGAGTTTATTGTATAAATGTGTGAAATTCTTTGCATACCCAGTATGACGTTTCAGTAAATTAAGTATTACTACATACTTTGTGGTCTTTTAAGAATGAAAAAGAAACTCAGTCCCCTCAACAGTATTGCCTCTGTTTCTGACTGGGTGCATTCTTCATACGCTGGTTATCTTCACATCTTTGTCAAAAGCTTACTTTTGCTCCTGTTGTTGGCGCAAAAAAAACTTTATTTTAAGTGACGCCATGTTGCCGTTGATGCTGGCGTTTATTGCTTGGAAAAATGTTACAATGTTGCGTTGCTGGGATTACTGTTGTTGTTGATGATATTTTTCGCTGACTTGACTGAGCGACTGTGTGACTTGAGTTGCTTTTAATTAAGTTATAAAAAATAATCATCTCATATCTCTAAGAAATCTGTTTAGCTTTAACTTTAGTTACATGTGACAACAAGCCACTTTTAAGGGATACTACAAAATGTAACTTAAAAATGTTGCCGTTAATTTAGTGCTGTCAACATGAAAGGTGGATTATGAGATGTCAACAAGATGGTACCTTTGATAAATGAGGTTTAATTAAATGAAATGTAGATTAATTATTTCTATATATAAGGCGTTTTTTTTTTGAGTGTCATCGTTTCAAATTGCATTAAAATGCAAAAAAATATTAAATTAGCTTAAATTTGAGCGGTACATAAGCTTATGCCATTTATTATTTAAATCTGATTTTATGCATATGATTGCCGTGACTGGCTCTAATACTGCACTATTTGAAGGTGCGATTTGCGACTACTTTTTGGAAAATCTGCAGTCGTGTTTCGGCAAAGATACAGCAAACGTTGACTTCAACATTATCTCTAGCTTATCCGCATATTCAAATATGTACTACCACAAGAAATAATCCGAAAGGTATAACATCACGTTTTCTTCTCAACCAATTGGTTTCATCATTTCAAGCAATTATGCAAGTTATAGTTGTAATTTTTGTATAAATATTTAGTAAATCTTTTCATCAAGCTTTACTGAGTAAAAATTACAATAGCGTTGCCAGATTGGATGATTTTTTTAATATCTTTATTGAAAAGCAAAATGCTCTAAAAAAAACACCTATATTATAATCTATGTTTTATCTTTACTATTCATATAAAATTGTACATGTTGAAATGGTTTGTAACGCTTTGGGGTAAAATATACTGAACCGATTTTTATAATTTCTGTTTTTAAATAACATATTTTTGCTAAAAAAGGATATGACATACTTTTTTAATTTTTTAAAATTAAATATTCTTTTTTTTAGCATCAAGTTTTTAAAAAGCCTCACAAAAAATTGTCGCTTGATTTTTAGTTGCTGCTTCTTGAATTCTGTGTTGTTATTGCTTATTTTTTTCTTCTTCGAAGTTCAGGAAACTCTCTATCAATTGTATTTTTTTGTTACTTTTGTAGAGAAAATATAAAATGAGATGTTAACAGAGTAATTTCAATAGGAAAAAAAGCAATGGAACGTGCGTGTACGAAGCCGCGGGTATCACTGTAAGATATATTTTTAGGCTAGTAACTTTTCTCTAATCTGATCAAAGTAAGCACTTGAATGCATGTACAATATAAAAAAGCTGCTTTGTCCCCTAAAATGATTCATTTCTAGCACTAGTTACTCATATAAATGTATGTGATGTTACAGCTATCATTGCCCATACACCATACCAAATTGCATATGTTAAGGGGCCGTTCAAGTATTACGTAACGCAATTAGGGGGGGAGGGGGGGTCTTGTGAAACGTTACGATGCGTTACAGGGGAGGGGGGGGGGGGGGGGTTTCGAACAACGCGTTACGTAACATTGTTTTTGAAGTGAAACTACTTTAGCGGGTGGTTATTTGAAATTAGGTGTGTATAATGAAATGAAACTCTACTCTTTCTTAATGTGTATGTTCATTGAATACCTACAGCCAAAACATTTTATTAAAATGATAAAAGTTGATGGGATCTAGATAATTTACAGCAATAAATGATATGTTAAATTAAAGCACTTATCAAGCAAAATGTCCTAAAACTATCATCTTCGAGATTGGTTAACCAAAACCAGAGATGTAAGCGTGGAAAGATTGCCTATTTTTTTCATTTATTGCTGTAGCTGTTCTAGATCCCATCAACTTTTATCACTTTAATAAAATATGTTCGTCTCATTTTTCGCCATTTTAACATATTTTAAGCTTAAGCAAATGTTTATTACATTATGTGTGATTTTTATTAAATAACAATATGAACAAGTTAAGGTGTTATCTTCAGTCAGGCCGAAACTCACATACCCTACACTGCACTCAAAGTAGGTACATATATTTCAGTAAAAAAAGACGTTGAAGAGGTTAAATAATTCGAAAAAAGTGTGAAATGTTTAAGAGGTTGAAAACTGTTGAAAAAGTCGTAAATATATGCAAAATGTTAATGTTGAGAGAGGTTGAAAAAGTCTAAGCAATTTAAAATCGATGAAAAAGTCGAAAAAATAAAGAAATTTCATCACAATACCTTGCACGGTTTACGAGACATGGTGGTATAGAGGTTAAAATTTAGCACCGTGCCACGCGAATCTTTGGAAACTTGAAACCTAGCCTAATCTTAATTTAGTTCAAATGTACACCTAATCACCAAGTTTCATCAAAATCGCTGCATTTTTGTTCAAAATGGGATTGGGCAAATATACATAGAGTATGGGCGGTAGGCGTGTCTATGAACCGATTACGTCCATTTTCAATAGCAAGATGCCTGCAAGAAGGTCTGACCTGAGTGTGCTAATTTCATTCAATTAGCTTTCTTGGTTTTTCCGTAAACCTGATTTGAACAGACAGACTGACGGACATAGCTAAATCAACTCAGGTGGTGACGCTGATCAAGAATATATCTACATACTTTTTCATACCTACCACCGCCCTCTTCTATGCGTTACAAACAAAATGACAAAGTGAATATACCCTCGGTGTAGGGTATAATAAAGAAAATAAACAACATACGCATGTATTTCCGGTACTTTTCGCAACATAATTGTGACTTTTAGGTAAATATGGTCACTTGGGTGTTACGTAACGTTTAGGGGGGGGGGGGGTAGAGGAAAACGTTACGGCGCGTTACATAGGGGGGAGGGGGGGGTCAAAAATCTTCGAAAATTGCGTTACGTAACACTTGAACGGCCCCTAAGGCTTTTTCAAGAAAATGCCAGAATAAGGAAGAAAGGTAATTTTTTTAAGTGTTGTGGTAATAGTTATGTATGTATATATTCCCATAATATTAAAAAGTACAAAATATAAAAAACTTAAATGACTTTCACTACAAGAATATATTGCAATAGCAAAACTTCTAAAAAGTTTAAAGCACCTTTTCAACACTTCGTAAACTAAATTTTTACTCTTGCGATTCACTTGCTAGGCACAACAGAGAAAAAACTTAACCCGCAGTAGCTTCCATCAACAATGCTAAGCCCTTTCCAATCCTGTTCTAAGTTATTGGATAAAGCCTATCAAAAGACACTTAAGACTAAAGTAAAGTCTACTTTGGTACGTGTACAGGGTCGAAAATACCATTGTAATACTTTCAAAAGCCGTACTAAAAATAAGCCAACGTAAAACAAAAATAAAACAACAAACTAAAGAGAGAAATCAAAACTCATTAACGCGGCCATTTTTATGCGACGTGCAAGGAGCAGCACAGTTTCCTTCAACATTTTTCTTTCTTGTCTGGATTTTTATTTATTTTTTTATTCCTTCGAGAAGTGTAAAACAATACACATTAAAATGTACGTCAAGACAAAGATTTTGTGAATAAGGTGAACCTTATTTTTTTAAGCTTGAAATAAAAGTAACAGTGTTTAGCAACAGTGTCTATTAAAAATATTCAGTAAGAATCGTTGGTACATTGTTTAGCAACAAGTTTAAGCAACAAACTTTCGCAAGCATGCTAAAAAACGGAACAGCATTCGGGTTAAACAAGGAAGTGCTCCGGAATTAGTGTCTCGATAGGAATACTGATACAAAATGACTTCGCATCGAAGCTAAAACTGTTGCAATACCGGAACTTAGTGAAAAATATTCTGTACCAGCATAAAATGCACAAAGGAATCCTTTCGCTGTCAAAAATATAGAAAAAATGTTTGTCATTCGATAACTGATTAAAGACATCTGCCCTGCTGAGTAATCTTGTATCTATAAATATTACATTAGCAGTAATGCTAGCAATAATGTAAAGCAACAAGGTCTAATGGCAACAAGATGGCTAAGATACAATGTTTAGCTGCGATTTTTAGCAACAATTTTTGACAAATTTAAATAAAAAATATTTAGCAAAAATACTTGGCAACAATATTTGTAAATAATACTGTACAACAATAGTAAGCGACAATGTTAAGACAAAATATTAATTAGCAATATAATTCTTTTTTTTCAACTATAGTAATAATTTTTAGCAATAATGTTTATCTTCATAGACAACTTTTAAACAATGATTGGCAAAAAAATTTAATAAAAAATGCTTAATACAATTATTAGCAAAAATATTTGGTAACAATGCTAAGTAATGAAATTCAGAAAACATGTTTGGGATTAATATCTTGCAGCGTTGTTTGGCAAAAATTCTTAGCAACATTTTGGCATAAAACATTCCATGTGCTTAGTCTTACTAACAGCATTTTCTAAAAATGCTCGACGATAAATCACCATTATTTACAGTTATTTTAGTGAATGAGCCTTATCATCAAAACTAAGCAACAATGGCTAGCAACACTGCTTAGTTTTGTTAAGGCATAAATGCATCAAAAGTTGGATATAACAGTTTGATGGAATATTAACTCATGAGTCTACCTGATTTTAATCTGTAATCTCAATAGTCGCAGGGCTGAATTAAAAGAGAAACTGTCCAGAGTGGGTTATTTTGATATAGTTTTCTATTTGTTATAATTTTTACCTTCATCAGTTAATAATTTTTAAAAACAATAGTTAATAGGGGAAGGTGGGGCTAAGCCGGACACTTTTTGTCTTTTTGCAAAAATAATGTAAACAAATTATTCGAAACCTGGGGTGTTATATATCATTCGAAAGCTACATCCTTTAGCTACAAATCGCATATCGTTTGATGGTTTAATATGTATTCAAATTGGCGTGAGCTCGTTCAGACTATACCAACCTCGAAATCGAAAAAGCCAAAAATGGTGGGGCTTAACCGGACAGGGGGTGGGGCTAATCCGGACAGTCGCGCCAAAACCAAAATGAATAACAAACATGAAAGCACATTATGTTTAAATGTTATTTTGAATCTTTATTGGTGTATTTCGATGTGTTTCGTACAAGAAAAGATTGTATTTGATTGAAAAAATGTTGATTTTAAGTGCTAAAAGCAAAATGATGATGAAAAAAATTTTGGATAGAAAAATGAGAATATTTTTTTTTCAACGAAAACTTAACGGAAAATCGGAAAATATTGAAATTCATTCAAAATCTTCATCTGGTTTTTTTGATCCAATCTGCCAATGTTGCTCGCTTGACACCATGCAATTCTGATGCATCTCGAATCGACGTCTTATCACGAATCACCGAAATAACAGCTAATTTAATTTTTTCCTTATCGACTGCAGGCATTTTACGTTTGTAATTACGCACCATTTGCTGTGAATAACTTAAATTAATTAATGTCAAAGTTTATTGTGCTTTAGTTATGTCGTAGAAACATTCAATGTGCTTCAGAAGTGTTTATGAATAACAAACACGAGTTTAAAATGACAAATAAGATGTCCGGTTTAGCTCCACCAAAAAGTGTCCGGTTTAACTAGCCCCATCGTGTCATTTTTCTAACTCGATCGAAAAACGTTGATGAAAAATATTTTATCATAAGAGCCACTAACACCATTCGAATCAGCACATCTTAGTTACCTAAAAATACTCACCGAATATTCTGCGCACTTGTATATTAATTTCACAATCCAAAATATTGAAAAAAAAATTTTTACTTTAAGCGAAAAAATACATGTGTCTCCACTCTTCGACGACTGACGCTAAACTGAATGATGAAATATCATCGACACTTGGGATGTTAGTAGCTTACGCAGGGTGCGTTCATCGCGGATATGGCCGTTTCGATATTCAAAGTAGTTTTTGATTAATCGCGACTGTCCGGTTTAGCCCCGCTTCCGGTTTAGCCCCACCCACCCCTACATATGTTACTTACTCTTCTCATCATTTTCTTAAGAAAAAGTGTTCGCCCGAATTTTTGTTTTTTTCATGAACAAAAATTTTCAATCCTAAATACAACTTCTTTCAATTCTCGAGGCTGAGAAAGGACGACACCCTTGACATCCTTGATTAATATAAAAACAGAATTACTGAAGACCATATCGGAAAGTGAGTTCTAGAAGTGCTTTCAAGATTGGAAAATCGGCGGCACAAATGTATTATATATGTATATCTGAGGTAGATTACTTTAAAGAGGACAAAATTGACACAAAGATTTTTTGAGAAAAAAAATTTTCGTTTTTTTTTTTATCAAAACTCGTACTGCATGCAACATGTACGTGGCTTTCTTTTATTTTTCTAGGCCATATATCCTAACAACTATTGATCCTAGGGTTTTGAGCAAACCATTTTTATGTAAAATTAGCAAAAGAACAAATTTTATATAGCTAAAATTGCCGTAAAACTAAAAATTTACGAGACACATATTTTTGTGGCCCTCGAACTCAATAACTTTTTTTACGCATACGATTTCGTAATGGACTTTCCACAAGTTATTTCCTTATGCAGAAATAAAAATAGTCCCAGTAAAAAATCTTTACTTGGATCTTTTCCCACATCGGATGTGTTTTCGCCTTATTTTACTGGCCTATAAACCACTAAAATTGATTTTTGAAATATAGTTTTGTTGTTATGTCTCTAGACCATGTAGTTTTTGCATGATACGCGGACATCGATGGACATACATAGCTATCATTTTGTTTATATAGATTAGTTGTTCCATACTTATTTTCTAAATCTATTGAGTCGTACAATCTATTTGTTTAATATTCAATGCAAAAGTTCGCAAATTCATTAGTCTATATTTCCTTACAGTAATTCAATTTAGTGTCGATCTAAATATGTTCCACCCTAATAAGTATGAAAAGTTACTATAAAAAAACCGCTTTTATCTTGATGTACGCAAGCAAGTGGCAATCGAAGCATCGCATAGGTTGTGCGAAAATCTGCAAAAAACTTGAACAAAGTGTCGTTATGAGTTTGCCGCCATAATCCATACAGCGGAAACGGATGTGGAAAAAACAAAAGGCATCAACGTATGAAACAAAAGAAGAAATAAAAGTCTTTTTTTTTTAAGTTATTGACTTGTTCTGTTAGCTATTCTTTTGTTGTTTTTTTTTGTTCTTTATACTTTCACTTTCATTGAGAAACGATTATGTGTCGGGTAGTAGGGTTTTCATTGTATCTTACCTGAGAATGTTGAAATAGTTTTTTCGCTTTTCTTTTGCACTGTGATAGGCAAATTGAGACAATTTATTTTATTAATTAGCTTTAAGATTTGTATTTAGTATTTGGAATTGCGTACTTCTTATGAACGTTTCTTAAATCAAAACTGCCGCGGCCATCCAAAATCTATGAATATTTTTATATATTACTGAAAAGTAAACAATATGATAGCATGATATGTGTTCTGAGTCACATCAAAGCTAATCTAACAGATAATAAATTATCTATATAATTAAAGTCCAACATGACGTATCAGTGACATATATTTAGTTGATGTGTAATGTCACCTTCAAATTTTTATTCCCTTATTCGAATATTTCGAGAAGTGTCTCGATGGTCATTATGCCAAAAATCTGTTGTCATTTCCTCTTGCCAGATACTATTAAATATTAATTTAATAAAAGAAGTAAATTTATGTTATTTCGTCTTGACTTTAACACAAGTTATTTATATAATTATGGGAATTTCCATTCAGAATATCAAGCGCATAAAAAATGCCACATGCATTTTTGACTGTTTTATTGCTTTTCTATTTTCATAAAGATACGAACATACCTTCTATCATCGTTTGCTTTCCGTGAATGTTATTATCATAATCTATAGTTCAACTGATAAGTTTATCGGAATGCTTTTTTCGCATTGAAACAAAGGAATTTTATTGTTTATTTTATCTAAATATTTATGAGAATGTATGTAAACAAAGAAATCGATTAATCGATTGACGCCTTGCAGCTTTGATAAAGTTAGCTGCGCATTTCCAAGAGTATATTAAATTTAAACATTCTACAATGAGTAGAAAATCCGATTTTACTATAAATAAAAACGAACCATTTCTTTGTTTTATTTTTTTATTCGAAAGTACAATCCTTCCGGTTAGTTATGGAACACTATTTCATTCAAATCACTTTCTCGGCTGATGTTGCAGTAGCCAGTACGATGAACCCAATTTTTCAGAACATTTTCGACTGTAAAGAACTCTATTTGATCGATGGTTGTACCTACTTTGTCATTACAAGCCTCAGCCTCACTTATCTTTAACGGCTCCCCTCAAATGACAGACCAACGGATTCAAATCGCAGCTGCATGGTGGACAATGCATATCACCAAACGCCTTATGACGCGATTTTCAAACTTCATTTTCTTCCAAGCATTCGACAGTTCAATTAGTGGACCAATAACGTTGCGGATAGACATGTGGCTTCAGCTCCTGTACTAATTGAACTTTGTACGGCATCGTACTGAGATCAAAGGAGTGCGTGAAATGTTCAATTCTTGAGGACGATGGCGAGTTGATGAGCTTGGTTGTTATTGCACATTCTGAGAAACAGTAGCAATTTTTTGCACCATGTCCTCACAAAATTGATCCATAAATTGCACAGAAGACGCTTAATTGCTACCAAATCTAGAATGTTATTTCTTACAGTTTCGGTAAAGATTCAAAATTTTGCAAGTAAATTTTCATTATTTCCCAACATTGTTTCAGCGTATATCAATTCATTTCCTTTACCGGAGATATGAAACTAACTTTCTGTCATAATACGAATGAAAATAGAGTCGCCACAATTATAAAAACCAATAATTCAAATTCTAAACGCTAGATGATCCCGACCTGTACTTGCCTATAGATCTTACAAGTTCTTCAATTCGTCACGCTACAAATAAATCTTACAAAAATGCTTTTTTAATAGGACAAATTTATGTTTGTTATATTATAAGTTCTGTGATGAAAAAGAAAAGGTCCTTGGGTCTGATTTTGTTGTTTTGCAGGAGGTTATTTTTAAGCTTTAATTATCTGACACTAAAAAGGCACATTAAGATGGTAGGAACTGAGATCTGGTATGTAGAACGGGGTCCTTGATGTCAGTGACCCTTAAAGCAAAAAACTGTTCTACTCGAGACAAAAACATTGATATATCATACTTTAAGATTGGACTGTAACTGCCGATGATATGAAGAAAAACGTAGATGCGCGACCTCTACTTTCGGTAAAAAAAATATTTTCGAAATTGTCTTGCAAAAATGCTTCAGATTTGATGGTATACGGTGAACTTCTTTTGTTTTGCCTGTAAGGTGGTACATGTCCACATAAGTTGTTATTCCAAACAACTTTAAATGTAATCCAATGAATTATAATATTGGAAAAAATGCTTATATCGATGTAAGCTGTTTTGACGTTGCCTATTGCTGAGTATTCAAACTCATTTTGTTTTTTGGAAAAACAGCTTATACTGTCTTAAGCTCTTTTTCTCTAGCACAGTATTAAATACCCCGTTTCATAAGTACACTTAAGGTATTATTTCAAATGAGAGTGTGCGCTTAAAAGAGTTAAGTCAAACTTCCTCGCTCCACAACTTACCAAAATAATCATCCAATATTCTTCAAATTTTGCTCAGGGGTACTTTTAGATAAGGTGATCATCATGGCGTTCTTAACTCAATTCGTGCTTAAGTCAACTTAAGTAGTTTTTCCTATTCACCACAGGGTTTATAATATTGTACTAGTAGAACTGTCCAAAGCTGCATACCGACCACACAGTTTGGTCAGAGTGCTAACAAGTGAAACGATTTTTACAAAAGCTGCGGTAATGAGAAGGAACATAAGGAACAAATATGTTGATACCAGGCCACTACAATAACGACGACTTCACGCAATAAGGGCAAGGCTCATTGATAGATTGTTCGATGTAACCACTATGGAGAAGGTGGATTTGATTGAGTTACTCTACAGTACCAAGTAGTATTTCAACTCAGTTCATAGGTGAAATAAACGGATTTTAGTAGTTTTGTGGTGAAAATTATCTACGTCATTAAATGCGCTGATCCTGACATTGCCTAACCTAATGCGGTCTAAAGATTTTTCAAAGTTATCCAGCTTTAATGAAATTTGAGAATAATGTCATCAAACAACCTTTCAGTACAGCCGAAGTAGACTCAAATGGATCTGAAAGTTTTGTTTTGTATGGATCTCTACATTTGAAGCCACCGAACGATAATGATAAGCGATCTTATGTGCTACACTCATACTGAGCTTGATAGAGTAAGCGTGTCAGTACGTTATAGTTCTAACATATGTAGTGATAAGTCATAATTTTTAAGACTTTCACCATGGTTTCTAGTCAGAGGTCAGTATTTTTGATTACTATCATCTCCCCACAGTTGCTTAAGGATAATTACTCCCAAAAAGTTATATTTATCGGAATGGAAAATACCTTGAGTGATTTCAAAATCACATGACTAGAATGCATATTTAACCCTTTCCCCTGTTGTCATAGAAACAAAATATTTATGCAAAATGGTAGATATGCTCAACTACTCGGCATTGTAATATAAGTATGTAGTATGTATTTTGTCACATTTCATAAAGCAACCCGTTTGTCATTCGATTTGTCAGTCACTGACAACAACGTATCGTAGCTAACTTCATGCCCCAGTTGTGGTTGATGAAAACCATTGCGCGCCACAAGCGGCTGTCATTAAAAATGGCGTTGAATATCTTTCATTTTTTTTGCTTTATCATTTTGTTTAGCTTGGGGAAAAATTAAATTGCTCTGTGACAGCCAAAGGGGAGTGAGGAAAATTGACGGAGAAAAGAATGGCGCGGGTGTGTAAAGGAACTCAATTAAAATCAACAGCAGCAGCAGGTGCATGCAGGCAACACTTAACGTGTTTTGTGGCATTATTTAACAGCCGTGCTTTCTGTGTAACCAAAATCATCATATTAGCCCTACCACGACGATAGATGCTTAAGTCAGTAGGTTTTCTATAAAAGCTGTGATGTCAATATAGTTTCAGGAGTGAAAATAAAATGTTACCGATATATTGATACATTTTTGAAATAATAAATTAATTGAATTAGGACTACTATAATAGAATTACCGACTAATAGATTGCACAGTTTGACTCATGGCTAATTTCTGGTGGACAGTTAAATAATTCATTATTACAACGATAGGCTGATGCTTTGATGAGTTTTTCAAGCTACCATTGAATTTTATGATACTTCGTTTCCCAAGGGAAAACCTCAGTGACTGAAATTGTGCAATTTAGGTATTTATGATTGTGTAAATACCAGCGGTCCCCAATGTAGAGATGTGACGATATTGCAAAATATCGATTAATTTATGAATCGATTATTTATAAATCGATATTTTAAAATATCGATATTGGCTAATTGGTTTCTACCTAAATCGATAACAATAAATTAGCAACAAGGCATTATTTCTTGTTCCAAACACATGATTTGGTGGTTATTAACAAATGAATATATGCAACAAAGACTTGTTTATTTCAACCAAAATATTACATAAGAAATATAACCAAATATATGATTGATCTAGTATTATTATGCAATTATTACCAAATATATGATTAATCCAATTACATTATTCAATTCGGCAAAATTTGTTGCATGTTAAACTATATAGAATACATAATTATTTTGCATATATCAAATAAAAATTTGTTAAATATTACCAAATCTTGATATTTACAAATAAATTGATTTCTTTGTGTACATACTTAAACACGAATGTTAAATATTTATGGATCTTGAATTGAGAGAATATTCTTAGTTTTGCCGTTAAGATTTTTGACATGAACTGACAATGACTTTGCTGAGCTGAAATAGCTGCCACATGTTAGACTTCATCGATGTCAGTTGGAAGACCTCAATTGACCAAAAAGAAGACATTCATATCTCATTGTAGTCTGATAGGCAGGCCAAGTTCGTAACCAACAGTAGCTTTATGGTATGTTAATCCAACGATGAGGTGCTCAGTAACTTTATTTACTAAAAACCTTCATAATACCAGGTGTCGAGACCAATAAATACATCTATGCTAAAGTTTACTATGTGTGGCGCTAATTATATCAATTTCTTAATGTCTCGGTAATCAACAAAGAAGTGCAACATTTTAAATTGAAAGTGGAGTTAGTTTTTCTGTACATTAGTAAAACATGGTAAGCTAGCGGTGTTTTGTCTTACAATTTACAAGTGTTTATCAAGAGTTCTCTTCGTCGAGTCTTAAAAATTTGGTGGGACAAATTCATCTTCAATGTTGAATTTTTCATCTGATGCCGACGAGTTTAGCATTCAAACTTTAAAAAGAACTAAGAGTTAATATATCACCAGCGGAAAATTTAAATTAATTTCAAACAAAACGCCTAAAAAAGGTCCTTCCAGTAATTGGTTTCAAAGAAGAATATCCTTTCAAAAGAAGCAACAATGAAAAACGAAATGGATTCAATACAACTCAAGCATAATAAAAAAGGGTCAACCACAAAGTTCCGGTACTCAAACTCTTAAATGCAACCATTACCAGCACCATTAACATGTTGTAAATCATGTACGCAAAAAAGTAACTGCCGTATGGGAAAGAACAACCCATTCAACAGTCGTTGTAGGCCAAATCGACAAAGCTCTTCAAAGTACATGTAATTTAAATGTTTTTTTATGGTGGCAGTACCATACCAGGAAATGGATTCATACCAAACCACAAATTTACAAATTCGCAAAACTGAATAAGGACGAAGTGACGTGTCATATCAAAAGAGAGAAAAAAAAAAATAGAGTACAATCACCCAAAGCGGAGTTGATGAACAAAGACAAGATTACTAGTAAACAGAAAATGGAATTCGGAAAAAAATATGAAAAAAAAATGTACAGGTGGTATTGCTTACAAAATCCCTTAAGTTGGAATTTTGCAAGGTCAGCAGGATTGCTATTGAGGGTTCAATTTGCACTACAGTGAAACGTTGACATAAAAGTGTTTGACAAAATTCAAGAGAGTTCTAGAAATTACAATTAAATGTATCGGTTTCAAAAATAACAAAATTTTATTAACCACACAGTTCACTGTGCACCTACCAATTTGTGCTTTGCTTTGGCCATAAGTACTGGCAAACCAAAGCCAAAGCGGAAGACATCAAAATCTGCCCAAGCAGAACTAAACTGTCATTCATTGAAGTAGCAAAGACAAGGCGAAGCGAAAAAGCATAGTTAGCAAAGGTATTAGAAAAAGTCCCGGTTTTTTTCCCGAACTTTACTGACCCATCCACCCAGTTATGGCTACATTTTAATTTTTATATTTTTCCCTTTTTCTTTTCGGCACACGTTAACACAACAAAAATACTAACAAATCATAAGAACGCGGGAAAAAACCATACCCTTCGTATAAGGCTGCTTGTTATTCCTTGGAAGTCAAAGGAAATTGTGGGAAATTATGCGGTAAAAAGCATAGCGTCATTCACGTCGTCATGCTATTCATAGCCAGACAGTTAGACAGCTATGTCACACCGCTGAATAAAATAAAAAATAACGACAAAAGAAAATATTTAGACCTACTTCCGTCTTTTTTCTGCTATATACTACCTGTATTGCCTCTAATGCAGGTTTAAATTTTGCTGTTACTTTAATTGCAAATAGTATGTGAATTTTTTAGGATTTCCGTCCCAATGTCCTTACGGCGCATACTCACCACAGCTCAACAGTTGAGTTGAAAGTCGCTCTCTTTCTCTTTTTTTGTTTTTGATTTATTACCCTGTTGCTTTTCGCAAATATTGTTGATATTGCAATTCATGGATACAGTGGGATGTTAAATTCAACTGAGTGCAAGATTTTTATTGTCTTAACGATTAATGTGATCTGTAAAAAAAAGTGGGTTAAACTGATTTTGTGCGTAAGAAAAATCATTTTAAGAAGAAATTGAAAAATATAACAATTCTAATATTGATTTATTTTGTGTAGTTTTTTCTTTTTTTTTTTGAAAAAAATATAATTAGGACTCAGGAATAAAATAGGAAAATTACAAAAAAAGAATAGTTTTGTCTAAGAGACATCAGATTATTTGCTTAGTTTCTTAATGAAAAATACTTTGGTCCACGAAAGGGCAATAGTAATAGAATTTAGCTATTGCCACTATTAGACTTCTTAGCTATTTAGCTTGAAGTTACAAATCAAAACCTTTTATTAACCTTTGTGTGTACGCGAAAAAAATCCTACGTAAGTGTACACTCGTGGTACCCGGGTACCCAAATTGAAATAAACGATTTATAACAGGGGTGTAGGCTGAAAATATCAAAATATGCACATATTTATTACCAAAATCTGCAAGAAAACAGAATTTACAACAGCAAACAATTTATAGAGCAATAAGGGTCAGCATTTACTAAACTTATTGTAACAAAAACAGCAATAATTGTAGGTATATAATCTATATATTAATACGTGAACATCGAAACTTGTGTTACACTTTTATAGTATTTACTATAATGAGAGTGGGATGAAATGTATATCATTGGAAAGGTACTGTTCCATAGATGTGCAGAAAAGAGAAATAATGTGTGTATGTTGCCGTTAAGACAGGTAAAATAAAATTAACATAGACCTATGATTTCCCCATACAAAATGCTATAACGCCTAATGAGAAGAAACGCTGTCACGGCTGAGCCGCCTCACCGATTTTAATGAAATTTGATATGGAGATAGGTTGAATCTTAAGAAAATATATTTAATCAGAGTGGTCGGTGTCACGCCCCTAACAAGAAAAAACGTCTACGACTAAACTAATGGATCGATTTTGATGAAATTTATTTTGGATACAGACTGATCCCTAAACAAGTTTTCTAAAAACTCTAATTTGTTTTGGTGTGCGTGGCACTGCTCCTAATAAGAAAATCGTTTTCACTGCTAAACTAATGCACCGATTTTTATGGAATTTGGTACAGAAATAGATTGAATCTTGAGGAAAGGTATTCGGCTTAAAGTGGACGGTTCCAAGCCCCCAATAGGAAAGTATGTTTTCATGGACCGATTTTATTGAAATTCAATATGGAGATAGATTGCACCCTAAGCAAGAGAAAGAAGTAAGGATAAACAAGCTCTTTCCAGTTTAGTTTTTTTAATACTGAAAAGTATTTTTTGTTACTTTTATGCGCGCTTCATTCGAAAATATCTTCATAATTTGAGCTAGCTGATCTTAATTAAATGAGTATTATAACTAAATACTTTTGTAAAACGGTGAGGGGCCGTCCATTTATATCATAAGGTTTGTTTTGAAAATTCGGACGCCCTCTTTCCCCTTATGTAGCGGCCCTCGCGGCGTACATCTGCTTCCAGGAAAATAATTCAGCTTTGAATACATCTAAAAATTCACTAAGATGCTTCCTGAAGGATCTCGGAAAACAATTGGCAATGCCAGAAATAAATACCAGATCAACTATTCCTAATGTATGCCGGAACTTTGCTACCAAAATCGATATAGAATCCATATTAGTACGTCCAATTCATGTAAAAGTAATTCCTGTAGCAGTACCAACTCGCGATGCTACAGGCCGTTTATCGGTAGTTGGGTAGTGCGCTTTATGCCTTACTTCACGGAATAAAAAGAGGCGTAAGACGAGGAAGTCTTGTGAGGATTGCGATCGGCCGGTTTGCGACACACATGCCGTTACAACTGCCAAGTGCAATACTTGCTCTGACTTATAAATAAAGCATATGTAAATTTGAATCCATTTTCATTCGAATTAATTTTTTGAAATATATGCAACACTGTTAATTTTCTTTTTATTTTTTATATAAAACCAATATAAAATAAAATTGTTTGAAACTACATACATACGTGTATGTAACGTTCATTGTTATTAACTTTTAGCAAAATAAGCACCAATTTTTCAAAATATTCATACAAAATACATACAGGTACCCGGGTACCACGGGTGTACACTTAGAGGTGTAAAAACTTTAACCAAAAAAAAAAAAGTATACTAAACTTTTTTTTATCTAGATTGCTTGCTTAAAGTGTGCTTCTTGACTAGCTTGAGGAATACCAAAAATATCAATATCAAAAAATTAATTTTTGTAGCCCAAAACACAGAAAAAGTACGTCTTGGGTACCCGGGTACCACGGGTGTACACATAAAGGTTAAAAAGATATTGTGAAAAATATGAAATTATGTGTGTTATTTTTTTATAATTTTCCTTAGTGTTTAAGTAACTTGACTACTAAAATTGAGCAGATAGAATATTGAGTGAGCCCTTATAGGAGCCAACTACATTTTTCATTGCCTCTGATAACAAAACTATTCGACTAATGGAATGTCGAAGTTATAATACTGATATGTAAGCGCTTAGAGAGCTGAAAAAGGATTTTCAAACAATAATTGAAACTTAAGTGTCAAATAAAAAACATTCGAAGTTGCAAGTGAGCCGAGAATACATAAATTTCATCTTCGTAAAGATTTCGTAGGTGAAGATTTGACCCACTACTCATCGTTTTAAGATTTACAATAAAAGCCGGGGTTTTCAAGCAAAAATATTGAATATAACTAAATAAAAGGTTATTTTTTTCATGCTGCGTAGTGATTTTCAGTAAAAGCCACATTTTTGTAAAATAACTATATATAACAAAAGCACGTTGTAAAATAAAATTGATTGGTGATAAGTACTTCAAGCTTTATCAAACGCAGGTCTTTCGAATAGAAAATCTATATCATCTCATATGCAACTTTGGATATATGTAGTATTTTGTCTATTTGGAGCTAATTTTTTCAGTTAATGAGTAAGAGTCCATTTGCAACCCAGTATTTCAGTATTGAACAATAAATACGCATTCACCGCACGATTTTCTTTATCTACTTAGGCTTTTTTTCAAAAAAATAATATAATATATTGCATATAATCGTATGAAGCCCAAGTTCAAGACTCAAGTAGGTCAAAATATAATACATTTTCTTACTGTATTTTTGGCTGCTAGAAAATAAAACAGTTTGCTTGTTCCAAATCATAGTTTCATTAATAGAGCTATACAACTCATCAACATCGTAATAGTCCAAGAAGACCTCTAACTCAATTACTAGATCAATATTTGATGACCAAATTTGTTGGGTCTTCTCAGACCCATGTGCGTTTGATTCACGAAAAAATTTGAAACCCAATTTCTCGCTACAAATATGTCGGATACGCATCGTTTACTATTCTATTGTGTTCACTTCACCGACCATGAGGAGGTCATGGACCGCTCAGAAATATCTAGATAAAAAAAATAAACTAATTATAAAAATCAATTGGGTCTGGCCAGACCCATACGCTCATCGGAGGGTTAAAGTACGCCATTCGTTATTAAAAAATCCAAAAGAACAGAATACGTATATCGTAGTTCATGGCACTATACTGTAATCAACTTTGCATGGAAACATATATTTGATAATCATATGAAAGGTCTTCAAAGAACTAAGCTTGCGAGCATGTTAATGTCATAATTTGGGCCAAAAGGGCGAAATTCGTATTAATAGTCCCATCTACTTCAAGTCGTTGAAGTGTATTTTGAAAGGTTTTTATAAAAATATTAGTAACATAGCTCTACACCAGTGATTTGACGCACAAGCAAGCGAAAAAAAATTCGCAGAATTTCAACGCTATTGAGGCACAGCGTTGACTTGAGTTCAAATCAAAACAAAAACAAAACACAAATACATAAACGACGGCGCCGCATTGTGTCTTGACGAATGTAGCAATTGTTTTTGTTTGTAGTTCAATTTGGTATTTTTTTTGTGCTAATGGCAAATTTGGAAATGAAAATAAAAAAAAAACTTTAAAATTTCGTTTGTTGTTGCTTGATGTTGTTGTTTTGCTCTTTTGTTAGATTTCTATGCCCACCACTGCTCTACACAATACTTAGTCACATAAACCGTGTGTGCGAATACCATATAGTTATGGTAGTAAGCAAATATAAACAATTTAATATTTTTATTTAATAATTTTAATTATGATGAAACGTACCTCATCATCTGAATTATTATCGAGCTTTTTTCAGAAAAATTACAGTTAAAAAATGAGGTCATATATACTGAAGATATCAAGGAAATGTCTGCAGAGTATTATATGGAAAGTCTGAACTAGTTAATGACACTTCTAAAAATGAAGTCGCAGAAGTTTTGAGGTGTCAAGGCAGTGTCCTTAGTATAATACAAGAATTATTTCGGGCCAACTACAGTTAATAAATCGGTCATTCTTAAAATAAAATGAAATACGAGTACATACTTATCTCAAAAACTATGGGAAGAAACAAAACATAGAAGAAAATTAGAAGAAAAAAATATAGCTCTCTTTCGTTTAAAAAAAAAAAATATAAAAAACTACATAAATTTATTTAAACCTTATTATTTTATTTATAAAAAAAGCTCCTCAAAATAGATTTTTTATGTTATTCTTCAATCAATCCCAAGAATATATCTGCTTTTATATCGAAATTTCCGCCATAAGCTTCTAGTATTTTGAGAAATTTGGTTACACTACATCAAATAACTCTCTCAATAAAGCATTCTATATGCTATGAGTGGTAGGCGTATCCGTTACCTGATTTTGTTCATTTTTAATACCAAGAAGTTTCTTTAAGATGTAGCCTGTGTGCTGTATGCGTTATAAATTGTATGTCAAAGTGAATATATCCTCTGTGTAGGTTATAAAAATTGATGATGCTAAGACTGAAACAAAAAAACCGAACCCATTTTTCCCAAAGTTTTTTATTTCTTTAAATGGCTTAGGTCACTCACCATAAACTTATTCTAGAATCTAATCATCATTTATTTTTACAGAAACTGATCAGTACTTGAAATCGTCAATGTTGTTTCTAAATGCTAATATCAAGTTACAAAAAAGAAAAAAAAAATAGCATAATATTGCACCTTTTTTAGCCAGTATTATAGCCATTATCCTTGATGGCATGGAATCAACTAAGACTTTGAGGTTATCGTTCTGTATCACATTATACCAAAGCTCATCTAAAGCTAAAATTGATTTTTTTTATATTGGGCTTCTGGTTAGTAATTTTGCCTTTCATTATATGCCACAAGTACATGATAGCATTCAGGTCCGACGAGTTTCCAGGCCAGGTCAGACGCGAAATTCCGAGATCCGTGAATACTTTTCCGAGCTATAATAACATGATTTATTTTTTTAATATCCTGTTTATAATTTTAAACTCTCTAAGGATCATAGAAAAAATTACATACACAATTTACCAATTTCGCATGGTGGCAAGGTGCAAAATCGTCCTGTAAAATTGCATCCTTAGTGCAGGATAAGTGCTTTTTAAGCATCGGATTCTAGTTCTCCTTATAACTTGCTCAATTTTTTTCGCATTTATAGTTCCTTCTTAATAGTGTAGAGGACCACGAACATTGTAAAAAAATCATCCCTAGATCATCTGACTCTATTGATATGTTACTGTTTTCACTATGCAGTTTTCTTGCTAACGTTCTTCATCGGAATGACGCACCTACAGCGAACTATCGGCGCCTAGCAAGTTGAACTTACTTTCATCCGACAAAATGACATTTCGCCACTGCTCAAGTGTCCAGTTTTTGTGGTTTTGAGCACAAGCTGGGCCCCCATTTTTTAATTTTTTGTGTCAACAATGGCTTTTTTGCAGGATAAACCAGCATATTGCTGCCTCCTGCGGTCAATTTCCACTGTATTTCTTACAGAATGATGCGTTTCTAGCTCTGTCTGTATAACAACTAAGTACACTTTTAAAATGATTCTTCAAACTTATTTTCCAACAGACCATCTTTGTGCTTCTATTATTTGCACGCTTCGGATTAAATCCTTTTTTCTTCTCCAGCAGCTCCTAAACATCCTTTTTTCCCAAAAGTCATAGTTTTGGAATGTGAGAAACCCATTCTTTCCGAAACTTTACGATACGATATACCTTGGTCCGTTAGTTGCTTTTTGATCACGTGACAGCTGTTTATGTTTTGGACCCATTTCTGTACTTATTTTAAAAAGCGACGTTCTATTCTTTAATGTTGAAAGTCCCATTAATCGAAGGTAAAAAAAAATACGGAACTGTCTTAATTTTTACATATAAAAATGGTGCGGTTTTCATGACCGCCAGTGTTTATAATGTTCGTATTGTATACACCTTTTGGTTGAAGGCTCCGCTTAAATGATCATTTTATTTAGCAATGATAAGGGGGAATTTTATAAATATCACTGCAAGATTTTATAGATAATTTCTGGGAATATTAGGTTCAGTAGCGAGGCTGTTTAATAAAACAAGAACTATCGAAACGTGTGTCTAAGATATAAATAAAACGATCACTTGACGGAATTAAATAAAAGTTTTTTAATGGAAAAATATAAAATTCTTAATTTTTGTTATTAAATGTGACGTAGACAAAATGCATAATACTTGTGAAAACATGATCAAAACACTTTATTTGAGATTTATCGTACTTGTCTACATAGTCAGCGAAGGTTTCCATTAAACTAGTAAACATTAAAAAAACATCGTTTTTATCAACAAAGCTCATACATTGCGTGAGAGATTTTCATTTTGCTCAAAATTTTCTCCACTGTGCTTGCATAAAAATCCTTTCTAAACTTAAATTTGCTACAAAGCTTAGAAGTAAAAGGGTAATAAAACTCCAGTAAAAGTAGCGCGAATTTGCTCACAAACCAGGCTGACAAACAATGTGCACCGCCATATATCAAATCGAAATAAAGGAGTCGCAATAAAAGGAAAAAAAAATGTACCAAAATGTCCCAAAAACTTCAAAAACTCACCTGCTGCTGTTGCTGCCAACTATGAAAACGAGCCAACAAAAAGCTTCGCCAACAAGTTAATGATGACGAAAAGTTTGCGAGTAGGAAAAACAAAGAAAACAATTTTCAGTTGCTCAGAAGCTGTCGTACAAAACTGACGTACCGAAGTGGAAGTTTGAAGGTGGAAAAAAAAGATAAAAAAAAAAAAAAAATAAAAATACTATAAAAATTACAAAAAATAAAAAAAATATATTTAAAAAAAAATAGTTAAATTTTTTATGAAGTTTATTTTTTTTTTTTAAATAATTGTAAAAATAAATATAAATGATACAGGTGCAATAAATTGTATCCATTGAATGAATGCTTGCGCTGCATCTTACAGTTCATTAAAAAGCGGAGGTGTGTTGAGTTTGATTTGCTGCCTTTTGTAGCTGAGCGCATAAAGCAAAATTGACGACACCAGACTGCCGTCAGTCTCTGACAGACCCTCACGCGTTTTGGATGCGAATTTGAAATATAACGGTTTAAAAATTATCCACAAGATATTTTTGTGTCAAAACTAAGATTTTAAAAAATTTTAATAAAATTTTTAATTTTGAAAATAAATTTATATTTCATTCAATTGGAAATAATTCGGTTTGTAATTTTTGTGTAAAATCTTAGCTTTGCAGTATTTTTGTATCTTGTAAGTTGCGCTACGTTTTTGCAATTTAAAGCGAACGTGCGCTTAAATCGTGGGTTAACTCGTTACTTAGACGTGCGCCGGCTTAAGTTTTTTTTTAAATTCATATTCTCTCTAAACCGCTTCTTGTACAAAAGTATCTGTAGCTCAAAAGTGTATCTGCAAGTTTGGAAAAAAGTGTACAAAAAAAGTAACCACAAGTGTGTGTGTAAATTTAAATATTTTAACGACCAATTCAAGCAATTGAAATAAATTAAACATAAAAAAATAAAATTACTAAAATAACAAAGCACAACTTAAGAAGATACAAAAGTATCTCTTAGTTACAAATTGTGTGTGCGGAAAACCCACTCGCTACTCAATTTAATACGGCGACCAAGAAACCACAAAATAATTTGCGTTGGTGCTCAAGTTTTCTTGTTTTGCTCTAAACTCTCAATCATTTCTACTTGAGTTCAAGTATGTTTTTTCTTCTTTTTATCTTAAAGATACCTACATGCATCTGTAAAGTGCCATGCCAGAAATGGAGTTAAATAAACAAATTTGTATTTTTATATTAAGTTTTATAATTTTATATTATTTTGTATTGTGAATATTTTATTTTAATGTAAAGGTATCTAACTGTGGGTTCTTTTATTTATTTTTTCCGCATTCTTTTGTGTGAAAGTATCTTAAAGCTTGAGCTCCTTAGTGTTTAACTGATTTTTTTTTGTTCGCATTGTTTTTGTGCTCTTAAATATTTCAAGTGCTATGCGAAGTGAAAAATATGACACTTGGTGGTATTTTTATGAGACTCAATGCAGTTGCTAGCGATGTAATCTCTCAGGTAAGCGACTTAGAAATCTATTTAAATTGTTTAGCTATAAAATCTGCAATCTAAGTTTATAACACTTTTAGATTCTTCTTACTAGAGGCTATAGGAGTGAATAAGAAATTAGTTTAATAACTCGTTTTTAACCATATAAAGTGACCTTTCAATAACAGTTTTGCTGCAAAACCTGCCAAATTTTTAATATTTTTTATATGCCATCAGGGTGTAATATCTGTCATCTTAATAATTAAAATCTGACTGTCTTTACTTATGATATCGTCAAAGTGAATGGCTTTTGGTGACTTTCTTTTATAATAAAAAATAAAATGAAAATACTGCCAATCTCGAAATATCATATAAGCCTTGGTGACCACTGCTTGGACTATGAAAAGAGACCTATTGACTGAAAAAAAGTTTGAAGTGCAATTGTAAAATAAATAATAAAGCTGAAAATTTGAATAATTTCGCCTCACTAGTTTTTGACATGCATTTGAGTTAGAATTTTTCAAATAGATCATAGTACAATCATTTGGTAGTTTTACCTGGAAAGTTTTCCGGTAGTTTTGAAAATGAGTAACTTTATAGATTTCGATGTGCTCTTTCCGAATTTCAACTTTGCCACTTCGTATTGTTGCCGCTCGCGCCGCCATATTGGAAAAATGGCGCCTAAAATCAGTTTTTTGACAATATCTCCTTTCTGACTCATTTTACGATAAAAATATTTATATACAAAATGAAATTTCCTACAATTTTTTCGCAAAACCAATAGTTTTGGCGTACGAGCGCCGCAAAGTGTACTTCCGTCAAATACGATAATGCCATTGGATATTTTTTTCTCGTTAAAAAAATAAAAAAAGGATTGAAAAATTAGTGAAAAAAATTATATTATAAAAGCATTCGTGCGCCAAAACTTTACGAAAAAAGGTTATAACATAAATTGTAGGCAATTTATTTTAGTTTTATTTTGTAGATAAATATTTTTATCGTTAAATGAGTCAGAAAGGAGATATTGTCAAAAAACTGATTTTAGGCGCCATTTTTCCAACAATACGAGGTGGCAAAGTTGAAATTCGGAAGGTGCACATCAAAATCTATAAAATTACTCATTTTCAAAACTACCGGAAAACTTTCCAGGTAACGTCTTTATTTATAACCAAATGACTGATCTATCAGTATAAAATAATAAAAGTTTTATTTCCAACATAACTATTTTATGCCGCCTCATGTGATAAAAATTAGATTTTGAAATTAAAGTCTTTTAAAATATCTCTTTGTAAATTGTTAGTGAAAAACTATGTTCTCCATGTGATAATTAAAGTCCTTAAATTGTCCTGTATTGCTCATACGTTTCTGAAAATATAACCGCAGAGAAAACTATGTACTCTATATCAAGAAAAAAGTTATTAAATAACTAAAAATAAATAAATAAATAGTTTTTTTAATAACAAAGAAAGCAAGAAAATGTGTAATATTAAGGGAGTTACAATAACAAAGATAAACAAAGCGGAAAAAAGATACTCTTGCTTTCTTTGTTTAAACATTTTTGCTTGGGCTTTCAACTGATCTATGCAAGAAAGTGAACATAGTAGGCTTGCAAACTCTTACAAATTGTCTTAGAAGTTTCTGATGAGTCCTCCTAGCAGAGGATGAAACTAGTATAACTAGTTTTTGCCCATTTTTCCTTTTTATTTATCTTTTTAAGTTGTAATTTTTTTGGTGTTGACACACACACATATTGAACAGTAAGCTCAATAAAATAACATTCGTGAATTTTTATTGTTGTAATCTAAATCGCAAATTATCTATTTGATTTTTAATAAGCAAATAAACTTCTAGTACTCAAAACATTTTTCAGAGTAAAACTTTTTTATGTAGATATTCGGAGCTCATACCCTTTTTTCACTTGGTCACATTATTTGTGTGGGGAAGTATAGTAATTCCCATTATCTTGTGAATTATATAAAATATTCAAAATTAGTTTTTTCTTTTCAAATTCAAAGTTTTAGAGTTATTTAATAACTTTGTTCTTAACAAATGATTTCTTTATAAATTATTTTCTGTTCAAACAAATACCGCAAGAAAATTCACAGTTTTCACAATAAAATTTTCCTAATTCTAACTAATTCGTTTGAGAAATTCTGACCCATAATAATAATATCAGTTTAAATAGTTTTGTGATATTAATTTAAAATAATGTTTCGAGACAAGGACGGTGTTATTGTTTCGAAAACTGGCCGTATACTAGAATGTATTAAAATTTAGGAAAGTATTCGGAAAATGGTACTCGTCGCCTATGACCTTGAAATATGATATTTTTGCGTTTATTTTTAGCATACATGTATGTATGTATAGGGCGTGCTTGGAACTCCTTCATATATGGGGTAAAACACACGAAAACGCCACCTGAAAAAATTTTTGGCTCCGATTTGAGTGAAATTTGGCATGATTGTAGTAGTGATGTCTGGCAATAAAATTGTTTTTAAGATTTTGCCCTAATATTATTTGTTGCTAGATACGCGGGCATGAAATTCACGATTTTCGTACTTTTTCAGAATAAGTGTTTTTTTCGAAAATTCATAGCTTACAGCAAACTTTATCAATTAATAATTGGTGAACGTACATTTTTAGGTTTTTACTTGTACTTTTCAAAAAAAAATATTGATTTTGAAAAAAAAAATTTTTTCACAAAAATTTTGCGAATTGAAAAATATTTTTGCATTTTTTTTTAAGAAACCATATTTTAAAATTTTTTTTTTTTTTTTGAAAAAAACTTTGATTTATTCTGCGATTAATGCCGTAAAAATTTTCGTGGGAAAAAAATTATTTATATTTTTTTTTAATTTTAAAAAAAAATTAAAGAGCTAAACTTCTGTAAATTGAAATGAATTTTTAAATTTTTTTTTGAAAAATCCATTTCTGAATATTTTTTTGTTTTTATAATTTTAGGTTTTTATTTGTACTTTTGAAAAAAAAATACTAATTTTGTAAAAAAAAATTTTTTCGCAAAAATTTTGAGAATTGAAAAATATTTTTGCATTTTTTTAAAAAAACCCATATTTTAAAAAAATTTTTTTTTATTTTTAAAAAAACTTTGATTTATTCTGCGCTTAATGCCGTAAAAATTTTTGTGGGAAAAAAATTATTTATATTTTTTTTTTAGTTTTAAAAAAAATTAAAAAGCTAAAATTTTGTAAATTGAAATGAATTTTTGAAGTTTTTTTGAAAAATCCATTTCTGAATATTTTTTCGGTGAACTTCAGATTACAGCTTGATACACAAGCTTTAAAATGATATGCCATAACATGAGGGCAAGTAGTAAATTTAAATGTTAGTCTAAGCACTTACGTTGTAAGCTCATTCTCAAATTTACAAATTTGCTCAAAGGCATAACACTAATTAGTTGTGTTCGAATAAAATTTTGAGAAAAGTCAAAAAAACAAAATTTCTGTGCAGAAAACAAGCAACATTTAAGTATTGCGATGCCAAAGGTTATTGACATATTTTTGCAATAAGTTTACATACAATATAGTAAACTAACAACTTTATTTGTAGACAAACAGAAAAATAAATTTACCACCTCGCACCGGTAAAATTTACAATTTTGTACCATCGTTTTCGGCTAAATCTAACTACCTTATCGGTAGGTTTACCCACAAAATAGTAAATTAACAACTTTTTCAATAAAACAGTTCTTTATGAGGTTACTGCCTGTCATCGGTTTGATTTACTATCTCGAAGAGTTGGAGCGTTTGTAGTCGTCATTTTTAGTTAAGCTTACCAAAGTTTTTTTTTTTTTGGTGAATATTGATGCATTATAAGCGGTGATTAGCTAAAACGAAGTATTAATATTCATTAATTAAAGTACATTAATAAAAAACGTAATTTATCAGATGAGCATTACGTATCGGCAGGCTGACCATTGATATTGTAATTGTCATCTCGTCCTATGTTACGAATGGACGTGGCTTGAAAAATTGGAAAATTTTTTTTTAATTTTCTTTTTAATTTAGTGAAACAATAAATGTAGTCATATAACCAAAATCTTAGTTTAAAATAAAACTTTATAATACGTACCAAAAATGCTTCCAAGTGTTTTAAAAGTCTTGCTACTACGAGCGAATTCACTTCTGTCCTCTGTGTGATAATAACGCTACATGTGCAGTAAACTCATCACATCAGCGACAATATGTACTATAAAATAAATAAGAGTATTTAAGCACATTATTTCCTTTTTTTGCCGTATAACGAATCACTTTGGGCCATAAAGTGATCCTTGAAATCCGTCATTTAAGTGAAAAGCCTTATAAAGAGCGGCCATATTGCAGGGTATGTTTGTATCAGCAATTTGTTATCATATGATATGCTACGGTCTTTTTTCATATTAGTTGTATGAATTTATATGTAATCTATTTCTTTTAAGTGCATAAGCTTTTAAAGTTGAAAATAGTAAAAATAACATTTTTTCGCTTTATTTTTAGCACAAGCAACTTTAAATTTATTTTGAATTTAAAAGGAATTGAAAGTAATATTTTTTATTTTTTTTTTCGATTGATTTTCATTAATATGGCGAGTGCAATTTAAGTGCTGACGTAGACATCAACCAAAAATATACTGATGAGATTTTAAGAATCGAAACTTATGTCTATTCTAGAGTTGTTGTTGTTTTTTTCCTTTGTTATCAAAGTTTATTTAATACATAAAGCATTGTATCAACTTGTAAAATTTTACATAAAAATGTTGATCGCTGTGAAAAATGGCTTAAGTTCAATAATCATTTAATTATTAATATTTTTTATTTTTCATAACTTTTGTTAAGTCCAAGTCAAAAATGTTTCTTATTATTTAAAAGTTTTCGACCAAAGTTATTAGCGTTCATGGTCGAATCGAATATAATGCCTCTGATTTTTTCCCTGAGTGTGTAGGCAGTTTTATAAAACATCTTTTAGCCATAATATGAAATTAAGATAAAATTTTCATAATGTGAAACATTTCGTATTAATAAGAATTAATCATCATAACAATGAACACAAACTTTATTTCAATGATCGTAACAAAGCAAATAATAAAATATTGCTGAAAATTTTACGCACGATCGATGCATTTCCGGTAAACGTCATTTATTGAACGTCAATGCACCGAATATTGCAAATGTGTTAATCCATTAATTCATTACTGTAACTGTAAGAGCAACAATGGCAACAACAACAAAAACAACTAATTGACCACCAAGCGTAAAATGTAAATCATCAAAAACCAAACCGAAACCAAACAACAATAAACCATAAAACAGCAAACAAACCACGTCGTGCACAGATTGTGCAGCCGAAGTTTTTGCACTGCAAAAATCGCACGCGTTGTATGCAAAACAGTTGCTTGGTAAATGATGAACTTTCCAATTGCATACATTTTGGTGTTGCAAATGCAAATGTAAATTAGTTGTTTCTTAAATAATGCAATTATTTATGATTTACACACATCAATACGAATGATTGGAAATTGAAAAGTAATGAAGTTTTACTCAGTGTAAGGATTGAAAAAGTTTAATCAGCAATTTTTTTTGTCATATTACTCACTATAAGCGCTTTAATCTCCTATAAAGGATTTATTTAAATGTCCAAAAGGCTTTTCTCCAATATTATAGTGAACTTTTAAAGCTTCTAAAAAATACCATTATTTTCTTAAATTGAATTTAGTCCCACAGCAGGGATTTTGATTTTATTGATTTTAAGTTGCTTTCGAAGGAAACTTTTTTAAATTTGATTTTTTTTCTCTTCGATCTCTTTGGTCCAACGGTTCAATGATTCGTCGGTCCATTGAGGTTGCTTAGTCTGCTGTTGCTGGCGCTGTCGCAGCTGCTTAATGATGCTTTTATTTATGTTAATCTGCGCCATTTTTGATACAAAGGGATTTATTTTCATCTTGCATTTGTTCTTTGTCTTTTGTATTCATAACTAAACATATATACAGCACATAAATATGGGGCACTAAAATCCGAAACGAAAAGAACTGAACCTTAAGGTTTTTTTTGTGGGTTAAATATGACTCATTAATAATTATTAATTAATAATTAATAGCAATTATTTTCATTATATGTCCAACCATTGTTGCTTTGCAATTTTTTAAAATTAATGAAAAAAATATTAATTATTTTTAAAAAAGTTATAACCTAAAACTATCTTTTTTTGGAATATAAAACATTAAAAATTAGTCTGCATTAAAATTTTTTTTTTAACTTTTCATCTACTAAAAGGTAAATAATATTTAAAGTTAAATTTGAAAATTTTCCAAAACTTATATTTGGAAATATCTATTTTTTTTTAGATTAAAATTTGTTTTGAAATTTTCACAACTAAAAAAAAAAACAAGTTAAGGTGTTATCTTCGGCCAGGCCGAAACTCACATACCCTACACTGCATTGAAAGAACCTTTTAAATAAATGTTAAAAAGAATTTGAAGAGGTTGAATAACTCGAAAAAAATGTGAAATGTAAGAAAGGTTGACAGAGGTTGAAAAATGTTGAAAAAGTCGAAAATATAAGAAAAAATTTTAAAAAAAAGTTGAGAGATGTTGAAAAACACTAAAATAGTTGAGAGAGGTTGAAAAAATTTGAAACAGTTCAAAATTGATGAAAAAGTCGAAAAAATAAAGAAACTTGTGAAGAAAGTTGAAATAGGTTGAAAAAGTCGGACAAATACATAAAGGATATATTGGAAAAAGTTAAAGGGTTGAAAAAGTCGAAAGAACATGGAAAATATTAAAAAAAATCGAATAGAAATGAAAGATTTGAAATATGCAACGCCGACTTCTCCAATTCCGCCCACTTTTGGTTCAATAAATTATATTCGTGGTTCAATAAATTATATTCGACATCCTCATATTAAATCTTAACACAATAGCTTGTATAGTTTGCGATATATGCCGCAGCTAAGCTAAAAATTTAGGGCGGTGACACACCCACTGGTACCATCCAGCCCGGTTTTGATCCAGAAATAGCTTTTCATAAGCAAATCACTTACACCAAATTTTAGTACGATTGCTCACATATTTCGATAAATATGCCACTTACCGTATTTTATTTGTATGGATAGTGCCACGCCCACTGGTGCTATTTCAGCCATTTTCGATTCAGATATACTCTATAGCAACAGAACCACTTACATTAAATTTCATAGCAATTGCTGCAATAGTTCACTTAAAACAGCGCTTACAAATTTATGTTAATATGGGAGATGTCACGCCCACTGATGCTATACCATCAAAATTCATAAATGTGAAAAGCTTATAGTAACTGACATCTATACACCAAATTTTATGAAGAATACTCTCATAGCATACTGTATATAGCAATAAACGTTTTTTGCTTATATGGGAGGTGCCACGCCCACAGGTATTGTTGGACCCAATTTTTGTAATAAGAGGCCTTATAGCAAGTATATCTACCTCACTAAATTTCATAACGATTACGTTGCTAGTTCTCTTAATATAACGTTTATAAATATTGTGGGCGGTGCCACGCCTTTCAACGAGTTTTTTCAGTAAAGTGGCTGGACTTGTATTGATGACTGCTTTCAGCGGCATCATCTCCAAAATTTTTATGAAAATCGTTTGTGTCACTTTTAAAATTTAACTCAAGACACCATTTACCCTATAAAAGAATTTTTTTTTTTAAAAAAAAAAAAACATTTGCCCACTTTATGGTCCAACCAAATTTTTTTAATAGAGACAATTTTTTAAAATAAAATAAATAAATTTTTTTTTAGAAACAATTGCACAAAAATGGTTTGAGTCGTGCCAGAATAATAGTAAATCAGCAACTGCTGAAACATTGTTCAAAAACAAAAAATCAAATTTAAAAACTTAAAGACTTAATTCCTTTCGTTTTGGCAACAAATGCCCCCCATATATTTAGTAATATGCTCTTTGTGTAAATTGCTACATAAAGTTTGTTTTGCACGAAATCATGCTTGATTATACAATTTAAGATGATTGGGAACTTTTGTGCTAAAGGTGCTTCAGGGATTTTTGATTTATGCAAATGTTTCACCTTTAAGTAATTCAATGGTAAGGTAATTGTTGCTAAAAATTACAATTTGCCTTATAAAATGCTCTATAGCAAGCTTGGACTTATGAAGTTAATCTTATGTTATTTACTCAAATATTCTAAAATATTTGTAATATGTCGAATATATGCAAAATTATCCAACAAAAAAAAAATAAACTAAATAGCCCAATGAATAAGATATCAAAAAATCAGTCGAAGTATGAAATTCGCATGAAAAATTAATATTGTGGCAGGTAATAAAATCTGTTGGTGGCTGTTTAAGAAGATTGAAAGGCTAATTTATCGTAAAGTTTGCTTGAAAATAAAAAAACATTTATTTATAAGCCACTTAAAAATAAGTTCTGCGATTTTTCAAGTCTTAAGGACCTATACGATAAAATTTGATATCCATTTTACAACTCAAAAAAAAAAAAAAAAAAAAACCATTAAAATTTTTCTTATCGGATGGTTTGTAGGAGTAAAATTGCTTAGGTGGCGACACTTAAACATTCGTAACTTTTTAATTTATGAAACGTACTAAATTTTTTTTTTCAGAAAAAAGTTGTGTAGACTTTACAGAACAATTCTGTGGAAAATTTTTGTTTCTGTACATATGAGAAAATGGTTAAAATTCTGTTGGTTTATTAAAAAGTTAATTTTTTATAAAAGCTTTATTTCATATAAATTGTAAAATATTTCTTGTCCTATCACGAAAATTTCATTAACTTTTTTTTCCAATATTTACTGAGAAATCGAAATTTAAGAAAACACGCACATAGAAATTCACTTGTTCATAACTTTTTAAAAAAACCAAATTTTGCAAAAAATAATTTAAGGCTTTAATATTGATCAGTAAATCTTCAAAGTTATGTATTAAAACGTTTAAGTTTAGTAAGTTGGTTTTTACTGTGCCCACTTAGAAAACTTTACTCAGAGTAACTTTGCATTTAAGTTTCTAATAAAAACTGTTCTTATCCCAACGTTGAGAATTCGCTGGAAGATGGCTGCTGAAATGCTTATTTTTTTGTGAATGATAACGAATTTATGCCTCTGAGCCCTTAGAAATATTTTAACTCACATATTTTATGAATACATGATATTTTTAAGAATATCTTGATATATTTATGAATAACAACTGACTCGACTCAGGTTTCGGCATTGCAATGCATATAGCTCCAAAACGGCAGGTCGGACCATTATCAAACTTGGCACGAAGTATAAGCATAATATAAGCTTTTTTTAATGCATTTAAAAAAAAGTTTTTTTGTTAGACGAACATTTTAAAAAACGATAAAAAAATATTTCTCATTTTTTTTAGTGTATTTTTATTTTATTTTTAAAATTCAATTATGAGGTTAATTCACTTTACCAGCCTTTTTTTAAACTGAATAATGGCATTTGAAGTAGTATAATACATACCTTACGATTTTTCAAATTTGCAAAGACCCATATTTTGTAAACCAGTGTTGCCATTCTTAAAAAATATTTTGTTTCTGTGTCGAGGATATATGCAGGTTCAACATATTCAAATGCATATATCTGAAATTGAACATGTGAACTCCATTTCCCCTGCCCGCTTCGCGTGAAATGCCCGATTTACAAAAAAAAAAACGTAAAAGGTCCCCACTTTCGGTTTTCCAAAAACTCTAGCAAAATGGACACAAGCAGCATTTTGCCGCCTCTCCCTCCCTAGGTACGCTACTGCTCATTTGAAGCACTGCCTCAGCAAAAAGGTTTTTTCATCTTTTCAGTAAATCTTAAAAATGATAACTTTGTATTTTGATGTGTAATATTCTCTTTTTGCTCATCGCAACCGTTGATATCACAATGAACCATCATTTGGTCTTACTGAGTATGCTTCTTACACTGACTGCCAAACTGAAGAAAAAGAATGGTGTGAAATTCAAATTAGATGCTCTTATTGCGCCACCCTTTATAATCGGCAAAGCTTTAAGCAAAAGAAATTTGTCAAAGTATTGAGTTTAACAATAAATAAAACTCATAAAACCCAAAAATGATGAGAAGCTAAAGGCAATCGAATTTAAAGAATTGCCCAATTATTTACGGAGATGACGCCGGGTGATTTTTTTTTTATCTATGGAAAATATTTTATTATTTTCTTAATTGTATTCTGAGAATTTTTATTTTTTTTAAACTCTTTTTAGTCATTATAATTAAAACAAAATATAGTCTTTTTTGGTAATTATTGTTTTTTATGTTGGTTAAATTAACGACCTATCATTTCTTTTTGGGCAATTTCACAATCGTGTTTTATTAACATTGATATTTCATAAATAACAACATATATAGGATATAAATATCCTAACCTATAGTTTTAATTATCATCATTATATTTATAGCTATATTAAATACTTAAGTAATGTGCGATAAAATAAAGCCACAACAACATAAACAAAACATCCACAAAAAAGAGCAATCAAAGGAATAGCAAATATAACCTACTAACACGCTTACCAATTCATACATTCAGCAACAAACATAACACAAAAGTCGAGTGAAGTGAAGTGAATGAAAAACTGGAAACGGAAATCCTAAATGCTGACATAAAAACAACGGTAGCTACAACAGAATACATACACAATACTCATGCCTTTTCGAAAGCATACATACATAGAAACATACAAATTAGAGTAAAGGGGTATACGTTGATGGTAGTGAACTTTAGTACACCGATTTACGGTAAAAAAAAACAACAAACAATGGAGAATGCAAAATTTGACAGCAGCATTTTACTTACTGTGCCACGCATATAAAGGGTGCTTCCATTAGAGCATTGTTCTTAAATTTCGTGCTAATTTTTTCCACACAGTTAGTTTAAAAATTTCATGCCGGACATCAGCCGATATTCCGATTTGTAAATATGGAACTGTGTAGAATAACTCGTTGTTAAAACTCATTTTTTAAAAGGACTATTTTCGGTAGAATTTTTTAATTTTGATTGATGTTTGTAGAGAGAACTGTAAGGCTCATCTGTCTTACATTATGTTTCATATTAAATCGCAACATTTTTACTTTATAATGATAACAAAATATTTACACTTTTCGATTTTTACTTAATCCAAAAACTAAACTAAATAAGGCGCTCTTATTGTGACCAGGCGCGGATCCAGAGGGGGGTCATGGGGGCACGTTCCCCCCCCAAAGACTCAAGATGAATCACTGCAAATTATGAAATACTAACAAAATGATTACAAACTGTCCATTTATCATTCTTTGTTACTGATACACGTCTATAAATTCAATGATACTTTAAAAACAATTTTAAGAAAATACATTCAATAATATGTATATTCAAGAATTCATTCATCAATGTCCCAGGAAGAAACTACCTGATGCCGAGGCTTTTTTTTTTTGCTAAACATCGTAATGAATTTAATGATTCTGCGTTTACTTCTATTTCCTGATGAATATTAGCAAGAGCTAAACGATTAAGGCAATTTTCACTCATTGTAGAAATCAAGCAAGTTTTCCAACTTTTTAATACAGAGAAAAAGTTCTAAAACTTAAAAGTACTTATTACAACATTCGAAGGGACTGCTCGGTATTGGTTTTTTTGATTACTTGTAGCGTTTGCAGGACAGAATTACCATCACAAATCTCTTTTTTTGCACAGTACGTATACCACAATAAAATTTCCCATTCAACTTCTATGGATTTGCTATTGCTTAGATCTTTATCATAAACTAGAACATTTTAGTGCTAAGATTTTCAGCAAAAATTTCACCCAAATCGGACCATGGGAAGGCAAGTCAATGAACGATTTGTATGATCTTTGTGCAGTTTTGCTTTTACTTAAAAAAATATCAACATCGGCGTATATTCGTGGTTATCAGTTTTTATGGACTCAGTATGATGCGAAATATGTGTGAAAATTATAAAGCAGAAAATCACATATTTGAGTTATGATTCATTGATACGAATGTGAAAAATGCAAAAAAAATCTAAAATACCTCCTCTTTGCTCACCCGAAACCTTACCAGTTTTATATTTTTCGGCCGCAGAAATATGCGTAATTGATTGGGCATCATCTTTAACATGGCAAACGATATGTGAAAAATTTTTTGTACCAACAAATTCGCTATTAGAAAATATAGATTTTTAACTGATTTTTGTTCAAGAAACGCTAGTATTTCACATATGTCCATTTTGGAAATTTTTTTCAGTTTTCGGTGCTGACTTAAAGTAATTTTTGAAACTGAACTTCGTCCTTCGGTATCTGTTTGTTGAAATTTTGCACAAGAGTGATAGGTCCTTCTGCAGTGTTGCTTACAAAATGTTATTTTATAATATATATGATGTTATATAAATTTTTTTTTTTGGCCTACTATATTTGTAGTTTGTGCCCCAAAAATTATGTGTGAACGACACTGAAGACCTATCACTCTTGCGCAAAGTTTCAACAAACAGATAACGAAGGACAAAGATCAATTTTGAAATTCGTGCCCCCCCAATCTTAAATTCTAGATCCGCCACTGATTGTGACACCCCTTAAGAGACAAAAAAACTTTGCAACGAGTGTAATTTCGCCAAGAGGTTCTACTTCAGAATAAAAGGGAAACTCCATTACAAATATTTAATGTCAAAAACAATGAACATTTATTATTCTTGTAAAGTTTTTCGGATATATTAAATTTTTATAAAAATGAATTTATTTATGAGCAAAGCGAATACATTGAACTTTAGTATATTATAATTTCTGCATGTATACCTAGGCTCAGAAGTTTATATTTACTTTAGCTGTAATAGCCCTAAAAAATCTTAGTTTTAAAGATTTCAGAGTGAAATCTTATTCTCTATTATCCTTGATAATGAATGAGCAAAAATAGAAACAGTGGTCAAATTTCAATTAAATTTCAAGTATGATAGCATACCATACCAAAAACATCTAATGCAAAGATGCTACGATTTTCACATCAATCGATTTAATAAATTCATAAGCTTTGCTTCAACCAACATATTAATTGCTTAATACTATCAAATATATGATTGAATCAATGGCATATACGTGGGTCAACTAAAATCAATATTTATTTCACCCATATCGATGTACTATTTACTAACTATCGGATAAAAATTCATGAACCCGACTACTTGAAGTTTTTAAAACAAAGTGTTTTTTTAGTACTAAAGATAATGAGTAAATAAGTCCCAAAAAAGTTTTTATAAATAACAATTATTATTATTGTAGTAAGAAATTTAAGTTTAAGATTAACTTTTTTTTGGAAAATCATATCTCGCAAAAAAATTTTTTTCGACAATTTTGTGTAAAACAATAATTGTTAAGGACATTATGAATTTTTAGAAAAAAAAATATTATACCAAAAAATATTTTTTTTAAGCAATAGGTCAACTTTGCTACAAACAAATTCGATTGTTCTAAGGTCCTCAACGTTTTTTTGACGTGAAATTGATATCATAAGTGCGCAGATGTATTCTGCGTTAGATGAAAAAAAAAACAAATTTCTTCCGGCACTCAGTTGATGTTCAAATGGCATCAGTTTTTCCGAGCGGCCGCAGCGCAGTGAAATCTATTGAAACTGCTTAGAGTGCCATTTGGTGGCAGATTTCAGAACTTTTCAGTCCTCTATTCTCTTTCTCAACTCATTTACAATAAAATGACGTTTTCCTCATTCACATTGGTCTATTAGTTTTGGAGTTATTCAAGTTCTTAAAAAAAAAATTAAAAGTGGAAAACTTGCAAGCCTTAACAGAAAGGTGAAATCCCTGAATTTCAAAAATTTTTTTATGCTATGTGGGAAAGTATGTACATACATATGTACATATATCTGACCTAGATTAAGTTCTATTTCAACCATAACAATGGATTCTCAACAATAGCTGGAGCAATGTCGTGATTGGCTCCGTCCAAGAGCCGATTCCCGATGCATTTGGTCAATCGTTTGATAATACATTACTCATCAGAAGTTCATAAAATTCCCAAAACGTAAAGTTTGGAAAGATTAATACAAGTCAAATTGCATTGGAAAGAGTACCAGAATTCAATGGCGTCGAAAACAAAGTAAAAGTCTCTAAGTATGGAATACCTGGTATTGATAAGCTGTTAATTTTCATCTGTCTTTGTTTGAAGTGACCGACATTAGCGAATTATATTCTGAAAAAATAAATGCAAATCATGATGTAAATTAGAAAAACAATGAGATTATTTAAAATATTTCTTATAATTTTTTATTATATTTAATTTTTAGTAACATTTACAAATGGTTGGCAACATCTGGGAACCATGCATGGGTCCAAGTCCTCCGAGCAATGCCATTCCGGTGGTAACTCCCGCGAAATTACTGCTGCCACTAGTATTAGAAATACAAACAATTTATAAATCAAATTAGACATTTTGCTAAGTTGTATTTTGAGACACTTCTGAAATGATGCTTGTGAATGCCTCACAGTTTTATACCAAACTGTAAGCAACGAATTGGTTCCAAGGAATTGCTGTGGAAAATGAAGTTACAAATCTTAAAATTTTCCATTAATTAAAATATTTCATAATTGCATGAAATTTAATGAGTTAAATTACAATTTCACGGAGAATATAGTGGTTGTGATTAATGAGTTAAATTACAATTTCACGAACAATATAGTGATTGTGATAAGGTAAATAGTAAAACCTTTTACGGTTCATTAAGGTAAATGAGTGTTACAGTCCACGTGCATGAGTTTTCGTGAGTTTCGCAATACTCTTTTCACAAATTTATATAATTATATAACTTAACTCATGTACCATTGCCAAAATATTAATTTACTGCCATAGCTGGGCACTGTTAACCAAATAGTTAACTTCGTTAATAGCTAATCCGCTTCTAAAAAAGATAGCTTCGTTGAACGTTAAAGCGTTACATTTCGGAAGACTTAACGCAAGTTAACGTTAATCGTTATTCCGTTAACACATGATTGAAATTGCATTTTTTATAGCGTTGCGTTAATGATCTTCTTATCAAAACTATAGGGTCTGGAAGCTTACAGGTTAGGAGCAAAAAATACAGACATGTATAATTGGAGTGTATAATTTAGTCATCTGGCACAATGTGGATATTCCTCTTCATGAACATTAATATGTTGTAATTATCATCTGAAAGCGAAACTCGTTTCAGCGTTAAGATATCAATGTCCGTGGAAAAAAGATTTTCAACTGCAACGCTTGAGCATACAACAGTATTATATTTACTAAACAGATTTATAAATATCTATTTCCCGAGGAATGCCGCATCGTTGAACAATTTATTTGATTTCATGTCTAGCCACATATTGATTGAGCGAATCATGAAGTAAATTAAAAAAACAATGAAATTATTTTAAAAATTTCTTAAAAATTTTTATTATATGCACTTTCAGTAATAATAACAAATGATTATCCTCTACAACAGCTGGGATCAAAACATGGATCAATTCCCGAGCAATGCGATCCTGCTAAGTCCCGTGCAATTACTACTGCCACCAACAATAGCAATACAAGTAGCTTACAGATAAGATTTGACATTTTGCACAGTTTAATTTTGGAACACTTTTGAAATGCTATTTGTGAATGTCGCACAATTTTATACTAAACCTTAAGCGGCAAATTTCCAAAGTTGCTTAAAGCAACAAGATAAGATTTAAATCGCAATTTCATGAATAATATTTGACAGCTATTTAGGGTAAATAATGCACGCTTTCACGCCTCATTAAAGTAAGTGTTACTTCAAAATTCATATAGAGTTTTCGGCCGTATCGCGACACCCTTTTAACTTTTCACAAATGTTTTGCCTTTAAGTACTGCACCAGTGGAACTATGAAATTTGCACATCTGAGGACAAATTATTGCTATAATAAATTCAGAAATTTCCAAGGAACTTGAAACTTGGGTGAAAAGTTATCAATTGTATTATTGACAGAAAGGCTATCAATCACAATAGTGCCATTGTCTTACAAAAAAAGTTCGTTAATATTTTTTTATTCAATATTTGCTTTGCGTTGAATGTTTCTGACGAATAGACTGATATATCTTTGTCCTATAGCTGCTGCGCTGACCTAGGTATTGTTAAAAATTCTTTCAATCACAACAGCTGCTGCTTTGAGTCTATTCTTGGTTTGTAAATTTCAAAAGTAATAAATATGTACATTGGAAATCAGCGGGAACGATGGAACATTTTAATGAAAAATACTGCTCTAAGTATTGTTGATATTTTAGATCAAATTTTCAATTTAAGTACTTTTTACCATGTGGGAAAGTATGTCTAATCAAAATCCAAAGTTTTAGCTGCCGGTTTCCACAATTTTTTTTTTATCAAAGAGGGAAGTTATCTTCAGTGAAATGGAGCATGTAAGGGACATTTTTCGCCATTTCATCTCCCTTGGTATAAAAGACATAAATTTAAATGGTTTTCAATAATGGAAGAGATAAGCTTTCGAAACTGTTATTCTTCAATAACTTTTAAACTATAAAAGATATCGCACAATTTTAGCATTTTGGATATAAGCATTGCCAACTTAATAGAAATTAATATCCATTTTGAAGAAAAGATCTCAATCACATTTCACCTTTCCATGGGAGGTAGGCGTGTTCATGGACCAATCTTTTCTTATTCACAAATTTTTGTTGTTCAACATCAATTTTCAAAATCAATTTTCTGCAGTTAATCTATTGAGATACTCTTAATTTCTTCAATCTTGCAATATAAAAATTTGTTAATTTTCCGTGGCTGTCACACACAAATTGAGTACCTTAATAGGCTGAACATTTGACAGTAGTCATTTGAAGAATGACATTTGTGGAAAAATATCAGTGATTTGATATTGGTATCATCAGCTTAGATCTTGTCGATGCCAACTTATCACGAACAGTGAATTGAACGCAAGTCCTGCGAGTTGTAAGCATAATAAACTATCACTGCACCACAAAGCCTGATTAGGTCAGAGTTTTCTAAGTTTTATTTTTTTGTTTTGGTTGTCTTTTAGGAATCCTTAAAATACCATAAATCTCTATTTTTATTTTCTATATTTTTTTTTTCATTTCAAAGTGAAAACGAAAGCATAAACACATTAAACGAATAGTTTTTCTTTCCTTTACAACGAAAAAATGTAATTATCTTTTGTTAAGTAAAATGTTTTCTAATTACTTTTGAATGTATAATAACGATATACTATACAATATATAAACAAATCACATTAAAGAAATATAATGCGTGGAAAAACATTCAAAGTTCTTTCAAGAATGAAATAAAAAAACATTTAAAATTACGCATTAAGTTACGATACTATGAGTATGATGAGTTTTTGCATTGGAATAATATACACTTTATATCAACAACTGATTGAAAAAACAATAAATAGTTAATCTAATTGATATCGTGTACATGTATATTTACTTACTGTACGAAATTGCAAATTATAGTTGTTCAAAATATTTTACTTTAATTATAAACAAACATATTTTTCACGAAACGAAATTTGCATGTAATGCGTTCTTGAAAAGTACTATGGGAAATCTCAACACATTCTTTGCCATACTCGTTAAATAGAACAGCTATAGAAACGTATAGTGTACCAATTTGTACACTAATAGTCAATAGAAAAGTACGAAATAAAAACAGTTAACCAAGACCTCGCCTTTGTTTCACACTGCCTCTACGGAAAAATACAATAAATTAAAAATAACTTGTGATATTATTTTGAAAGTTGTAGGAAAATTTGTTAAGATTTAAAACCACAAAATACTGAAGAAATATTGAAATTGGGAGACATTTTATGAACGAACCCAAATACAAGCTAAAGAAAGTGAAATTAAAATAAATATAATATTTGAGTGAACTCCAATGCTTCAAAAAAAAAAAAAAGATCGTCACTTTTGCACCTCCAAAAACGCTAGCATATTTTAGTAAAAACAAGTTAAGGTGTTATCTTCGGCCTGGCCGAAGATACTGCACTGCACTGCACTGAAAGTCGCTTTTAAATAAATGTTAAAAGACGTTGAAGAGGTTGAATAAGTCGAAAAAAATTTGAAATGTAAAAAAGGTCGAAAGAAGTTGAAAAATTTTAAGGTCGAAAGAACATGGAAACCATTGAAGAAAGTTGAAAGAAATTCAAAATGTCGAAAATATATGAAAAACGTTGAAAAATGCTTAAAAATGTCGAAATAATATGAAAACGTTGAAAACAGTTGAAAGAGCTCAAAGTCACTGAAAAAGTCTTAAAAATAAAGAAAATATGTAATGAAGAAAAATGAAAGAGGTTGAAAAAGTCAAACGAATACATATGGGATATATTGGAAAAAGTTAAAAGGTTGATAAAGTCAAAAGAATATGAAAAATATTGAAAAAAATTGAATAAAAACTAAGAAATTTAAATGTGCCACGCCCACTTCTCCAATTCCGCCTACTTTTGGGTTACTAAATCATATTCGTCATTGACATCCACATACCAAATCTTAGCCCAATAGGTTTAATAATTTGCTATATATGCTGTAATTAGTCTTAAAATTTAGGGCGGTATAACACCTACTGGTGTAATGTGATCCGATTTTTATCCAGAAATAGCTTTTTATAAGCAACACTCTTTTACCAAATTTTAGTATGATTGATCACATATTTCGAAATACATGCTACTTAAGGTTTTTTTACTTATATGGGGAGTGACACGCTCACTAGTGCTATTTCGCCCACTTTTGATTCAGGTATACCTTATAGCAAGTAAACCACCTAAATCAAATTTCATACCAATTGTTGCAATAGTTCAATCAATATAGCGATTGCAGCTTTATAGTCATATAGGAGGTGCCACGCCCACTACTGCGATCTCATCAATTCTCATTTAATTTCAAAGCCCATAGCAGCCGATACCTCTAAGCCAAATTTTATGAAGATTACTCTCATAGCACACTTTCTATAACAGTAAACGTTTTTTGTTTGTATGGGAGGTGCCACGCCCACATGCTCCATTGAACCAAGTTTTTGCAAAAACATACCTTCTAGCAAGTATATCTGCCTTATTAAATTTCATAACGATTACGTTGTTAGTTCTCTTAAAATAACGTTTATAGATATTGTAGGCTGTGCCACGCCCTTAATCGAGGTTTTTCAGTAAAGTGGCCGAGCTTGTATTGATGACTGCTTCCAGCGGCATCATCTCCAAAATTTTTATGAAAATCGTTTATGCCACTTTTGAGATATATAGAATCAAAATTTTTAAATGTTGAAAAGTGCCACGCCCACTTTTACGATTCCGCCCACCTTTATCACAATTCAAGATATATTTGAAATTTACCCGTTTACCAAATTTCATAACAATATCTTGCACGGCTTACGAGATATGGAGGTATAAAGGTTAAAATTTAGGGCTGTGCCACGCCCCTGTAGAAAGCTTTGAAAACTTGAAAGCTAACCTAATCCTAATCTTGTTCACATGTGCATCAAATCACCAAGTTTCATCAAAATCGCTGCAACTATTTTCAAAATTGACCTGGGTATATATACATAGGGTATGGGCGGTAGGCGTGTCCGTTAACCGATTTTGCCCATTTTCAATAGCAAGATGCCTGCAAGAAGATATGAACTGTGTGTGAAAGTTTCATTCAATTAGCTCTCTTGGTTTTCCCGTAAACCTGATTTCAACAGTCAGACAGACAGACGGACAGACAGACAGACAGACAGACATCGCTAAATCAACTCAGGAAGTGATTTTAATTCAAAATAACACATATACGAGGACCATTTTGCCACCCCAAGTGCTTGCGCCTGGGCGGCTGCACCCCTCCTAAATACGCTACTATGTGGTCTCTGACGCACATCCGAGGTCATCAATGAGGGTTCTAAGACTTAGAATAGTGGATAGTTCTTACAATTTTGTAAAAAAACAAGAATAGTATTTTCTAAGACCAAAGCTTCCTTCGGAATACTTTCGACCTAATACGAGTACTATCAGAAAACAGCATCATAATTATATTTTGTTATTGAAATTTTTAAATTTAAGTAGATAAATAACAACGAATACTTTACTTGAACCCAAAATAATTTTCAGGAAATGCACACATTCTGTTAGTCGGAGCAATATTTCATAAACGACACAGTCTAGTCATTGTGTCAAGCTGAGGACAGTTTGTTTAGAGATCGCAAACTTAAGTGCTTTGTTGGTGATTTCATCAGGTCCACTGGTGTTTTATAAATTTTAACGAAAAATTAGAAGTTCTTCTCTTATAATTGTTGTACTTTCTTCTATGTCCACTCTGTATTGATGGTCAACTTCTGTATGTACTTAAATAATATGAATTTTTGGACATATCGTTGTATTTGAATTCTTAGCTTTCCTGTTACTGTCCTATAAGCTCCGCCCAAAGAATATTCATAAACCTCCAAGCAAATACCTTTGAAGCACTATTTTCTGCTATTTTTGAAATGAAAATTTTTTGAAAGTTGTAAAATCTCACTCTGTAGTAGGATCATCCTCACGATCTCCGTGGATTATGTCTTGTGTATACAGTTTTTTCTTATGGTTTTTATCTCGCCGTTTGTTCTATTAGGTTTCTTTTTTTTGTGCTCATATGACGTGTGATGACGCTACCATGTGAGTTAATTGGAGTACTATATATTCAGTTGATCCAGATGCTGGAACTCATTATTTCCTTGAACACTTCTTGGCGCAAATGTGTATCTTTCCACTTCGATGTGGTAATTTCGCCTACTGGTCTGTCTTCGTAGATTTATATAAAAATTATCGGCTGATGATCTGCGGTAGTTAGCTAAGCAAACGAATCTCATTGAGTGGATCCTCTTCTGATAGTTGTAATGCTGCCCCACTATTCTACGATCAAATCTCCAAGTGCATCTAATGTGTCTATACATAATTGTTTACATAAATGAAGTTCGTCAAAATTGCTAAAAATTTCGGAATTTCAAAGTAAGATAACTTGGTAAAATCGAAGATCTTTTGAGCAATAAGGCAATCCTTTATTTTCTCTCCTATATAACTTCGAACCTAATATTTAAATCAGCCACATGGCAGCACTGAGCGAAAAAAATATTGCTGTAGAATATCATGTAAAACAGAATTTCATCACTTCATATGCGAGTAATTCTATCTTTTTAAATGCGGGTAATCTTAACTAATCCTTGAGGCAAAGTTGTAGTTTTCCTTTATACATTAACTTTAAATGTTGCTAATTATTTTACGCCAAAAAGTATGCACCGCATATAATAGATATTCACATTCATTCACACCATACCATTAGCGTGTGTTTTAAGTCCGGCTTTCTCGTGCATATGTGTAATTTAATACCCACAAAGTTTTTAGTGACCACATTTTAAGGGAAAACCACGATAGCTGCTTTCCCTTCTCATTATATTTACCGCACGACAACTTTTCCCTAAAAGTATGCAATTGTTTCCGTAACAGTTGCATGCCTGCCATTCTGCTGCATAGCATTAAGCTACACGTATTATACCAATTATTTTGCACTATATCAACGTGTGCTTTCTTTCTCTAAGCTGCAAGTTAAATTGTAAAACACTACATAAATGAATACTAATCTCAAAAAACATTCTGTTTGTGTGTGTGTGTGCTTAATAAGTATGTGTGTGAACTTGTGTGCATATAGCATATCCCAGCAGGCAAATGAGCAAGGCCTTACTCGGAGAAGGCCTGCTAGCACTGCTGCGATTATATAAGGACTTCTCAAAACTAGATTTTCATGCAAATAAAAATACAATCACAGAAGGCATAATATGCCTTCCAACAGGAGACGTGCTATCAGGCCTGATATTAGAAGGCAAAGAAGAAGGACTCCATTTACTTTAGCGCTTTTCTGTTTCTTTTTTATTTCATGTATTGCAATGTTTTATGATTCGGCATTACTTCTTTGTCATATGCATTGTATATTTACGACATGAAAAGTAGACACATGGTTAGAAATTAAGAGAAGTGTGCATATTGCCAGGCTTGTCTTCTGTTGTTTCATGATATGTTAAGGAGGTAGAGTTATGTGTATTCTTTGTCAAATTGTAAATTAAGAAACATCAAAAGAAAAAAATTATTAAAAAATATCAACGTAAGTGAGATGGCGCGGATAAAAAAAAAACGAAACAATTAATGTTACGATGTATTAAAACTAAATTTTTGCCAAGTACTTCTGAGAGTCCTTCTACGGTAAGCGGTCTTAGAAAGCCTGCTTAGGAAGGGCTGTTTTCTTCGGCCATTTCATATAAAAAAAGAGTACGTTTGAAAGGAGGATGGAAGGCCTTATACTTACCAAGGAAGGCCTTCTAGAAGCACTGTTAGCTCCTGCACTTGCCTACTGGGATAGTATGCAGTATATTTGTGGAAAACATTTGTTGACTTTCGACTTAAATTATTTAGCACTTTGGCAAAACATTGCAAATATTTAAGTTTAATTTAATTTTGTTTATTTTATTTGAATTTATTAGCAATTTTATTTATCAACACATTAAATTTGTTTTCTACAGCATGTGGTGTGTGTAAGTTTCCCCAAGGTGAACATTTTTCAGGTTTTACAAAAATCATAGAATTGACTTTTAGATATTACATAGAATTTTGCAAGCAATTGCATAACGATTTATTTTATAGGGCTTCAGTTTCGAATAAATTATTATATTTTAAGTGTTTTTTTTTCGATTGTTGCTTATGTTTGTAAGCGGATATGAATGAAAATCTAAACTGTACCGAAAAGTTACACTTATGTTCACACAATACTTGTGTTATATTTTGAACTTTTTTTTTCAACATTAACCGAATTTTCATTTTGTGACCTTTACAACTTTTTTCGACATTTTACCTCCTTATCGACTTTTTTCATAATTTCTCGAAATTTTTTAATCCTTTAAAAATTGTTTGACTTTTTCAACATTCTTTTGAAATAGTTTTTGATATTTTTAGTACATGTCACTCAGTATATGGATATAATGATGCTTCTTAAGAAATGTGGGCTCTTTTTGAGGAAAAATAACCGCTTGTCTGCAGACTTTTGAAGCGCGCCCTTTACTTGTTGAATTTCAAATTAAATTTTCACAAAATTAAAAGTTTCGCTTATGCTGCAATTTAAATTACCATTGTTTGAATTATTTGGAAAAGCTTGTGTGCAAAAAACCAAAACTATCTCAATTTTTTTTGGATCATAAAACAAAGGAAAATATTTAGCCAGATAGATTTCAGTTCTTGGAATACAATATTCCTTCCCAAACGAATTCTTTCCTTTGAAAATACCTTAAGTATTAGCAGATTAAGTAACACTTATTCTGTTGTAAAGTATGTTATTACATTGTCATATGATATTGCAAAGGAATGGAAGAAGTTAAAAAAAAAAAAAAAAATGTTTCCATGAATCAAATTAACTTTAATGATTTTTATTGTATTGTGTATACGGAATGACTGAAATTTAATATGGGCAAACAGAAACTTTTAAACTTTTATTTATCTGATATATTTTCAAAAAATTTGCTATTGACCCGTTTTTAATATTTCTGGATTTACTACGTCAAAAGATATCGACCATAATTCGGTATTTCGTGTGAGGTCGAAAAAGTATAAAAATGTTGAAAGAAGTTGTAACTGGTTGAAAACCTTTGGAAAATGTGGTAAAAAATTGAAAGTGGTTGAAAAACGTTTAAGCATTTGAAAATGGCTGATAAAGTCGGTAAAATTGGATAATGTTGAAGAGAGTTGAATGAGGCTGAAAAACTCGAAAAGAGTTGAACAAGTTTCAAGAGGTTGAAAATGTTGAAACCGTTGAAAATCGCTGAAAACTAAAAAAAATGTGGAAACTACTAAAGAAAGTTGAGAGAGGTTGAATAAGTCGATTAAATATGGAAACTATTGAAAAAGTTGAAAAAATCTTGAAAAAGTCGGAAAATTTTGAAAAACTTAAGTTGAAAAAGTCGGAAAAACAAATCAAAAATGTTAGAAAAAGTTGAAAGAGGTTGAAAAATGTTGAAACGGTTGATCGAGATTGCAAAACACTTAAAGAAGTTGCAAGAGGCTTAAAAAGTCGAAAAAAAATATGGGGAATGTTGAAAAAAGTTAAAAGAGGTCGAAAAATCATGTTGAAATATTGAAATGTCTTGGTGAACTCGTATATAAATAGTATTTGACCAATATCCTTGTATTTTTAGAATTGTAAATAGTGTTTTCTTTGTGAAAATTGGGCTATTTGGTCACTTCTGGCTTACGAAATTACATAAAGCTTAGTCCATGTATCAATCCAGCGTTTTGCTTATGGTTTTTAAGCTTCTTCAGGGGTATGTTCAAAATTCATTATTGAAAATGCTGTTGATAAATTTAAAAATATAACACTTACACATTTTTCTTGATGACAATTAAAAAAACTTACACTATTGAAACATGTTATAAAAAATTTTTTGAACTTACAAAAAACAAGATGATATTAAAAAATTAAAAACTTAAAGATTGAAAACTTAAAAAATTTAAAACTTACAAACTTAACAGCACCACACTGTAACTAAGACTAATGTGGTCGAACTCTTCTTTTGTATTCATCGCAGTTTTGGATGGAAATGGAAAACGTTGAATCCGTCGAAAAAATTTGAAAAATATCAAAACTGTTAATTTCAAGAAATCGAACAATGTGAAAAAGTGCCACGCCCACTTTGCAATTTTGCCTACTTTTGGCTCAGAAAGTTATATACGTTATCGGCACCCGCATACCAAATTATATCTCAAAAGTTTGTATAATTTGCGTGTCATGCCGTAATAAGACTTAAAATATAGGGCAGTGACACACGCACTGGTGCAATTTAGTCCTAAACGACCTTGAAAATTACCTCCAAGTAAGAAATTAATGGTACCATCGAACATGGGTCCTAAATCGATCTTTTTGGTTTAAAAATCGCTAAGCGCAAGTCTTGTCGGAAATGAATAATTTTGTTTTAAGGGAGAGCTAATAAAAACTTCAAAAAATCCTTGGGGCCCGGAATTTTTAAAATACTTTTTCTTTCAAGTTAAAAGCCAAAAAGATTTTTTTAAGTTAAAATAATAAAAATAGCAATTTTTTCAAAATACGGGCTCTGACGATCTTTTGGCATTCCGGTTGGTCTTAATTTAAAAAATTTCCAACAAGTTTTGTGCTCTCTAACAATTTTCGAACTCAATAAAATCGCTTTGGGACCGGTGTGTATCGGATAGGGTTTTAAAAACGGTTAAATTTTTGTTAGAAACTTTTCTTTTGCAAATCATTTTGTTTTCGAGTTTGTACTGAGTCTCAAATTAAATTGAGAGACACACTTTTCTTTGCTCGATAACTTCGACAAATATTAAAATTTTTGAAAATTTTAAAATGTTACCAGGAGAAAAATTTGAGCAGTTTCTTTAAGTCATTAAAAATTAAACAAAATCTGTTTGTTCGCATAAAACATGCGTTTTTGCAGTTTTCAAAAATATTGGGGAATTGTGAGTCAAAAACAATAAAAAAAATATTTTTTGAAAATGTTTATTAAATGGTTGGAAATTACATCAGATTTAGTTTTTTTAAAAAAAAAAAAAAAAATGTAATAGATGGAGATTGAAATGTCAAGGACTACAGCTTGGTAATACTCAGATCGTAGGGAATATCGCTCGTCTTAAGAACGTATGTCATCAATGCCTTTCTTGTGTGCATTGAAGAGCCAAATTAAGAATGAGTTAACGTAAGCTTAATTATCCTTTGGGGACAAAAATCTGAGTAAGTCTTTCGGAAATACTCAAAAGTTATATGATTTGAAGATGCCAAAAAAATTAAGTGTTTCACAATACCCTAAACGCTTTGGTTGTCAAGATGGCCGTGTATGTTATTTACCGGAACTGATTTTTCGAAAATCTTTGAGGAATAAATGCAAATACAAACACTCGACATAAACATTTTGGAAAAATTTTCAAATTGGACGTTGCACAGATCTAACAAGTACGTTACACATCGAGTGTTAATGCAAAAATGAGCTTGGTCATAGATAAGACGATGACGGCCATTTTGAAGTGTCAAACTTTTCAATTGTGATGAAAATTGACATGGCTCAAAAATGCTCAATTTCCCCTAAGTTACTCATACGACATGGTTTCCCTCAGTCCGTGATTTTCACTTGCCAGTTCTGTTATTAAAACTTATGAATTGCGTTGAGCCTTAGTTGTTTTTAAATAAAGAAGCCATTATAACCTGATTATCTTTATTAGCCACACTTTCGCTGAATAACAATGTAGTTCAAATCCAAGAGAATCCAGACATGAAATGAGAAAACTTATAAAATTACTTTGCAAGTTTAAACTTAAAAACAAAAACAAGATTTCAAGAAAAATGGAGCTTTCAATTTGTATGAAAACAAAACTCATTACGGAATAAATGCCGGTGGGTGTAGCTGTCTAGGGGTAATTTTCACAATAAACGTCAGTGGCAGCAGCAATTTAAAATAAAAAATAACGTTGGTGTTATCATAAAAACGCAAATATTGACTATGCAAGCTGAACAGTGTAAGCTATAAAAGTAAAAATAAAAGTAAAAAAAATACAACAACAACAGCATCAGTATAACATAATACTCTTGGGAAAAACAGTCGTATCAATGTTGAAGTCGGTGTTAATGAGATACGAACGTGACTCAATGTTGTGGAAATTATACAATAAATATGGGGGCTAGAAAGTGAAGCAGAAAAACCAACAAAATAACTACAAAATACGAAAAACTTATGACGAAAATAAAAATCAAAATAAAATTTGCAAAGCAAAAACAAAAACAACAAGGTAGCATTTGCTTTGAAAGCCATAATAGATGCTGTGAATGCTCCAACTTCTGCTGAAGGTTAAATTATGATTTAGTCCTTGACATGGGCGCCACCAATTTGCAGCTCATGGGACCGTTATGTGGCACAGAGCAAGGTGTAATGATGACGGTGTCCCACATTACTTCTGTTTGCACAACAGTTCTGTTGTATCGTGGTGGGTGTGATAGGGGTTGGCCACCGTAAGTTGTCTGTGTCTTCGATCCGATAAATCGATTATTTCTTTAATGCAATTAATGAACCGAGAAAACATTTCAAACAAAAATAAATTTATACACCGAGATAAAAACAAACTGATGGCTTTTTTTCTTACAGTCTACTGCTTTTCAGAATGATTTATTGCGTTCATGTTGCTTTTAAGTCTTTCTATTTATTTATTTGACTTATTTGTGAAATAAATCTTTGTAAAATTATATTCTTTGTTTTTCTAAAGACGTTTCATGTTAGTGAAAACTTTTCATATAAAAATTGAAATAAAATTATGTTGCCTACAGCCTAACATATGAAATCGTTTTATTCCTCATTTGTCGCATAATCTCTTAGGCCAGTGGCTTGATTTATAAATTTCTTATGTTCGTACTTGTAAATTCATTATCCTTGCATTAGGCACTTCATAAAACATGTAAGAGCACTAAGTGCTCATAAGGGCAATGAAAAAGTAGAAATGGATATCTAGTAATGCTGATAGAGCACAGGTGTCTTAAGAACGATAAAAAAGCCAAGCTAATTGCTTGTATATTTTCAATTTGACGTCAAGAACAACGAAACTAGACATTTCTAATATTTTTTTTTTAAAACTCTTCTCTAGTTAAAATTGTATTTCTTTAAGTTGTAAAGACTAACAATAAGTTATAAACTCTTATTTCTAATTAAAAAAACATTTAACAAATTATAAATTTTACACAAATTGATATATGTATTTTAATTTGTAATTCAAAGCTATACGGGACTCAAAGACTTTAGCTGGTCTAAAAATAAATATTACTAAGCACGGTAGGTGTGAATGGGATAACCCGTTGGAGCGATGTCGCGGCATTGTGTTTATAGCAACCATCTATAGTTGCAGCCGAGTGACGAGCAAGGTCCCGGTCTAAGTTGGCATGGTAGCAGAGACGGACTAGTTCCCTGTCCACCATCATAGAGGTAACTAGTACCTCGATATGTTTGTGACATGGTAGCCGAGACGAGCTAGGTCCCGGTCTATCACGTTGGGGAGAGCTAGTGCAACGAGGATAACTTTGAAGTGGTAGCCGAGATGAGCTAGTTCCCGGTCTAGCACCTAAAAGCTTACTAAAAGCACACTACTCAAACACTTTGGTGCTGCACTCTCCACTCATCGGACAGCAGCCGAGACCTAGCCGGTCCGGTGCACTCATAGGGAGATGAGCTGGATGGCGATTTTTTTATTTTGTTTTTTTTTTTTTTTTTAAGATATGAATTTTAAAAAGAAAGGAGGTCGAAAATATCAAAAACTACATTATCTAGAAAACTGTACCATTCAAAAAATTTTCATTTTCATTTTCGAATTTAGCAAGAAAAGTACATACGAAAAGGAAGAAGTACATAAGAAAGGAACTAGCAAAAAGTTTTGTAGGCTTAACTATGCCTCTTAATATAAAAGCTACGTGGTGTGAATTCGGTGTGAATCGATTAACCGGTCTTCACAAAAATGATTTTTTTATAAAAAGTTATGTTTGGGGGCCACCCTAAATAAAAGTTTTATGAATCAAATAATGTCTCTTAATATAAGAGACACGTGGTGTAAATTTCATGTGAATCGATGCAGTGGTCTTTGAGAAAATGCTATTTTAAAAATATTTTTGTATGAGGGCCACCCTAAATAGAAGTTTTATAGACTAAACCATGTCTCTTAATATAAAAGCTACGTGGTGTGAATTCCATGTGAATCGATGCAGTGGTCTTTGGGAAAATGCTTTTTTAAAAATATTTTTGTATGAGCGCCACCCTAAATATGCAGCCTAAATAAAAGTCTCATAGACGTTACCATGTCTCTTAATATAAAAGACTTGTGGTGTAAATTTCATGTGAAAAGATAGAGTAGTGTTTGTAAAAAAGCTATTTAAAAAAAAAAAAATTGTATGAGGGCCACCCTAAATTGAAGTTTTATAGACTAAACCATGTCTCTTAATATAAAAGCTACGTGGTGTAAATTCCATGTGAATCGATGCAGTATCCTTTGGGAAAATGCTATTTTAAAAATATTTTTGTATGAGGGCCACCCTAAATATGCAGCCTAAATAAAAGTCTCATAGATTAAACCATGTCCCTTAGTATAAAAGCTACGTGGTGTAAATTCCATGTGAATCGATGTAGTGGTATTTGTGAAAATGCTATGATAAAAAAAAATTTGTTTGAGGGCCACCCTAAATATAATTTTTTAAGTTTACCCCCTATTCTCAGACCTACCAAATATACACAAAAAATTTCATAAGGATCGGTCAAGCCGTTTGGGAGGAGTACGGTAACAAACACTGTGACAGAAGAATTTTATATATTAGATTTTTGTTTTCTTCTCTGTAAACGCCATAGAAGATCTCCAAAAAAAATAGGTATTTGTACCTTATGAACTTTACTTAAATGAATAGTGTGACCTTGGTCAACGCATCCCTCGATAAATGCAACTCCTCAATCTTCGCAACAAGTAAATTTCTTTCACTACAGACTCAGTAAATGCAGCTTTTCAAATAAATTTTACCTCGCTTATTCATACTTTATGTAATTGTAATTGCATTTGTTAAAATTTCGTAAAATGGGTGTTACAAAACATATTGTTCGACTGTAAATTAAACAGAAAAGTGAGATTATAAGCAAATTGAAAGACGCTTGAACTGTCAACACCTCAATACAATCCTATGTACATAAATCAACAATTTTTTGATTTAATTTTTTGTTTCCACCATTGTAACTTCCATGGCTACTGCAACAGGCTTGGTTTTTATAGGTTGCGTTAACCTAGGCCGCACTGTATTTTAGAAAATGATATGAAGGTATAAAAACAACACCTAAATAGACATCATATGAAAACTATCGCAAAAAAGCGGTAATCAAGTAGACTATCACTTTATATGAAGCAAAAGTGTGATAGTTAAAAGCCAACTAAGCCAATACCACCCCTGATTTATCTATTGTGTACAAATATATGTTTATCACCAAAAGATAATAATGCAAATGCTGAAAATATTATGCTCATGTATATAAAGAAATTGAATTGATAGGCAAAGTAAAGTAGCTGGGTATACAAATAGGCAATACATTAAGATTCAACGATCAAATTGACTACGTAGTCGGCAAAATAACAAACAAAATGCTCTTCATGAAAAAAAACGTGTAAATAATTAAATATAGTTAACATATAAGTAAGTATGTAGATGAAGAATCGAGCTACATTTAATCTACTGTTCAATTATTGGTACCCGCGGCTTCACGCGCACACGCCTGTTGTTTTTTCATAATGAAATTACTCTCTTAACTTCACATTCTATATTCTCTCTTGAAGAGTAAAAAAAAAACAAATGAAAAATAGTTTGCGCTTTGAAACTCGAAGCCAAACACAAATGGTAGGTACAAATGAGAGGGGAAAAGAAAAATAACAGCACAGAATTCTAGAAGCGTTACTGGCATAAACAATGAAAAAGTGAAGGGAATTTTTTGCGAGTGGTTTTGCAAAACTGAAAAAAAGAGTACTTACAACAAAAAAATTAGAACAATTAGTATGCCATAACCTTCTTTAGCATAAATATATTGTTTTTATAAAAAAATTATTAAAATTATTTCAATATATTTTGCGCCAAAGCGTTACAAACCAATTTCTTTCAAGCAATTTTATATAAATAGCATAGATAATTTTTTCCAAAAATTAAAAGAGTTTTCTACTCAATTTATTTAGATAAAATTAAACCAATTTTTTTGTGTAAAAATTTGCATTATTAAATTTGACCAAAGAGCCAAACATTACCTCATATTGAATTCAAAAAAGTGTTGAGAGGAAATAACTTTTTCCAGTTTCAGATTTGTTAAGAGCTTCATCCATCAAAAACATTAAACTGCATTTCCTTCCGTCAAACTATATAAATACTTGTGAGGATTAATAAAGTTATCAGCGATATTGTCGAATTTGACGCTTCTACTGAAACGATGTTCCTATTATTTAAAAGTATTAATTTATTTCGAAATAAAAACGAAATAACAATACAAAGACTTAATTATATTAAAAAATAGCTATGTTTATTAAAATCAATGCATATTTTAGATTCAATTATAAATTTGCTACTTTAATTGCGCTTGCAAAACTGGCACATAATCATCATACTGAGCTTGATAGTAATTTCCAGCTATATCATTTCCGAATTTGTATTTGGTAATGTAATCACGAGTTTTCACACTAAGTCGACCCTCAAGTGTTCTGTGAGATATTATTTGTTTAATAAAAATAAAGTTCAATATGAAAGTACATTTCTTCACTTACGTTTTCGGAATTAATTTATCAGATACTATTTTATCTGCTTGCTTGAAAACAAGAAACACGTAACGATGCAAGCCACTTCCCTTTGGTGGTCCAGAACCAATATATTCAACAATTGTCTGACCATTCCCTAATTTATTGCCAGGAATGTTGATAACTAACCAGTGACAAATTTCACGATAGGTAGGTGTTTCACGTGAGGGTGCATCAGGATCAATCATTGTTAAAGTGTATAAGGCATCACTATCTGCATTCCAGGTTACCTCAGGTTGATCCTTAACTTGAGTTGGTGTTAATTCATTACCAAGCTCAACTTTAACGCCAGCTGGATAGGTAATCTATTTTTTTTATGTACATACTTTAATTAATCTCTTCATAACTCCAAATTTGCGTAAAGTCTTAAATACCTGTGCAATTTCTTTAGGTGCAGTATCAATAATATCTGGTATAATGCCGTCCCAATCCATATTGATGTTCTATCGTGAAACTAACTAGTCGTAGTAGAAAATCAAACTTAACGAATTGTGTATTTATAATAGTTTCTTCATTTAGTATTTATGCGAAAACATTTGCTTACTCGTATTTGTATGCATGAGATAGCAAATTGTTAATCATAGGCAAGTAAGTGGGAATAAGAGTAGACGTTATGATAACGAACGATAACGAACGATAACTAATTGAACATTAAATGAATTGAAAGTGCAAAAGTTGAATTCGAATTGAGATAAGGACTGTCCCAGAAAAAACTTGCGGTTGGTTTTTCAGTTAAAAAAAAATACCCAATAAACTTTTTGGTCTTTTTTTTATTAATAATGGCTAGTGTTCAGAATATTAATAACTTAAAACTTTTTTAACAATTTTTTTTTTATAAAAATTTGTTACTTTTTTCTTAAGACCCCAAATTAAATTTTGCACAGTTGTTTTATCGACAGTACGGAACGGTCTATTCCGCTTAAGTCTAAAGTCTTGTTTTTTGTAGTCTTACCACTCTTTCGAAGACCTCTTTTCATTAGAGCCCAATATCTCTCAATTGGGCGAAGCTCTGGGCAGTTGGGCGGATTTGCTGTTTTTGGTACAAAATTGATCTTTTTACTTTGATACCATTTCATCGTAGCTTTAGAGTACCTTTTTGAATTTACCAGGCATATGCTCCTTCTTTGGTGACGTATAATATTTGTGCTCAGGTAGTGGCTTAAAATCTGCTTTGATGTAAGTTCCGTCGTCCATAACGCAACAATCAAATTTAGTCAGGTATCTTTCATACAATTTTCGGGCTCGTATCTCAGCCATCAATTGCTTTTCATTGGAACGGTCTGGCTTTTTTTGAACTCTATATGTCTTCAGCTTACTTTTTTCTTTTGTCCTTTGCACAGTAGATTTTGATGTAACTGCTCTAGTCTCGGACTAAGGTGTTGAGATTCTGCTTAAAAAGGCGCTTAACCTTCGCCACTACCCTTGAGTTAGAAAATTAAAATTTTCTGCCAGAACCTTTTTTTCGTGAAACAGGTAGACGCTTTTTATAATTACAAATAACTGTCAAAACAGTTCTATCTGATGCACCAACTATTTTTGCTATAGCTGAATATTTTAACTATGGACTTTGCAGATTTGCGGACAAAATGAGTTCGCGAACTTTTTGTTGCTTGCTAGATATCTTTGTCGTCAAAAGTGCTATCACCAAGTGTTATACATCATATTAAATGTCACTTTACATAAAACAAATATTGAAAGTTTTTAGACCTATAAAATTATCAGGTAGAGTATAATCAATAAAATTATCAGGTAGAGTATAATTAAATAAAATAAAACCTCAAGTTTTTTTTGGGACAGTCCTTATTTCATTTGAATTGTTTTTAAGTTCTATATTTTTATTGACAAATTTAAATATTAAAATGAAATGAAAAAGTTACTCCATCACAGTTTATTTAAGAATTTTTTAACATAATATCGATTCAAACAGCTATTTTCCGTTTTCATTTAGTCTCAGAATTCGAACAATTCTTGTGTGTAATATTTTAAAAAAATCAAGGTTTTTAATGCTGATAGCAACTCATTTTTATACCTTGCACTCAAGCTATATTCTCATTCCGTTTGTAACGTATAGAACTGGGCGTGGCATGCATATATACATAAGTACATATATTCCTAATCAGAGTCACCACCTGAGACGATTTAACCTAGTCCATAAGTCTGTGTGTCGTCGGTCTGTCTGCTTGTCTGCCAGTATGTATGTCAGTGTGACAGTCTGTCTGTGAAAATTACGATTACGGGAAAACATAGCAAGGAAATTGCATAAAACTCGGCACACAGGCTATACCTGCAAAGAAGCCTTTGAATTGTTTGAAAATGGGCCAAATCGGTTCACGGACACCCCTTCCGCCCAAGTATGACATTTAAAACGTTATATTGAGAGAAATTTTTGATTTAAAAATTTTAATAATTCTTAGAAAAACTTTGAAATGGGGGCGTGGCACCTCCCATACAAAGAAAAAGCTTTAAAACGCCATACTGAGAGAATTATTTAAGATAATCCAACCATAACAGTTAAGATGTATCGATAAGGTTTTAGACAAGAACTAGACATATTGCTACAAGTAGGCTTAGCACTCTCCATAGAAACATAACTTAAAAACGCCATACTGAGAGAGTTATGCCCGCGTTATCATGTCATTTTTCTTGATCTTCTTCTATCCAATTTTTGTAAGAAAGAAAAAGCATGCGAGCAGAGCCTAAAGCGCTTGGAGAATGCAAGAGTGAATAGGCATATACATATGTGCTATTTTTATGGCATATGATATCCTTTGTGATATGGGATAGTAGAAGATCAAGAAAGATAACATGTAAACGCGGCATTATATAAGGTAATTAAAGCCAAATAATTTAACAGTCAACAAAAAGTGGACGAATGTCGAAAAGAGTGCATGGTACCCCTCATACAAGCATAAGCTTCAAAACACTATACAGACACCTATTTAAGTAAGTTTTACAAAATTCAATGTAGGTACATTTTGTCAAACCAGTCAGCACGCAGCGAATAACAATTTAAGGCTTAACCACACTTTTACTTTTAACGCAGAGTAGAGTATTTAATTTATGGCGAGGTCAAATATAGCACCCTTACTAGTTCTTATTACTTTACTTTCTAATGTTGGGAGACAATCAAAACAAATAACTCAATTAAGTTTAGTTAATACAACTCTTGAGATGTTAGAGGTTAAGATGTTTTTGATTAAAAAAATAATTTAAGAGAATTTGGCAGCTTTCTAAGAAACAAATATAAGGAAATTTTTTTTTTTTGTTTTAAGTTATACTAAGAGGCAGTAGCATCAAAATGTTTTACCAATCTGGAATGCTTTGAAAGCTTTTTCAAAGGAATAAACTGTTAACCAGTGTAGTGGTTAGTGAAAATAATTTGTCTTTATTAGTTCTTAACATTCTTACCATACTATCATGGTTTCGTTTGTTGGGTCGTAAAGTAACTCTCTTGTGGTGATTAACACCAAAAATCAAATAATTGATATTATATTAATAATATTAGTTAATAAGATATGGTGTTTTTTAACTGGTGATTGATCAGTAACTAGCTAAGAACTGATTGCTGTGTCGTATTTTAGTATAGAAAAAATATTTAAGTTCACGTGCAACAAACTACTTGGTTTGTTAATGTAAGCAAATGCTTAAACAAATAATATACAAATAATTCAAATGTATTGAGAGTATTTATAAAATTATATTTATGAATTTTTTTATTTTTTATTTTAATATAATTAACTACAAAATATAAAATCTTATAATTAAAAGTGGTCGAGCACTAGCTGCCAGGGCTTTCAGCTCGAATGGTAATTTTAAATTTTATTGCTTAGATTACAGGCTTTAACATATTTTTCTATCAGAATTATATTTTCTTTAGTTACAGTTTTTAAAGTATCAGTTGGTGAAGAATTTTTAAAGATATTTGAACGTAAAGAACTTAAATTAGGGCAGCTATCTAATATATGGCTAAAGGATGATGGGCTATGGCAAAATTGGCAGGCCGATGGGGTATTGCCACACAGCAGGTGCTCGTGCGTTAGTTTTGTGTGTCCTAAACGTAAACGGATGATGGTCTGGCATTGTTGGCGGGTACAAGATGTTGGATACACTGCTTTCTTTCCGCTGGAGTTGACGGAGCTATAATGATGATTGTAGGTTAGCCAATCATTTACCCTGCATTCTTCAATTTGTTTTCCGATGAATCGTAATATGTCATTTTTCTCAGAAGTGCTGAATAGGAAAATAGGGCAGTGGCTCGCAACTGAGGCCGCTTCATCGGCTAGCTCGTTCCCTTTAATTTCAGCGTGTCCAGGGACCCACATTATTTTGATTTTGTTTGGGTTTAGAATGCAATTATTTCTGATCGATGACACCAGTTCACTATCGTGATTTATGTTAAGAACGGCTTCCATGGTGGATTTACTGTCAGTGCATATGAGAAATTTTGCCTTTGTTATTTTTGGCATAATCTGTAGCAAGTTTTACAGCGAGAGCCTCAGCAGTGAACACAGAGCAATGGGATGCAACTAATCCAGTAGTAACCAGGGTGCCGTTTTGATGTGTTATTGCAAATGTGGTGTGATCTTTTGATTTTGACCCGTCGGTGTACAAAAAAGTCCAATTTTTTATGCGATAAGGTTCAGTGGCTTCAACGAATAATTTTTTGTAAATTGCAGTGTTGGTGACACGTTTTGAGTGCACTTGTAAGTCTGTTATGAAAGACTCTTTATGAAGTAGCCATGGAGGCTCAAAATTTTGTCTTGTGCGACAGGGTTTAATATCTAAATTAATTGATTTGGCATAATCGATGTAGCGTTGAATCGTCGATTTGATTTTTTTGACCCGCTTATGCTTAAGGAGGGGGTATAGTTTTGGCGCTACATTTTTGGCATAAGTTTAAAAATGTTTTTTAGCGATACGGTAAAAGAAAATTTATTTATTTAATAAGCATATAAAAGTACAATATTTAAAGAGTATTCTGTAAAAATTGAATTAAAAAATATTGGAAAATAAGATATTGGCAGCAAGTTTCCGCGGACGTCTAAAAAAAAGGTGGTTTGCGGTGGACAAGATATCTCATCACGTTATCATCTGAAATCAAAAAAAAAACTTTTTTTAGCTTATAAGTTTTTTAAGGTATTGACGAAGGGTTTTTTTTTCTTTGACGATTTTTAAAATTTTGGCATAATTTTTAAGTCAAAAAACGAATTTTTTTGGAAAAAAAAGGCAAAAATCAGCACGCTTATTATTGCAGAACTGGTTGTAATGCAAAAAAAAACCCCTCGTCATTACCTGGTTTTATATGTATTAAAGAAGTGTGTCAAATTTCAAGAAAATCGGTCTCGTAGTTTTCGAGAAAAAGTGTCCACCGACTTTGAAAAGTTAGTTTCGAGAAAATCACGTTTAAAGTTTTAGCACTGTCTTTTTTTTCATATACTTACACAGAATCATCGAGACTCAAGACACTGTATCTTCGTCAGTTTTACTCCAATCAACCTCAAATTTCAACAGGATACTTTTGAAGAGTTATACTATTAAATAAAACAATAAAAAAAATTGGAAATACAAAATTTGGCAAAACCCTACCCTCCCCCTTAAGAGCATTTACTACATTTTTATGTAAAACTAGCTGTCCCGGCAGACGTTGTTCTGCCCTTTTCGATATGTGGCGCGATGTAGTATGAACGCATTCGATGGAATGTAAAAGCGAAACAGCCCATTTTCCCAGTGAAATTAACTTTTGTCCCTACTATTTTACAAATATATAGCAGGCCTGGCAGACGTTGTTATGTGGGGCGATAATTTTTTCCTTTGAAACTTACTTTTGCCCGTACCTTTTATTTACATGTTTATGTACCATATCCCATGTCCCATTCATCTGCGTCCAGTAGTTGTTGATATATGATGAATTTGATTTTGAAGGTCGTGTCATCGCCCATTTTTTAAACCAAACTTTGTAAAAACCTTCCATAGGCCACAATTATGAAATCTTCATGTAATTTCTGTTTAAAAAGTTATTTTATATAAGGGCCACCCAAAGTATGCACCCTAAATAAAATGTGTACGGCCTAAGTTGTGCCTCTTAATATAAAAGCCATGTGATGAGAATCGAATAAGCGGTCTTCGAGAAAATAATATTTTAAAAATATTTTTGTATTAGGGCCAACCTAAATATGCACCCTTAATTAAAGTCTTATAGCCTACTTATGGCTCTTAATATAAAAGACGCGTGCTTTAAATTCCATGTGGTGTAAATTCGGTGTGAGTCGATTTACCGTACTTAGTGAAAATTCTATTTTAAAAATATTTTTGTTTATGGGCCACCCTATTATATGACACCCGGCCGGATAGTTTCCGCGTCCATAAAAAACAAACAGATAGAAGAACAGGCAAAAACTAAATTTTATAAAAACAACAAATTGCAGTTGAACTGTAAAAAGCAACGTACACTTGATTCAAAAATTTATTAACATCGTCCTCTCTCATCAAAAGTAAAAAAAAAATAACTCAAGGAGAGTTGTTCTTTGAACTTCGAAGCCGAATACAAACGGTACAAATGAAAACAAAAATAACAACACAGAATTCAAGAAGCAGCATAAGCAACGACAAATCGAACGACAATTATTGTGTGAGGTTTTGCAAAAAACTTAATCCTGAAAAATAACATTTTTAGCTTAAAAAAATCATAAAAATAAATATACAATAACCATCTTTAGTGCAAATATGTTGTTTTAAAACATAAATTATTAAAATCGGTTCAGTATATTTTGCGGTTTTGCGTTACAAACCATTTCCATATAAGCAATTTTATATAAATAGTATAGAGTATAGATATAGACAAGATTATTGCTGCAGAAAATTTTTGGGATGAGTTTGAATGTTGTTGTTTTAATCCGTTCAGATATAGAATGAAGGCCCGCTTCGGCTAAGATGTTTTTTGTTGGGGATGTAGCAAATGCGCCAATACTTCTCCGAACAGCAGCGTGGTATGGTGCATTCAACTGCCTAATATTGCTATTAGCACACCATCCAAAAATTGGTAGAGTATAGTCTATTTTAGAGAGGATTAATGATCTTGTAATATTAACTAAAGTAGATACATGTATTTGAAAATGTTTGGATGACAAGTATGAATTTTATCTGGCCACAGTTCAAATTGAAAAAATCAACTTGTAAAATTGAAATGACTGTTGATAGCAGCGTTATTGTCTACAAATGTTTGCCAATTTATATATTAACTTTCATCCATACTTGCATTACGTTAGTAGCTATGTTTCAATTGAATATTAATAAGTTAATCGAATTGAAGTCATTACATATACCATTTTACAACCAGAACAGAGCAGAAGGGTACATAGTGCCTTAGTTGCCGGCAATCTAAGCATCATTTTAAAATTTAATATTTTATAACCTTTATATTAAAACACAGGACTACAAAGAAAAGTCTTGTAGTTGAAAGTTGAGGTATGTATATTGTTGTGTTAAAAACGAATCCGGGGTCAGAATTTACCCATCACCCTCAGATTTTGCAATAACCTAAAAATCCTACTTTAAAATACGTTGAAAAGAAAGTCCTTCAAAAAATAAAAAGAATCAAAATCCAGAAGGTAGACCTTGCTTATATTACGCATTTAGGTGTGCCAAAATAATATCTTACATTAAAAATTGGTCTTAGTTGCCTACTTTTTGTTCAGCGCTCCTATTTACCCCCAAAGGGTCAAAAAACTCATTTCTCATACAAATTCAAAATTAATCCAAATCCGCAGGTAGTGATAATGAACCGATTTTGATGAAATTTTGTACATTTTGTCCTGAGAAAAGATATTTGTTTTTAATTGGTGGCGCCACAACTCTAACCAGAAAATATATTTTAAAAGCTATATTAATGGATATATTTTGATGAAATTTAGTATGGAGGCAACATGATACTATGATTTTTATTTTTGGGAGCGATGACATTTCATCAGGTAAAATGATGCTGAACTGTTTTGTATTGTCATTATAATGTTTGGATTTTTTCCAATGTACGACTTTTGTTTATTGAAGTAGGAGGAGGATGTTTCTATTTTTTTGAGGTATTCGTTTCAAGTAGTTCAATCTCTGCCAATCATTCTATCATTCCGGCCATGCACTTAGTCTTTAGGACAATAGCGTTTTTTAATGCTTTACATTAAGCTTTGCCTTAAGGCAAATCAATTGATCGCTTAGTGTGTTAAAAGGTAAAGGAGTTTACATTGTAAAAGCGGCCATGTGCCTTTTTCATACTTTTGAATAAACAACGAAAAACGCTTATCTTCATCTATGTTTATTGAAAAACTAAAACGTATTTCCCACATAACAGTTTATAAAATTTCTTACTTAAAGCACGTCAGATCAGACTTTTCGAGTTTCATTTGCCTATGTTTTTGAGAAAACAATTTTGGACTTGGCCGGTTATGATACCAATGTACTGGAGGCTGCTTGACTACCCTGCCCTCTTTGAAACGCCATATATGGTCTTTGAGACTCAACAACGTTCTGTGCCGTAACTTGGGAAAAAGGAAATTTTTTTTTGACGAGAAACTCTCATTGCACAGAACACCAAGTAAATTCAAATTGTCACATAGTACTTGAAAAAGTTAGTTTTCGTGCCGTAACTTGTGAAAAAATAAAATCTTTTTGGCAAACACTTTATGCGTGGCTTAACGAATCATCAAACTATACGAAACGAAAAATTGCCAAAAACCTGGCGAGTTCAATTGAAATTTTGGCAAAACTCCATTCGTATAGATATTACATGTTTTTTTGATTGTGCAGTCAGTTTTATAGATTAAAAATAAAGCTTTTGATTTTGGACATTTCATTTCTTCTACAGCTCCGCAACATGAAACAAATGAAATGCTGCTGAAAGCCTATGACTGTCATAATTTCAAAAATTGCGCGCGAATTTATGCGCTTAACTTGTTACTCGACAGCTGAGTGGTTGATATGATATGACATGACATGCCATGATGTCCTCAATTTGTGCATCAAATTTGCATAGAGAATTAGCACATCAAGCTGTAGGAGTCTTACAATGTAGCAGCTTTTGCTTTGAGGACATTTGCACAAAGCTATTTACATGCTGCATGAAACTTTCACAGCTTCCGCTTGAGTTATCGAACTATCGAACGTTCGTTCCTCTACTCTTTTCCCAACACGAGTTATAGCACATCAATGACAAATTGTAGTCAGCGCTATTGGCTATTACAAAATAAAAATAAAAAAAGCAGAAGTAGGAGATGAAATCAGAAAACGGAAATGCAAACGAAGTCCAAAGTGCTCACCCAACAGGAAAATTAAATGCTTTATGATTAATCCTATATCGCTATTATCATATTAATGAATTGCTATATTTGTGATCCACCTTTAAATAAATATATATATTGTGTGGCATTGTTCCATTTTTTAATGCAAAAACACTAAAATCAATTGATCAGATGGGTTCAATCCTGTAACAACCAATAGCCAATTAAAAGTCATAAAGGGCTTCACAAGTGATCTAACCTTGTTTTCGAAGCATTGGGAAATTAAAATAAATATATATATAGTTAAAATAATGGAGACTAAACTTGTTGCAGCTGAGTCACATGATTTACGAATCATGAAAGTAAATGAAATTATGGAATTTGTGTGTTAAGTTTCTCAAAACGCTAACATAATGGAGTTACTTTGCTGCCAGATATGAACTTAGCTCAAAAACTAATAATATAATATTATAAAATATAGTCATATAAATATTTACTGATAGGACTGATCTGTGGATAGGGGGCTCATAAGAGTTGCTGTTGAGAAATTCCTTTAGAAACGAACCCCGTCTGCCCAATAACAAAACATTGCAGTCCTGTGCTATGGGTCGTATGAGTAACCTCTAAAATTCAGCAAGACATCTGTAACTATCGTAAACATAAAGGTGCGTTTGATGCTATTTATATTTAAGAATTGAGAACAAAATATTTATAACCAGATGTTGATGTTTCTCATCAAGATCAATGAACTTTTTTTGAACCAATTTTCGAAGCACTTTTCCACTCCAAATGGGGAGTGGAACTCAAATGATGCGGTATCCAACGCAAAGAAATTCTTTTGACGACCAAATGTTCTTGCAGTATCGAATGCATTGAAGTCAAGCTTATTAGGTCCCGTACAGCATCGATGTTTCTGGCACAACAACCGATTTTAGAGACCTTCTCGAAATTCATCCCGGAGCGAACGACAAGTTTGAATTCAGTAAACCATAGTGGGCTGGGATAATCCTGTAAGACTTAAGATGAAAGCGATTTGATGGACGCACTATTTCTGAGTTAATCCACGTTAAAAGTCATGAAAATTCATCGGACAAAATTTGAAAACTGTCAAATTCCCTCTTAACTGCCATAACGCAACATAATCGCTTAATTCTTTTATTGGAAAGGTTGTACAGAGGGGCAGTGCAGAATGTAATTTCAATTCTAATAGTAGCCAGTGTCACGCCTCTAACAAGAAAATATGTTTCCACGGCTAATTTGGTTTGGTGATAAATTGGACCTTAAATAAGATTATTAAAAATTTTAAGTTCTAAGAAGAAAAACTAATGAACCGATTTTGATGAAATATAGTTCAGAAACATATTGAACTCTGAGGAAAGACATTTGTCTTAAAGCGAACGGTGCCAGTGTTTTCACAGCTAAACTAGTAGGCCGATTTTGATGAAACCTTAAAAAAATGTATTTGATTTAAGGGGGTTGCATAACGTCCTTAATCTAATCGAATTTTGATGACATTTCCTATGGAGACATATATACTGAACTCTAGGAAAGAAATAGATATAGAAATAGGGCAATATGATTCTATGATATTTATTATTGGAATCGATGACTGATGCTAAATTCTAAGTATACTGAAATGCCTACTTAGAGTTTGCAAACAGTCTCACTGTTACATTTAATATAAACAGCAGCGGGATAAACAATAATATGTTGATTATTCCAATATTCATTTCGTATAAGATTTTGAATAATCATTTCATTTAGGTTTATTTGATGCTAAGTCTTTCTCTTTGGCTGTAAGTTGTGGAAATGTTTTTTGTAGTGTTAAAATTCTTTGAAATTAATGAAATTTGTCTTTTCCTATAAGACTCGAATGCTCCATTGCAGCTTCAATTTGCATCATATCTGCATTTTCTCATTGTGTAGCTCAAAATACAGTCACACCGACAACGTTTCATTCCACACACAAAGAAAGAAAATCGTTAATTTATGCCATTTTAATGTTTATTTAATGCGATTCTTTTTCAAAGCAAAGCTAAATTCTTTAAGTTTATGGCATTTTTTCAGCTGGTCACTCTAATCGTATTTGCATGTTACAAAATTGTGTTTTTTTAATGGGAAAAGCAGAAAATTTATGCAACACAAAAATAAATATTTGGTTTTTGTTCAAGGATTATGCAAATTTAGTTCAACATTTTCCAACGCAATCGAAAAAATTTACAATTTCTTCAATGCTATTTTTAGTTTAAGATCACATTTTTGTTTTAAATTTGGAATTTTCTATTATCAGTTGAAATTATGAAAAAACAAAATCTTAAATTATAAAACTATTTATAAATAGCTGTTGTGTATTTGAAACCTATCTCTTCAATTTACAAATAAGAAAGGCGTATTAATTTTAATTTTGTTAATTGGAAGTCCTTTAAAAGTTTCTTAGAACTTATTCAGTCCAGGTTTTTTTTTTGCTTCAGTTAAGTCTATTGCAGGCACTGGATGTTTCCTTGAGTGAAGAATTTTTACAAATCGCAGCAATGGTTCGAGGTCCGCGCGAATTTTTATACCCCTTAGATTTTTCAGCCAGATCAATAGTGCTCATACCACCTGAGTTGGAGTTGTAGATCCAATGCAGAAACTTGCAAACCCGTCACCTTGAGGTAGAATTAAAGTTCAAGTTGTTGACCTCAAAGTATGTCCCAAATTGGCACTCAGGAATAAAACTGTACATAGATCAATTAAATCAATTCACTTGAGTTGGAGTGTTGCACCAAATACAAGAGGTTGTACAATTTGTCATCACTGATCTTTTGACCTTTGAAATCGAAGATTTAATTTTTTTATTAAATTTTTTTTTGTATTCAAATTCTGAGAAAATTACTTTTTACTCCTTAACCGTGACATTTATTGAAAAATCGGAAGACTACAGGATGTAATACCTTTTTTTATATCCTACATAGAGGGTATATTCACTTTGTGATTCCGTTTGTAACGCAAAAAAGGGGGCGTGGCAGGTATATGAAAGTATATATATTCTTGATCAGCGTCATAACCTTAGTCAATTTAGCCATGTCTGTCTGAGAAAACCAAGCAAGCCAATTAAATGAAATTCGGCACACAGGTCACACCTTCAAACAAGCTTCTAGGAATTGAAAATGGGCGAAATCGGTTCACGAACACGAATGCCTCCTATTCTGGATGTGTACATACATATGTATATGGCCAAACCTATTTCGAAAAAAGTTGCTGCGATTTTGATGAAACTTGAGGATTTGGTGCACATGTGAACACAATTATGATTGGGCTGGATTTCAAGTCTAATATGGGCGTCACACAACCCTAAATTTTTATATGACGAGCCATGCTAGATATTTTTAAGAAATTTGACAAACGAATACAAATTATATATATGTTGAATTGGGTCAAAAAAAGGCAAAAAATGAAAGTACTCGTAGGCGTGTCACTTTTCAACAATTGAAAATTTCGATTTTGTGTAACTCGAAATTTTCACATAGGATTTTCACAAAAGTTTTAGAGATGATACCACTGAAAGCAGTCGTCAATAAACGATAAGTCTGTATACTGACAAAACTCTTTGAAGGGCGTGGTCCTGCCCACAATATATATAAACGCTATAATAGGAGAACTAACAACGTAATCGTTATAAAATTTAATATGGCAGATATACTTGCTACAAGGTAGCTTATTACAAAAACTTCACGCAATAGTACTTGTGGGCGTGGCACCACCGATACTAGCAAAAACTGTTTAATGTTATGAGAGTAAACCTCATAAAATTCGGTGTAGAGCTTTTGGTTACTTTGAGCTTTTAAATTAAATGGAATTCGTTGGGATTCCATCAGTGAGCGTGGCACCTCCCATATTAACAAACAGTTGTATGCGCTTTTTTAAGTGAACTATTGCAGCAATTGGTGTGAAATTTAATATAGATAGTGTAATAACTGTAAAGTATATCTGAATCAAAAGCGGATAAAATAGCACCAATAGGCGTAACACCTCCTATACAAGTAAAATGCCTTATGTAGAATATCTATTGAAATATGTGAGTAATCGTACTAAGATATTCTGTAAGATATTTCTGAACCAAAATCAGATTGGTTTGTGCCAGTGGGTGTACCACCACCCTAAATTTTAAAGCTAATTATGGCAAAGCTAAACAAGCTACTGTGACAAAATTTGTTATGTGAATGCCGATCACGAATTTAGTTTATTGAACCAAAAATAAGCAGCATTAGGAAAGTGACTTTTTTCAACATTTCCTATACTCTTTTGACCTTTTCCAATTTTTTTCAACATTTTCAACGTCTTTCTTTATTCAACATTTTCCATTTCTGATCGAGTTTTTCAGCCATATCCAACATTTTTCAACAGCTTTTAATTTTTCTTAATATTTTTTTGACTTTTTCCGACAGTTTTTTGACTTTTTTTAAGCTTTTTTCAAAATTTTCCTATTTTTTCGACTTCTTCGACATTTTTAAAAAGTTTTTCGGCTGTTTCAACATTTTTCGAAATTATCTGGCTTTTTCTTAATCATAGGTTAAAAACGAAAATCTGCACAATAGTTGGACTTCTGGGGCTTTAAAGTAATATCACAAATATCACAAAATACATAAAAATTGTACAGTCTAGCATCAGACCAAAAGTTTTCGAATTTCTAGGATGGTGTGGCATCTCCCATACAAACACAGATAGCTATGCTTTCAAAACGGATTTTCTCTTATAACTTGCAAACAATAAAAGATTTCGCACAATTTTTAACATTTTTGTAATTAACATTGCCAAGTTAATGCAAATTGATACCCATTTACAAGAAAAAACCTAAGCCACATCCCACCTTTGTATGAACGGTAGGCGTGTACGTTGGCGAATATATTTTATAGTCACGAATTTTTGTTGAATTAACCTAAAAACCATCTTTACCAAATTTCAAGAGTCTCGTGCTATTATTACTATTTATGGCCACCGTTCCATACAAGCCCACCTACTGTGCACCATATCAATTCTGCGCAGAGTGCGCTCTTGCTATAAAATAACCTGTAAGTGGTTGCAAATTTCAATTTAGAAATTGCAATTTTCATATTAATTTTTAGCATATTATTCTCAATAATATAAAGTGAATATTGAGTTTATTTGAAGTGCACTTTCAGTACCATTGGCAATAATTTGATTGCAACGAGTAAATAATAAAATATTTTCTCGATGGTTTTCAATTTAACTTTATTGATTTTCACTTTATTTACTTTTACATTTCTAAAGTTGAAATCTTTTTTTTGCGCCGCAGTTGTTATTTATAACTCACGTTGTGCAAACATTTTCTTATTGACGCATTTTGATCATCACATAAATGTTGCATATTTTTATGCGCTATCAACCACAGAACAGGAAATAAAAATGAGCCAGAGGAAATTGATAGGGAAATAGATAAGAAAATAGATTAGGAAACGAACGTCAAGTTAAAAGGATGTAACTGCTAACGTTATTTGCCACGGCACGTTGACGTATTTCAGTTGGCCAACTGATGTGTTTCACAATCATTTATGGCTTCTTACGCACATGTATATATTTGTATTTTTAAAATATGATATAGAGTTTAAAAATAAAGCACTTATTGAATGAGGTTATAAAAAATTAAAAGAAATAATGCTTCTGTGGTTTCTTACAACTTATTTGGATCGAAACCTTTTAACTTTCATTAGCAAAATTTATAGTACAAGAGTTGGCTGTAGAAAAGCAATGGATACTAGGGCTGGGGAAAAATCGATTAATATCGATGTTCATCGATGTTTTTCAACATCGCTTACTATCGATAGCTTTGAGCCCTAACGATTAAAATCGAAATAAATTAAGCTTCTTTAACGTTCTAAAAAAGTTATAGGTATAAGGTTTTTACAAAAAAATTGGAATATAGATCGAATTTTGAAACTTCACGCTTCATTATTGTAGGCCATTAAATTAACTTTCTTACGACACTCATATTTATTATTTTCTATTCAGCGGTTCCCAACTTATAGTCATTTTTCCAAAAGCTATGTCTGGAATTTTCGATGTCTATATCTCCTAAACTAGATCCGAGCGACACTTCTTTTTGCCTTTGTTAAGTGAGCAAACGGACAAATTTCAAAACTGGAATAACTACACACATTGTGATGCCTTAAGAAGAGTAGCGTTGCGATATCTGTTTATTCCGGCTTCATCCACATAATTGGAGAGGGTCAATTCATCAGCGGGCAATATTATATTCAAAAAGAGAGCTTCACTCTGCTCCTAGATGGCTGAAATACTGTTCGTTTTTGCGCCAAAATGTGAATTATGTGCAAATGTAAAATTAATTTCTTTATTACTAGCTACCTAAGCCATGCGTGCGTTGCAATGCCCTAACATATCAAATAAAATACTTAAAAATTATTTATAACATACACCATTAATACTTTACTATTATTATCAAAATAAATGTTATTAATCAATCAATAATGGAGGTGGAAATTTCGATGTTATAGATGATAATCGATTTTGTTACCAAAAAACATCGAAAACATCGATATTTTTTTTAACGATTTTTCCCAGCTCTAATGGATACAAGATAAAAAAACTAAATCTTCAAAAAAGTTCATACTAAGCACATGCATCAAAATTAACTCGAAAGGGTTGATTTACACAGACTATGATAGTGAAAGTTATAAGAGTTTAAAGTCTTTCGCTATTACCTCGCTTCTTATTGACCGGGCCGTTTATCTTTCTGCTTGAATGTTAAGTACCTGATAGTTTCTCTTAAGTAAAATTCGGTGCATTTTTTACGAAAGCTCATCCGGTTTCGTGACATTCAAGTTCAAAGATTTTTTTCAGATCTTGCATTCTTATGTCATACAAAAATTAAGATAATAAAGAAAAATGTCTTTTCCTCAGTCCTTTCCTAAGCGCTATTGAGTCTTTCTTACGCACTTCTTAATACTTTAGTAATTGCATCTTTAAAGATATGGTTTGAAGCAATAAACTAACCTAAAATTTTGGGTTATTCGATAATTTAATCTTTTCTAATTTTCTTATAGGAAACGTCTTTTTTAAAACGTTGCTTAGAAAGCAAACACCAATAAAGAAACACTTTATGAAAAACACAGCTCAACAGGTGTTTTGTTATAATTCCGAATTGCTAATTTTTGATTAAAGTTATCTCAGTTTTTTCTACCTGCATCTCACTGGCAGAGGGGTCATTAGAAGCCATTGCAACACAAATAGCAAAACAAGCGTTATATTTCTTTTGTAAAATATTTTCATATATAAAAAAAAATAATTATTATTTTTACTAAGCATAACTTTTGTTTCTTTTTCAGATATCGCCCATTACTTGAAAAATATACTCCAGATCAAAAACTTCTGCTTGGACCATAATGTATGCAAACTCTGCTTAAACTTAACCATTTAAGGTTTAAAGGACAAAACACCATATTAAAACTAAATAAAAACTGACAACTGCATACACAAAGTTTCCAACTTAAAACGGAAGTTAAACAAAAAAAAAACACTTACACCAACACACAGCATAACATTAATTTCCGATCACCATACAACGTTTCTTTATTTTTTTAAACAACTGGCACCATATTGAAAATGACAGCTGTAGCAAAAATAACTGAAATTATAAACAAGTAATATCTTTTGAAGAATAACAAAAACGCACACAATCACAAAAACACTAAACATAAATTCCAAATACACACCCACTCACACACAAACACAACACAGCCACAGGTAAAGAATTGTGCGTACTTAATTTAGACAAGAAACGTACGGGAGCCTGGGGTTAGAATACGAAAAGTTTTTTGTCTTCTTCTTTTGTACCCACTTTGTTTTTTGAACTAAGTTATCTTTCTCTTTCTTTATTTCGCGCTTTTTGTTGCTTGAATTGGTCACGCACACACCAATAAACGGACAGACATGTAATGCAAACGGACGGACGGACAGCCAAACAAACATTTGTTCTGCTTCGTTATGTTGCCGGCGTTTGTACGTTTCACAACAAAGCAGGCTAAAATAACTGTTTTGTAATTGCCAGCGTCATCGTCGTAGTTGCCGTTGTAATCTCGCCGGAAGTTTACTTGCGAGACAGCAGCAACAATAAAAATAAACAACAACAACAAGAACAACCGTAATAACTAAGTCGCGCAAATAAACGCGTTAAGGTAACAAACGCACGATCTAAATAATACAAAGATATAAAAAGCACAAAAAAAAAAGCAAAAAAAAAACAAAAGGACCGCCGGAAGTGTAGCGTAAAGTAATAAGAACCTTAATAACAGCAACTAACGAAAAGAAAGGAAAAAAAATCAATCAAAATGGCAATGGAATGGATAACAGCGATGGACAAACGGTGAGTTTAAAATTACAATTTTTATAAGCACTCTACTTTTTTTATAATGAAGAATACATTTAACTAAAAAAAATAGCGTAGAATTAGCAGCAGTTTTTTCTCAAATGATTTTTACTTAGATTACTTTGTTTGCCATCGCGTATGTATGTTTTACAGATGTTTATTGACATAACATATTTCTCAGTCATCAACAAAAATGTTAGTTAACATGTCGTATGAGCGACATTTGATTTCCGTGTACATATTTTTAATTTTACTCTATGAATACAACGAACTTTTTCTATGTTATAGGCTTAATGCGTTGAGTATGCATAAAGGATATAGATAAGAATGGTGTGCACATTTCCTTTAAGATAATATTTTTTTCATGCACTTTATTAAAAAGGTTGGCAGCCCTAAAAGTATATACTCGTAGTTAAGTTAATAAGAATATGCTATAATACTGATAGACCTTATCGCTCAAAGTTTTTTGTTTTTGCATATACAGGGTGTTTTTTTTAGAGGTATAGAGCTTCGAATTGAAATAAAACACAAGAAAATCGTTTTAATGTCCATCAATTTAGCTTTATTGGAAGGATAATTTTATGCCATTAATGTTTAAATATGATTTCGGGCATGTGGCCGCCGCGGCTGGCTCGAATAAAGCCAATTCTACAGGTCCAATTTTGAACCACTTTTTCGAGCATATGGGGCCGTATGTCGGCAATAACGCCACGAATGTTGGCTTCCAAGTCCCCTAACGTTTCTGGTTTGTTGGCGTAGACGAGCGACTTCACATATCCCCAAAGAAAATAATCCAATGGTGTCAAATCACACGATCTTGGTGGCCAATTGACAGGTCCATTACGCGAAATTATGCGCTCATCGAATGTTTCCTTCAATAAATTGATTGTGACGTGCGCTGTGTGGCATGTAGCGCCGTCTTGTTGGAACCACAACTCATCCATATTCATGCCATCCAATTCGGGAACAAAATAGTCGGTTATCATGGCTCTATACCGGTCTCCATTAACGGTAACTGACTCTCCAGCATTATTTCGGAAGAAGTATGGCCCAATGACTCCACCAGCCCATAGAGCACACCAAACAGTCAGTTTTTGTGGATGTAATGGCGTCTCAAGGGTCTCATGTGGATTCTCTTCACTCCAAATGCGGCAATTTTGCTTGCTGACGTAGCCATTCAACCAAAAATGAGCCTCATCACTGAACAAAATTTTGCGATGAAAATCAGCATCGAGATCAATCTCATTTTCGGCCCATACACCAAAATCACGACGCATTGCATGGTCTCGCGGCTTTAATTCTTGCACAAGCTGGATCTTGTAAGGTCGCATGCCAAGATCTTTGCGCAAAATCTTCCATAAAGTTGATGGACAAAGCTCCAATTGCTGTGCACGGTGGCGAATCGATTCATTCGGGTCCTCTTCAACATTTTGCTCTACAGCGGCAATTGTTTCTTCGGTGCGCACTGTTCGACGTCTCTGCGGATGCGTATTATCACATAGAGTAAACGTAGTGCGAAAACGACCCATGGTTAACCGAATTAATTGCTCTGATGGACGATTATGTCGACCATAAAATGGACGGAGCTTGCGGTAAACTTCGCGAACTGAACCATTATTTTCGAAATAAATTTGCACGATTTGCAAGCGTTGTTCTTTTGTCAACCTGTTCATGATGAAATGGCAAACCAAACTGAACATAAATGACATTAGAGTTGCCAGATTTGACCATAAAATGCCAGTTTTATCTCTATTCGAAAAACAAACCTCTAAAAAAACACCCTTTACTTTAGCTATCAGTTCCCATTAGAAGCAGTTCCGCCCCTTCGACATATGTTTTTATTTGTTGAAACTTTCAGTAATTAAGATCGTGGAACCATCTTTACCTATTTAATATTTTTAAGACAGTTCTCGTTATGCACACTTCTTTACTTGCGGCTATGGAAATAAATATTAACTGGAATAAATTGGCTGAAAAGTAACGCTAACGATCACGTTCACGCTAACGTTTATGCCATAGGTGGGCAAAATATTGGAAGCAGGAGCTACTAACAACAAAAACAACAACGGAAAAAAATTCGATCTCGATAGCAAAAAAAATAGTTCCGCAATTAACCAAAAGCCAATTCCAAGAATCAAAACAGAACAATATTAGTGCAGAAGTAAAAGTACACTGATCAAACGAAACGAAAGAAACTGTCATCAATGTGCACATTGTTGTTTGATTATTCTCTCGCTTCGGTATTTCCTGAACAATGCAACAACAAAATAAATCTATACTATTATATAAAGAGGTAAGGTTTGTTTGTTTGTTTGTTTGTTTGTATGTTCAGGGTAATCTGTGGAACTACAGAACCGATTCCAAAAATTTTTTTACTAATAGAAAGCTACACTATTCCTGAGTAACATGGGCTATATTTTTTTTTGATAAAAGCAAGGAACGTGGCACTTTACATGCAATTAAAACCTTTAACTCGCTATATCTTGGTTCATATCATAGCAAGAGTCTTAAAATTCGGTGTCAGGATGCACATAGCCTATGTTAAGCACTTCACAAAATATGAACCGGACTAGACACCAGGAACGTGGTGGCTATCAAACTTCAATTTAGGGTGGCCCTCACACGCAATTATTTTTAAAATACCATTTTACAAAGACCACTTAATCGGTTCACATGGACTTTACACCACCTGTCTCTTATATTAAGACGCATAGCTAAGACGATGAAACTTTTATTTAGGGTGGCCCTCATACACAAAAATTTTAAAAATAGCGATTTCTCAAAGACAGATGAATCGATTCTCATGAAACTTCACAGTATGGCTTTTATATTAAGGAGCACAGATAAGAATATAAAAATTTTATTTGGAGTGCATACTTAGGGTGGGCCTCATACAAACATATTTTTAAATATCATTTTCACGAAGACAGGTTAATCGGTTCACACTGAATTTACACCACGTATTTTTTATATTAAGAAGCTTAGCTTAGGCTACAAAACTTTTATTTAGGGTGCATATGTAGGGTGGCCCTCACACAAAAATATTTTTAAATATCATTTTCTCGAAGACCGCTTAATCGATTCTCATTGAACTTACGCCACATGGCTTTTATATTAAGAGGCACAGATAAAGTCGTTGAAAATGTATTTAAGGTGCATACTTAGGGTGACCCTCATACAAAAATATTTTCAAATATCATTTTCACGAAGACAGGTTAGTCGATTCACACCGAACTTATACCACGTAGCTCTTATGTTAATAGGCATAGCTTAAGCTACAAAACTTTTATTTAGGGTGGTCCTCACACAAAAATATTTTTATATATATTTTTCTCGAAGACCAATTAATCGATTTTCATGGAATTTACACCACGTGGTTTTTATATTAAGAGGCACTGCTTAGGTTGTAAAAATTTTAATTTGGATGCATACTAAGGGTGGTCCTCATACAAAAGTATTTTTTAAATAGAATTATCACGCAGACTGCACATCGAATATACACCACGGTTGAGGTGCAGCGATGCGCACAGGGTAATGCTAGTTCCAATATAAATTTAATGTGAAATACCACAACAATAAAAATGTGCATTGCAAGGTAGAGTGCTTGTGCTTGTTGTTTTGTTGATTTTTCTTAAGAAAAACGACGTCTTTGTCGTAAAGAGCTAAAATGAGCTCATTGTTCCTATTTTGCCCACCTATGGCTTACGCAATACCAATGTTGCATTATAAAATTATAATAATTTTTTGATATTTTTCGCCATATTTCAACATGATTTTCCAAATATATTGGTATTTTGCGACTCATTCAACATATTCGATTTGTTTTGTCAAAAGGCATTTAGAAATATTTTTGTTTTTATTTTTTTTTTAAAAATCTAAGCCTCAGATGATTTTTGTCGGCAACCATTGACAACTATTTGCGTTGAGGAGAAAAAAGCAATTCATCTGGAGATAAATAGAAACGTACATATGTTACTGGTAGTGATAATGATTAGTTCCCATTGCTGGGCGTTCAAAGTGGTAAAAAATTACTTCCACTTATTTGTTCAAAAAATATTCCTCAGATCGGAAAACATATCATCTAAAAAAATCTCGACGATAGGCAGATAAGATTGTGGAGGAGGAAAAAGCTCATCGATTTATGACCCTTAAAATTTCTCTATATTATTATTTGAATAACTTATTCTGCATTAACGTTGATTAATTTGATTTTTACCAATTTTTTTAATCAAATTAGTCACCTCCATTTGGCGTTCGGGGCAAGGGTAATTTGCCGCATCTACATATCTACTAAATTTTTTCTTGTTTTGTTTTTCACCAAATTATTTTATTTACTACAAATAAAAGGTCATCCCTTTCCACATCTCAAAAACCCCCCCTACAGTTTTGTGCTGATGTACTTTTTGACTTAGGGCATATATTTCAGAATATATCATTGAACAAATTTTTCCAATCATATTTTGCAAATGCAAACTTCAACTTCCGTTCTTTCGGAAGAATTCTATAAATTGAAGCAAAACCATTTGATAACTTAATGAGATCAAGAAACAAGATTTAAATATTATTTGCTGTTGATTTTGTACAGTAGATTAAGTCATTTTATGCTTTTCTAATTCGTATCCAAGCTAAGCGCTTAGTAAAATTTAACCAAAAAGCCACACTTTCTGACACTTAACTAGATTAGGACGACGTAGAGTGAAGTGATAGAAGTTCCTCAAAAGCAGCAGGGTTTTTGTTTCAAAAATTTATAATTCAGTGATTTAACAAAGCGCGTAATTCGCTCATTTATCAACAAGTCAGCAACTACAACAAGGACATCGAATTTTTGATCCAGATAAAGTGCGAATGAAATAGCACATTTTGTTGTCATTTCATTTATTGCTTTTAATGATTACTCTCCTAGAACGAGTACACTTATTTGTATGTTTTGCAGCTCAGCTGGAAAATTGGATCATTTGATAAAAAGTGTGTTAAGTAAGCAAAGTGCCCACTCCGAAAGGGTGGGTGGTCGAACAACTGCCGTTGGTGATGTTTGATTTTCTGATAAATGAGACTAATTTTGGATAGCATAATAATAAATGAAGTAAACGAAGCCTGCATAAATACATGATAAGCCAAGAGCTTTAGTCTTATTTGCTTAGAGAAAATCAACATTTTTTTTTGTGCCTTCGTTGAAATGGCAAAGAAATGAAGATATAAAGAAAGCAGGAATTGGCTTAAAGGTTTTAAAATGACTTGTAAATGATTTTTTATCTTTTTTATTAAATTTTATAAAAAAAAACCTTTTTTATGCGTTACATGACAATAGCTTTACCTTCTCTTCTTAAAAAAAACTAAAGTTGAATTTATGCACATAAATAAATAAATATAAATTAGGTGGTTAAGCTTTATTTCGAAAACGGCTTGAGCTATTTTCATGAAACTTTCAACTTTTCTTATGGATTCCATTGATTGATGTAAAATTCAGATGGAGAAAACTTTCTTAGGAGATTCTTTATATGTTTGAACTAAGATACCGGCATTTGGAGTAGTTCTTTAGAAGCATAATTTTTTAAGCTATCCAATGACATACGAATCACGAATATGAACTTTTTTGAGATACTCTCTTTTCGCTTTTCACGAATATGTACTTTTTTGAGATACTCTCTTTTCGCTTCTGAGGGCAGAATAGTCGGGTGAATTGGATAAGTAAGAGCTCTTTCCAACAAACCAAAAATTTTACATATACATATTTGTCAGGATGAAGCTTTAAACAAAAAGTGACAACAGTACCAGAGCGTGTGGCAGTTCACATACAAATAAAAAACTTTAAATGATTTTTTCAGCGTGTTCCTAAGCAAAAGAAAAGTATTAATCGTCATATTCATTTTTTATAAAATGTATTGAGGTTTATTCTTGTATGGGAGGTACCACGCCCACTTTTCAAAATATGCCAACTTTTTGCCTGATGTTTGACTGAACGATTTGTTATGGATGTTTGAAATTTGATTTCATTATTTTAAATAATTTTGTCAAGTGTAGCGTCTAAAAGATTTTGTTTCTATCAAGAGTGCCACACCCACAATATTCTTGTCTAGTTCTTTTCCGAATCATTTTTACTGTTTGCATGAAATTAAGTTGCATATCCTTAAGTAATAGCCTCAGCATTTTGAAGTTTTCGATTGTATGGAAAGTGTCGGGCCATCTCATCGAAATTTGCTAAGGTTTGGCGAATTTCCTAGTTTTTTTGAGAAATTTGGTTACACTTCATAAAATATTTACCTCACTAAATATGAAACTGACCAAGGTATACATACCTTTTCGTAACTGCCACACCCTTTTCTATGCATTACAAACCGAATGACAAAGTGTGGATTAAAAAAAGAATTTCATAAACCTCAATTTTTATGCGATTTATCCTAAGTATCCCAAATACTGCTCTATGTTATTAAGATTGAAAATTTTATGAAAAATACAAGTTTTCTGAATTTTGTCCACCTCTGCGCAAAGGTACCCAAAGCAGTTTTTTTTTTTTCGATAAAACTCCACAGCTGCAAAATTATTACTTCTAATTGTTTGGTTCAACTTTTACAATATGTCTGATATTTTCAAACAATTTTTCTTTAAGTAATGGCAAATAAGATTCTTAAAATTCGTGGGTAGAGTCCTTGGTTATGGTTGCTCAAAGCACTAAAATTTATTTTAGAACTGTAGGCATAATTTATGTGAACATAGGATAAAACACTTTTTAAGCATTACGTTCAAAGGAACTTTAAAATAGCATCAGGATAATCAGTTTATGAATTTTGTACCCCTTTTTTTGGCACCTTTGAAGCAAGGTATATAAAAATACAAACCTTTCACTAGACCGAAAAATTACTTTTTTCCTAGCGTATGTAAAAAGTAGCCTTGTTCCATTTTCTGCAAGTTACAAGGATTGCACTATCATTCCGTTGAAAGTATTTGCCTGCGGCACAATTATTCCAGTTAAATAAATAATCCCTACAATTAGAATTTTAAAATAATTTTTAAAAATTTTGAAATTTGTTTTAAGATTTTTTCATCAATTATACCTACGTTAGTAATATAACATATTGGCAATCGGATATCTGGGAGGAGTTTCGTTGTCAGTAAAAGTTTGTTGCTTCGCCAATGGGGGAAGAATGTGACAGCATCGTGCTGGGCGATCAAATGCTATCGTCTGGCTCTTCACAAAAGGCTTTGAGAACTTGGAACTTTTTATAACAATTCTTATAGCTTCGTTCAATGCTTTCTACTTAGATCATTAGAAATTATAAATACATTTTTGAAAAGTAGAATTTTCTTTCTAATTTTGTTCTCGATAGGATTTAACAAGCATTATGAAAGGACTATCTTGAATAGAACTATAAAGTTGTACCTCTGAGTATAGTGAAATGATTTTCCGTGATCAAACTTTCAGTTTCAATCACATTAAAAGATTCACATAATCCCAAAAACCTTGCATATAATATGTATATCTTCTTAACGCCATCTCCCTCCTTTCATCACACATTTTTCTATTATACTATTCGCATTACGTAACATATTAACGTTCACTTTGAGCTAATTTTTGTGGCAAAACTTTGTAGCGATTTAACTCACACTAAATATATCTTCATATTTTCGACTAGGTTTCATTAAATCGTTTCCAAGCCCATTAAATATAATCTGCATATGAACAATTCAAACCCAAACTAAACGACCTTAATATGAATCATCAAAAACACTACAAGGATTCCTAATCAATATATTCATACATTTCTACTTAATAGAAACTATAAAACTTCACTCATAACTTAAGATAATGGGATACTCATAACAATAACAATAAGAATGATAATATCACTGATATATAGCTACTGAAGATATAAAAGGATATGATGAAACAAAAACAAAATGAAAATGGCAATGAAAAACTATGAATGAAAAACAAACAAAACAATTTAAGTGATAATAAGCACAATAAAATGGAAAAATAAAGATAAATCGTAAATTTTGGACATTAACAAAGGATGCTAATGGTTGCCCTATTAAGAAAACAATAAAATTTTGTTTTGATGTTTGCTTTCTTCCAGTTATCGTATATTATATCACCGATGTAATGATAAGTTTTTCTTTGAAATGTAGGAAATTAACATTAAAAATTTCGAATTCCATTTCTTTGAGACCTTTGTGGCCATTGCAGTACTTAGCAGCGATGGTCTTCAAGGCTTACTTTGATTCCCAAAAGTATGATTCCATAGTTGTTTGAAATGACCCTGAGCTTCGACTTAATCTAGCAAAGCTCATTTTACATTATGATCAAATCTTCGAACATTCTGTCAGTGCGAATATTTAGTCAGTTCTTGGATAGATTGTACTTATTTCACATTTTCAGGACTATTGATGTACTACCGATGCACAGTGGGAGGATATGCTTTAGATAGCCTAAGGCCACTGTAAGCTAGTGCAATTATTAGGATTCACTTTTTTTGGGGACTAGATGGATATAAGTATCTTTCTAGCATGACGGGAATATTCGACTTGTGTAAAATATATTGAAGATATCTCATGTTGGCCGAGGCAATATTGCGGCACACTTTTTCAACACATGGGCTGATATGCCATCTAACATTGTGGTGCTGTCAATGTTTGGAGCTCAGAATTTCTATCGGAACACTTCCTATTCAAAGCTGCTTAGAGTTTTGCAAAATCTTATGGAGCCATGAGTGGTCACTTGACGTAATGAAAGTTAACCTTATAAGTTTTAAGATGGAGCAAATCGCAAAATACTCGGAGTTATCCATGATAAATCGCAATGCTCCCAACATGAAATGTTCGTGGGACTTTTGATAAGTTGATTCAATGGATAGGAATTAGCTAAGAGTGCAACTTAACAACCATCGAGAGTTTTTTGGGCGGAATGATGTAACTTACTGAAGTTATGAAATTTAAAATCTTCGACGCAAACTGTATGGATTCAAATGCAAAATATTGAAAATCTCTTGATTTGATTTTCAATGTTTTAAATTACTTTTTTTGAAGATAGAAATTTTTTTTAAGTCCGCCTTTCCTTAATAAAAGCTTAAGTGCAGGATGTGTTATTGGACTTTACTTGTCATATTTTAATACTGTACGAAACATCGCAACAGGATATATTAAGTTGAACCGGTATGAACAGAGAACTAAGGCCGTAAGTGATTCATCGATGTATGAAAATTTGGGTGATCTGCACACACTTCCTATATCTTTGAAATTTCACATAGCACCACTTTGATTCAACACTTGCGGAAGAAATCATCAAATATATGTACGCTGGCTTTAGGTTACACCTTTGGGAGGTTTATTTCAGTTTAATTATATATTGTCCATATTCTAAAGCTTCAAAACTTGTGCTTCATTTTGATCGCTATCCTTTGAATCTGAGCTGCTTTCATTTGTCTAAAAAGTCAAAGAAAAAAATTTCTGTTTTCAGCTATTATACGATGAGCGATTAAATAGTTGTCAGACTTTCAAAAAAGCAAAGTCTGCAATGAAATAATTGACAAACTTTTACATTTATTCAAAAAAAAAAAAAAAAATATTTACTATTTGTAATTCCATTAAAACATCAAGCGAAATATTACATAATTTTCTTTTAAGTAGACACAAAGTCTTGTTTTAGTTTTCCCATTTACCTCTTTGTATGCTTGCTATAAATTTTTAGTTTTTTGAGTGTTTTAATGGTGAAACAACACCAACAAATTGCCATTCAACTATTTATTTAGCCATCAACATTTTAATACGACTCCAACTTTTTAATCGGTCTCTCGCTGCAGGCACTAAATAGTTGGCTAACTATTTATTTTATTATGGGTGTTGGCACCTAAAGGTGTGTAATCATTCGTCAAAACATGAACCATTAAGTTCAGACTTCCAAGAAAACTTAACTGCAAGTTTTGTAATTAGTTTATGTATTTTTATGTCAGCATCTAATAAAATGCTGCGTAAAATTTTTAACAAAATTAAATTCTTTATGATCTCTAAAATAATGTGGGTTAATCCATTGAATGAGAAATTTAATTTTGTGTAGCATTATAGAAACATGCGCACTTTCGTTTAAAAATCTAAAGTTTTTTCAAAACCTTTTTGATTATGGATATCCTTCTTGAAGTCTTTGGAAATATGCACATTCGTAATTTTTTAAGTTTGGATTGAGCTCACTTCAGCATTGAAGAAAGCTTATACTTAAGCTTTATGCATGAAATTTTTTTTCCAAGCGGCTATTTATGACAAGTCTGATGGCAGATCTAATTTAATGCAACAAAGGGAAGACCTTATAATAATTTTTTATTAGATGAGAAACTTTTTAGCTTCCTTAACGATCTGAACATTTTTATAATGAGCTTAAGCCATGATTACAAACCTGGCATTGGAAAAGGCTCTAAATTGTGTAAGCTATACACTTTTTGATATACATATCTTAATTATTCTAAAACGTTAAAGTTCTATACATAAAATGGTGCTTAAATTAGTAGTTTGTCACTATTTTTAACTGAACTACAGCCATTTAAAAATGCATTCAATTAATATTTGTTACGTTGCTTCCGATCCCGATTTAAGTTCATTTTCGAAAAAGCGTTTTTTGTTTCATTCGATGGAAAGAGATCGAAAATATATTTTGACCATCTCGAGTACCAAAAATGCCCCATTTCGGCCCATTTTCGAAAATTTGATTTTTCCAGCAATCGATGAAAAGAGATCGAAAATGGATTCAGAGCTTCACCAGAAGTGGTCTCGTATCCCAAAAAGGCCCAATTTGGGTTTATTTTCGAAGAATTCTCAGGTATTTTTGGAGCCCGTTGTCACTTCTGGTCATGGCAAAATCAATTTTAATGAATTCTATCTCTTACTGGAAAACAGTTTTCGAAGATGGACCGAAATTGGGCACTTTTGGGACTTGGATGAGAAATCTAGTAGAATTTGTAGATTTTCGGATTTTGATATGTTTTTTAAAACAAATTTTTAATCGATACAAGTGTATATCTATAGTAATTATATAAAATGGTTTGTAACGCTTTGGAGCAAAATATACTGAACTGATCTTAATAACTTCTTTTTTAAAACAACATATTTGTGCTTAAAAACGTTATTGTCTATTTTTTATTTTCAAAATTAAATAATCTTTTTTTTTATAAATAAGTTTTTGCCAAACCTCACACAAAAATTATCGTTTGATTTGTCGTTGCTTATGCTTGTTCTTATTCTTGAGCTCTGTGATGTTATTGTTGTTGTTTTTTTCTTCTTCTTTTTACCCATTTGTATTTGGTATCGAAGTTTTAAGAACAAACTCTCTCTCAATTATTTTTTCGTTACTTTTGAAAAGAGAAGATATAATGAGATGTTAAGAGAGTAATTGCGAGTGCGATTAGTGCGAAGCTGCAGGTGCAGTTACTGAAAATATTAAGTTATATACAAAAGAAAAGAACTAACTTGAGGTGATTTTCTTCGGCCCTACATATAAGTCAGGTCATTCTGAGTTTTTCGCTTAAGATGAATTCGTGCCTAAAGCTTAAAGCTTCGTTTTAATATTACTAGTGCCTCCTTTTTTGAACTAAGAGAGAAGGAGGTTAATAAGTGAATAAAAACCTTCACATTTAAATTGAGTTTTTGCGAATAAAAAAAACTTTTCATAACTTTTTATGTAACTGCCGCTTCTCACAATAACACTATACAGATGCGTTACTAAATCTCCCTAGAGTAGAAGTGTGTTTCATAAAAAACTTTCCTCATCAAAAAAATATGTAGTTACATTTGCTAATGGAATTACCGCCATTCAAACATAAATTAAAATTTCTTTCACGTTTTCCCTTCAAAACAAGCGTCCAAGAGCCTCCTTCAGCTACCCCCGATTTCCAAAATAACGAAACACAACGACATCAAATTAAATATGCAAATATTTATAATGAAGGCATGAGTAGGTTAATGAGTACAAGGAACGCAGTAGCTTAAAATTCCCATTTAACTTTTCATACTACTGGGGGCTAAAAGAAGGAGCTACAGCAAAGATTTGTTTTTGCTTTGTGATTGCAAATATTGCGAATGGAACATGACCGCAAAGTTGAGCAGAGTAAAAGTGAAAAGTGTAATAAAAAATTTAAATTCCAAATAATTTAGAACAACAGAAAAAAAATTAAAACAATTTTGATGACAGCAACAATAAAAAATTGTACTCCAAAGCAACAATACTGACAGCATTCACTGCAAATTTCGGCGTTGACTTAGTTGGTTGCTAACAAATAAAATTAACTTTGACCAAAAAACGTTTTTGAAGTTATTCAAGCAAACATTAAAAAAGTTTGGTCGTTTGTTCGTGCGTATGCTACGAACTTTTAACGTTACGGTTTATCCTGCGGGCAGCCGGAAGTGAATGTTTGAAGCATTACATTGTTATTTTTTGGGATTGAATGTTGGAGCTGTTGGCGAAGAAGTTTCGGAGTGGCGGCTACTGAATGTGGCAGCTAAGCAAATTTCAATCCAACTTGGTTTATTAAAATATAAAAGTTTAATAAACTCAAAGTTTTTGCAGTTGTATAAATCAATAAAAATGTTTGGATTATAAATGCAATGGAGTCGTAAAATAAATGCACCAAGCAGAACTAATAAAATCAAAAAAAAAAATTGAGAGCGGAATTAAAAATAAGAAACAAATGCTTAAGTTATTTTGATAATTTAAAAATAATTGCACACAAAACTCTGCTTTAAGAGCTTGTTTCAAAATCATTAGTTTGAGTAAAAAAAAAACTCACAAATATTGTGAAATTGAAACAAAATCACACAAAAAAAAAGCATGCAGCGATTGGGAACCCAAATTGTTTAACTTGAGTAAGTGCTGTGATGACAAAAGTTACACAAACAAAAAGCATGCGGCGACAGTTAATCGAAATTGTTTAACTTGAGTAAGTGCCTCGTAACTAAAATTACACAAACAAAAAGAATGCGTTGAAGAAAAAATTACAAAAAACATTTGGCGATATCGAAACGAAATTGATTAACTTAGCTTTGAGTACAAAATTACACTAACAAAAACCATGCGGTGGTTGAGGACTGAAATCATTTAGCTCAAATAACAGATAGAGTTCAAAAAGAGCTAAAAGAGCTGGGCATTCTTGATTTGAAGCATGAAAAGGTAATTATTTTTAAGTTCTTTGATTTCCTTATGCTATGGCTGAATATATCAATGTGAATATGATGTCAAAAAAAAAGAAAAAATATAGAAAAAAACCTAAAATAAGTAAGTGTTCCTCAGAAGATGTTCCTTTAACATTTAAGTCTATTAAAATTAGTTTCTTCATTTTTTAAGGTTGTTTCTTACCTAATCATCGTATTGGTCAAAATATAGGTGTTTTTTTTTTGTTTCTTTTCTATATAAATTGACGTTCATACTAATACGAGTAAATTACGTTTGGTGATACCAATTTAAAGAGAAAGATGTTGTATTTTGTTCACTTTGCTGAATTAAATCCAGTATTAAAAAATTCTGCTACAGCGAAAAAACCCAATACTGCTAAAAGGAAATATCCAAAAAGTTCAGGCAGAAAAACCTAATTTTCGGACCCAAAATGGTTCCGCTAATCTTCAAACTGAATTCCAACACTTCAGTGTGTTATATGGCTCCTAGAGCAGATAGGTACCTCGACATCTACTATGCACATTATATAGAAGAAAAGTAACTGGTACTGTAATGTTGATCCGATTTAACAATATCTCATAATCAATGGAGCGGTGCAAAAGCAAAAAGAATAATACTCTACCATAAATGATACGAAAAAAGATTTTCGAGAGACTGCACAAAAATTATAAGATTTCAGAAATAAATGAAGTAGATCGTACGACGAACAAACAGTACAAAACTTAATGAAGCTCCTTAAGAAAAAACAAAAAAATAAATATTTTTTGATAATTTTTAGGCTATTTATGTTTTGTATGCAAGTCATTTTATCAATAAAAAAAAGAAAGAGAAATTGGTTTGGCATATTCAAAAAAAAAAGCAATTTTCTCTTGGACAGTCCTTAGACTTGTGCAATTTTTAACCTCAGTAAACGTTACCTTAATTGGGTAAAAAGCTAGTTTTTTTTGGGCTTTTGAATTTTTGTTAACACAGTAATGGTACTTCTGATAACTTTTTTTGGAAAAGTGCATAAGTATCATACATGCCCAACCAATCTATACTATTATATAAAGAAGTAAGGTTTGTTTGTTTGTATGTTCAGGGTAATCTCTGGAACTACGGAACCGATTCCAAAAATTTTTCTACTAATAGAAAGCTACACTATTCTTGAGTAACATGGGCTATATTTTATTTTGATAAAAGCAAGGGGCGTGGCACTTTACATGCAATTAAAACCTTTAACTCGCTATATCTTGGTTCATATGATTGCAAGAGTTTTAAAATTAGGTGTCAGGATGCACATAGCCTATGTTAAGCACTTCACAAAATATGAACGGGACTAGACACCAGGGGCGTGGTGGCTACAAAACTTTAATTTAGGGTGGCCCTCAAACGCAATTATTTTTAAAATAGCATTTTACAAAGACCACTAATCGGTTCACATGGAACTTACACCACCTGTCTCTTATATTAAGACGCATAGCTAAGACGATGAAACTTTTATTTAGGGTGGCCCTCATACACAAATATTTTAAAAATAGCGATTTCTCAAAGACAGGTGAATCGATTCTCAAGAAACTTACACAGTATGGCTTTTATATTAAGGAGCACAGATAAGAATATAAAAATTTTATTTAGGGTGGCCCTCATACAAATATATTTTTAAATATCATTTTCGCGAAGACAGGTTAGTCGATTCACACCGAATTTACACCACGTAGCTCTTATTTTAATAGCCATAGCTTAGGCTACAAAACTTTTATTTAGGGTGGTCTTCACACAAAAATATTTTTATATATAATTTTCTCGAAGACCGCTTAATCGATTCTCATGGGATTTACACCACGTGGTTTTTATATTAAGAGGCACTGCTTAGGTTGAGTGCAGCGATGCGCACAGGGTAATGCTAGTATAAAAATATTTTGATCTCGCTCCTAAGCAATTATGATGTGTCTTCATATGAAGTTGGTGAAAAATGTAATCATTGGCCTTAAAACTACAATTCACAAGTATGCAACAATGAACAACGATTTTTGTCCCTATCGGCACTTGTGTTTTTATATTTCCTTTTTTAGCAAAAGGCCGTCAGCATATTACAATGATCACATAATTTGACCTTGATGTACATAACAATATACTTTAATCTATGTATGCGATGTGTCTTATTTCCATATCAAAAACCAGACTAATCCCTTGGAGTAAATCTCTTATTAAAAACGTGCTGCAATTTAATAAAGCAATTTTATTAGTTTTTAAGAAGAAGAAGATGAAAGAGCATTAATATTGAACAGCGAATATTGTTAACTGAGATGTGAAGAAATAGCAGTGATCGACATGTAAATTTACATGAATATCGGTTTGTTCCAATGACTGTTAGCTTAATTAAAATTAAAAATAATATTGAAGTTTTTAATAAAGACATTTTCCACCTATCAACTACTTGTGTAAAAGCTTGAGAAATACCTCATCAAATGTTCTTAACTCTACCCGGATCCCGATTCTAGAAGTGCTTTTGAATTGAAGATGCTTCGACATATACTTTAGCTTTGAAACACAGCTTTTTCGAGCTTACATATGGTAGCTATCATTCTAAAATGTTTGAATAATACTGAATGATTCAGAAAAAAAACAACCTTAAAAGTTTTAAGAAAATTTCAATTTAATGTCTAACAACTTTCCATATCCTTTCATTACTGCTCATATGTCTGCTGCCATTTTTTTCTTGTTTATCTAACTTGAAGAATCTCATTTTATTGAAGGGTCAAACAAATTAAACTTCTAAATTGATCTTTTCACAAAACCCTTTCTGCCTTGTATAGACGTGCTTGAGAAAGGTCAAGCACAAAATTTGAACCCAATAAAATGTACAAAAAATAAACACAAAAAACTGACAAATAACTCTGTCAGGCACAAGTGTTGCTGGCACTTGACGCATGTAACTTAAATCTGACAAAATCATAACGCCAACAAAAATAAAATCGCACATAATAAAAACCTTCATGATCTCGGTCACAAGCACAATACGATACATATAAGACCCCACTCTGTACAATCGACTTTTTACTTTAGCAACACTATGCCTTTCCATGGTAATCAATCAATGCAAAAATTCCTTTCAACTTTTTGTGTAATGTATACCCGGCCATTTTGTGCTACCAGTGGTGCTCCAATGCTCCAAATGGTTGTAAAGTTTAATAGCAGCTGCACATTGTAAAATCTTTGTATCCATACCAACCATAAGTGTGTACTTCGAGTGCCTTTCAAAATATTTCGTCCTTACTGTATATCTTTACATATGGAATTTACGTATGCGCACAGCTTACATGATGAAATATTAAATAAACGTCCGAAAGAAACAAAAAAAAAGGTCAAGAAATTAGGGCAGCAGACCTACTGTTTACTCCATTTACCTACATACGGCTGTGCAAATTCACCCCGACTTTGCTCTTCAGTGTCTCTTGTCGTCCCTCCGAGGAACAACGGCGTAGGCAAAATGAAAAATTATTCCCAAATTGGAGATGAAGGAAGTGTAACAAAGTGTAAAAGGATATGTTATGCCCATTTGTTGGTGTTGTTGTAAACATATGTATGTAGTGTGTGGTAGTGTGTAAATATTACTTATGCATGTGAACGTGTAATGAATACTTGTAGAAATGTGTAAGTTGTCTTGCAGCAGAAGTGCTGGAGGGGCATTAGTGGTGGTGATATCGAAGGCAGCAAGTGAAAGTTCGTGGCTTTTTAATTTCAGCTGAAAGGGAGTGCCAAAATTGAGTCCTTAAGGAAGTTGCCTTAATAAAGTTGCATTAAACTAATGGAGTGACTAAATAAAGAAATTTCACTTTGAGGCATTATTTTTGAAATGAACCTTTACGAAAAATTCAAAATAAAATTTTTCTTCTTCAATAAGGTACATATCATAGGTGACTATCAGTGGTGGCTTATAAAAATTTGCTTTCAATTGGTGTAAACTTTTTTCGAAACTCAGGGATATAGCGTGTGTAGTATTTGAACATTTGATATTCAAGGAATAATTTTAGAAAAAAAAATGATATGATATGAAATGATGTGTCAAAAGAAGTTAATAATGTATCACTGACAGGAACCTAATTTGAGACATATAACTAAGTACCTATTATAACTAGTATGCAGAAGCTTAGGTCGACATATCACCACAAAATATAAACATGAGGCAGCCCTACAGCTTTTTGAAGAAATTTTTGCTTAAGTTAATTTTTGATATTTTTGTAAAAATAACTCGTGACAAAAATGATATTTGGGCAGTTTTGAACATTTTCAAAATTTCAAAAATCATATATGTATATCGTCGTATAAAAAGAAGTCTTATAGCCTTAGATTGAGAAAACTAAAAAAAGATCATAAGGAATAATAATAATAATAGCATTGTGTGCTGTAAAATTCGAGGAAAATCGACTTATGTCAACGAATCGCTGAGCTCGAATTGCATCGGATTTTGGCCGACACGTCAGCGCTTCGAGATAACGGTAAATTAACCTGAAATAAACACGGTAACTGCTCTTTTGCAAGTCTGAGAGTTTCGATGTCTGAGGCAAAACTGCACGTAATGAAAGGACCTTTATACTACCTCTCCTTTACCTCTCTAAGCATCAATTTTTCATACGATCTTTGGCGAAAGTATTCCTTATAAAAAATTAAGGAGGGTATTCAAAAAGAAAACTTCCTAAGACTCATTTGTGTGACACTAAAATTCAAAAATAAGTAATTTCACACATTTTTTCTTCATATGTTAATTCAATTCCTTTCTATGTTTTTTCTAATTATAAATTAAAAGATTACATTTCAGTAGTTTGCCTTTTCATGTGAAACAACTATGCATCAGTCACCAAACCTCTAAGGCTTGAAATAAAAAAATATCGTGGAAGAGCGTTTGTAATAAAAAAATATCGTGGAAGAGCGTTTGTAACCGTTTCAAGTACTAGTTAACTTACCGTTATCTCGAAACGTTGACGCATATGCCAAAATCTGATGGCATATTTGAGGTTAGCGACTCCGAACTACCCTAAGTTAATATCACTAGTTGTTCCTCCAAAATGTTGGTCTCATTTTTGCACCAGTAAAATAAAAGAGTTTAGCTACTGCAGCTTCTCACTTTCTTAGCTATTTAGCTTGAAGCTTCGAGTGAAGTAAAATTAAAGCTTTTAAGTTAGGTAGATATCAAAGGTTATGTGTCACCATTAGTCAGTCATCACTGATGATCTTCAATGATATTTAGCTCATTTGAAAGGTAATGTTTCCAGTACCATAAATTTTTCTCAGAAACTTAGATCATTAGTCACATACAGTAGGCATATTGACAGTCTTCGTATGTAATAAAACCTTGACAGAAAAACTTCAATAATTTTTATAAATCAAATCCTTATGAACTTCCAAAAATAAGAAAAGGCATTTGAAATTTCAGCAACACATCAAAATTGTTACATTTTATTTTCTTAATATTCAATTCGAAAACTTTTTGTAAGATCTGGTTGAAATTCTCAAAAGTTGGCCAATGAAACTTATAGAATTCAATTGGAAGAAAACCCTTTGGAGAAAACATTTTTGTATATCACTTGAGGTTGCTAATTTCAGGTTTCCAAACAACGTTTTATAAATAAAGGCAGTGGGTCAATATTTGGCAATTGAACCTTATAAGCCTTAATGTACTGATCATAAAAGGTTGAATAAGCTTCTTAATATTCACTTTAAATTTTGAAATACTTAGCGTTGAGTTCCGAAGGTACATCATCTAGGGAGTTATTTAGCAATTTTGCAAGGCTTTTTTGTTTGGTACATCGATGTCTATAAATTTTTTAAAATCAGATAATAGATCATTTATATCATATCATGTAGATGGAAAATTGTTGAAAATCTTAAACTTCGGCCATCGATATATCGAAAACCATGCGAGATACAACAGTTTTTGCCACAAGTATATTTTCAGTTGATTGAATTCAATAAAAATAAAGTTATTAAGCTTAGTAGGATTATCAATAGCCTGCTAACATTTTCCCAATTCTATCGTAATATTTGATAACTTTTTTCAGAAACTAAGATCACACGTCAAAATTTAGTTTCTCTTCTTTATTCAAAAAAAAAAAAGCTAAGCAAATTGTTTGGAAAATTTGCAAGAAACCAAAAATTTTGTTCACAGTTTTTTTTTTTTTATTTTGCGCGATAATCATATAAAACGATATACCGAATGACAGATAAATAAAAATTTAATTTCCAAAAATAATGCCAGATGAAATCAAGGTTCGATGCTTAGCGCAAGAACAAATAATAAAAGCCTTCTCTCATAAAATAATTCTCAAAATAAATTTGAATTTCAATTTAGAACAATTGTCGTACAACAAATACTGGCTGCCGTAAACTTCACTAGCGGACTAAATTAATAATTCAGTGGTCAAACAACAATCAAAGGAATGCTAACCCAAAAATTCACTTGAAATGCAAAAATTATGCGAAAAATCCCTTGATACAGTAGTCACCGCTATACCACATCCGTTGCTATCGCCATGACTTTGATGAAATTAAAAACGACAACACAAAAGTTGTTAATGAAATTCTATTAAAATTTCGAACCTACCAAACAGTGTTGCTGCTTTCCATTTCCTTGAAATTCCCAGCATGGTGATAAAAATACTCCAAGTGGTGGGTTGAGTATAAAATGCGGGAAATTATGCTAAAAAACGCATAAATATTCACAAAGTAATGGACAGACAGACAGAGTTTTATACGATCACAACTGACTGACGAATGTTAAGTGAAAATGAAGGCAAAGAAAAATTAAAAAAAAAAAAAATTTATTAAAATTAAAAATAAAGTAAGGGAAATAAAAGCAGAAAGCGCAAAACTTTCAAACAAACGCAAGAATATGAAAACGCAAAGAATCGTAATTAAAATTCCTTAGGGTAGACGCAATACAAAGCATGCGAAGCAGACGCACGGTTGACGATATTGCTGCGCTATGGGCCCACCGTGTCAGCAAAGGACTCGCAAATCACTCGGAAAACAATAATACGTGCGAGCATGATGAAAGAAGCAATAGAAAATGCGCGAGAACGCGAAGCAAGCTGAAAGGTTTGGTTGGAGTTCGAAGAAGTGAAAGGGATTCATACTTGAGTGACCTGGTGGCCAAAAAATATCGCAATGAAAGTTAGCATCCTTAGTAAAAATACATGAAAATGTGTCAAAAATTGGTCTTTATCCCCAATTATCTCAAAAGCCAGACATGCTACAAATGAATGAAAACAAAATTAAAAATATATTTTAAAAATTAAGTTTTCATATTCATATATTATCTTAAAATTTTGACCTACTGAAGCCATTCATGGCACTTGGCTTTTGTGGAAAAGAAGACTTGAAATGTACCTACTTTTTAGATGCAGAATGTTCTTTTTCGACATGCATATGAAAAAGTTTCTAAGCTAAAAACTTATCAAATGTACTGACGGCAAGTTTTCACGACGTAAATATGCTGAAAAAAGCACAAATGTACCGAAAATGCCATCACCGACTGAAGCAGTAAGCTAAACTTCTTATAGAATAGTAGGTCCGGTACAATGTTCAAACATAAAAACTTCTTGTAGCAATTTATTTTTGTGGGTATACAGTATATTAGTTAAATTTATAGATGGCGCTTTACGTACCTTTGCCTTGCAATATCTCCGCTTATATCCGGTACAAAGCCGGGTGACCTTGCGGGCCAGTAAACTGAGTGGTGCGTGAAATGACTTTGTTTGATAACTTATATATCAGTGATGTAGACCAGTGGTGGGCATGGAAATCTAACAAAAGGGCTAAACAACAACCTCAAACAACAGCAACGAAATTTTAAAGTTTTTTTACTTTCATTTCCAAATTCGCCAATAGCACAAAAAAAAAACAAATTGCACTACAAACAAATACAATTGCTACATTCGTCAAGACACAATGCGGCGCAGCGCCAATCCTTTTGTGTATTGTTTTTGTTTTCGTTTGAACTCAACTCAACGCTTTGTCTCAATAGCGTTGAAATTCTGCGAATTTTTGTTCGCTTGCTTGTGCGTCGAATAACGATTCATGCAATGAGGGCGGATAGAGACACTACGTGCCCATCACTGATGTAGACTGTTGTAAGGTGAGATGATGTATCATCCTCGCAGCTTGGTTAACAACTTCTAACATCGCAAATGTCGCCCTAAATCAAGAGTGCGAGCGTTTTTCTATAAAAGAAAAGTCTAAAGAAACACTTTGACGGAACTACACTGCAACAATTTGATTTCATAGAGGTTTTGTGTATTTTGGTCACTCCGTTTTCAGCAATTTTGGAGATGGAAATTTGCTTTCTTCAGACATAAAAAGACTGTTTGTAAATGGTGGTCGGCTTCCACTCTTCGAAGAAATTTTTTCACAAAATTTCAAGTATCTTTTGGAATTTGCTGGACGTCTGATTTCAGTAGGCGACACCAAAAATGTTCCATGACATTTCTTAATTTTTTATGATTAGTTTTTTTTAAAATTTTTTTTAGTAAATTTCGGTTTTTTTGGCTTAAAAATTAAATTTATCAACAACCTCTTATTTCCGTTTGAAAAATTACTGCCTTTGTGTAACACTTAAAAGTATCTTTTGCCCAAGTTTAAGCTTCATAGAAACTTTTCTCTCAAAGAAAACAAATAAAAGCCAAAAAAAACCGGTTTTTAATTAAAAAGTTGTAGATCTTGTTATTTCCTACAACTTTTATTTTCAACTTTTTTTGATAGGATGCACAATTTAGCCAGAAATCGTCAAAATCTGTGTTCGATCTCTAAAAATGCACCCCATTCCACCCCCGATACCTGCTGTCGGTTCGATTTATTTTGTCCTCTTTTACAAGAGCTTGTTCAACAATGCTCCGTTGTCAGAGTATTGCAACAAACTATTTTTTTTTTCTCATTTTCACAACCAATTCTACTGGACTAATAGCCTATAAATATGAAAAAACTGAAAAATTGGTAAAATTAAATTATGACAATTTATACTAAATTGGCTATAACTTTATCATTAATTAACGGATTTTCAAAAACATGGTATTGTTTCCTTTTGAAGAGTTCTTCTTTGTAATCAAAGAGTTAAATTGATGTACTTTGAAATGTTTATATTTTTAAAGTTATTTTTAATTGGATACAAATTTGAAAAAAATCAATTTATTCAAATGTGTCAGCTTTTATCTCGTAACCTGTACATTAAAACCAAAACTTTTTTGCAAGAGTTGTGGCAAATTTTATTTAATTTTTTTCAAAATTTATTTGAACAAAATCGGTTCATATTTGGATGAGATATAGTCTAAAAACTGAAAATACACTGAAAATACACTAAAAAAATTTTTAAAAAAAACTTACCGTGAGAAAACTCGATCAGCATTTTTTTTGAACTCAGGGGATCTAATTATATCATAAAAAAATAAGAAAGTTCATGGAACAAAAAAAAAAAAAAAGTTTTAAAAAAGTCCCCTGGTGTTTTTGTACAAAAAAATCACTGCTTAAAAATTGCAGCAACAATTGTCGCAGGATGTCTATTTGAGCAGATAAATTTCTAGTTGAAATGGAAAGAGTTAAGCAGTGAAAGGTTTATTTAAATAATCCCATATACGTTGGAATTCAGCAACAGAAGTTTTTCTTCAAGCATTGTAGTGGAACTCTCAGGATAACAGAAAGTGCAGTCGGTCTAAGTCATCAAGAAACCGATGGCTACAACAAGAAATACATATGTGAAAAAGATAAATATTAGAGAGAAACTAAGGATATAGCTATCGTAGCACCTCTACGTTAAGTTGTTGTGTAAAAAAATAATCAGCCTCTTTATAGTCCATCTTTTCGGATAAACTGTATGTTTGAAAATTATGTATTCAAGAGCCAAGTTTCATAACACTTATCAGTCAACCACTTTCTATAATTCAAAATGTTAGTGTCCATTAAATTAAAACATTGCACATAAAAATATAGAGACTCTTTTGCACGATGTCATTTTGGATGTAGTCAACATTGCCTAAAAATAATATTACGAAAACTAATAAGAAAAATCCATATCCTCCAAGGTTTTTTTTACTCGTAACAATGTTCTATAATTTTGGAAGATTAAACATAATTTTTAAATTTTAGCTTAAGCCTAAGTGACTTGATTTTGACAATAATCCCTTGATGCTCTTAAATTTTTAACAATAAATTTGTTGTCTTTTATTGGATGCGAAATTGAGTTAGAAATATATATGTTGGAGAAATCACTAAAATCTTATTTGCAGAAAATAATTAAGATCATATCGCACAACCACTTCGAAAGTGCAACAACTCCAAATTTTTCATTTTCGCGCTTACCTTATTGACTATTCACACGTTTTGGGTATTCTTATTCTTTGATTTTCATAAAAAGAATGCCAATATGATATTCCTTCTGCAGAAGTTTTTACTGGCAATTTTCATTTTCCTTTTTTGCCAACATTTTTTTTTTGACAATTTATTCATTAATTTTTTTGGGAACATCTTTTTAGCAAAGTCTATTACGAGTATATTATACCAATTTTATTTTTTAATCTCAAACAAAATGGTGCACTCCCTTTGCCAAATATTATACCTTATAGCGTAGACAGACGGCAGCGTTAATGCGCATTGAAAATTTACTAATTCAAATTAAAATTTTACCCTGACAGACGATAGTTTTGTGGATTTAGAAAACAGCTGACTTGTTCAACACACATAGGAAGCATCTGTTAAAATGTGTCACTCTCTTCTCCTATACGATTTTCTCAGCAAAAAACTATTGTTTACAAATTTTGTTTTTTTCTCTCTCTTTTCCATATACGATTCTCTCACACAAAATCACAAATAATGCATTAAGATTTTAATATATAAGTATTTTTTGCTAAATATAATTGAAATAACTTACCTTCGTTGTCTTTGTATCCATTTTTGAATATAAACAAAAAATTCAATGTCACAAATAATGACACATTCACAATGACAATGATAATGACATTAGTAATTTAGAATTATCGGCTGTGTTGCCATATTGAAATAGCTTAATTCAGTATAAATTCAGTTTGATTTTGTGCATTTACATCAGAGCTAATGCGCATTAGAATGGGAATAATTCACAAGTTAATTTGAATTAAGTCTGCTAATGCAAATTAACGCTGCTATTAGGGGCGTGTAGTTTTTTTAATCTTCTCCACATACACTATATAACATCGGAAATACTCAGTCCATCTTCCATTCTCCGGGGAAGAAAGAGTGACGGTCTTGACCCCTTACTTCCTTGCTAAAGCCATGCAAGTATGAGTACATAGTATGTGCAGGCCGCAAGTGTAACTCTTACATCTTTGTATAAAGGTTATAGTCTTAATGACTTGATGAAGTTAAGTTCTTGGATAACGTTGACAATGTGGAGTCTTAAAATTTTGTATTTGATAAAATTAATTTTATATGTTCACCTAAATCAGCTTGTTTTATCTTTGATACAGCTTTTTTAAAACTTTTATATTTATAAAAAGCTCGTATGCTCAGTTGTCTTCTGTTATATTTATAAAAATAATTTAAAAGTTAATGGAAGCCACTTTACCCAACTGATTCTTGCCTCAAAAATGTGTATTATTTCTCTAAAGTTTTTCATACGAGTCTGTTCTGTAAGCTCTATCAGAATAAGTTAAAAGATGTTTGAGATGTTCCATTCCATGTACCTCATTTGGAAATTATTTTTAAGAGCAAAACTTAAATAAAAAAAAATTAAGATCGTATCGCACAACCACCTCATTGTTATTTAATAAGCCAATAAAAAGTAATTTTTTTTTAAACCAACTGGTCACCTTAAAATCCCAACACGAAGCATAGAAGTGTAAAATAGAATTTCTGCAACATGGTAAAATTTTTGAAAGAAGTCGGCTTTTGGCTTTATTATTGCTTGTGTGTGCACAATTTCACCCTTTTGTTCTTGCGCCATTTATATGATTTTTTTTTTTTGAGTACGAGAGCTCTGAAAGTACTTTGGGAGCTTTATGAATTATTTATAAGTTCAAATGTACGCGTATTCGCTGTGAATGTGTTTGGCACAAGCATCTTAAGCGCTTACGTGGGACGGACACAAAGGAAAGGAGCAACAAAAAATCAGACACAGACACATAATAGACAGCCTTAAAGCTCAACAAACCGGAAGTCAGATAATGGAGCCACACTCTGAAGTCGTGAATCATTTAACTGTTTCTTAAAGGAATTTGCCAAGGGCCTACACGAAAAGTCGCATAAAAGCCACTTTAAGGCTTGAGCAAGTTTGTTTTTTGCTTCTGTTTTTTCGCGTTATTGGTTTTTGGTAAATCAACCTTTTGTTTAAAACTTGAAAAAGTTACTTAAGTTCTTTAAAAGAAAGCCTTAGTTTACCTTGTGGCTTATTTTATATGTAAATGGCGATTGTTGAAATTTTCTTGTGTAATGTTTTCGTTACAGACTTATTTCTAATCAAAAATGGTACAAAAATTTATAATATGAAATTAATTTTTGCCAAAGACTCTTAAAATAAATTTATCGGCCTATGAAATGTGCCATAACGAAAGTGTAAAATAGTTCAAAAGCGGAAGTTATCCGATGAAAGGATAAAATCACGCACGAAATATTATGTAAAAGTCATGGGTACCAAACTAAATTATTATGAAAAAGTAAATAAGAAAGCGCTTGTAAATCTGGCTCAGCTGAACCATTCGAAAGGCGATATTAGCGGAAGCCAAACGACGCGGTATGCCAGTTTCCAATATCCTGAGATGAGTCAAATGCACATTGTATGGGAAAAAATAAGATCATGCTGAAAAACTATCTAAACTATCTATTGTAATCTATGCAGAAGTTTTCAATTTGGAGATCAAAAAAGTAAAAAAGTCATAAGTTTTTTCGTATGGAAGAAGCAGGAAAGAATGAATGTGCGTCTCAGTAGTTCTTTTCTGCGACTTTTCGACTTTACTAAAATGCGAAATTACATTAGCTATTGCAAATATATCCCACAGTATCCCGGACGATTGGCTAATGTGCAAATCTAGTGATTTTATTTCCTTTTTACTTCTTTCTCTCAAAACATTATTACCAGTACTATAAAGCACAGAAAACTTAGCCTGATTAGCAAATACATAGCTCGCTTATTATCAAAAAAATTTTACCAATAATATTGTTGAATAAAGTATAAGGCTTTTACAGAAGATATAAGCAAACAAAATAAATAAAAAAAAGCTGAACGCATCATAATAAATTGTACTTAAATGGCCATAAAAAAAAAATTCCCCGAAGAGTAGCGCTCAACCACTCATGTGTTATCATAAAAAGTTACCTTCAAGACAGTGAAAACTCTATGGTACAGCTATGAGACGACTTGCCAATGACTGGTGCCTGCTTTTTTTTCTTCCTGACTTTAACTGCGTTTGGGCCAATATGGCTGCCGCTGTCTCATTTACTTCATTTTACTAATATATGGCTCAGATGTCATGCTGTGACTTGAAGTGCCTTGTTGGCATACGATTTCTTAGACAATTTATTAAATGTGTGCGTGTGTGTGTGTGTTTGAGTGAAGTATATGTGAGTTTGCATGTGTGCGCATATGTCATTGCAATGTACTTTACTCTGCGGAACTCCATGGTTTGTTTGCTGTAATAGCTAACAAATAAATTTCTTTTTGATGTTTAAAATTTCAGAAAAGTGCTGTTTTTGATATATCATTAGCAAATTAAGGAAGTTAAATCATACTTTTAAATAATTTTGTATATTTTTGCAATTATTTATGTATGTTCTCAAATGAATGCAAGTTAATTAACAAAAATTATTAAATGCACTTTAGTAGTAATCAAAAATTAGTAGTAAAAGTAGTAATCAAAAATTATGTACTCTTATGTGTCAGTGTGTTTTATTAGATTTTGCGTTAATTCCTAAGTTTCTTCAATCGAGCCGCCTGGTAAATTTCGGTTTTTGTTATCCCTAATCGTATTGATGAACATTCTCTAATTCGAAAAACCTATGATATGCTATGAGTGCTGATTAGAGTAAAACTCTTTCGTTTTGTGGGACCATTTTCATAGCCGAGACCTACTAGTTAGTATCAAAACTGAGTGTGCAAATGTATTGTATCGAAGTCGACACTCATTTGAATGAAATCAAATGTGATTTTTGTTACAGCTCTCACTTTTGCCGGAGCGCTCTTTGACACTTTTGGGTCCGTGATGTGCTCATCGGCTCTAAAAGGATATATCTATCGAGGAAAACCGCCTAGGCGAGAACATTGTCATTGATTAAGTCAAAATGTATGCTCTTTCGATAGGTCTTACGTTGGTGGGGACCTTCGCTAGAATAAGCATTGCATACCACAGGAATTGAAACCACATCCTACCGTTGAAGTCGGTTGTGCTTGCCATGCTTATCGGTAAGATCGATAAGATCGTTAATGTCAGCGTTGTTATAGTATTTTAACTGGAAAGTCTATTTTGGACAAATATTCCTGATTTTGTCCGTTTATCCATATGATTTTAGGCCTTTTTATTTGCATAAAAAATATAAATAAAATTTTTTGATTTTATCGATTTATCCTCTTGTATACTTTATCTCTTCACGGATCATGGGGCCTCTACAAAACTTTACGAACGATTTGTAGCGAGTGCCTTTAATTCTCTCTAACAGTTATCCGATTCACGTATTATCCTTTTCTAGCGATCGTTTTCACCATTATATACTTAGGAAAGCTTCGTTTTCTACTACCTTAAAGATTCTATTTCAATGCTTGCCGGCAGACTTCATTTCCATTGTTTGTCGTTTAATTTGAACAGAAATCAGATCTTTACGGCATCTGGTGAGAATTCCGAAATAGGAAATGGTCCTAAGCCACCAAATTTTCAGAACTCTGCAAGGACAATTGTTGCTGAACTCTTGTATGTATATTGCGTAGTAGGGTGCTGTTTGTTAACCAGGTTTTATAGTCGTACAAAAGAATTGGTTTCACTTTAGAATTACATCTTAAAATTTCTCACTTAACATAGATCACACGTTTAGAATGAGTGTGGCACATCCCATTGTAGCAAATTCTTTAATAAGGGTCTAGGCTAGGTTAGGTTAGAGTGGTGGCTAAGCGAACGGCTTGAAGCCATAAGTGGCACTGATTGTGCCGTTTTAATACCACATTTACGTGACCCGGCGAATTGATGAATGTTAAAGAAAAAAAGCTACATCCAGTTAACTTTATTAAGAAAGTAGAGCAAAGATCCGATTTCAACATCAGCAAATTCGCTGAGGTCGTTGAAGAAAGGTTTACCAAGACATTTTAGCCTAGTTCTTGCTAAGGCTGTACAGTTTCAAAGAAAGTGCTCGAGTGATTCATTCTCGCTTGCATTCAAGTAACTGCGGCAGGAAGAATTGAAAGGGATACTTAATCTTTCAGCGTGCCTGCCGATTGCCCAGTGTCTAGTGCAGGTCGGTGTGATTCTCGCGATGTCAATCCGGCTCTTGGACAGTAAGGAGGTGGTTTCAGTATCAGTTTATTATAAGAGGGCCAGATTGATCTGGCCGTTTTACAGATTTGTAGAGATTTCCAGTGGTTTTCTGCTACAGATAGAAAATGCGAAAAAATTCTCTTCTTAACCAAACCGAAAGGAGTGAAAACACGTTCCGGTGCGGTTACATTAAGAGAGGAACCACACCTTGCTAGTTCATCAGCCCTTTCATTTCCCTCAATGTTCCTATGGCCTGGAACCCATATGAGAGTAATGTCAAATTGATATCCTAGCCTGACAAGTTCTTTTTTGCATTGTTCTACTAACTTCGATTTTATATATGCCGAGCTCAAAGCTTTGATTGCGGCTTGGCTATCAGAGAGAATTGCTATCTTCTTCTCTGAATTAATACAGCACACTAATCTGCATGCTACAAGAATGGCAAAAATTTCAGCCTGAAAAACGCTAGCTGAATCAGGTAAATGAAAAGCTTGAGAGATCTCTGGGTTTTTTGAGTAGGCTCCTGCGCCCACTCCGCAGTCCATCTTAGACCCATCGGTGAAAATAGTGGTTTCAAAATTTAAGTTGACGGTCCCCCCTTCCCACTGAACTCGCTCCGGAAACTTCACCTGAAAGTTTTTTTCAAAGCTGAGTGTAGGACAGATGTAGTCCGTTGGGAAACTTGTAAATACGCTTGGTAGGGTGTCGAGTATAGAGCAATGCCCATGTTGTTTTGTAAACCAAGTACCGGCTTCCCTGAGCCTGATTGCACTGCACGCCTTGATGAAATTATTAGGAGGTAGCAGGTGCAGAATGATATTTAAGGCTGCCGTGGGACATGATCTCATAGCTCCCGTCACACCGATACTGGCTGTCCTTTGCACTCTTTCTAACTTTAGCTGGCTGTAGCCTTTCCCAACAGCTGGCCACCAGACTAAAGCACCGTAAGTGAGGATCGGACGAACTGTAGCTGTGTACATCCACAGTATCATTTTTGGTTGAAGACCCCATTTTTTACTAAAAGTTTTCTTACGCGCATACAAAGCTATGCAGGTTTTTTTGCATTTCTGTTCAATATTGACTTTCCAGTTGAGCTTTGGATCTATTATGACTCCCAAATACTTGGTTGACTTAACAAGAGAAAGAGTCTGCCCTTTAAGACGGGGAGGATTAAAATTGGGTATTTTGGTCTTTGTGGTGAAAAGCATCAGGTCAGTTTTGGCTAAGTTTATTCCAAGGTCGCATCCAGTGGCCCAAGAGCCAGCTTACCCAGAGCCCCTTCCATGATGTTGCTAATCACGTCAGGAAACAGACCTGATACAAGTAAAACCACATCATCCGCATACGCAACGACTTTAACCACATTTCTATTGAGCTGAGTAAGGATGGTGTTTATAACAGCCAGCCACAGCAGAGGCGATAGTGCACCACCCTGAGGTGTTCCCCTGCTAACAGATTTTAGCACCTGACTGCCGGCCATACTAGCTTGAATGATTCTGCACTCACGCATGGATACTACCCAGGTAATAAGACACTCGTCTACCCCGAGTCCTACAAGAGCTTCCTGAATAGCTTCGGTACGAACGTTGTTGAAAGCACCTTCAATATCTAGAAAGGATGAATTGACGGAAGTATAAAGACCGCTCAATCGTGCGAATCATGAGGTCATGAAGAGCAGTTTCGGTAGATTTTCCTTTGAGGTATGCATGCTGCAAGGTAAAAAGGGATGTGCTGCCCAGTGTTTCTCTAATAAAGGCATCTAGTATAAGGGTCTAAAAAGAAATATTTTTAAACAAAAAAATAGATCAAAGTAGAGGTGAAGAAGAGAAGGAACAGTTATTGGTGGGGAAAATGGTATGAGTCATGTAAGCTTTATCAATATCACGCTACGAACATTTTCTACTGGGAACGGTAACTCATCGTACGCTACTACCCGACTATTGTTAATTAATACCAAAAAAATGGCAACAAAATGAAAAATGATAAAAATTTTATAAAAACGGAAAAATCCTTTAGTACACTCGTGAGATTTAATGTATGGTAATATTTTTTACATGAACACATGACCTTGTGAGAGCTTGTGTGAATCTGCCCAAAATGTGTCTTTTTAATAAATGTTTACGTGTGCGCTGACGCATTTATAATGCACACACATGCACGACAAGTCCCAGCAAGCAATTGGATAAATTTTAAATTATCCATATTAATGGTGATAAATTCAAAACGCTTCTAGCGCGATATATAACAACAACTATGAAATAATCGATTGAAACACTTCGCTATGATTCATATGCGAATCCTCTTCACCAACTCCGTACAGTTCCTCTCGAACAAACTATAGCTTGCCAATAGAATATTATCATGCGCACGATCGAAACCATCGCTTTGGTGAATGAACTATGACGCTTCCGAACTGTCTTGCTGGGGTATTGGTATTTGCTTTAGTTGTGTGCACTTGTATGAGGACTTATGCGTAATATAGTGATTACTTTTTACTAGAATTATAGTACGACATATGACCAAGTTTTTGTATCTCTGTGTATTGCGTGTATGTTGGTTGTTTGTGAATTGTAAATATTCTGTGACACATAATTTTACCCCAGAGATAAAGAAAAAAAAAAAAAAATACAATGAAAATATTTGGACAACTGGAAATATTTTATTTTAAATTCAAAGTAGAACATAATATTTATTTTGTTTCAATCAACTACAATGAGAGTCTATATATGTCAAGCGTGAACAATTGTCCTTGCAATTTTTTGTCCTTGTTCAATATCATAAAGCAAAAAAAAAAAAATCCTTTACTAAATTTTCCTTGAATGCAATTGAAAAAATTAGCAAACTTTAAATGTGTATTTATGTAATTTTTGTGCGAGCGCCAAAAAGCAGACTACATAAAATGCTGAAAAAATCTAGAAGCAATAAAAAGTAAAAACATCATCACAAATGCACCGAAATAAGCTTTCAACTTCAGCAGGAAGCCAACGAAAAGGTTGTAGAAATATGCAATAGAATTTTTAATAAAAAATACTCAAGTACACTTGAAAAATAAATTGCATAAAACTAATTTTATTTGATAAAACCGTTTGCTTTTTCATTTCATTATTCAATTTTATTCATGGTATTTTGGTTTCTTTCTTTCTTTCGTTGCAGACCTTGCGATCGAAATCTACGCGATGCAGAATTAATTTCATGTCGTTTACGTCGCGTGGAGCCGCTATGTCGCCTGCCCGGTTCGGCGTTGCAGCAGTTGGCAATGTGCGGCTTCTATGAGGATCTGGAAAAAGGAGTTACACGTAAGTTTTTACTTTTAATGCAACCGGCAGAGTTGTAAGATAGTGCGTTTACAGTTTTACTTAATAAAGGGAGTTTGTTGTGTAAAAATGTTAATGAAAGTAGATATCCATTTCAATACCAATGAGATAGTTTTAAGTAAATAAATCGATTTTTCAAAGAGCACATTTCCAGTAAAAGTTACAAAAAATGCCACTCTGAAAGTTAGCTGTTTTTGATAACCAATTATATGTACCACAATCTAAGGAATTTTTTATTACCATAAGTTCTGAACCGTATACATAAAGTAATGAGTTCCATTCAAGAGGAACTAAAGTACAGAATACATTCTCATTTTATGCGACATATTTTATCTACCTTATGTGAAAGGGACTTAAGACATTTATTTGTAAATTTATTTCATATTTGTGGCACAATTTGTGTCAATTTGTGTATATCAAAAACACATTCTAAGTGCTACAGATACACTTCATTTTAGGAAATTTAAAAAAACATGTTGTATTTACCAATGTTGAGTGACCAAATACTTGGAGCAAAAGGAAGTAGAATCCAAACTGGAAAGAAGTACAGGAAATATTTGAGACTTTACCAAAAAAACCTATTCATAGCCAAAAAAACATTCAGAAATTTACCAAGAAATATTTGGTAACCAAAAACAGACAATAAAAGGTTTTTCATAGAAAAAAAAAATAAAATCCAGAAAGTTTGTCACTCAAATGATATATAATAGGTAATGATTTCTTAAATTCTTGAGAAGTAAAAATAAGTACAAAGCAGTAAATTTGCATGAACTTCGAACAACACAGTACAACAGGGCTTAAAAGTACAGCATTCCCAAAAGAAGTACGGTTAGTCTTGCTTTGTACCCCGTTTGAAAGAATTTAGCTAGTACTAAAATTGTACTAAAATGCCTAAATTAATTTTGTAAAAAATGTGTTGGAGCTTTAAGGGTAAAATATATTCGAAGTGGCAACACACACATACATATATCGAAGCTTAGCGATAACCTCACTCTATTTATGAGATAATATTTTACATAATCGGTCATGCTTCAAATGATTTCAGAGTTTGTTTTGTTTAACTTTTTCAACATTCTTTGAAACGACAAATTTCAAAAAATATGGAGAATCGAAAAAATAAAATACTTAATCATTTTTGCTTAAAAATTCTTGCATTTTCCAATAAATAAGAAAATTTAAATAAGTTTGTTTGAACATTAATAAATATATATAATATAATAAAATATCTTCGACATAACATCCTTTTACCGATATACATATGTATGTTATTCTTTAATCACTCTTAAGAATGTATCTGCTTACAGATCGAAATTACCGACACAACTTTAGGAAATAACATATAATTCGACTAGTGGCACCATCGATAAAAAATGTACATATTCCAAAGCTATAGTATGTCGGGGATTTCAGTTATGTTCAGAATTTATGGTAAACAAAAATCCTTTTAAAATAAGGTACATTCATGTAAAATATTAAAAATAATGAAAGATATTTTCAGAAACATTTTCGTAAATAAAGAAATTAAATTTATAAAGAATTAAAAGCAAATACATATAGCCTTTTTTTATAAAACTATAGCAGTCTTAAGAAAAAAAGGCTTTTAGTTTTCCATTTCAAAAAATGTTTGATTAAAATTTTGAAATGTCCATAACTTTTTTGAAAATAAATTTTCTGAAATTAATATATTTAAGTAATACATTAAAATCAAAAATATCGGCGAAAAATTCAAAAAAATGTGCAGTTACATAAAGAATGCTCGAATATACATTTATGTTATTATATCATACCATTTATGGTTTGAAAGCCTAAGGCTAATGCCATGGATCGAACATAAACAAAAAAAAGGGGTCTGTTCAAATATTTTACCTATGGATAAAGAACAATATACACTAGAACCCTGATTTGCGTCGTTAATAGGGACCGAAAAATGCGACGCAAATCGAATCACTTTTTTTTTTGCATAAATGCAGGTTTCTATTGATCAGTTGCATTCTTCGCTTATTTTAATTTTGTATCTAAATAGAAAGAAGGGACTCACTTTTAACCATTGAAGAATTTCTTACTTTGATAACTTTGGTTTACATTGTGGCAATTTGAGCAAATTTTGTTATTTTAACCCTTAGCGACACCACTTCAATCTTATAACAATCAGCCACATTGGGACTCCACGTTGAAAAAAAAAATTTATAAAAAAGCGTATTTTCAATTCCATGCTTAATAACTGTGCGAGTGTTGAGATGACTCTACTTTATGAAATTCAATGACTATAAGGAATATTTCTGAAAAAAAGTTTGTGCTACATGAAGCTAAACTTGAGTACTTCTTAGTTCGAAAAATGATTTCAAAATTTTCGTGGAGTCGTTCACGACTCCATGGTGCCGCTAAGGGCTAACACTGTCTCTTTTGCAAATTGATTTTACTGTTGTAGGGTGCTGACCTAATGGCTCTTTTTATATCAACATCTTTTTCTTCCGATTTAAAACGTTTTAGTATATCCAATTTTAGTTCCAATAAATTTTATTTTAGTTTCTTAAATTATGTTATTGATTTAACCACAATACTTCTTATTGAGAACTAAAGCGGCGCAAATCGAAACGACGCAAATCGTGTGTGCTCTAAAATATGATTTAAGTATTTTTCAAACAAAATACATGTGAATAGTTTTAACAATATATATCAGAGTTGATAGTTCTTTTTTTGACATATTAAAACCTCTTGTATGGAACTAATGATTTTAGTTCAGGAAATAACGCTATAGTACATCGTTAATTGTAAATTGGTATCCAAAACAGTGCAGGACAGGGCTGGCTAATGTTTACCTAAGCCTTTGTCAAATTCTTTGCTCGAATTTAAATTATTGCTGAGTGATATGCGAACTTAATCAGGCCTGATCTGAATCCATTTCGGATTTGCTTCGGTAACGGAATTGAATTTCGAAGTTTATTTTTGAATCGTACACAGAAGAAAAATCCGTCAAATTACACTAGTTTACAAGAAAAAAGATCTGGTTCTTCATAGACTTTTTTCAATGTATTTTGGGGCGTAGATTCCGAAAATGGCAACCATTTTTTTTTTTCTTAAGAATCGTTTTCGAGATATCTGCAAATCCATCAGATTGGGCCTTTTAGCTGGCCTCGTTTTTTTTTTTTTTTTTTTTGGAGTACATCTTCCAGCCATAGTTTTTCTTGAAGCTAAGGCTATCTTGAACTCATAATAAAGGTTGTTCAATTGAAATTCAGATAGCTATTTTTTTTATTTAACTTTGTATGTAACTTTTCATGTTTTTTTTTTAACTTAAATGCAATTTTAACTATGTCTCCCTTTGAATTTTAATTGTTCCTCCTTGAATATTAATTAAAGATATTCTTAACTTCAAGAAAAACCATGTTTGAAGAGTCTGCTCCAAAAAAAAAAAAAAATAAAAAAAAAATCGAAGCCATGGTCGTGGTAAGATGACAATTTCGATTTTTTTTTTATTTTTTTTTTTGGAGCAGACTCTTCAAACATGGTTTTCTCGAAGTTTAGACTATCTTTAATTAATATTCAAGGAGGAACAATTAAAATTCAAAGGGAGACACAGTTAAAATTGGATTTTAGTTAAAAACAATATGAAATGTTATATATAAAATTAAATAAAAAAAATAGCTATCTGAATTTCAATTGAACAACTTTTAATATGAGTTCAAGACAGCCTTAGCTTCAAAAAAAACTATTGCTGAAAGATGTACTCAACAGTCTATAGACTACAGCGTCAAAACCCAATAAATTGACAATTTTTAAAAAACACGAAAAGTTTCACATATTTCTTACTTTAAATGCAAATTAAAAAAATAGCTATCTGAATTTCAATTGAACAACCTTTATTATGAGTTCAAGATAGTCTAAGCTTCAAGAAAAACTATGACTGGAAGATGTACTCCAAAAGAAAAAAAAAAAAAAAACGAGGCCAGCTAAAAGGCCCAATCTGATGGATATACACATATCCCCAAAAAACCCCTTTTTCGGCACTTTTTTCATTTATTTGACTATATCTCCATAAATTTTTTTTTGACTCAAAAACGACTTTCAGCATTCGGAAGATATTTGTATTCCCTTTCTAACGATATGCTCTTTGCTTGAATCGGATAACTTGCAATAAAATTTAACGAAAATACATACGTTTTTTATTTAAAAAGAAACGGTAAATAAAAGTAAATAGCCACACACAAACACAATCGTATGTATTTTCGTTTTGTCCGATTTTCGCAAAATTATACTTAAAATATTTGCAAAAGAATAGTCTCTTATTAAAAATTTTAAAAATATGAAAAAGAAAAAATTTTTCATTCAAATGGAGCAATTGAAATTGAGTGATATTCAAAAAAGACCAAAAAAGTCAGTTTTTTTGGAATTTGAGCGCTTGTAACTTCATCAAATCTTATCCGATTTAAGCAAACAGCATATTGTTAGAAAGGGAATACAAATATCTTTCGAATGCTGAAAATCGTTTTTGAGTCGAAAAAAAGTTTATGGAGATATAGTCAAATAAATGAAAAAAGTGCCGAAAAAAGGGTTTTTTTTTGAGGATATCTCGAAAGAAAATGGTTGCCATTTTTGGAATCTACGCCCCAAAATACATCGAAAAAAGTCTATGAGAAACCAGATCTCGATTTCAACCCCAAATTTGTAAACTAGTGTTATCGGACCTATAACAGCTCAAGTTCAAGGTACAAAAAAAACTTCACATCAAAGCCGAGCATTAAATTTAGAAGAACTATTCACATTCAACTTGAGACTTCAATTCTCTTTTCCGAACTAAATCAGAATCAGAACAGGTCTGAATAATGGTTTTATTATGTTAGTATAGAAAATATTGAAAAAGATGAAAAACATATGTATGTTTAAAAATTTTATGCAGTCAAAATAAGTTCAAAAATTATTAAATTAAATTATTATTAAATGTTGAATGTCTGAAATGTTAAAAAATGCGAAAAACATTGAATATTTCGTGAAATATTGAATAGTTCGAAGAAATTGGAAAAGGCGAAAAAAAATGTGAAAATTATCTAAAAATTTCCGAAAACTCGAGATATATCAAAAAAGTTAAAAATTGTAAAATTGAATTTGAATTTCGAAAATTGAAAACCATTAAATAATTTTGAAAATTTTGAAAAATTCAGTTAGCTGAAAAATTTGACACACGTTCAGAAAGTTGAAAATTGAAAAAGCCAATAATTGTAATTTTTTCGCTAAATCACTCTTTGGAGTGATATATATACTTTGGTATATATTATTTCGTACTAGCCAGTAAAGATGTGAACATATAAAAAATGCGATTGTTCTAATTATTAACTTTTCCCCAAAAATCACAACGTGATACACTATTCCACAGCTCTGACGACAATTGCAATGCAAAAGCAATAAGCTAAATTTCTTTTTGTTTTTCTGAGTAGTTTCACATTTATTTCTTTTTTTTTTTTGCACAATTTGTGCTGCTCATAAATTTTAGATGATTTTTTATTTACCAATTTATTTAATTTTTTCTTTGTTTGACTTTAAAATTTGTATTAAATCTTCTTGTTTTTATGCCGAAGAAAAATTGTTTAATTTTTTTGTTTCTTTTCTACTGCCTTCTTTGCAGTTTTTCGTGCAGGTGAACAAGGTCGTTTCTGGTATGCTGTGCTTGGCGGCTCTTTGGAAGTTAGATACCATGCTTCCGACGCTACAGAAGGAAAGGTAAGCGGCAGCAAAATGCAAACATTTATGTTGTGAATTTTAAAACTTTTTTTCTTTTTACTTCCAACTTTGTCCATCCATTGCACAGGTAGCAAAGTTTTTAGGTCAACCCAATTTTTGGGCATTTAGAAATTTTAATTAAATTTTTTTGGGTTTTTTTTTTTTTGTTGATATTCTACATCGACGAAGAAATTGGTTTTTAAACTTTTTGGTTTCTTTATAGAACTTGTTATTTAAGCTCTTATAGGTTTTTTTTTAAACTTATTTGTTGATGAAATTAAAGGTAATTTTGTTAAGTGCTCGTAAATTAATAAAATAATCTTTTAATAAAACCCTAATTTGTGAGAACAAAAGACAAGAAGATTAAATTGTGCCATAAGTGATTTTAATTAAAATTCAAATTAATTAGCGACCCAGAGATCAAGAGAAATTTTGGAGAGCATCGAATTTTTTTATATAAAATTTGTTTAAAATCTACCATAAGTTCTTGCTTATCTATTCATTCAGCACACAAAAATTTACTCAATTACATGGCAATTAGACTTGACAATATTGCACTTCCCAAACTATATATAGTGGGAAATGATGACAGCACTAGCAACACCAAATACAATATGTGAGCTATGTAAGGCGCTAAATTGATTTTTGCATAATTCACGACCACAACGCAAAATTGCAAAAATCTGCTCGTACGGTATATGAAAAAAAAAACATTCAATAAAGGCGGCTTAATAAATTCGACCTTCGGACACCTACAAGCGCTCTGAAGTTCATGCAAAATATATATTATGTAGGTACATGAATATATGTCTGAATATCAGCAGCATTATGGTAAAGCGACAAAAACGAAATTAAATATGAATGAGAGAGAATTGTTTTTTTTTTTATTAAAACAAGTGCTTAGCACATACATATTTGTTGGATACGAAATAACAACAAAAACAACAATAACAATACGGAAAAGCCGTGACAATAAGTTGGCTGCTAAGCAATGCAATAATATGAATAGCTATGTTACCTATACCCATAAAATATTGGTAGTATACTTGGTTAAGTGATAGGGTTGTTAACTCGTTAGTAAGAGAATCGGAAATATTTTTTGCAGATTATTTGTTGTACTGGTGACTTAAGTTCTATCTACTAGACTAGATAGGTTAAGAGACCTATCGGAGCTATCCCTTCCACAAGTCAGCTGATAAGGAAATAAGTTAAAGAAAATACACATCTGATTTTTATAGAGTAATTCTTATAGTTCTTTTCTTTAGAACAAGAAAATTTACGTATTTGGGCAAGTTGGCAAGCCAATTTTGATCAAATTCATTTAGTGCTTATACCTTAGACGCTTGGTCTCAGTATTCAATAAAAATTATCATGATATTCCTATTAACTAGCAAGTTATTAAAGTTTCAAAATTGTTATTTGCGCAAATAGAATCAAGCATGCAAACATAACAACGTTTAATGGTAAGTTAGTGTGTGTGCGTTTTGCTTTTGTTTTTTTCCATGGTGTAGGTATGCAAGGTGAATTCATTAGGCAGAGCCATGCGTGCTAAAATTGAAGCCATTTTGAGAGCATTAGAGTTAATCGATTTTCAAATAAAATAAATAAAATTGCCGATGAGAGTGCAAATTTTTTATGACTTCGTCTTCATGGATTTTGCTAAGAGTTTGGGTTAATTTTGGAAAATAAAAACAAAGAAATACTGAAGCTGTACAAAAATACAAATTATTGCAAATATATGATATGGATTTGGGATTCTAAATTTAAATATGGGAACAGCTAGTCGTTATATATAATTTCATAGAGTGCATTTTAAAAAAAAAATATCATACTTGAAGATTAGTGTACTGAAAACATTTTTTTATTTCAAAATATTTGTAGAAATCAATAGCATAAGAGACGTTGTAGTCCAACAAAGCCTTTATTCCCGGATTCCTAATCGTAGATAAATCCAAACTGAAATAATTTTTTGTAGTTCTTTCTTTCAAGAAATTTATTCGTCTTCAATAGAATGTTGTAATTCTAAATAAGAAATTCAACTATTTTGGATGGTTTTGTCAGTCTTTTACTAAATTTTCAGATGATTTCTTATTAACTAATCAACCATTAAGTTATGTTTACCCTATGTTTTGTTTATTAAACTTTTGCAGCTTTAAATAAAGTTATAAACATTTTTCACTCTATCAACTTGTGGTCACTGAGGATGATTTTGTAGCAGGAACCGAAACTATGGTCTCAACTTGAAGCTCTTATAATGAGATTCTAATAATATTACGTATAAACTTTTTATCGTCAGCTTAGATAACTCTTTGCCATCACGTACTCCATGTGTTCAGCGTTTGTTCATCAATTGTATCGTTGAATATTAAAATTATTAAATCATTTGTGAAGTAATGACGTTTTCAGTTTTTGGTAAATTTTTTTATGTTTCTATAATTGCATTGTAAATATTTTAGTTAAACTGATCACAAATTAATCGAAAAATGTCTTTTATATAAATTTAATCGAAAAAGAAAATAATTCATAGTTAATTTACTGAGCAGTGTATGTCAACGCCAAAAAATTTCACAAAACAAAGTGAAAAATCACAAAAAAATTGAATGGAAGCTACCTATACTAATTTCATTCATTACTAAATGGAATCATCAGTAACCTTTCAGCCGATGAGTGAGAATTTCTATGCCTGACATGTTTCTCTTTTTGCATAGATTTGTTGAGAACTCAAGCAACAAGTGAAACAAAGCAAAGACTACAATGTTTTCTCTGTTGTGTCTTTGTTTTTGTGACACTGAAAGTTCACTGATGATTCCATTTAAATTTAAAATTTGCGTTTAAACATCTAATAAATTTTTTTAAAATTATTTTCGACAGTTTTTAATATCAGACTGATAGTTCTCTTTGAAAAAACATTTTTATGCTTTACTTGGCTCTGATTACGATATAATATTAAAAATTTTAAAAAATGAGCTTAGTTCATTTAGATATATTTACAAAATCTATTATTAAAATTATACTTATAAATTGCGTTGAGTGTAATGCGAACAACAGCAGTAACTACGGCGTTTGTCAACCCAATTTCCGTGCCCGGCATATGCAAACACAAATGACTGTCATTCAACAAACGACATATGACAAACAGTCATATGTATACGTAACTGACGTGCGCGACTTGCATTTGACTCTGACTTAAATTATGAATAAAGCAACAACAACAATAAATGTTTTAATTTAAAAAAGTGTAATGCAAAATAATTTGAAATTGCATTTTGAATGAAAATTGATGGAATAAACGAAATATTGAAAAATATTGCAATGGCATTAAAATTCTGCACATGCACAATGTAGCATATAATGACAAACAAAAATAACAACAACAACAACAACAGCAAAAAGGGCAAACAGCAATAAAAAAGAACAACAAATATGGATGAATGAACGCTATAACTACTGCAGCTAATGTTGAATTCCGGATACGGAACCAACAGAATGACAGACGGAATGGTTGCGTGCCAGTATGCGTTTGCGTTCTTCAAATGCACTTGAGCACATATAGTATGCATGTGTGAGAATGTGTATTGATATATGTAAGCAATTTGCATGTGCCCAGTAAGCAAACGTAGGTGTACAGAGCGCTATTAGAAAGATTCCTTACACTTTACTTTACTTTTCATATGAAATGACTCAGTTGAACAGGGCTTCCGTATTCGCTTTTAAGTGAAAAGGAGGAATATAGGACTTCCGTCGATGAGTGATAAGTAAGAGTTTCGTGAAATCGATAAATTTAGGCCTTACTAGTCACTTCCAAGTAAAAAGCGGGAAAAAAGCCGATCGCACCTGCTTCCAAATATAAAGTATTAAAAATGGCATGGTTTGATGATGCGAATGAATAAAAAACGTATTTTCATGAAATATTAGTAAATCGAAATATCGATTTATTTCAAATTGATTAGGCATGAAATGATTGGCATTTAAGTGCTGATAACTTTCAAAACCATACATTCCAGTCTTTTTTGAAGGCTTAGCAACTTCATTTGTTTCAAAGTTTCCATAAACTACTTAAGAACTATAAAGGCAACAAGCAGGCCCGGGCCTAGGGTGGCAAATATTGGGAGAAACTTTGAAAAATTGTTGCATTTTGTTGATTGAAAAATTTTTCAAATTTTGTTTTCATTTTGCTCGTGTTTTTCGTTCAGCAACGAGAACCTTCTTTTTTTTTTTGCTCATCAAAAATGTAAACATATGTAGATAAAATAATATTAAATGAAGAAGTTTTGAGGAGGGGGGGCGGCAATTTTTGCAACTGCCTAGGGGCGGAAAATTTCTTAATCCGGGCCTGGCAACAAGTATTGAAAGCAAAAAAAAATGAAAGCCTGCTAATGCCTGCTAATAGATGGCCCAATAGCATGTGTAAATTATTTCAAAGAAGATACATTTTGGAAATCAATTTTGACACTTCTTGCAGCCGTGTTCCGGAAGAAGCCTTGCTCAATTGTTCACTGGGTATGCTTACACGCTGCGTTGACTTCAGTGCTGCGTGCTTTGCATGATAACTCGTGAACTGCCAATGCTGCAGCGTTAGCTATTTGACAAACGTTAAATAGAGTGGCGGAGCGATTTATTTTTGTGCAAATATTTCCAATTCTTATTTATTTTTGGAGCAGCTAAATATTTTGCTGATATTCAGATTTGCGTGATGGTAGAAGAGTATTCAACATTGTTATAAAATGCTTTTTTTTTTTTTAATTTGGAATTTTAACTTTGTATTTTAGCATCAAATCGATTTTAAAAGTCATATGCAACATTTCAAAAATTTTTCAATTTTAACTTGTGCTTCAATCTAAACTTCTTTGGAATTTGATTTGTGGTAATTGAAATCATTCTAGGAAAAATTTTCATATTTGTAGCATTATTTTCCAAGGAAAAATGCCACTGGTATTTCTCATACAAAGTAAAGAAAAAACAATTTGCATTTGTTAAATTCATATTTTTGCATCAACATTTTATATAAATGAAATTTTATTTTTAAAGCACGCACATTTGCATTTACATGAAATGCATTTTTCTTAAAATTTTTTTTTTGTTTTTTTGTTTCGTTGTCTTCCAACAGTTCCAACATGCGAAACATGAACACAAAAAACAAATGCTTAAGTTAGAAAAAACACTGTCCCAGTTTTTTATTTTTTGCTGTTTTTTTTTGTTTTTTATTCCAAGTGTGTCATGTAATGCTGCATTGGCAAAAAATATTTTTATTTTTCACTTTTCAACATTTTTGTTTGCAATGCAATGCATTTGAGTATAAAATTTTGTATGCGCATAGATTTTGTTGCATAAGTAAAACGTAAATTATTTTACTTACAACAAACAGTTTTCCTTAAAAATGGTACAACAAAATTTTCTATGGAAAAATCACAACGCATACAATTTCGTAATGCAAAATCTTGTGATATTTTATGCGAAACAATAAAGTTGACTTTATTTATGCAGTTTATAAGTAATGTGCTTTTTATGAAAAATCGAAAATAGTACGATGTAGGACAATTTATCGTGCACTTAAATCTTGCACATAGAACTTGCTCTATGCCAATTATCCTTGAAGTGATTTGATTTGAATTAGTTTTGAACTCTATCTAGCAGTTTCAAAGTAGTTTTTAGAGCCGCGGGCTAAATTTACAAATTGCAATACAGTTTCATTATAAGTGAAATATTTCTTACAACGTTTCAACAAACCTAGTCATTCATCGCTTCTTTTGACACTCCACAAATTTGATCTCTCCACCTAAGCTCGGGTTGAACCTATCCATGCATATTCCGAGAGTATCAAAATTTTTTGATTCCTTATTGACTACGCCATTCATATTGAGGGAATTAAACCATTTGTCTGTGTGACAGCGAATAACATTAGATCTTGCTAGCACTGAAATTAAACCAACAAACCGGACAACACTCGGAGAATGTTTTGAGGTCGTTTGTGTGTCTTTCATATGCTGACTTTTTCTTCCAATCTCCACAGAACTTAGGCGATTTCGGAAGTAATATAAATGAAAAATGTTGCTGTCATTCGAAATGTAATGAATTGTGTAATAGGAAAGTGGAAATGGGATACAGCCCTGGGTAACTGCAGCATTAAGAGCTCATTGTATTTGAAATAGTCAATATGGATAGAACGGTTTATGTTAGAGCTCGTAACAATCGAACTACCGATTCCATATGCAAATTTTATATGAGAGCGCAATGCCGCATTCCATTTTTCGGTCAGAAGCATCAGATCTTCTGTAGATTGAGCACTACGGAAACCATATTGACTATAACAAAGTAATTTATTGCACTGCACATACTTTACGACATGAAAACTTTCCATGATCTCCGTAACTTTGGAGGCGCCCCATGGCTTAATGCGATGAGTCGGTATATTTTTAGATTGCTGACACTCCTTAGTTGAAAATAAAATCAAACACTGCTGTTCAAAATTTATTTCTTTAAAAAAAAAATATTATCCAAAATACATACATACATATGGCATCTTTTTTATAGGAATTTTATGGAAAGATTATTTTTCTTATCCGAAACTCAAGTTTATATGGTATATCTATTATATAAAATTAATTTTTTGTCTGTCTGTCTGTTGAAATTTTTACAGTATGTTAGTATCGATCAGACAGGTGTTATAGGCTGTAACACTTTTATTTAGCAAAAAAAATAGCATTTTCTCAAAGACCGCTGAATTGATTCTCATGGAATTTACACCACATGGTTTTCACGAAAAATTTATTTAGGGCTTATACTTAGGGTGACTCTCATACAAAAATATTTTTAAATATCATTTTCACGAATACAGGTTAATTGATTCACACCACGCAGCTCTAATGTTAAGAGGCATAGCTGGTTCCAAAAATTTTATTTGGGCTGGTCATAAAACAAAAATATTTAAAAAAAAAGTTTTCCCAAAGACAGCTTAATCGATTCTCATGTAATTAACACCACGTGGCTTTTATATTAAGAGGCAAAGCAAATTGAAATTGACTGGGTTACAACTTTTTAAAGACTGATACACGAGCGTGGCCTTGGCCCAAACTCTAATTTTTGTAACATCATATCTCGCAAACTATGCGAGATGAAGTTCGGTAAACAGATGCAGATCATATTTGCCATTAATTGTACTCAAAGTAGACGGAATTGGGAAAATAGACGTGGCACTTTTCAGCAATTGAGAAATTTAGATTCTGTCTTACTCGAAATTGGCACGTACGATTCTCATAAAGTTTTTGACATGATACCACTGCAAGCAGTCAATAATACATGTTAAGTCATTATACTGGAGAGGCTTATTGAAGGGCGTGGCACAGCCCACAATATTTGTGGACGTCATAAAAAGAGAACTAACAACGTAATCGCTATGAATTTTAATATGGCAGATATACTTGCTAAAGAGCATCTTAATACAAAAAGTGGGCGTAATAGTATATGTGGGCGTGGGAACTCCCACACAAGCAAAAAACTTTAACTGTTATAGTGTGCTATAAAAGTAATATACATAAAATTGGGAGCTGAGGTCTCGCTAACTGTAAGCTTTGCAATGAAATGGCATTCGACGGGATTGCATTAGTGGGTGTGGCACCACCCATATTAACAAAACAGTTATTTACGTTTTTTAATCTAAACTATATCTGCAATTGGCATAAACTTTAATGTAGGTGGATTATTTGCTATAAAGTATAATCAAAATCGAGGGAAACAGCACCTGTGGGCGTGGTACCTCCCATAGAAGTAAAATATCACAAAAGGCATATCTATCTAAATATATGGGCAATCATACTAAAATTTGGTGTAAGAATGTAGTTTATGAAAAGCTATTTCTGGATCAAATCAGTTTGTATTGTGCCAGTGGGCGTATCACCGCATTAAACTTTAAGGCTAATTACGGCATATGTTGTAAGCTATACAAGATATTGTGATTAAATTTGGTATGCGGATGACGATCATGAATATGATTTATTATGCTAAAAGTGGGCAAAATTGCTCAAGTGAGCGTGGCACATTTTGCCATTTTTATTTATTTTCAACATTTTCTAAATTCTTTCGACCTTTTCAACTTTTTTCGACATTTTTAACTTCTTTCAACTCTACAAGGTGTCAAATATTATTTCACATATTTTTTAATATAGAAAATATATTTTGGTAATTTTTCTGGGGAGTTCAGGTAATTAATCCAAGTAAGTTCCATTTTCGGGTTTTTTAGCAATTTTTCATTTTTACTTTGGCTTAAATTCATAGAGTAATTTTTAGTTTTTGTGACAATATTTTTAGTAATTCTGTCCTCACCCAAAAAAGTTAGCATGCTACTCTGTACGGACAATTTTACAATGAGTAGCAAATTACCCATAGACAAAATATTTCATAACAAATTTAAATATCACCAATGAAACTGCAATTAAAAAAAAAACAGTATAATCAATTCAACGCATGCAGCCTTTTTCTAAAAAATTTAAATAAAAACAAAGACGAAACAAATACGAGCACGCCCGCTGCAAAGATATGATGCGGCGCATAAGTTTTCAAATTATGCGATACTTTCAAACGGAAACAACTTTGTTGATGGATGGAACAGACAGACAGACAGACAAACATATGGACAGACGCCAGTAAAACAGAAGGGGTTGCTACGTCAAATAACAATTTAGATGCATTTACCCCGTACAGATACAAAAATAATGATGAATCCAAGTATATCTTCTTCAGCTAATTCTAATAATAACGGTAATAAAAATACTAATTAGAAAACGGCTGCGAATTGCGGGTACATAGCAGCTGATACCCGACAGCGGCAGCAGAGCCCTGAGCAGACAAGAAGACACACTTTAAAGCAACACAGCACAAACGGATGGATGACTTAAAGACGAGACAAGAAATGAATTAATTGTATCATGTATCTGCGTATCTAATAGATACGAGCACTCGAACATGCTGTTGTCTGCTACTGGTTCCCTGTTGTTTGGTTTTTTCTTATTTTAATTAAATTTAATTTTATTTTTAGTTCGCACTATCATCGTGCGACGAGCAGCCGTTCATTGTCTCTCTGTCTGGCATTCCGTTTCCGTGTAATCAAAGAAACCCTCAGCAATCCACCTAATCATCCGTCGTCCATTCTCAGCTAAGCAATCAGCAATTCAATCCAATCTGTGATCCAATTCAATGCGCCACCCAATTTATTCCAATTTATTCTGACATTTTTGGTGTCTCCAGTAACGCGTCTCCAGTTACACGCTCGTGGCGTTTGCATTTATTTCTGTTCCCTACAACTTTTTGATGGGAGTTTAGTGCATTACGGCCAATCTTTTTAGAGAGAAAAAGACAACCAATATTATTCTAGACTTTGATATTTAAGAATGTTGATATATTGACATTTACATAGGTTAGATAATTTATTCTTGTCGATAATTAACAATATCGGAAGACTACTACGAAAGTATCGACCTATTTATAAATTGATAGATGAAGATGGCTTATATATTATAACTAGCTGGTCTGGCAGACGGTGTTCTGTCCATTCCGAGAGGTGACGCGATCAGCTTTATTTGGTTAAGGTTCCTATATAAGAAAAGGGATCGAAAAATGGCCGCATCATTGGTCAAACGCGGAGAAAGGCAGAATATTTTAATAAATTAAAATTAACTGTTTGATATTTCAAATTGAACATTGGTAAACACAAACTCAACGTCCGTAAATTGAATTTTGAAAATAAAATCTGAGAATTAGTTTTGAGACGATATAAAAAAGTTTGGATTATTTTATATGAGAGGCGTGTCACCGCCGATTTTTTTCATTCACATTTACTTTCGCTCATACTTTTCATATATGTTCCAAATCTCATTCATCTACTTCAAATAATTGAAGTGAATTTAATTTTTCTCTTATAAGGGTGGCCCATTTTCTCCACTCCAAACTATGCTTAGAACCTTCGATAGACCGTAGAAAACATAGTTGGTTCGAAAACTACACGTACAAGTTGGTAGTGCCACACCTCTTACAGGAAATTAAATTTTCTACGGATTGACAAATGGATCGATTCTGATTAAATTTAATACAGAAATAGATTGAGCTCTAAAAAGGGTAAATTGAACTCTGTAATCTTTAAATGGGCGTGGCACCACCCCTGAGCCAAGCCTATATGTTTGCAATTCGATGTGGATATAAATTGAACACGTTTTTGAGTGGGTGGTTCCACGCCCCTAAAATGAAAATATGTTGTCTCATCTAAACTAATGGACCGATTCTAATGAAAATTATTATGAAAATAGATTGAACACTAATAAGGGATAGAAGTAGAGATAGTGCAACATGATGCTATGCTTTTTATTTTTAGAAGTTATGTCAGGTAAATATTATCAGGTAAAATGGTACTGAACAGTTTTGTATTGTTTTTATTGTCGTAAAAATAAAAACTCAATTTCAATTTGATACCAATATCTCTATATAGATATTTATAACTGACCCAAATCACTAAACTGTGGCTATTCGCCCGTATAGTGACTTTTACCTCAGTCAGAGCGTTTTCATATTCTCATGCGTTTCTTGAAGAAAATATATTTAGTGTGGCTATTGTTTTTGGTCTGGCCAAAGACTTAATACCATGTACTACATTAGGTAGAGGTGGGCGTGGAATTTTCATATTCACTCACATTTAAGTTAATCAAGTAGAGCTCTAACTGCTGTAATGAAAGTTTTCGATATGGCTCGGCGAAATGGGAGAAGTGGGAGCGGCATATTTTGACTTTTTCATTTCTATTCGATTTTTTTCAACATTTTCCATATTTTTGTGACTTTCTCAACGTTTTAACGTTTTTCAATATATGCCATATGTATTTGTTCGACCTTTTTAACCTCTTTCAACTTACTTCATTTTTTTTCAACTTTTTCATCGATTTTAAGACTTTTCAACCTTCTACGACTTTTTCAACATTTTCCATAATTTTTCGACATTTTCAATTTCTTTGAATTTTCTTCAAAGGTTTCCACATTTTTTACACTTTTTCAGTCTTTTCCAACTATTTCAACAATTTTCAATCTCTTTCAACCTTTTTATATTATACATTTTTTCGACTTATTCAACCTATTTAATGTCATTTTAAAATTTACTTAAAATATGTTTTCAATGCAGTGTAGGATATGTGAGTTTCGAAATGGCCAAAAATAGCACCTTTACTATTAATATGTTATTTAACTGTACCACGCCCACTTATCTAATTCCACTTTCTTTTTGTTTAGTGCTTGCATGCGAAGTACTTACTATTTCTCAGCATCCAATATTGACAACTAATTATATCTCTCATCAGTCAGGCTATCTCTGCATTTGTGGTCACTTCGGTTTTACTTGCGTAGATTTGTTGAAGTCCTAGGAACTTTGTGCTTGTCTCTTAGACGCTTATAATTTTTCCGCAGATTTTAACTCATCGTTCATTACCGTCATTTACCCATGCCGCATTCGAACCCGATCTAGTCCTTAGCTACTTTGATATTGACATCGCCCATTACATGCTGAGGTCCCGCTTTTCACTATTTGGCTAATTGTGTGAAATAGACTTATCCTCAGCATTCTTCTAAATCGAAGAAGCTTGGCCTCTTAATTGTTAAAAAATATTTGGAATATTATATGACCTACAGCCCTTAGAGTAGGGTTTGTCGTATTAAAGTTATATCGGCTATAATTACCCCACAGTACTTTTGTTCCAATGTAAATAGCGTAATATTCTGTCTCACGTCTCTCTAAGTCACATTGAAGTGTTTTCATTGTTGTGTCACGTGATATCTATTCTGATTTGATATAAAGATTTTCTATTTTTTTGTATTTTTTTTATATTTATTCTCATTTCTTGTAGGTGCGTGCTGAACGCACGTAAATTTTTTGATTTGATTTTAAGAGCTGTCGTGTTGTTTTTGTTTCCCTGATTATATTCTTTAGTTTTCGAGGGCATAAATTTAAATTCGGTTGCATTTATATGATTTCCTTCCATCTTTATTGTTGTTGTTGTTGTAATTTTTTCTGTGTGGGAATTTCCCGCATTTTTCTAATGTTTTAATTTTACTTTGGTTTTTTTCTTCAACGGTACTACAAATATTTCTTCTTCGATTTCAAATTTACGTGTTCAGACCGCTGGCTGGGTGTTGAAATTGGATTTGCGTGTTTCACGTAACGCTTGAGCGCAGCTATGACAACAACAATCAAAATAAAGGTTTTATACTATAGCAACAACAACAAAACATATCAACTTTAAACAGCAAAAAAAAAAAAAATAGTGCTGTAATTTATAGCCCAAGTTGTTCCGTCGGCTGTTGCTGGTTGCGAGAAAAAAAAATTGTAATTTCAATTAATTTTAATTAAAAAGCTACAGTCGTTTTCATTAAAAATGCATAAATATTAAAAATAAATTTATCATTTATAGAGAGTAACATTTTGTTATTTAAATATATAAATACCATATGTTTCATTTAATAAACAAGTTTATTGGGTAAATTTTATTTGGTTTTATTAATTTTGGCTTTGATTGATTGAGTTCAAATGGTAATAATTTGCTTAGGACTTTCAACAGATTGGTTCATTCGTAATGGTATAAACAACATTATACACAGTTTAATGTGTGATATATTTTTCAAATAAAATTTTTACATTTTTAAAACTTAAGTTGAGGATAAGATCATTAAAAGTTGGGAACCCTTAAATCGATATTCAAAATTTGGATGTCATATGAAAGATAATTTAATAAGATATAATATTGTGTCAAGAAAGTTTGAAAATCCTATCATAGTTTTCGAGATATGATAATTTTTATAAATTTCTGACCAACTTTTTTTTTAAAAAAAACATTGTACAACATTAATGGCCGTAATCTTTACGAGTCTAATCTCTTCAATTTTTTTCAAAATATTTGGATATATATTTTGAAACAAATTTTTAATTGTTAGAAAGTATCATTTCAGTTCATATCCCGTACAGTATGATATTCATGATAGCATCCGCCTGCCGGATTTCATGAAAGAAATTTCATGGCTTGCGTAATAAAGTCAAAATTCGATAATGCCACGCCCATTTAAGGGCTTTTAATTGTAGTGTAGCCCTGGAAAGTTCATGAAATTCTGAAATTGGTGGTATTTGTAAATCCGTGTATCAAATTTCACAACTGTGGCTGCCTTAGGTGCTGAGTTATAGTGTTTTGGTTGTGTGGCAGGGGTCACGCCCTTTTGCTCAAAAGTTGCTTGGTGCAGTTAATGTAGAGACTTAACAACTATAGCTGTAAGAAAAGTCGAGATATATCATTTTAAATGTTTTCTGTAGAATAGGTGCCATGCCACTGATACTTTTCGAGACATGTCAAGGTGGAGAATCCTAAAATTTTTATGTCATACTGTATGTATGCATTTGCATAATCAGTCAAGGGTTCATTTTATTTCTATGAGTATTGCACTAACACGACAGTTCATATAAGTACTATCTTCCCAATGTGCACAAAAACGGAAGCGAATTCGTTTGTGAGCATTTTTTTCGAATTCGAAACGAATTCGTTTGTGAGCATTCCGTTTTTTGTAAGAAAAACGAATTCTTTTCGAATTCGTAACGAACTGCAAATACGAATTCGTTTCGAATTTTTTTTTTAGTACGTAAAACGAATTCGTTACGAATTCGTAACGGACTTTAAATACGAATTCGAAACGAATTCGTTTTATGAACAAAAAACGAATTCGTTTTGAACTCGTTTTTTGTTCATAAATCGGATCAGTTTCGAACTCGTTTTTTGTTCACAAAAAAACTTTATGATTCGAGCGACTTCAAATTGCTTAGAAGGTTAAAAGAATTTTATAAAATTTTTTACTCAAATTTTGTAAAAGTCCCGGAAAATTTTCAAAGAAAAATATTCAAAAAAATTTTTGGTTTTTTCGACTTTTTAAACATTTCTAAGTGGATTAAGAAACAAAATTTTTTTTCAAAATTTTTCTTTGAAAATTTTTCCGGGACTTAGAAAATTTTTTTTTATGAACACAAAACGAGTTCGAAACTGATGCGGTTTATGAACAAATCGTTTCGAATTCGTATTACGAACAAAAATTTCATACGAAAACGAATTCGAAACGAGTTGTAACGAAATCCGTTTCGGATGAATAGTACGAAGAAACGAGTTCGTTTCGAATTCGAAACGAATTCGTTTTGCACACTGGGTTAGAACGGAAGAAGCCATAATTAACAATAGGTAAGAGTTTGACTGAGCAAAAAGATTTCAAAATGCTATATTTGTCACATATCAGCCAATGCATAACATTTAAAACCATTAGACTAACTAATCTAACTTATTTTTCAATCTAACATCAAATCAAAACTCTTAAAAGTCTTGTCGCAGTCGATTGAATAATGTTAAGCTGAACACGTTTTTGAAGTACTATGTGATATTAGTCGAATTGATGAGTTTCAAATATCATTAGTAATCAAAAATATGTCATAAAACGCGTTATGAAAAGTAAAATTATTTAAAACTTTTGATTGCCACAATCAACAGCACAATTGTAGTTCTATCGCATAAAACCAAGGTATGGGATGTAAAGCAGTGTAAGATATAGAGATTATTGTTCATTTAACGAATTACTACAATATGTGGAAAACATATCTTCTGCAAAAGCCATAATTTTTTGCCAGTAAATTCTTGCATAAAAATTGAATTGAATTTATAAATCGGAGCTTAGAATTGAGCCTTAATGAACGCTTATATTGGTTTTTATTCGAAGTTAATTTGATTGGTGATTGATCGATCATACTAAGAATATCAGGCGAAATATAAATTCAAAACTCAGGCAAAATTATTTCGAAAATAATTAACCGAAAAAATTTCAAACAAATGTTGCCGAAGACATAAATTGTTCATTCTTACGCATACGACATTATATTTCCAAAATGGTGTCCATTTTTCAATTGCTCATCCCATACCACCTTAATCCCCATACTTTACTGATAACAATGATATTAATTTGTAAAATACGAATGAAGCAAAGTTCAATTAAACTTAAAGCAAAGTGGCAGTTGAATTGAAGTTCAAGTAAAATTGATTAAAGCTTGTAGTGTAATTTAACTGAAAAGCAAAGGCCATACAAAAGCGGTGTAGTGAGTGTGCTTCACTATGCTTTTAGAAAGGGCCCGCATATCTAGAGAGATCTCAGCCACTTTCAATTATATGTTTGCCTATCAGTTAGATATTGAAAAGAGAGAATCTTTTTTTTTTTGTTGATCTTCTTTATTACTTGAAAACGTTGGGAGTCAAAGTGTCTCGATCGATGTGGCCATAGTGAAACTGAAATGAAGCTTATGCAAAATTAAAATTAAACTGAAGTCATGTTCAAATTACATAGAGCTGAAATTGAGATGAAGTGAGGTTAAAATTAAATTGAAGTGAAGCTGAAGTCGAATTAAAGTAAAATTAAATGAAGTTTAAGTAAAATTAGGCGCAGCTTATAGAAAATTGAAAAAGAGCTGAGATGAAGTTTAAAAATAAAGTTGACATGTCAAAATTAAATTGAAGTAAAACTGAATGTACCTTCAAATGGGTTTCTTTTTATAAGCCGAAAAATATTCGGTTTGAATTTTAACTTGCCATAGTGACAAGGAATTATCATATATATGAGGTAGCAAAATGATTGTTTTTTTGCAAACATTCGCTTCCATACTTTTTTAAACAAAAATGTTACTTTGCCATATATCGGAACAGATTATAATGTATAATTTAATATATTTTCATATGAGCTTCCCAAGATACAAAAAAAAAAAAAAATACAATTGCAATGTGCATAAAAGAAAAAAATACGCATCTAGCTGCTTATACTATTTTCAACCGCTGCTACACGATGTCATCAGTAAGCCTTGTTTGCCGACGTTTGAGAATTTCCAAGCATACTATGTTTTACATTTTACATTGACCAGTTAAGAATCATAGCGAAATATAAGCACACTGCTTCAAAATTCTACATTTTTTCCCATGATACAACACATCACTTGCAATAATTTATAATTATTTTTTTGAGTTTTCTGCACTGTACAGTGGGTGTCAACATCATTAAAATTATACAAAACAAAATATAAACAAGGCTAAAGCTAGTAATAAGGGTTTCATCCGTTACTAAGCAGAATCATCAGCGACCTTTGAGCAGAGTGAGAGTTTTGAAGCCTGATATGATTTCGTGAAATCGAGCAAAGCAAATATATTTTTTTTGCTGTGTGCCCCTGTTTTTGTAACTTATTTGATGTTAAACTTTTCTTGCAAGCGTTTCGTTGCAATCTTTATTGGTGATTCAAAATGAAACAGCAAGCGTAAGTCCTATAAAAAATCGGTAAGCTCAGCGAAAGGTTATTTTTTGCAGTGTATTGGAACAAAAAATAAATAACAATTTTTTTACTGAGCTTACTGCTCTGCACAGTGGATATCAGCATCTCAAATTTATGCAAAAAAGGAAGCACATAGTTAGGCTTAGAAATTTATACCAACCTGCTGAAGGGTCACTGATGATTCCATTTAGCAATGGATGAAACTAGTTTAACTAGCTTTAGACTCGTCTTTTGATTAATAAACCTATGTTTAGCATAATTTCGTTGGTGTTGACTCACTCTTTATGTACTGTACAGTGTACAGCTCAGTATATTAATTAAAAATTTTACTATCAAGTTATTTTTCGGTAAACTGCTTAAATTTTCATTGAAATATCCTTAAACCATATTTCTGTTTACCTCATTGGATGTGTATTTTTAAAGACTACCATTCTGCTATTGAAACTTTGAAAATATATTTTTGTTTATAAGTCATTTAATATATTGTACTAAAACATATAAAAATCAGAGCATGTAAATCATGTTTGATGTCATCCATCAAACTTATTAAAAAACTTCACACATTTTTTATACAGTTCCTGATAATCAAATCAGATATGCAATCCCTCCACATTAATCTAATCAAAATTATCAATTAAAAGTCAATAGCCATTCATTTCAAATACCGGAATAACAATAACAACGACGAACTACCGCTGTCAGCAAGATCTTATCTTTGAGATACTTTTGTTTGTTCTTCCAAAACAAAAAAAAAAAAATTCATTCATACATACTTGGAATGCTTACCATGCTGCTTTATAACTAGCAATTTAGTTGTTTGACCAAAAAATATTCCAAAACCCGTGCTCATATGCCAACATAACGGAAAGATATCAAACAAAACAAGCGCACAGATACAAAATTTGTATCTCTCTCCAGATATCTAACAAAAATATTTGATGAAAAACCACAATATTTGCTGGCTCTCCTTCAATTAAGTTTTTTGCGCTCTTTTTTTGTTTTTGTTATTCATTTGAATGATATTCATATGAGTATCTGAGAGTTAGCCGACTTTTGCCGCATAGCCAGCCGTGGATCTTTTTCTTCAGCAGCGTCGTCATGTTTTTGCTGCGGTTGTTGTTGTTGTTGCTGTCGTTTGTGGTGGTGGCACTGTGTGTTTTTGTTTTTATGTGTGTCTTCTGTTACAAATTTTAATTCGCGTCGAGCATTCAGGCACGTCACAACGTAACCCACACGTACGCGCGTTGCACTCGTTCCGGATTCTATCGAGAATACGCGAGTCTTAAATTTCATACGCGCGACATTCGACTACGGAATACGCGAGAATCGTTGTGAATTTTTTTTCTAAAAATTTTTGGTGAAATTGAAAACTGTGCTAGTGCAAACTTTTGTTTTTGTTGACAAAAATTAAAAAAAAAAAAAATAATAAAAACAAAATCAATGCAAAGCAAAAACTTCTGCATTTCCGATTGAAATTTATCTGGTGTTTTCTATTTTGAAATGTACGTGTTTGAGTGTTGAATTTCTTGTTCTACTGTAATTATTTTTTCAACACATTTATTGCTAACGCCCCCTTTAAATGATCCTGCCAACCTCTTTTTCGATTTGTGTGTGTTTACCTAGTGTTCAGTCGGTTGCACAGTGTTTGTTTAAGAAATTTTCAAAGGACACAAGCCAAAAATTTTTTTCGAATTATGATAAAGGAAAATACAAAAGAAATTAAATTCCCTTGGGCCAATAATTTATGAAGAGCGAATAATTGAAAATAAATTACTCTTAATGTATCGTCCTTTCAGGAGAATTTTTTTTAAAGTTATCTTATGCCAAATTGTCTTTAGCCGTTTTTTTTTTGTTTTTGAGAATAATATACCAGAGCAACGCTGTAGTCAAGACGTACAGGAGGTTTCTTTGAGCTAAAATATATGCGCATTTATATAGGAAGTGATCCATATTGATTGAAAAATTCTGAAAAAATTTGTGAAAAATTAAAAAAAATTCGGATGTGTTTAATTTTGAAAACATCAAATAATAAAATCAATTTTTGAAAATATATCTCTTCTTCGATTTTTTTCTAGTTTCCTAAAAAACCCTGTAACTTGCAGAGTGAGTTCTCGGTAGCTTTTCGAAAAAAAAAAAAATAATAAAAATGTACGATTAAATAAATATTTTTGATTCATTTCAAAGATCTCTATGTCTGGTTAAAAAATCCTTGAGGTCCTTTTTGCTATATATTGAAATTCTGTCACTCTTAGTTCCCTGTTTTAAAATTCTGGATTACACAATTCCATTCTACTGCATTGCAAAAAGTAAACTTTAAAAAAAAATAACAACAGTTTCCTGTCCTGTTGCGAAAATTTACAATTCTGTATTACAAAATATTATGAAATTTTGATACACAGATTTTGCATAATAAATGTTTTAAATATAAAGAAAATATTTAAGTTACAGAACTTTGTAATCCAAAACTTTATGTAAGTCCCAATTTTGCCCACAAATGATATTACCACATTCGTAAAAAATAAAAGCAACATTTACTTAAATAAAATCCAAAAGTCTTCTTTTAGTACGTTTTACTGTCCTTCATATTGTCATCCATCGATAATATAATTTGTAGTTAGCCAAGCGTATCGATACTTAAATCTGTCGATATTTTAATGCATTCATATATTTTCATAACGATATCTTAGTATGTCGATACCTTAACATACATATATGCGTCGATATTTATGTTCTTCGATATTTAGCGTGTTGATAATCTTACACTTCAATATCTTTGTGTGTCGATACTTTTCTGTATTCATATTTTAATGTATCGATATTTTAGTGCATCGAAATATTAGCGCTCGATAATTTTGTATGGAAATATCTTAGCATTTCGATTTTTTAAGCTATTAATCTTTTAATAAAATGATCGATATATCGCAACATTAATGTATCGATATCGATATATCTGTGTGTGAATTCCTTAGCCTTTCTATATTTTAATGAAACGCTATTTTAAATTATCAATATTGTATTGTATTGATATTTTAATAAATCAGCATTTATAATTTAATATAGGGACATTTAAGTTAATCGATATGAATATACATCAACGATATAGCCTTGTTTAACGACATCTATTCTAATATATAATTGTATCGACATTTTGCGTAGTTATACAACAATATTTATATTTACCGACATTTTAATTTATCAAAGTTTTTGTGCACTGATATTGTTGCATACTATTATTTTAATGTATCGATTATGTTGTGAATCGACATTTGAATATAACGCTGATTAAACTGATGTTTCAATGTATCAAGATCGATTGACTAATACTTTGTTTTCTTGATAGTTGAATAGGCTTCTAAAATTATCGATGTTTCATTTTTGTATTACTAATCTTGTTATCCCCACAGATAAGCAAAATCAATCACCATGCTCTACTGTGGGTCATGTGGCTAACGCAGCATGGCCATTTCAATCCTATTGTGTTATTTCTCTTGGATTTGCTACAATTGCAGCTCCACCAGCTGTACTCCATAGAAAAATCATCGTTTCGACCTTTTTTTTTTTTGCGTAGGCGTCATTCGGTCATTGATTTCTCTGTTATTCATCATCAAATTGTTTGTGCTTTTGATTGTTGCTATTGTTGTTTTTGTTATTTGGTAATGTTTACCTGCATTCATCTGTTTATTCGCGTTCGAATTTTTTGTTTACTTTTAAATAAAAATTACTTTTTTATTGCTGCTGCCTGTGTTGCCGTTTTCATATCATGAAAGAAAAACAAAAATATGAATTCCTAAGAATTCAATGCGTTGTTTAATGATTTAAAAAAAAAAAAAAAAAAATTATTTCTGAATGAAATGTAAAATAATTTTTATTATCCTACACAGTGTTTCATAAAACTTTGTATGTACTGCTGTTTGTCATGATCTATGAAAAATATTTAGAGCTTTTTTTAATTGTGTTTTCTTAAGAATATTTCCGGATGATTCAAGAAACTTAAAACATCACATTTGCATTTAATAGACTTAAAGGAAAAATATATAAAAAACCAATAAAATAAAATAAGACTAAAAGAAAGTTCAAAAACAAGTGTAGTAGAACAGCGAAAGGCTGAAACTCAAATAAAACCAAAATTGATTCGAGTTCTCATCAACAGCTACTGTGTTGTCACTTCCTCCTAATTGGATTATATCACACACTGCCATTCGAAGGTAAATGAAAACTTTCTATTACAATATACTCTTGTGCGGATTAAGCTAATAAGTTAATAAGATTAAGTTAATAAGTATGTGATAGTTGCTTTTGTGAAACAAAATTTTGGCTTTATTGCTGAAAAAAAGAAGTAGCTGAAGGGTGATTTTTGTGTATCATATATGTATTGTTGTGAAGCTTGAACCAATTTGTGTAAATAATATTTTATGACATTTATTGCTTAAACAAAATTTCCGGCATATGTTCATCACGACCAGCTATGATAAATCGCATGCGATTAGTCCAATTTTGGCGCACAATGCGACTTATTTCCGAACCAATATGACCTTATAATGATTTACTAAGCATGAATTATTGCTGGATTATCTGCATAAGCACTTTTGCTCCAAGCAATGACATTCTCTTCTGTGTGTACAGTGCTTCGTCGATTGCATTGAGTTGAGTAAATAATGTTCGAAATGTATCAGTAATTTATTGCAGCTGATCGTAATGGACATATCGTCGGCTTATAAGCAAAATTGACCATCTACTGTATACTTTTTTTTTTAATAACCGAAAATAATATATCACAAAAACTAAGAGGACTTAAGCCCAATTTCCATGTGATCTTATCTTATCTTATTTTATCAAATATCAGGGAGGACATCACATGTTATTAAGATAGCAAATGTATGATATTCACTCTCGCATTCTCCAAGCGCATTAGATTCCGTTCGCATGCTTTTTCTTTCTTGCAAAAATTTGATTTGATATCCCTGATATGGGATGAAATAAGATAAAATAAGATCACATGGAAATTGGGCTTTAAGCATATCTAAAATAATAATTAGCGTTACTCATTAATTATTTTTTTGCAGATAGCCAATTAATCTCACTAAATAATATTTAACATAAAAAACCAAACTAGATTCTAAGCTCAAAGTTCTATAGCTCTGCAGAAAATCACCCTTTATAAATGTGTTAAAGTCCGCAGCTTAAAGTGTTTCATTATTGACTTGTTCAGTTTGTAAAACTAGTAATGACTAATTACAGAATAATTATGTAAATAGAATATTGACTTATATAGAATAATAAAAAAATTCAAAATTTTGAAATTCAAAGTCTGAAAAAATTATGGTTTTTGTCAAAAAGACTGTCGAATTCAAATACAAACTGTGGATTCAAAGAGTTCCCATATCTGAAATGTGGAAAGCAGCCCTAGAATTATTTTTGATTTGGACATGACGAATTATCAATTATTTTTCGAGCAAACCTTTGTTTTATTGAAAATATTAAGTTGACAGACAATGGTGCTACCCTTTAAGTACAACGCGGTAAATGCAATTTCGTTTGCTTATCTTCACCAACTCTAACGATGTGGTAATGGTATAGAATTTGTCACAATTAGAGCACTGAGATTTAGGAAAATAAAAAGGCTGAATTGATACTTAAAGCATACATTTTTATATATGGTTTTCGAGGTTTCAAGTCAACAAAATCTACTCAGAAAAATTATTGAATATATCTTCTTTTAGCATAAATAAAAGGAAGAAGAAACTTTAAATCTTCTTCTTCAGGCCTTTTAAAGACAAGTATAAAAACAGATTTACATATTCTTTATAGAGGCCATTAAAAGCGATTTGGTGTATGAAATATAAAGAAATCTTGCCCTCTGTATTATCTTTGACGAGGCTCGTTGAAGTATCTTTCTGAGGCATTGTTGACAATTTGAATAACAGCAATTTCAGGCCTTCTGAAAAAAAAAAAATTAAAAATAATAGTAATAGCCTCAAATGGTAAAAAACTAAATTTTTTTTTGGAAAAATTTGACCTCTTTAGGAAAAGCAATTTAGCATTTAAAGTACATGTCACAAAAATTGTCCAATTCCCTGAAATTTTTGAGTTCCCACCATTCTTTCTAGTTTGACTTGAAATTCCGGGCTTGGCCGGATCAATTTGCGAACTTGGTTCAATCCCGGTCCTTAAGCAACACTGTCCTGAGGGTCTTCAAAAGACATCTTACAAAGGCTTTAAAAAGAGTGCGGTCACAGAATTGTGTCTTGTGTAGAGTTCTTCCAAAGAGACTTATGATTTATTTTAAAAAGCTTTGAAATGGGTCTTGAATTCATGTCCCAACGATTCATGGTCCTGGACTCTATCCACTATACTATCTGTGATAAACTTTATTGTACGTCTAAGAGCGAAACATATTTTTCTCACATTTGTCTTGGTAAAGCGCCTCATCAAATTTTTGGTTCTAAATATACCTATCGTTTTCAAAGTCTTCGCTTTAATTTTTGAAATATATTTGCTGGAAGAGTGGGGGAAATGGAGGGAATTGGTTCGACAATTTTTTTTTTTTTTAGAAGAATTTTACGAAAATTAGATTTTTAAATATTTTGGTAAGAATATTGAGGGAAATTGGAGGATTGAGGGGATCTCTGGTGAACTCAAAGAAGAATTTTACACAAGAATCAGTGGGTTTAGTTTTCGGTCCAAAACTTTTTTTTGTTGGCCTGTGTAGTCATTGAAATGAAGTATGTTATGTGGGTCCTTAGTTGAGTATTTTACCTCTTTTATTTACTCGTTATAAGTGGAGAAAGAAACCTTTAATTTTTTATTTCTAAGGCGTTTTCGTGAATAAAGTTGCGAAAACTTAGAAAACTCCATTTGCGCTTGCCTTCAAAACTAATGAAATCGCCGAAAACACGTGTTATTGAAATTGAATCGGATATAACCTTAAAATATACTTTATTCCGCCCAACATTTTTTCCAGGAACACTACGCAAATGTACCTTTTAAAATTATCCTTTTTCTTTTACTTTAGAAAAAGTCTTAAGACCCATTATTAACAGATGCAGAATTTAACTCATTGGAGGTTGCACACTAAACGCTTTAATTGAGCTTAGTCTGTTTGAATGATATGAACCAAAAACCAAAATGAGTTGGTACCTGCCATTCCGATCAGATATTAAATGGCTAATAAGGCAACTATGGTCCCAATTTTTTATTCAATGCCTTACAATACATGTCGATAAAGATTTTTTCAAAATCAATAAATCCAGGGAGCCTGAATTTTGAAAAAAAAATCTAATTATGTATATTAGATGCAAAAAAAATAATTTTTTTAACATAAAATAAAACGAATTTTTTTGAAAAATTCGGGCTCTAAGGATTTATTAAAATTTTGGTAATATTTATTAAAAAAAAATATCTCTACCGATAGGATTTGGGCTATCTAGCCTTTTTCGTAATGATTCTTCGCATTTTGTGCTTATTTCATATACTTTTTGAGCTAATTGTTTTGTGTAAGAGACAGCATTTAATTTAAAATAAAACTGCTGCTATGCTGCGGTGGATTTCAAAAATAAACTATTTCGATAAGACCACATATATTATATATTATAATTCCACATTCATTAGTATTATGTAAAATTATCGATTTATTGATATAGATATATCTTATCACTAGTCAATCAATCATATAAGCTGAAGAGTTTGATAACTGCCTTTGTTTACCCAAATTGATAACAACATATTAAGTTTCCCAAATGTGTCAGCGATGTCAAAAGTGTTTAAGACAAAATTTCACGATACTGAACTGCAAACAGATTTATAAACATGATATTATCTTAAGGAAATGCTAAAAAAAATTTCATTTAATGCAAAAGAAAAATAAAATAAAATGCTGCATGCTGCATTCGCGTTTGACCTTGCAATAACCTTTCACTTTCTAACCGCTAAATGTACATATGTACGAAGCTTTAGAAAGAAAAACAAAAGTCTAATGAATGGCATCCTCCCTCAAAAGCCACACAAGTGATTTTCACTTAACGCAACGAAATGCTGTAGCTGCATTTTGCTCCCTTTTCACTTTCTTTGGACTAAAACTTAAATCCCTTGCATAGCAGTAAATGCAACAACTGCTTGAACAGCAAAAACAATACCGGCTAAAACCATAGGTAAAGCCAACATAACCACCACACCAAAACTAATCAACTGAAAGACAACAAAAGTAAACAAAATCAATGAGTTGTTGAATGAATGACTGAATGAGAGGGAACTTAACGTACGTGCAACTTTACAAATCAATGAACTATCGAATAGAATGGTGCGTTTAGTTTGGTTGCATTTATTTCTATTGGTGAAACCAGCCAACCAAAGGCTTCCCTTGCAGTAATAGCAACAACAATATGTTGACATAAGTCCAACATCTATGCTGCATACAACATTGGATGTTTTTATTGAGCATTACATTGCTGCAGTTACGAGCATTTGAATGCACAGCAAGGTTGCCATATTACTAGTATAAAAACCAGTCTTATAAACGATATATTTTCATAATTTCGATATTACAAATTTAAAAATATACTTTTAGGAATATAAAAACAAAAATGTGTTTCTCCTGACGCATTACCCACTGATGATTTTAACAAAAACCTAAGGATCGTTCGTTGAAATGAGATCAGAGCAGAGTAGATCCGCTCTTGACAGTTGTCAAATATTTTCTAAGAGAGCAGGTTAAAATAGAGCAGAACTTTCAGAAAATGTTAAACGAGAAATTTGCGGCAATCAATTGACAATTTCATGATAATATATTATTTCTGTTCGGAGACTGCTCTAGACAGCTCATTTTGTTGTTACGATTTGACAATTTCCTGTTCTAACCTGATCCACATAAAATGTAAGAGCAGAAACGAACCAAATGAGTTATTTAGATCAGACTCAAACAACACAGAGTAAGTTAGAGCAAGTCAGAACATCAAAAAATATCAACAAACACTTTTGACTGTTGCAACCTGCTTTAGAGCAGAGATGGGAAAAATACGAAAAATGAGCCATTAGTGACTTCAAATATAGGTTGTTCCCAGAAATATGCCTTGTTTAGTATGCTTTCAAAGAGACTAAGAGTCTTAAAAATGTATTTTTAAGATATTGTAAAGAATAAAACAAAAAAATTATTTTATTTTATTGTTGAATCTTATTTTTACTTACGATTTGTACGCCGGTGTCGAACACAAGTCCCAACGATTTATAGACAGACACGCTATCAGTGGTATATTGTATTGTATATTCAATGCGAATAATATTTTCCTCACATTTGTCTTGGGAAACGCCTTAAAGACATAAACAATGGATAGCATGAAGATATGATGGGGCATGACTTTCAAGTAACTTTTAAGTCTACAGTATAAAGACACACACGAGACTTCATAAATACTTTACTATGTATTCAAATTCCACCTAGTGCCTCGTTTGTGTCTTTATACCATACATAATAACATGTTTATAAAGACATAGTCTCGCATGTGTCTTTATATTTTACAGTATGGTGACATACCCGCGACTTGCCACCTAAAGTCTTAACATTCAGCTTAAAAATGCATATTAAAGATATTTTACGTCTCTCTTTATTTTGATTTTATATCTTGCTCTAGCAAGATATTATAAAACAAAATCTCGATACAGAAGCAAATTATCTTTTCAATTAAAACACCAAAGAATTATATTTTGGTTCCCATAACACTGGAAAATTTAAGTAAATATATTAATATGATATATTTCAAAAAACCAAAAAAATATAGAAAAGGTCTTTTCACTATTTTTTGTCGTAATATTACTGAATGGTGGCAACCCTATTATGAAGTGATGTCTTTTTAAATACACTTACCTAATGCATTCATATGTTTTTTGTCCCTTGTATTTCTAGCACATAAAGGTGGGCCGTGTGGGCGGTGTGATTTATTTGCTTTCTACATTAGTTTTTCAGCCAACATCTATTTCCTTATGTTTCAAGTTATTAGAAGTTTTTAGTTAATGGCATCAGATGCGTGACTGCCACAAAGCTTTTTCCTCACATTAAAGTTGCAGGTCGGTCATAAAATTTATAAAAATCAGGTTACATACTTTTAATGTTCATATGATATGTTAGACATCTTAAAGATTAATCGTTTTGTGTCATAAAATTTGTTTTTTATCTACTGCTGCTTAAGTTGTGGTGTGCACTAATTTTTCCTATGAAATAGTTTATAAAACGACTTTAAAAATAAATATATTAATTTGGTCAATTTTGTGCTTAAAATTTCAATGAATATGTAAATTTGTTGGAATTTTAATTAGTGCGATTTGTTGTTAATTAATTGATATTAATATGTACATATGTTAATGACTGCGGCATTTTTAAAGACATCGTGTACTTAAAACGTCTTAATTTTTCATTCATTTAAACAAAACGTTCCCGATATCGTTATCATAAAAGGTCAAATTATTAATTGCTTTAATTATCCACATGTAATATGTTGATGATGTGTTAAATTGTGTTGTCTTTTTTGTAGACATATCATGGCTGCAAGCATTGAAACCTTTTATGTATTAGTCTTTTTGTTGATATTTACATATGTTTGAATGTTTCCATATTTTCCATTGAGACTTATGAAATATCTTACAATATGCAAGAATTTCCTTGGGCGAGAAATATTTGCATTTGACACTTATAACAAACATCCTTCATATTTTGCATGCTAAATCAAAAAAAAAAAAAAAGCAACTTTAAAGTAAACCCTTTGAAGTACACATACTGAAATAAGGGATTTACTTGTCTATTTCAAGCCATAGTAATGTACTCGTACTGATAAAGATGAAAAAAAATATTTAATAAATAGTAACAGCCCTTTTATTTCAACAATATTCTTGGCTAAATAAGGCCTTTGATTCTTATTACCATGTCGTTTTCGATTTGAGCTAAATATTTATTTGTCGATGATATTCATTTATTGATAATTACACATGAAGTGGACGAAACATAATTTATTGTGGCAAATATCAACACAATCGATGTTAGCAAAAATTGATATTTAAATTACCGATATGTTACCGATTTTTATATTTAAGTCGGTATTAAAATATTTAAGTTGATTACCTTATTAGGAAAAAAACGCTTTTTCGGCTGAACTGCTTCATCGATTTTGATAAAATTTGCATACGAACATTTTGACATCTTAAAAACGTTTCTCCGCTGCACCCAATTTTGGGCAGACTACTGTCCCGGTTGACATGGAAATGTATACTAAAAGATGTTAATTTGCTTGTATGTACATTAGGGTGTTTTTTTTTCAAACTTTAGGACAGGGATTTTGCTTATTTTTTCCTAAATTATAGCTTGAGGAATAAAAATAATTGTCCCAACATTTGAGCTTCCTAGCTCTAACCTGAAAACTGTGCGGACAGAGTTTATGTCCAATTCCGTTGAAATTTAACGAAAAAACCGAATTACTAAAACGTAGAAAAAATCTGCTTTAGGTGCCAAGATATAGCGTTTTGGGTTTATTTGTTGAATGGGGTCGCCACCCACTGTTGTAAAACCACGCCCACATTTTTCGTGTGGCTAAAAATGCGGAAAAAATACACCCGAAGGAGGTATCTTTATTTTTTTTTTAAATTTGCGGTGCTGTGTGCCTATATAATAGAATCGGGTTTGAAGAAAATTCTCCCAAAATTTCAGCTTCCTAGATCAAAACTGCGAACCGCGCAATCACTTTGTTTTTTAGTACAATTCGTATGAAAAACGAAAAAGCAAAACAACGAAAATCAGAAAATTTACTAAAACGCAAAAAAAAATCTGTTTTTCGTTGTTTTGTTTTTTCGTTTTTCATACTTACCTCACCCACCTCACCTCACCACACCTCACCTCACCTCACCTCACCTCACCTCACCTCACCTCACCTCACCTCACCTCACCTCACCTCACCTCACCTCACCTCACCTCACCTCACCTCACCTCACCTCACCTCACCTCACCTCACCTCACCTCACCTCACCTCACCTCACCTCACCTCACCTCACCTCACCTCACCTCACCTCACCTCACCTCACCTCACCTCACCTCACCTCACCTCACCTCACCTCACCTCACCTCACCTCACCTCACCTCACCTCACCTCACCTCACCTCACCTCACCTCACCTCACCTCACCTCACCTCACCTCACCTCACCTCACCTCACCTCACCTCACCTCACCTCACCTCACCTCACCTCACCTCACCTCACCTCACCTCACCTCACCTCACCTCACCTCACCTCACCTCACCTCACCTCACCTCACCTCACCTCACCTCACCTCACCTCACCTCACCTCACCTCACCTCACCTCACCTCACCTCACCTCACCTCACCTCACCTCACCTCACCTCACCTCACCTCACCTCACCTCACCTCACCTCACCTCACCTCACCTCACCTCACCTCACCTCACCTCACCTCACCTCACCTCACCTCACCTCACCTCACCTCACCTCACCTCACCTCACCTCACCTCACCTCACCTCACCTCACCTCACCTCACCTCACCTCACCTCACCTCACCTCACCTCACCTCACCTCACCTCCCCCCCTGCGGGTAAGGGGTCAGAATATTCCCGAGGTAGGCATGCCTGTCGTAAGAGGCGACTAAACATCCATAACTTTTATTTCTTACCTTCGACACACTTTCACTTTCATTTCAACTCTCGCTCTTTTAGTATCACTTCACTTCACTTCTTTTCATTACACTTTATTTCACTTCATTTCTTAACACCAAACGATGACGACCCGGATATGTCCCCTGACAACGATTTAACCTTATGGATGGATGGAAGGTGGAAACTGACCGCTATTTGCCGCGGCACATTGGAAGTCCTCCGGAGGCGCCAACCGTTTTTTCCTGCGGATGGCGAAGATGGAGGTGCTGTGAGCTTGCTCTGCCGATATGTTGTCACGGTACGTAGCATCCAGATACTTCGGGCCTTGGTCAGGCAGTGTACATTGGATGTGGGAGTAGAAGCCCGCATTGCCCCGGGCGAGCGCTAGTCCGTCCGTGTTTTCCGGGACTAGCAAAGCGCTGGTCAGGCCTCAGGGAACTGGGGTAGGGGTGTCACCCCGAGGGTATACCCGTTCCTGACATTTCGCGGCCCGCCCCCCTGCACACGATACGCTGGTATATAACTACAAAAAGCATGTCAAACTTAAAGGAAATTCTTAACGACGCGATGAACGAGAAAACGAACGACAAGACGAGCGGCAACCCCTTCAACAGGAGACCGAGTCTACTGAGGACTCCACCAGGAAGTAGTGCCCATACCTCTGTAACCATTCAAACAGAGGAAACAAATAAACCGACACAAGACGAAAACACACCGACGCAAGTACCACCAATAAGTAGCAGTCACGTTAACACAACACATACAACGACGCAAGCAGCACAGACAAATAGTGTTCCCATAAATGGCTCTCCTAGGCAGGAGTTGATCTATAAGATGAGAATTTTAGAAGAGGACGCTATAGAGAAATGTAAAGCTGTGCTTCAAAAGATGAAAATGGCCATAGTCAAAAACAAAAACACTTGTTTGGGTGTCAAAGATGGAATACTTCAGTTATGCGAGCTGATAGACTGCACTGAGAGTTATAGGAGAAGCTGGAAGGAAAAAGAGGCAGAAAGGTTCGTAGCCATAGCTGCAGAAAAAGCCAAAATCGCTTGCTCGGAGGATGTAAGCACACCTTTAACTGGTCGGGAAAAAAGACGCGCCACAAGCCCAGCCGCTTCAGAAACAGGAAAGAGGTTAAGGGAAAATGGTCCTGGAATTTGGCAAACCATAAACCGAAGACGGCAAAAAGACAAAAATAAAGATGCCAACAAAAAAGCTGAGGATACACCCGCTGTAGCGAAAAACAAAGAAGATGAAACTAAAATACCAAGGAAGAGAAGAGAAAAGGCAGCGCGAAAACGACCAGAAGCTGTACTGGTAAGACCGGCGGCTGGTAGCAGTTTTGCTGATGTACTTAAAAACCTTAAGCAATCGGTGAAACCGGAAGAGTCAGACGTGAAAATCAACTCGATACGTAAGACAAGAGATGGGGCTATTCTTTTGGAACTGGCAGAAGGCGGAAGAAAGGAACAGTTCCGTGAAGCTGTAAAGGGATCTTTGAAAGAAGCTGCAACCGTGACCGAATTAAAGGCAAAGGCAACAGTAGAGATCAGAGACTTGGACACTCTCACTAGCGTAGATGAGGTTGTTTCAGCCATCAAAAAAGAAACCCAAAATGAAAATGAGGAAGTCATAGTAAAAATTTCCAACACAAACAGCCGAGAACAACGCCGAGCGTTCGCCACCCTGACAGTAGAGGCGGCAAACACCATCGCAGGAAAGCAGCGCATAAAGATCGGTTGGACATACTGCCGAGTTAAGCTACTGAGTGAGGAAAAACGCTGTTTCAGATGTTTTGGGCTAGGTCACACACAATTTAATTGTAAAGGACCTGATAGAAAAGGACAGGGTCTGTGTATCCGATGTGGAATCCAAGGCCACAAGATGAAGGACTGCACAAGTCAACCGAGATGCTGCATCTGCTCGGATGAGGGTTCTAAATCGACGGATCATCTACCGGGAACGAGGAGGTGCTTGGCTTCCAAAAAATCAGCCCAAAGATGACAAAGTTCCTTCAAGCAAATCTACATCGAAGCGCGACCGCGGACGCATTGCTGGCACAAGTAATGATCGAGCATGAAGCAGACGTAGCGATCATTAGCGAACAATATAAGACCAAAAACGGAATTTGGATTGAAGATACGACAAAAACGGCAGCGATATGGATCAAGAACAGCGCAAAGTTCCAGAGCACAGGAAACGGAAGGTGCGAATGTTTCGTCTGGATTAGTAGCAGAAATTACACCGTTATGAGCTGTTACCTCTCACCAAACGACTCTATTCAAGAATTTCAGACCAAACTCGACAACATCGAAGATACAGCGCGCCGCATCGGAGGAAATTTTATCATTGCAGGGGATTTTAACTCCAGGGCAACAGAATGGGGTATGCCTAGCACAAACTCCAGAGGAAGGCGAATATTGGATATGGTGGCTAGATTAGGCCTTATAGTCGTAAACACGGGCTCAACACCAACATTCAGGAGGCCAGGCTGTGAGGGTACAGTCCCAGACATCACTTTCATATCTGAGAGAATAGCCAATAAGTTGCAGCAATGGAAAGTTCTGGAGGATTACACCGGCAGTGACCACCAATATTTGACATACCACATAAGACCAAACGATGACGCTGACACTGGCCACAGAAGAAGAGGTACACGAAAATGGAACCTAACAAAGCTTCGACAAAATGTTTTCTTATCTGCCATTGATGCGGGCGCCATCACGCACGGAGAAACAAATGACACTGTAAGGATGGTAGAAGACACGATGCTCTGCATCACCCAAGCTTGCGAGGCATCAATGCCAAGAATTGGTAGAAGGCAACCAAGGAAAGCTGCCTATTGGTGGACGGATGAAATAAGCTGCCTTAGAACATTATGCATCCGTAGCCGAAGAAGATACACAAGAGCAAGGAGACATGGCAACGCAGCTGTAGAAGCCCAGGACTACAAGGAAGCCAAAAAACTGCTCAAAACTGCGATACTCGCAAGTAAAAAGGAAAAATGGGAGGAACTTCGTAGCGACATCAATAATGATCCATGGGGCCTTGGTTACAAACTAGTCACGAAGAAACTTGGTGGTAAACCTCCAATGGCAAATTTGCCAGAAGACAAAATAGAAAACATCGTAAACATGTTGTTCCCAACACACGAAGTTAGACCTACTGAAAGAAACAGGCAACCAAATGACAGCCCATTAGAACTGTTCACTGAGGAAGAGCTTACCAGGGCAGCCAGCACGATGAAGAACCAAAAGGCACCGGGTCCGGACGGGATTCCAGCCGAGATAATCCAGATTCTCGCAAGAGAACGACCTCAGTTGCTTCTTAGAGTGTATAATGCTTGTTTGACGGATGGACTTTTTCCAGAAGTTTGGAAAACACAATACCTGGTTCTTATTGGCAAGGGCGAAGGCGACCCAGAGGCACCATCTTCATACCGCCCACTTTGTATGTTGGACACAGCGGGAAAACTGTTGGAAAAGCTGATAAAGCCGCGGCTATCCCAGGCGATAGAAAACTCTGGCGGTCTTTCAAACAAACAGTACGGATTCCGCCCAGGAAGGTCTACAGTCGATGCTATAACCGACGTAATAAAAAGTGTACAATCTGCGCAGAGCCATTTCAGCAGGAAAATAGTATTACTGGCAACATTAGATGTTAAAAACGCATTCAACAGTGCTAGGTGGGTAGATATGATCGACGCCCTTGAAAACAAATTCCGGATTCCAGAATATCAAAGAAGGCTAATACGTAGTTACTTACATAACAGAACGCTAATTTACGACACCAGCAGTGGCCCTCGTCGTATGGAAATATCATCAGGTGCGGCGCAAGGCTCCATCCTTGGCCCAGACCTTTGGAACGTTTGCTACGACGAAGTACTACGCATTGAGATGCCGGACGACACCTATCTGGTCGGCTACGCGGACGACATCGCAGCAGTTATCACAGCGAGAAACATCGAAGACGCTCAACGGAAGCTGAACCAGGTCATGATACGAACGCAGGCGTGGATGGCAAATCACGGGCTCAAGCTGGCATCTGAAAAGACGGAGCTACTCATTCTTACAAAGAAGCATATACCGTTAGAGATACCGATAAACACGATCTCAGAGACTTTTCAAACGAAAAAGGCGGTAAAATACCTGGGAGTTCGGCTGGATTCCAGGCTGACTTATTGGGCGCAGATACAGTACGCGACTACAAAAGCAGCACAAACCACAAGATCACTGTCAAGATTAATGGCAAACACAGGTGGACCAATAGCAAGCAAACGCAAACTCCTTATGGCAACAACTCAGGCGGCCTTGCTGTATGGTTGCGAGGTATGGGCGGACGCAGTGAAAAAGGAGCAATACCGGAAAGTGCTGAGTTCAGTACAAAGAACGGCAGCTTTAAGGGTAGCCTCAGCATACCGCACTGTTTCACTAGCTGCGGTGCTTGTAATAAGCGGAACCATCCCAGTTGACCTACTGGTCTTGGAGCGGCAAAGGATATGGAAGCAGAGGAACCAAGCCGAAAATCGACTGACAAAACGAGAGGCTAGAAGCCAAACATTACAAAAGTGGCAAGAAAGGTGGCAAAATGAAACCTACGGGCGCTGGACAGCACATTTAATACCTCAGCTAGACGTATGGCTGAATAGATGTTTTGGAGAGGTGGGCTATTACATCACGCAGCTCCTGTCTGGCCACGGGTATTTCCAAAAATACCTGCACAGGATGGGAAAAACCGAGGCACCAAACTGCATATATGGTGACGCAGACGTTGATGATGCGGAACACACGTTCTTCAACTGCAGGAACTGGGCTGAAAGAAGGAGCACTTTAGAAGGACAAGTTGGCCCACTAACAGTCGAAAACATCGTCCCGACGATGCTAAGAAGCGAGGAGTACTGGATGCTGATAACGAGATACGTCGAAAGCGTACTACGAATAAAGAGAAGGGACCTCGACGTTTTTCAAAGAAGACAATATGGAAGCGGAGGCCTGGCCGCAGGCTCAGAAAGCAGCTAATGGCATTGGATGCCTAAATAAAGGGAACCCCACTGAAGTAATGCTCAAGAGAGCCTCCCAGTGGGGGAATCAATTCCCGGACAAAGAGGGAGGTGTTTTAGTGGGTATACCACTACGGAAGTCCCACACACCGACCAGGTGACGACCTGGTTGAAGGTGCGAAAAGCATTTCACCTGCCTCACCCGCAAAAAAAAAAAAAAAAAAAAAAAAAAAAAAAAAAAAAAAAAAAAAAACCTCACCTCACCTCACCTCACCTCACCTCACCTCACCTCACCTCACCTCACCTCACCTCACCTCACCTCACCTCACCTCACCTCACCTCACCTCACCTCACCTCACCTCACCTCACCTCACCTCACCTCACCTCACCTCACCTCACTTCACGTTTTAGGACTCCACATTTTTACAGATGGAAGAGTTCATTGAACTAACATCAATAGAGTTTAAAATCTCACTTCGAGTAAAAACGTAATGCTTATTTAAATAATTTTTTTCTTGATTGCTATTTTTTTCTGTCTTACTGCAAGGTAATTTTCAAAAAAAATCTATTATTTAAAACTTGAGAGCAGTTTTCAAAACAATGCTTGCATTTTTTATTATTATTCATATCATCCAATATAAATCTGTATGGATTTGAAATAAGTCGGTTAATCACTTTTAAGGGAAGCAATGAGAATAGTAAATAGCTAAGCTGCCGTGAAAATTTGAGATACCGATAAACACGATCTCAGAGACTTTTCAAACGAAAAAGGCGGTAAAATACCTGGGAGTTCGGCTGGATTCCAGGCTGACTTATTGGGCGCAGATACAGTACGCGACTACAAAAGCAGCACAAACCACAAGATCACTGTCAAGATTAATGGCAAACACAGGTGGACCAATAGCAAGCAAACGCAAACTCCTTATGGCAACAACTCAGGCGGCCTTGCTGTATGGTTGCGAGGTATGGGCGGACGCAGTGAAAAAGGAGCAATACCGGAAAGTGCTGAGTTCAGTACAAAGAACGGCAGCTTTAAGGGTAGCCTCAGCATACCGCACTGTTTCACTAGCTGCGGTGCTTGTAATAAGCGGAACCATCCCAGTTGACCTACTGGTCTTGGAGCGGCAAAGGATATGGAAGCAGAGGAACCAAGCCGAAAATCGACTGACAAAACGAGAGGCTAGAAGCCAAACATTACAAAAGTGGCAAGAAAGGTGGCAAAATGAAACCTACGGGCGCTGGACAGCACATTTAATACCTCAGCTAGACGTATGGCTGAATAGATGTTTTGGAGAGGTGGGCTATTACATCACGCAGCTCCTGTCTGGCCACGGGTATTTCCAAAAATACCTGCACAGGATGGGAAAAACCGAGGCACCAAACTGCATATATGGTGACGCAGACGTTGATGATGCGGAACACACGTTCTTCAACTGCAGGAACTGGGCTGAAAGAAGGAGCACTTTAGAAGGACAAGTTGGCCCACTAACAGTCGAAAACATCGTCCCGACGTCACCTCACCTCACCTCACCTCCCCTCACCTCACCTCACCTCACCTCACCTCACCTCACCTCACCTCACCTCACCTCACCTCACCTCACCTCACTTCACGTTTTAGGACTCCACATTTTTACAGATGGAAGAGTTCATTGAACTAACATCAATAGAGTTTAAAATCTCACTTCGAGTAAAAACGTAATGCTTATTTAAATAATTTTTTTCTTGATTGCTATTTTTTTCTGTCTTACTGCAAGGTAATTTTCAAAAAAAATCTATTATTTAAAACTTGAGAGCAGTTTTCAAAACAATGCTTGCATTTTTTATTATTATTCATATCATCCAATATAAATCTGTATGGATTTGAAATAAGTCGGTTAATCACTTTTAAGGGAAGCAATGAGAATAGTAAATAGCTAAGCTGCCGTGAAAATTTGAGATTTATTTCTTGCCGTTTATTGCATAAAAAATTAGAAACTGTTAATATTGATTAAAAAAATTTTTATAATGGAACTAACAGTCATTTGCAAAGGCCGATATTCTTGCAAATTTTCTTATCTAATCTCTTGCTTAAACAAACATGATACGACAACAGTTGGATCAATTTAATCAGGTATTGTTGGCATATTTCTTGTCACGTTTGCTTAAGAAGAAATATTGGTCGATTTCGAAATTTACAAGAATATCGGTCTATGTAAAAGGCTGTAAGTTTAAATTAAAATAATTTTTATAAGAAAAACAGTTTTACAAATTTTAGTGCCATTTCTGGAAGGCGATGAACATATCTTACTTATTCGCAATTTTTAAAGCTATAAAAAATGTCATATAAATAATTTAATTATTGTTTTGTTTTTTTTAATGATAACACAAGGCGACAAAATTTAGTCAAATCTCTGGCCCTGAAACCTGAGTATACTTTTTCGAATGTCCTTGATGCGATGAAATCGAATCCAAGATCAGAACTTCTCTGATCAGTCTGGTTTTCGAGATATTCTGACCTATAAGTGCGAAAATCACTGTTTTTCGAGATATTTGAGGCTATGTTACATTGAAAGGCAATTTGTTTTTGTAAGACCATTAACGGGGTTCGACAGAACAACTTTTTCTTTACGAAGTCTACTTTAAATTTTATTGAAATTGAAGTTTCTCACAAATTTGCCTTACTAAGATTTGTATGGAGACCTGCACAATAAATTTCAATTGGCGATATTTCGGAGAGAAAAAAAGATATCGATATAACCCAAAATGCTTTTTAAAGAAAGAGAGTAGTTCTTTTAGACCTTACTAAACGTTTTGTTAGAAAATGTTACCTTTCGATGTAACTTTGCCTCAAATATGTCGAAAAACCATGATTTTCGAATATTCAGGTCGTTCTGGTTCCTACAAAAGCAAACTTCAACTAATAAAACTATTTTTTCTTTTATTAGTTATGTGAAAGAAATCAAAATTTGACTACGTTGTGTAATTTTTGAGACTTTTTCAAAGTAATTTCAATTTGTATAAAATGAAACATAAAGTAATTTCTTCCAAGGAATATACGCCAAACATCTATTATACATTTCACAGAAGATTTAATTTTGGGTAATTTTTCATTTAATTCAATTTTCTTCAATGATTTGAAATTCCTTAAAAAATCTTTATTATTCAACTTTGCAGTAAAACTGTTTCATTACTTTTGCTTTGTACAAAGAAAACATCTCAATTTTAGTACTTTTAATATCAGAATGCATTAATTTTGCCGCCATACATTTTGCAATTTCATGCTTTTCTTGTAGCATAAAAGTTTTTGAACAAACAAATACATTTTTAGTGCTCAACGTTATGTACTCCATAGAGTTGAGTTGAATTACTCATAAAAGTTATCATAAAATTTCCAGACACACAAATATTTGTGGTATTGCACCTATAGCATAGTTCTGTTTACCTGTGTTTGTTCTTAAGATAATTTAAAAAAAGTATGATCTAAATATTAAAGGCGCCTGCTACCATAGTACTTATCACAAGTTTTCTAGAGTGCTTCAAAATTTTTGTGAACTTTATCTTTATTATTTAATCTTAAATCTATATAGCAACATGCATAAATGAAAGCTTACAAAGTTTTGTAAAAAATCCAATATCACTCTTTAAATTGTTTCCCTTGTTATCATTGAACATTCTTAGCTTTTCGTTTACATCAGCAACACTCCAATGTTTATATTGTGTTATTCTTTAATTATTCATTATTTACATTCCATAAAGTACACTGTCAATGAACTTTAATCCACTTAAATACTTTTCTCCGATTTTAAGATATTTTTATTGCTAAAGAAATAGGGCGAAAAAATCGTTGTGGTTTTTAGCCCCCCCTTTATTTTTCTTATTTTCCATTTTACAACAAACAAAACGTTTTGATCCTTTCTTCTGCAAGAGATTTTCCATTGTTTTTCTCTTTGGAACCATTGAGTTTTATACATTTTTTCACAAACTGAAGCCAGAACGATACGGTATGGTTCAAAATGCTTAGAATTTTCTGTTTTTATGGGGTTATTGCTACTATTTGGGGAAGGGCGTTGGGGATGAGACAGCACACAGGTGGTGCCAACTGTGAAAGTATTAAATTGAAATTTTATTTATTTAGCTTTTTGCATCCAGTTGTTGACACCTGATGGCATCATGTCGTTCGCATTGCATTCGGTACTGGTGGTAGAAACTGTGGGTAAAAAATAATGGAAAAAATGCTAACATCAACAGAAGAATGTCATGGTATGTTGATTTTTTTGGTCTTCTGTCTCTGTGTTTGCTTTTGTGTCTGTGTTTGTTTAGGTACTTTACATTTTTTTCTATAAGGAAGCATGCTATTTTTAAATGGGTTTCCGTATGCAAATGGAACTTCTGCATGAAGGTTTTCTTTTTTTTTGCAAAATAAATTAAGTGCTTTTCTTTAATTGACCACCGGAAGGAAGTAAAAAAATGTCACAATTTTGTGCTGTCAATTTAGTAAGCAAATTGAGTAATTACATAATTTGCTTGTTAAGTACTCGTATATGGTGATATTGAATAAACGTGCAACTCTAAAGCGCATAATTTAAAAAGCTTAAGTTACTTTATTTTGTGTATTTTATCATTTAGAATTTGACCTATTTTTTTTTAATTGCATAGTTTCGGGCAACACTTTGACTAAATTTTTAAATGTTTTCGCTGATCCGTAAAAAATTTATTCAAATTCTGCTTATGCTACGCCCGAGATTGGTTTCAATATAAAACACGAAATTTTTTTTGAAAGCCCCAATACTATTGATTAATAAATACTTCTAGCGGAAAAGTGTTATTTCTCTATAAGAATTCTAGTCTCATTTAATTTCTTAACTTGAAATTTTTCATATTACAAATCTCTTAAGTTTTAGTCATGCTACAAGATAGTACTTTACAAAAAACTTCATTTTAAAAACACTCACAATAACAGATGCTCAAAAATGGTGGTGCCACGCCATTTAGAAAAGTTTTTACACAATCTCTTCGAATATCATCGAAATCGCTTGATCGAATAAGTACATAAAATAAATAAATTATTTTATCATGTCTGCCTCAAATATATTGTGTTAAGGGCATACCATAGATGACAAAAATATAAAAGGCAGACGTCCAATTTTAATACCAGCAATTTTTAAAGTGTAAAAAATCTCACTTAAATAATTGTATCGTTTTTCTCCAGAATTTCATTGTCTTCAGTATTGCCTGTTGAAGTGAAAAATACAACTGGCAGACAATAAGGTTTCTGCTTTTTCAAAATATATGGGGACATATGTATACCAGTCAAATTTTGGTCAATTTCTTATAATAACTTTAAGGACACTAGATTTATTTGTGTGTATTTAATCATAAGGTTGCAAAGCTTATCATTTCACCTTCAAAACCCACTTTGAATTATATCGACATCGTTTTTTTTCTCCGAGATATCGTATACTTAAACTTTCCTGCTATATAGTACTGCCATACTGGAACTTATGTAAATGAATTTCACTAAACGATATTTCGAAATAAATGAAATTTTCAAAATATTCTGCCTTCGAAAAAAAGCGCTATAATCGTCTGCCTTTTCTATTTTTTATAAGTCAGTCAAAAGGCAGACGTGATAAAACAATTCATTCAGAAGTGGTTTTTCTCGTAATAATTTTTATAATATTCGCAATATGCCTGACGATAAAATTAATTTAATTTGTGTATAACATAATATTTTCAAAATAAAAAATTACTTTTAAGCGTAACAACATAAACGTCTGCCACTTGCATATATCTGTTTTTGTGTACAGTCAAATTTTCTAATATAAAAGGCAGACGCGATAAAATTGTCTGTGGCACCTTCTTTTAAAAGTTTCAGAGACACTCAATTAATAACGCAGAGGCAATGTAATGGCAGACATTGTTTGTAATTTTTATATTACTTAGAGCTTCATGATTTTTAATCTCTGCTGCACGATAAAATCAAATGGAAACTTAGCCTACCGGCTTCCTGACTAAAAGATTTTTCAAAAACATTTTGAGCTTAGAGTAACAATAAAAAACAGAGTTAATACTTACATAAATAGTTACACGAAAAAAAAAACGATTTTATGAAAAATATCGTGTGTTATTCAAAAAAAAAATTTCAGAATGGAAAATATTCAAGGTGGTTAGGTAAAAGTCATGAAATTATTTGCATATTAGAAGAAAACGCCATAGCTTCTCAGTTTGGTTTGAAATTTATAAAGCTTAGTATGTTCAGGGATAGTATGTGATAGGCATTGTTAAAGGGAAAAAATGTAAAACGCGTAAGGAATAGAAAAAGTTATACCATTCCGCACAGGCAGCAGCTACATAGCAATTGTATGAAAAAATTTCACAATCTTATAATCATATCTCATTTTTTCAAAAAAAAGCGCGCGTCCCTCACATAATAACTCCCCAATTCACTAAATAAACTTATTTCCCAAATTTGCTTTAAATTTCCTTTATGATGTCATATTTCAGATAAGCACCAAATATTTAACAGCGCCAAAAATGCCATTTAAGGTTGCAAACGTGCGTTCACACCAAAAATCAAAAGGTGTGAATACAGCAAAATCTGTCGAAAAAAACATAGGGCTCTTTGAACACAAATGAAATTAAAAAAAATATATATATAAAGGGGAAAAAACCTCAAAGTTATGCAAATGGCAGTTGATAAGGTGATAAAATGTGTAATGCCCCCTCATAAATAAATAGGCGAGTACTCGAATACGTGGTGCGCGCACAGCTTTGCATTATTTAGGTTTAAAAAAAAGAATGCTATTTTTTCACTATTCATTACGGTTTTTGTTTTTGTTTTTTTTTTTCTGCAAAGCCACTTAAAGCTGTTGCTTTTTTTTTCTATCTTGCCATTTTTTGTATTTAGTATAAAATAAATATGCAAAGTAGTACGTTTATTGATTATTTTGGCAGCCATTTTTACACATCAATAAGTTTTATGAGGCTACCAAATGTTGCTGTTGCTGTTGCTGCTGCCGGTGTTGCCTGTGTTGCTTTGTGCTCTGAACCATAAGAAAGGTGAAGGTAAATTTGGAACTTTTTTATTGCTTGTGAATGTTGTAGGCGTTATTATTTAAATAAAAATATAACGAAAAAATGCAAATCGTTAGAATGCGAGGCGCCAATAAAAATGTTAGCACCTGCTGTTGTTGCTCTTTTAGTGGATTTTTTATGTTGATTTTATGTATTTTTATGCTTTTTTGGTTATGGTATAGAATAAATAACCATTAAACTTTAGATACAACTAACCAAAAAAATGCACCTCCGTTCAGGTTCAATATCGTTGAATTTAACTCAATTGATTTTTAGTTACTTTGCACAATGATAAAAGTCATACTTTATAATGTTTGAAGTACTAAGCTCAATCTGGGTGCAGAAATGAGAAACTTTCGCAGTAAACTCAAAAATGTATTTGATTCTAAAGAAAAATTGCAAGAACCTTCAAATCGAATCAAACATTTTTGAATGACAACAGCTTACGAGGATTTTGACTTAAGTTAAAATTTTTTCTTGAATAAGATGCTATGAGTTTGAAATAAATTATTCCAAAACGTTTAAGTTTCTTTTCGTCGAAAAGGAAAAAATGCAGTTTTGGGGCATATACGTATGAAGTTACCTCACATCCATATAATACCGTTTAGCTAATTAGTGTTTATGATATTAGACAGAAATAGTCTCTTCCGCCGAATATAACACTTTCACCTCATTAAAGGCTTCTTTTTTTTTTTGTATGAAGTTGGATAATTTCTGATATGAATGATATCTAAAAATGAACACCAAAGGGATAGAGTCAAACGAAAATATAAAAAAAATTAATTACAAATATCTTACATAACAGCAGAAATAAAGTGCAAAATTTTCTGTAAGTGCAGGATAATCCCGATTATGACTTAAATGGTTTTTTCACTTTGAAGCAAGAATTTCACACAATTGTGACGTGTTGGAATTATTGCACTATATATTCCACAATCAGCGCACCATTTGGACAACGAATGATAGGATAAGTGGGCAGCTTATACATATATATCGGTCTATCTTTCAACAATTGCTTAAATTTATTTAACTTTGACTTTTTTGAATACATTTTGAATTGAAATACATCAAAAACTTTGGGAAATTTGTAAAACAAATAAAAATTTTAATTTAAATTGTTTCAACACAAATTTATTTATTCATAAAAATGTGTTCAAAAATGTGTGTATGTATATTTGAATTTTTTACTTTCCCAGCGGCAAATCGATGAAGTACTCTGAAATTTCATATATGAAAAGCTATACCCTTTGTGTTGTATGTTTCACAAATGAAATTGTTACTGTGATATGTTGTTTATTTGTTTGCTGGCTGCCTCCTATGTACATATATGGAGCTGTAGGCAGTCCGCTTGCTGGCTGCCTCCTTTGTATATAGAGTTGTAGGCAGTCTGTTTGTTGGCTGCCTGCTTTGTATATGGAGTTGTAGGCAGTCTGTCTGTTTGCTGTCTGATTTGTATATGGAGATGTAAGGGGTCTTGCCTGATGTAGGCAACTCAGTACACTATACTGGCACTTGGTAAGCAATGTTTTAAGGCAATCTGCCTTTCCCTTGCTACACATTGTATATAGAGATGTAGGCAAGCTGCCTACAAAGCGGCCATCCCTTTGTAAAAAGCATTTACAGTTGTGGCTGGGGTTGTGAGCATTACTGCCTACAATGAGCATAGCTATTCATCGATGTTGTGTATAACATATTTGCCGCTGGGTTTTTTATATGTGGGTCGTTCTCTGTCAAGTGGACCGCCCCACCAGAGCATCGCAGTTTTTTTTAGATTAATAGGTTTTACCAGGCTATAAAAAAAAACCACTACCATTTTTTCTATGACGTCAGAATTTTTTTTCGTTGAAAAGAGTAATTAATTTTCATATAAGGTTGCTGGAAGTAAAAAGTTCTTAAAATTGGTCAAAATACACAAAAAATTAACTTTTTTTGTATTTAATGATGACATTTTTTAAAAACTTAAAAAAAAATTTACGTTACAGAAAAGAAATTGTTACATTACAAAAAAAAAATATATGTATATCTATGGTAAATATTTTGATCAATTTCTTGAGAAAAACAATGATAAAAGGTGAGACTGTGGCCAAACCTGCTACGACAAAAAACGAAACTAAAAACTTTACGGACATTTTTAAGATCCATAAAAACTACAAGTTATGCATTCAAACAAAAAAGAAAAAATTTTTTTCATTGTATTTACACTTTTTTTCAAAATTTTACGAAAACTTTATATGACTTGTGGACGCCATCTTTAGCCGACATTTTGAAATTTTCAAAAAACGGCACACGGCATTGTAAAGCCTTTTGTATTAAGCCTTTTTATTTGAAAAACTGCGATGTTCAGGTGGGGTGGTACACAAAGAAAAACTCTTGTACACATGCTGTTCTTTCATCAATGTCAAAAATGCATTTTGCTTCAATTCGAAATTTCCAACATAACTTTGAAAAATATTTAAGAATATTAAAGTTTTTAAAAATATGAATGTTTTATAGTCTTATTGCCTGAATTATGATTATGGGCGGATTTATTAAAATTTATTCCAAGATTTCTAACCGTGTAGCTATGAGCTTTGACATGTCGCCATTTTTAAAAGACTTGAGCTAAACTTAACTTTTATTCCCCTCAATAAACAGCAGCATTGTTTTCATCATGATTTCAAAATTTTCTCATCTGATTTGGATTCCTTATGAGCTTGATGTATAGTGAGTATATTCAATTATATAAAAGGCCCAGAGCACGAAAAACAATAAGTTCGTAATATATAATAATAATATATAAATATGTTTCTGAAGATTTCTTAACAATTAATTAAAGTCCAATCCATCCTCTTTAATATGCCATTCATATTGTTATCTATTTGAGATTTTAAGATTTGCTAGAACCCAAAGGACTTATACCACCACGGCACAAATACCTGACAACCTCTCGGCAATTTTTCTACACTCGATAGTTCAATGGAATATGCTACCAACTCATTTGAGACGAATTAGAAATGCAAATGCTTTCGGGCGTGAACTATTTAAGTGTTTTGCTGGAGACCTCTAGAGTTCCTTCCCTTTTTTTTTCCTTCCTTCCCTTCTATACTATCTATATCTATATCTATACTATTTATATAAAATTGCTTATATGGAAATGGTTTGTAACGCCAAACCGCAAAATATACTGAACCGATTTTAATAATTTATGTTTTAAAACAACATATTTGCACTAAAAAAGGTTATTGTATACTTATTTCTATGATTTTTTAAAGTTAAAAATGCTATTTTTTAGGATTAAGTTTTTTGCAAAACCTCACACAATGATGTTCGTTCGATTTGTCGTTGCTTATGCTGCTTCTTGAATTCTGTGTTGTTAGTTTTGTTTTCATTTGTACCGTTTCTATTTGGCTTCGAAGTTCAAAGAAGAACTCTACTTGAGTTTTTTTTTTACTTTTGTTGAGAGAGTACGATGTTAATAAATTTTTGAAAAAAGTGTACATTGCTTTTTACAGTTAAATTTGTTGTTTTTATAAACGTTAGTTTTTGCCTGTCCGTCTATCTGTTTGTTTTTTATGGAAGCGGAAACTATCCGGCCGATTTTGATGAAAATTTTACAGTATGTTAGTATCGATCACGCGGGTGTCATAGAATATAAGACTTATTAAGGGTGGCCCACAAACAAAAATATTTTTAAAATAGAATTTTCACTAATTCCGGTAAGTCGACTTACACCGAATTTACACCACATGAAATTTACAGCACGTGTATTTTATATTAAGAGGCATAAGTAGGCTATGAGACTTTATTTAAGGGTGTATATTTAGGTTGGCCCTAATACAAAAACATTTTTAAAATATTATTTTCTCGAAGACCGCTTATTCGATTCTCATGGAACTTACACCACATGGCTTTTATATTAAGTGGCACAACTTAGGCCGTACACATTTCATTTAGGGTACATACTTTGGGTGGTCTTATACAAAATAACTTTTAAATTAGAATTTATATCAAGATTTCGTAATTGTAGCCTATGGAAGGTTTTTACAAAGTTTGGTTTAAAAAATGGGCGATGATATGCCCTTCAAAATCAAATTCATCATATATCACCAACTACTGGACGCAGACGAATGGGACTTCGTACATAAACATGTATATAAAAGGTACGGACAAAAGTAAGTTTCAAAGGAAAAAATTATCGCTCCACATAACAACGTCTGCTAGGCCTGCTATATATTTGTAAAAGAATAGGGACAAACGTTAGTTTCACTGGGAAAATGGGCTGTTTCGCTTTTACATTCCATCGCATGCGTTCATACAACAACGCCCCACACATCGAAAAGGGCAGAACAACGTCTGCCGGGACAGCTTGTATCATTATATTATTAATTTAATTAAGTATCTTTCCATTGAACTTTTACACATACAAATCAGTAATTATTTTCAAATTTTAGTCTTAATTTTAATTTTATTTAATTCATGTTATTATTTTATTTTAAGTTTTGATTTATGTTTGCTTGTACATACTAAAAAGAGAAATCTTTTTTGTACAATGAATGAATAGATAAATAAATAAGATTGATCAAGAACGTTTAATTTCGCAATAATTTCGTTAAACAAAAAATAAAGGAAGTTTGTCGAAAATTTTTTCTTGACACAGAGCCGTTTTTTCAATAATTTTATAAAAATTCGGATGGCCATTTTATTTTTGACAGTACAAGTATTCTGATCATTCATTAATTATCTTAACAACGTCGAATGCTTATGAACTTCTACGTGATGCATAACTAAAAAAAGAGTCCTTATGAACATCTGTAGTACACATATATCAATACTAATAGTATTACCGTATATCAGCACTTTTTTTTTTCGTAGAATGCATATTAAAGAAGTTTTAAAAAAACTAAAACTTAAGGCAATTCTTAAGGCGGTCTCGAAAAAATAAAAAAATTTTCAATAAATAAGTTACATACTTCGTTTTTGGACCTTGTCCCTCTGAAGCATAAAAAAATGGTATTACTCATTATAAGCGCTGTGTGTGGGTTATAAAAGCAAATATTCCAACATTACATGTTTTGTAAAGTAAAATGTATTATAAAATTTTAAAAAAACAACAACAAAATACATAATGAAACTATACAACTGATTTGATTTTGTAAAGAATATTCAGCTTTGTTTTCATCAAGAAAAAATAAATCTATTTCCGTAAGGTGTATTGCCCTTTTAAGAAAGAACACAAAGACAAAAGACCCTTTGGCCGACCAAGTGTCCGCCCCCACCATTCCAAAACAATGAAATGTATGCGAGTAACCTTTCAATTTTATACGTCTGTGACAATTTGGCAATACGGGGCTTTGATTTTAAACGCACGTGGCGGCGCGGTGGCGGTAAACATAAAAGCTAAAAAACCAACAAATAAAAAATAAAGACAAAGCGGAAAAAATAAAAATAAAAATTTTGGATATGCGCATAAGAAGAAGAAGCAGAAAAGAATCAAAAGAAAAACGTAACATTTTACGTTGACATTCAATTTGATTATTTCGTTATTTTTATGTTTATCTTTATGTTGTTGTACTTACGTAGGTATGTTTGATATGCAGGGAAATAGGACGCTGGGGAAAACTTGAAGAAACACAGCATTTCTGTTTTTCGTTTCTGTAACATGTAAAGGTAAATTTTCAAAGTTAATACCAAAAAAAAAAAAAAAACAAAGAAACATAATTTTTGTGGGGGTGTTACACTTTTATTATGTCATTTAAATAAATGAAAATTTTTTTCTTTATTGATAATTTCAATAAAACATAAAGGTTAAGTAAATGTATATATATTTCTACCAAGCTGCAAGGGGGAGCTTTTAATTTTCTTTCATTAAAACAGAGTGAAAAAGAAGGTCAAAGGTTCTGTGGGACTTACTTTATTGCTACATATTAAAATTTTTATTTTAAACGCAAATGATGTAAGGAGCTTTTCTTTTGACATAATTGAAAAAGAATGTATGACCTGTCAAGATGTAACATTGCATGCGCTGCAGCAAAACAACTGCTCAAATGTCATACACGATATATGTATGTAATTTTTTCTTTATTTTAGTTGATTTTTATTGAGCGAACTAACATATGTGGGATTTTCCAGCACATAAATATTTTTATTGATTTTTTTTCTGTGTTATCTTTTTGTCGGTAATTTTTATGATTCATTTTTGATTCATCAAAAACAATAAGTCATTATGCCAAGCACGAAACATATGAGGCAACAAAATGTTAACAATTGAAATATTCGCGAATGTACTAAATTTAGAGTCATTTTGTAATTTTTTGGGAAGTTAAGAAAATTTTTTTCGCATTTTTTCCAAAAATAACCAAAAGATTAAAAAAAAAAATTATAACCAAATTTGAAGAAAGAATATAAAATTATCACAATAGCATATCAGATATATTCCATTGTACTTTCGTACTTTCAAAGCGCGCATCTACTGCAAAAAGTACAATTGCACTGAAAATGCCATCGCTGGGCAGTTAGAGGCAGTTTTTCGACATTTTGACTTCCCCCTCTCCATATCACAACCTGGCGTATTAGCCAAAACCCAAACTGTTACATACGGTAACATTACCCGAACCCCTCTATGGGCGTTTCGTCATGTACATATTAACAGCTCCATCTATCATTTTCAATACATTTGTAATTTTTCTCATTACATTCACTTTCCTATCACTGATATTTTTAATTTTCTTCTGATGTTCTTGTAACTCTACGGGAAATTATATTTTGGAGTGAACTGTTCAGTTCAGTGAAAAAACTGGCCAAGGTGTATAGAAGAAAAAATAATCTACAGATGATTTAAAGAAAATATAGCCAAGAAATCTTAAGTATAAAGTAATATATTTCAAAAATCCGCATTATTTTATTATTTCTCAAACAGACTTGTTTGGTGCACACGTGCAATTTTGGGAAAAAATTCCCACGTTTTTCACAAAACTCAACTTATGATCCAATAATAATTGTACTAGATCTATCATTTTGAGCAAGCTGGAATGTAATTTGCAGTAACTTTCTTAAACTGCATTGACATCACAATCCAACAAATTTGATGTTTTTTGTTGTAACAAGGTTAACGATATAATTCTTGAAGTGGGCGTTTTCGTGAACAATTTTGCTGAATATCTAAAGTTATAGCCCAGCTTGTCCCGGCTCAAAATCATATAGCACTTTTTATGAAAAGTGATATTTTTCACCAAAAAGGATACACAAATCCAATTGCTTCTAAGCTGCTGTTCCCCCCATTTGAAATTTGTTGGACATTTTTTAAATACTTGAAGCTTTTTTTTGAGAGTTTTGAAAAATTGACCTCTTTATCCTCTTATGACCTTTTTAATCCTCAAATGCAGAAAAAATCAATACGTGCTGGGCTATAACTTTGTTCAGTAAAATTTATTATTATCCATTTTCTGGTTAATCTATTGCATAAGAAGCTTAAAAAAATAATTTTATAATTTCATTTCGAATAAAGTAAAATGATTTCATAAGGACGTTAAAGAGAGTTAAGCTCCATATTTAACTAGCAAAGACCAGTGATGGCATTTTCAGTACATTTGTAGTTTTTCAGTAAATTTGCTTAGTGAAAAATCATCGTCAGTACGTCAGGCAAGTTTACAGTACATTCGGTACACTTGACCCAGTTTCAGTACATATCGACAATTTGAAAAAAATACATTTTTTTTAGTAAATTTATCGCAAATAATGCCTGGATTAAAATTTTTATAGTTTTAAGTGACTTCTTCATGTTAATATCGAAAAAAGTACATTCGGCATCTAAAACGTACAAAAAAAAAATTTCCACAAAATCCAAATGCCATTACTGGCAAAGACACAAACTATCTGACTTTATAGAGCATTAACAGAGAAATGTTAACACAAGGCTGAAGAATAATTTGATAGGAACAAAATAAAGTTGTTCAGCATTTCAAAATTTATTAAAGTGCACAAACTGTTCTAAATGAACTCAATAGAATATAATAAAACGTTTCCAACGATATAAAATATTGATGCGGTTTCTTTTTTCTTTTGAATATACGATTTGTCTTCCGTAATTGTTAATTTTTTGGCGAAGACCCGACATGGCTCCCATTTTGAAATGTATACAAACCAAACTAAGTAAGTTCTATAGAACATGAAACAATGTTCATGGCATATGATATTTTCGAGCATATTGTAGCGAAATTTGGTTTACGCCAGAAAATTCTCGAATTAAGCACGAACAAAAGAAAACTAAACGATACTAGCTAGCATCACTGGCTGTATAAATACTTTTACACCATCTAGCGGCAAATAATAAACCGAACAGACGCTGCAGTACACTATAAAAGTCGATAACCTAGAGAAATTATCGCCGTCGTACAACGCCATCTAGAGCATAATAGCAACATTCTGGATAATTGTGAACTCAACGTCGATACGCCATACATGTAAATTATGGATAATGGTAGAATACACGCCACGTAGGAGGTAGTGGATTATGCGAGAAAGTGATGCCTGTAGTATAAAAGGGTGTCATTTGAGTTTTCGGACATAGTTGAATTAAAACAGTGAAGCAGAACAGTGTGTTCCGTAATAAAGTGACTTTAAGTAGTAAAGTAAAACAGTTGTGTATATAGTGTCAGATTAATATTAGAATTTGAACGTTAATAAAATAAACCATTATACCGTGTAAAAGCTAACTATGTATTGTGATTTAAATAAACCATTTTTTAACTAATTAAGTTGGTGTGTTTTTAATTGTTACACAATCCAATGATCGAACTCAGAAAAGTGTAAGAGACAGGAATTTCGTAACAATATGATATAATTGGAGATTTTTTTGGTAATACTCAACAAGTTGGCTTTTTTTAAGTCTAAATGATAGGATTTTAGTTGTTACGTTCCTCAGTCTGTATGTTATTCCATAAATTTTTAATCTAAGCTGTGTGGATGATTGTGATTTCTCGCTAGCGTTGCTTATAATTTCTAAACTTAATATATTTTTTATTTCACGTCGAATTCCTGCATAAAAAACGAAATCTTTTCTTAAATAAATTTGAAAACTTTCTATAATGCTATGGAAGTCATTCGAAGAAAAATTGTGTCTTTTTATTATTATTCTTTTAAATCATACATTTTATTGCCCTTAGTCATGCTGTTTTAAAGCCATCATTATGCCATATAGAACAGAGAAAAAATACCGAAATTATTCTCTAATCTCACTTTGTTACAGTGTATGCACAAAATAAAAAAGAAAACTTTTATATTCATTTCCTTACAAATGATATCAAAGCATTTGGTTGTACATGAGCACCCAGCGAGAAAACTTTGTTCAGTGCTGAGTTTTGATGACTGACTGCTTTGCGGTGAATGTTCTGAACGATCATATTAAAATATGTACTACTTATATTGTGAACAATTACATACATTGCTGGTTATGCATATTTTACTTAAATACAATTAGTATTTCTTTTGTTTCGATTCTATTGTGAAAATTAATCATACTCCGTTTTGTTTGTTGATTAATTAATTAATTACTTTAAAAGTAAAAATATGTGGATTTTTTTCTCGATCAAATAGCACTAAAATTTTTTTCGCCATTAATTTGAATCCTCACAAAAATATCATATATCGCCTATTACAGGAATTTAATCCCAGCATGCGGTAGTCTAAATTAGTGGGAACCAACTCTGCTCTCTTGCATATCTTTCTCTCAAAAGTGTGAGTTAAAATTATTCTTTTACCATTTTTGTGGTCTCTCTGCTTAACTTTTTCTCGGAGTCATCATATTCCGCAGACTAGTTGGTTGTGGAGAAAAAACCCAATATTCCTGCATCTGGAACACTTCATTCCTAATCAATCATTCATATTCAACTTTCGGCCTTTTAATGGGTAATAACTATGTGTTTCACATAGGATTTTGCACGCTGAACACGAATCTGTGCTCAAAAGTTGTTCATCGTGTACAGTTTCTGCGCAAATGAGGGTTGAAACTCCCCAGAAAAATCGTTTTTGGTTATTTTTGAATAAGCGCGGGCACCAAACCCGGAGCTTTAGAACCTTCAAAAATGTCTCAAATTGAAGTTTGTTATTTCTTCTTTCGATCACAATAAACTAAAACTTATTCGCATCTGACCTTGAAGCTCTGTACGTTTCTGATTGTAGTCAGTGGCCGTATTTCTGAGTGAAAGAGAACAGGTAACTTATCCGTTTTCAGTCATGATTTCAATTTTGACGAATCTAAAGGCAACATGAACATTCCGTGATGAGAAATATACGCACCACTAAAAAACAACCCATAGGTTGGTTAATGAATCCTTACATTTTTTATGATTAAAATCTTTGGGGAGTTCCAATCCCCATTTTCCCAACAACTATACGTGATTGGTAGCTTTATAGCGCAGATGCGTATTCAGCGTATTCTAAACAAAAACTCTTTTAGACCAGTTTTATCAGTCGGAGAATTGCTATAACTATAAAGCCATTTTGTCTATTTTACGGAGGAATGATCTCGAAATAGTGTGGTTAAAACATTCAGTGTCATAAAAAAGTTTTTCGAATTTTTATAATACTTCTCAAATCTTGCTCTATGCACAAAACGATGACCGTTCTTGAACGATCTCGTTTTTCGCCGTTATAACATAATCCTTTTAAGGACTTACAAAAAAGCCTAACAAAAATTTCGACACTATAGCAGAGACTGTTAAATAATGGGATTCGACGAAAATTACGACCACAACTTTTTGGAAGAGATTGAAATAAATTAGTGTCTGAAATCAAAATTTGTTGCTAAATGTGCAGTTCCCTTAATATTGCGAGTCTACATATTATTTACGGCTATAGGAGAACTTTATCGGAAAGAATGCTTCCCATTAAAACATTGAGTCATCTCTTTCCGTTGGGTTGTTCTTCCCATTGCTTTCCATCGAAATTTTGGTATGTTAAGCTACTTTAATCCGCTTGACAATTCCCAGCAAACCCTAAATAAAACTTCTTCCTTAAGTTGTAAAAAAAAGGTTGAAAAATGTTAGCTCATATATTTCCGTTTTTTTTTTGTCGCTCTGCCATTTTGAATACAACATGAATTGAACTCAACCCAAACCAACAGGTGTTTTTTCCGCACATACCCCCTTAATTTTTTTTTTCATTTCTGTACTTTTGCTTAATCTTAAAATCGTGAATTTGTTGCTTTCGTTTTGGGTGGATTTTGTAGTTGTTTTTTTCTCTCCTTAAGTAGGGTTTGTTTTGACTAATGCGGGCAGCACCTGGTACAGATATTTTATGTATGTTGAAGTTGTATGTGTTCTATAAATGTTGCATGCATCTAGGGTTTCTTTTGTAAATTCAGAAGTTTAAAGTGAAATATGATTTATGGGTATACTACTGAATTGAGATTTCAATTTAATTTTCAGCTTAAGAAGAAAAATTAAATTAAAATTTTGTAGCTTTAAGTAAAGTTTACTTTAATTTCCATTGAATTCTTTTGAATTTCATATAATCAAATACAAATGATTGATATTATGAATTTACTAATGAGATGGACAAATATTTTACATTGCTTAGTGACTTTTAAATAAACAACAAGTTTCTCTAACTATTTTACTTAGAATGTGGGCTACATCATTATATACTTGACCAAAGTCTACTTCAATTTGGAGTAAAATCGTTTTCTTTGTTACTTTTATTGGAATTTAACACAGGAATGTGTTTGTTCACATTGCACGTAAATAATGGCATCATTTTCATTGTGGTTGTTCGTTTTCTAATCTTTTAAGTTTTCATAAATGAATATCTAATACATTATGAAAAAATATCCCTAGTAGCAAAAAAAGCTTAATAGCTTCTTTTACAGACCTTTTAAAGACAAGTAGAAATAACACATATTATATATATAAATTCTTCATAGGGGCTTGTAAGAGTCATTTGGCGTATGTTATTTTGTCAGTTTATTATGAGCTTTAGAAATGCATATTAAAGACATTTTTACGTCTCTCTTTATCATGATTTTATATCTTTTTCTAACAAGATATTATAAAACAAAATTTTGCAACAAAGGCAAAGTACCTTATTAATTACGATACAAAGCTGTTTTGTAAGCTGGATTTTTGTTTTCATAACTTCCCCGTTTGCCACAAGGGTACCGAAGCGACTTTCTGTGATTATTTAACAACCAAGAAATATAACACTAGCTTACAAGAAAAAATATCTGGTTTCTCAGATACTTTTTTCCATGTATTTTGGGGCGTAGATTTCAAAAATGGCAACCAGTTTTTTTTTCTTAAGAATCGTTTTCGAGATATCGCCGAAAAACCGCTTTTTTGGCACTTTTTTCATTTATTTGGCTATGCCCCAGAGCAACTCTATCCTAATTCAGATATTAAAATAATGTGTTAAAGATGCTTAAAAATTCATGGAATTTCATATTAAACGGAATCAGCTCTTGAAACAAAAAACTACATACATATGCATCACTTTTTATTATTGTGCCCCAAATTCTTTTGCGTTCGACGCATGAAATTACAATTTGTTTCGAAACAACAATAAAATATGACCAGTATCTGTTTGGATCATAATTTTTTAACAACGCATACGTTAAGCTCAATTGATTTTAATTACATTTTAACAAACATAACTTCTTATTTCTGTTGTATTTACTCTAAGGAATAATCTGCTGCGCATTTAATGCGAAATAACCCAGTGAAAGAAGTGCCAGTAGAAAATGAAATTCAGTGAAATAAATTAAATAAATAATATAACCAATTACCACCGAAATCGTGTATATATTTTGCTTTACATAATATTTTGGCCTTAATTTCTTATTGTTTTTCCTCTATATATGATTTATTAGAAATTTCTACCAAACATTTTTCAAGTTCCATTGGGGAAAAAATCGAACATTATTATTTTTTTTTTTTTTAAATACACTGCGAGTGTATACGATACTGCGTTATAGATACGGCTACGATATACCCATATACTATATACTGTATAGTACTTAAGTTATCTTTGACTTTTTTTTTAAAATAAAAAAATAATTTTTTGGTTTGTTTTGAGACTAATAATTACTATATTAATAGTTTTTGTATTGAACTTTTTAGTCATTTATACAACCAACATGAGAAAGATAACAAGTGGATCAATTTAACCTGGTAATTGGTGACATATGTTTCGGCTATTACCACGTATAAACATATTTATATGCATATACATAGCCTCATCAGACCAGTTTTGGTTAAGTTGTACTGAGAATCGAACACCCGACCGTATGCATTTTTGAATTGCGACAGCCGCTCTAACACTTGAGCTATTGGGTATGTGACCTTGATGTGTACAAAGTGCGTGTTTGGATTTCGCACGTATTGTTCCATTTTTCTTGTTATCTTTCTGAGTTATGTTCAGTTGACATAGCTCTTTTTAAGCTTATTTGGCTTATACATGTGCTGTGATTTTTTATAATTTTATTTTCATATAATTTCAAAGTTCTGGAAAATTTTCCAGCTACTTTTTTATTATTATTGAAAAATTGGCGGGTTCTCCATATTTTAAGAATTTTTTGGTTTGTTTTGAGACTAATAATTATTATATTAATAATTTTTGTATTGAACTTTTTAGTCATTTATACAACCAACATCAGAAAGATAACAAGAAAAATGGAACAATACGTGCGAAATCCAAACACGCACTTTGTACACATCAAGGTCACATACCCAATAGCTCAAGTGTTAGAGCGGCTGTCGCAATTCAAAAATGCATACGGTCGGGTGTTCGATTCTCAGTACAACTTAACCAAAACTGGTCTGATGAGGCTATGTATATGCATATAAATATGTTTATACGTGGTAATAGCCGAAAAATATGTCACCAATTACCAGGTTAAATTGATCCACTTGTTATCTTTCTCTCTCTCATTAATAAAAAAATAATTATTTCCGTGAAGTGAAAAGTATCGATGCAAGTTTTTTCCAGCTCATTTTGTTTCGCCAAAACGTATCGCGAAAATCTATGATCACAAATTATTTTTTTAAAAAAAACTCGGGCTTATGAAAGTTCTGTTGTCGAAACTTATTAAATACCATAATACCAAGGATATTTTGATTTTGGTATGTATTTTGAATTCTCAAACTGCTACGTACTAAGAATTAGAAACCATGTACGATAATATTAATCGTAATGAGAGACCTAATAGACAAAGTGATCTTACCTACCTATAGTCCTATTATTCCAAACATAATTTATTCTAGAGTAATTGAATAACTTTGGAGGTGCTCAAAAATGTAAGTAGATTTTTTGGGTTAATTTATGCAAGACATTTTAAGGAGATGTTTCTTCTGATACGGCAGAGCGCCGAGCATATTAGGGGCCGTTCAAGTATTACGTAACGCAATTTTCGAAGATTTTTGACCCCCCCTCCCCCCTATGTAACGCGCCGTAACGTTTTCCTCTACCCCCCCCCCCCCCCCCCCTTAAACGTTACGTAACACCCAAGTGACCATATTTACCTAAAAGTCACAATTATGTTGCGAAAAGTACCGGAAATACATGCGTATGTTGTTTATTTTCTTTATTATACCCTACACCGAGGGTATATTCACTTTGTCATTTTGTTTGTAACGCATAGAAGAGGGCGGTGGTAGGTATGAAAAAGTATATAGATATATTCTTGATCAGCGTCACCACCTGAGTTGATTTAGCTATGTCCGTCTGTCTGTCTGTTCAAATCAGGTTTACGGAAAAACAAAGAAAGCTAATTGAATGAAATTAGGACACTCAGGTCAGACCTTCTTGCAGGCATCTTGCTATTCAAAACGGACGTAATCGGTTCATGGACACGCCTACCGCCCATACTCTATGTATATTTGCCCAATCCCATTTTGGAAAAAATGCAGCGATTTTGATGAAACTTGGTGATTAGGTGTACATTTGAATTAAGATTAGGCTAGGTTTCAAGTTTCCAAAGATTCGCGTGGCACGGTCCTAAATTTTAACCTCTATACCACCATGTCTCGTAAACCGTGCAAGATATTGTGATGAAATTTCTTTATTTTTTCGACTTTTTCATCGATTTTAAATTGCTTAGACTTTTTCAACCTCTCTCAACATTAACATTTTGCATATATTTACGACTTTTTCAACAGTTTTCAACCTCTTAAACATTTCACACTTTTTTCGAATTATTTAACCTCTTCAACGTCTTTTTTTACTGAAATATATGTACCTACTTTGAGTGCAGTGTAGGGTATGTGAGTTTCGGCCTGACTGAAGATAACACACCTTAACTTGTTCATATTGTTATTTAATAAAAATCACACATAATGTAATAAACATTTGCTTAAGCTTAAAATATGTTAAAATGGCGAAAAATGAGACAAACATATTTTATTAAAATGATAAAAGTTGATGGGATCTAGAACAGCTACAGCAATAAATGAGAAAAATAGGAAATCTTTCCACGCTTACATCTCTGGTTTTGGTTAACCAATCTCGAAGATGATAGTTTTAGAATATTCTGCTTCATAAGTGCTTTAATTTAACATATCATTTATTGCTGTAAATTATCTAGATCCCATCAACTTTTATCATTATAATAAAATTTTTTGGCTGTAGCTATTCAATAAGCATACACATAAAGAAAGCGTTTCATTATACACACCTCATTTCAAATCACCACCCGCTAAAGTAGTTTCACTTCTAAAACAATGTTACGTAACGCGTTGTTCGAACCCCCCCCCCCCTCCCCTGTAACGCATCGTAACGTTTCACAAGAACCCCCCTCCCCCCCTAATTGCGTTACGTAACACTTGAACGGCCCCTTAGTCGAATGTTTAACGAGGTCTCATAATCTTCAATTCAAAGTCTGCCGGGAGACTCACTAAAAATATTCATTCTATTGTGGTATCCACTTATTATTCCTACCAGATCCTTAGGGCTTATCGAAAATTTCGTCTTGCATATTTAGGGAACAGATATTAAGTGCATTCTTGCCTTAAAGCATTTGATTCAGCTAAGACTTTGGTTCGAATAAGGTTTTGTGAGAGAAATTTGTTTAACTCCAAAATGAGGTTCTGGTACCAGAAATTTCGCTAGGTGTGTTTATAATATGGGTAATATTCAAAAGACAATAATCAATTCACCCTGTATTTCAATTATGTATTCTCCAGCAGAACTAAAAACCTCCGCTTGTTTTTCATGATACTACAAAACAGTTAGTAAGCTCAACATCAAAACTCATAGGCTGAGCGAGACTCAGAACAGATAATAGGGCGTTCAAGTATAACGTAACGGAATTTGAGGTGAGGTGGGGTCTTGTAAAACATTATATTGCGTTACAGGTGGGGAGGTTCGAACAACGCGAACGAATCTATGACCCGACTACTTGGAATCTTCAAAACAAAGTGTTATTTTAATACGAGTGCTACAGGTAATAAATAAATAAGTCCCAGAAAAGTTTTTATAAATAACAATTATTATGATTGTTGTAAGCAATTTAAGTTTTAGATGAACTATTTTTTTGGAAAACATACATATCTCGCAAAAAAAATTTTTTCGAAAATTTTTAATGATACATAAAATAATTGTTGAGAACATTATGAATTTTTAGGAAAAAAATATTGCACCATGAAACAATTTTTTTTTTTAAGCAATGAGTCCACTTTGTTATAAAAAAAATCAATTTTTCTAAAGTTCTCAACGTCTTTTTGACGTGAGATTGATATGATAAGTGCGCAGATGTATTTTGCATAAGATGAAAACAAATTTATTCCGGCACTCAATTGACGTTCAAATGACGTCAGTTTTTCCGAGAGGCCTAAGCGCATTTAAAGCTATTTAAATTGCTTAAAGCGCCATCTGGTGGCAGATTTCAAAAACTTCCGGACCCGCTCCCCCCTATTTTGACTCACTCAAAAAAATGTTACGGCGCGTTACATGGGATGAGTTAGGGTCAAAAATCTTTAAAAATTGCGTTACGTAAGACTTGAACGACCCCTAATTCGAGGGTCACTTCAAAACTTCTTTTATTGAAGTTTTTGAAAACCTACTTCTGTTCTTGATCGTATTTACATTGACTTTGACAAATGAAGTATAATTTTTTTTTTTTTATGATTAATATTGACCTAGTGAATTTGATATTAGATGGAGCTGCCGTTAAAAATGTATGATATCCATGCAATTAACTATAAGATATGAATTTTTCATACTTTCCATACGATACTTTTTGGATTTTTTAATTCTATTGGATATATCTGAACTTTCTTCGAATTTTTCGTTACCTTCAATGTTTTTCAAGTTTTTTGATGTTTCTTAAAACCATGCTATTTTCTATGAGTCCATTAAATTTCACTTCTGATATGTGTTGCTATCGCAACTTGTCTTTTTTATACTGGGCAACGCTGTATAAATGCTTATATACATAAAGCACAAATTATGTTTGAATTCTTTCGGTCTTACAATTAAATATGTGAATTTTAAATAAACGCCAATTTACTTACAGTTTATAATATACAAATAAACAATAATATATTACACACATGTGTCCAACAGAGAAACCACATTACCCAAGCAGCAAAGCAACGGCGGGCACAACATTAACTTCAGAGCAGCCACAGTAATTTAATAGCGACACGCTGTTGTGTTGTACTCATAAATTGGCAACATTGGACGCATTCCCATTTAAAAGTTTTTAATTTTTTCTACATGCACCAACTTCGTATGTTGTCACATGACTGACGTTCATTTCTCGACATTTGCAATTTCCACAACATCACTTCAATGCCGCCAGCCAGCCGCCAAACAGTAGAGTGTTGCATATTTTTTTTTATTGGAGTGCGTGGTAATATTTAATATGCTCGTACAGTATTACTGTGCTTATTTTTTTTTCTCACAGCAATGTCAGAAATGTTGGTCACTGGTGCCTCAACAGCAACAGCAACAGCAACAGCAACAACGCGCTGCGGTTCAGGGTCAGTGTGACAAAAGCGGCGGCAGCAACAATGACAGTGTGTGGCATTTGTTATGATGATGATGAAAATGCTGATGATGATGATGGAACTAGTGAAGATGTATGTATATAATGATGCATCGTTTTTAGTGTTTGCAATAACTTTGGCGTGTGAAAAGCAGTGCAATCTGTTAGCTTTTTAAGTTTTTTTTTTTTTTGACAGCTGACAACTGTCAGTGTCAAATATCAAACTTGTGATTTCTCAATCCCTATTAATAACTGCCCCAAAAAACAATTGAAACACAACTTATTAAGAAATTGAAATCAGTTTATTTGCCAGCAATCAGTACTAATTTAAATTGGTATACAAATGAAATCATCTTGACAATTCTGTGATTCAATGACACATCTTAAATGTCAATCTATAACATATTCATAAATCATTTATTGACAATCATCAAAATCACAACAACAATAAGAGTAAGACACAAGGCAAAAGCCTCTGGGGGTAGGCAACAAAACAGCATTGGCTGGCAATTGCGCGTACTCGAATGTTAACAAACTGCTGCATGACAAATACAAAGTATTTATTGATATATCAAGCACAGAAAGCAAATCATATGAATATTGTCAACAATATGTGTGCTGACAAAGCAAATTTCAACAAGTGGCAACTCAACACACAAAAACAACAATAAAAACAATAACAATAATAATAACAACAAGAACTAGCAATTGTCATTCATCGCGACAACACATCACAATGAGTGTTGTTGTCATGTCAAATGAGTTCAAACTCCAAGTATTGATTGGGGTATGAAAGTCAAGAAACTATGTATGGCGTGTTGGAATATGATTTTGTTTTCATGAGCTTTGCTACTGAAGAATTAACACATGGAGAATGCTATTTTAGAGCATACATATCTATCAATTCATCTAATTTCGGAAAGAAAAATGCTTATCTTTTTGACGATATGACTTGAAACTCAAATTGAGAACAGATTCAATATACAACATAAGGCTTTATATTCTCTGCAGAATATTTCACACCGCGGAAATAACTCAAAGTTTCACCAGAAAGCAATGAGGTTTGACTTTTCCTAGGAATGGCCTTTTGAAATTGCTAAGTCCCATAAATTTATTATTTCTGTAAAAACTAAGAATTGGTTTTGAAATAGCATCGTTACGGATTACTTGAATTTGGTTAAAACTTATCCAAGCCTTTCCAGAGAAAAATTTTGGGTAAATATTTTATCCCAAGTCAAATTGATGCATGCACAAAGAATAAAATATCCGACTACAAAAAACTATTATTAATAGATGAAAAACCAAGCAATTGCGTTATCTTCGTCACATTAAGCGAAAAAAGAAAACACTTCAAGAATAACCTATTGCAAATTTTACCAACAAAAGGACAGCCCTAAATTATTTCTAAGCCGCAGGTTCCACCATAAACTCTGCTATTTATTATATACTGGCGATTTTTAAAATTTTACTGCCTTATGTAGAGACAATCGTTACCATAGGCATTACTTTTACACAAGCTCTAAGGCAGTTGAAAGGTAATGAATTCGAAGACGATTATCTATTCCATGGACATTCACGTTGAGAAATCGTCCATGCACAACATCTGAAAAGAGAATAGATCTAGTAGTAGCCCTTAAGAGCAATATCAGGGCTATTATTGCCCTAGTCCTAAATTAAACTTAAGACTTCTTGTAAAAGGAATAATGTTAAGTAATGCATCACAATGGATCTTTCGTAGTTTGAGTTCTATACCCTCCAACTTAGAACATACTCACCCCTATCATGAATAAACATTCTCTCGAACTTCTTCTCCAATCCCCTGTTTTGCGATCGTGGAAGATTTTTGGGGAATGGGAACAAACTCCCTGGAAAATGAGGTTATCGGCAATACTTTTTTTGACGTTTCACGCAAATTTTGTTCCCCAACTTTTTGGCTAGGAATTTAATGAGGAAAGTGTCAATGCTAGCAATATTTTGTAATTTTATTTAATAAAAACATTTTTTTAAACATATTTACAAGATCTAGCAACACAAACAAAGGGAACTTCCTGATAGTGGTTCAGTACATGGAATCCAATTCGGATACAGTAAAAGTCTTCATAAAAAATAGTAGATGGCAAACTATCAAGCTATGCTACACTATATTTTAGGTGATTTTTTTTTTGTGATATAGATAAATGCACTTCATTTTTATTTATAAAATTGTTCAGCCGACAGGTAAGCTAATGTCAAATATGCAAAATTACTTAAAATCTAATGTCAAATATGAAAAATGCAACTGTGATTTTGAACTGAATGGAAGTAATTAGAAATATTTTAGCAGCACTGACTAGATATGAAGTTTTCCAATCCGTAATTATTCATGATCGCAAAATACTCCTCTCGAGAAACGAAAAAATCCGCGAGAGTTGTTTTCCTCCGAATATTCATGATAGGGGTGACTATTTCAGTAATATCTCTTTCGAAGGATGACATAACTCATATTCCATCAGAGGATGACTGGAGGAGAGTGCTGCCAGGAAGAAGGCGCCAAGTTAATTTCAATACGGCTGGCTCCAAGCTATATGGTCATCTCCACAAAAAATGTCATTTTAGCTGGCCTCGTTTCTAACTTTTCGATTTATTAACAAAAAACTATATTTCGGTCTCTATGCCCAGTTAAAATTTAAAAAAAAAACTGATTTTTCTTTATGCTTCGAGATCAGATAAGCAAAAGCATTGAACTGATTAACCACCAAAACCTTGCCGTAGCGAGGAGAAAAAAATCTACTACTCTCTTTCATTGTAGTTATTATCGTTTCCCAACTAAGCGTTGTTGTTATTAAAATATTAAAAGCAATACCAAATTACATAGCTGCTTAGCTCTCTAGAAATTGGCCTGAGGATATTGAAATGGGTCACACTGTATAAGAGATATGGATTTCTATGATATCTTGCTTGATCTCAAAACATCTCATACTTTAAAAAACTTGGAGAACAAATATAAATATTCAAATGAGCCCATGTAAATTTATATACCCTACACAGAGAGTATATTCACTTTATAATTCCGTTAGTAACGCATGGAAGCGGGAGTGGCAGGTATAGAAAAGTTAATATATATTTGATCAGCGTCACCACCTTAGTTGATTTGCCGAGCAAAATTGATCAAAATGATATTTGGCATACATGCTGCCACTTCTAGTAAGCTTCTTGGGATTGAAAATGGACTAAATCAGTTTAAGCACACGCCTACCGCCTATACAAGGAAAACATTTAAAACGCTATATTAAGAGAGTTATTTGATAAAGTGTGACCAAATTCCTTGAAAATACTAACAATAACTTGCACTAGCACTGAATAAAAAGTTGGTATGTATGAATCAGAGGGCGTGGCACTCCCCATGCAAGCAAAAACTTCAAAGCTCTATACTGAGAGAATTATTTAAGGCAATGGTACTTAATCTTACACAAATACTAAAAATGGTTCGGTCTAGTATTAGATGAAATATTGCGAATTTTTACATAAAGGCGTGCCACCTTCAATACAGGCAAAAACTTCAAATCGATATACCGAGAGAGTTTTTTAAGGTAATGAAAGCAAATATCCCACAAATACAAGAAATGGTTTGGTGCAGCATCAAACAAAATGTTGGTGCATTTCGAAAAGAGGGCGTGGCACCTCCCATACATGTATAAGCTTCAAAAGCTACACAAGCAGCTATTTAAGTAAGTGTTGCGAAACTCAAAAAGTGGCTACGTTAATCCAATATCACGAAGCGAGGTGGAAGAGTTATCTTTGATATAAACATTTAGAACTTAAGTTTTTATTTTTGACGAGATCAAATATCTACAGCACATGTAACCAAAATTGTAATACCAACTTTGGAATCTCATATGTTAAAGCTTCATCTTACTTTCCCAAAACACCTGTGACAAAATCTTTGGATTCTTGGTAAACTCTGGCTGGCTCGATTAACAGATGCGTCCTTAATAAGTCTAACAAGCCGTTCTTATTCAAGAATCCTAATTTCTTTGGATAACCACTTCGTCAATTTATGTCTATTAAACATTTATTTATTATTTTTAAATTATTTTAACACAAACTTTTTCTTCATTTCATTGCAGGTAAGCTCGCTAACATAAAAATATCACTATGACATAAGATGTAAGTTTAAAAAGAATGCACTCATGACTTAAAGGCTTAAAAATAGGCAAACCACAGTGTTTGTGGAAAGCCACCCACTTGACTGATCTTAGCCAATAAATTATATCTTATCAACTGGCAATATAACAGCTGGCATCCATTCATCCACTCATATTAATAACGCAATGCGTCATACTTAAAAAACAAATGCGTCATCTTTACAAAACACACAAGGATATGTAGACATATCATATTTATATACATTACCTACCATATAATTAGAGTTTGCAACTTCAAAATTCATATGAAAATATTATCATAAGTCCTTAGTAACATTAGGGTACAAAACACAACCTACACGACACAAAAGATAACAAAAAGCAATCATACACACGTATGGCATAAATATACAGCGTTTACTACGAGCAGAGCATCCTTTAGAAAAAAATTTACATAAAAATTATGCAAATCAGTAGGGTAAAAAATAAACTGCTCCAAAATTCAATTCATTCAATCCTTCTCTAAAGAAGCTTCAGCTGTCATTTTGTATATTTTGGATTGGAACAAAATACCGCATTGAAAGCAACCAAAATGTGTTGCTACTCAGGGTAGAGCAATTGAATTCTTCTATGAGAATATGGGATTTACTGAAAAGTCACAATTTAAAAGGAGTATGTCAAAAGCTTTGTATTTGAAAAATTAAATTTTTAGGTAAAGATTCACTAACCGGAATTCGTGGCAAATGTCAATGGCAGGTGACAACAAAGAACCCACACCCACACGTTTTTTTTATCTAAACTCATACAAAATGCTCAAAATGTCTTTTAAAAGTAAACTGGTAGTCTGGCAGCTTGGAAAAGGAAAACACAACAATGGATTTTTTTTTCAAGGTGCTAGCTATTTTAAGGTTTCACTGAATGGTACTAAGAGGAATTGAGAAAAAATTGCTTATAACCAATGCTCTTCAGAGCAACCGATTCTGTTTTCGTTACTGCTGCTTGCTGCAATTGAATCACAATTGGGTATTGAGCATCGTTTCCGCACACGAGTTGGTTGACAAACGTATACCTATTTTCTTATACATATAGACCAAACACGAACTTTTGTCATTTTTTGAATGTTATTCTCATGCGATGAGGGACTATTCCCAGTGAGACAGAAAGGCAATTTGCAAAAATGTTCAAAAAATGTTCTGTAAGCCTAGAAGGTTTGGAGTTTTGGACATATTTTGAATCAAAGATAGCAATGAAATCAGACCTCCAAGTTCATGCCGTAAACTCCAGAAACTTTGAAGTACAATAATCTCACATTGAAATTGCAGTAGAAACGTTAAGCCATCAACCTATTTGTTACAGAGTCATCAAGCTGTATACGAGGGCCTAAGAAAAGTTCACTTGGTTGTATGGGAAGAAACTTATTCACATCTACATAAGTAACTCATCCAATGTAAACGATCAATATCTAGATGGATTTTTGAGAATGTACTAAACTTATAGTCGGAATGTGCTTTTTGGATAGCGAATGTATCGAGGAAAAATTAAATAAATTTTAATTCGGATTCGGATTTTTACTACACATGTTCCTTTCATCGGAGTGCAAAAAGTAAAAATGTTACGAAAAAGCCATAACAGGCATAAAAAAATACTAAAAATATCTTGAACAAGCTCTAACAATGATAACGATTTTCGACAAGAAGGCGTGGCATCTCCCATACAAACAAAAACTTTAAATGCTATACTGAGAAAACTATTTAAGGTAGTAAATCTAAATCTAAATGCTCTGGACAAGAACTTGGTGAATTTCTAAAAGTGGGCGTAGGACCCTCCATAGAATCGAAAATTTTAGTCTCTACTGAGAAAATATTTAAAAGTATTGAAACCAAAGTTCACATAAATACCAATAATAGTTCCGTCTAGCACCAGACCAAAAGTTGGTGAATTTCGAAAAGAGGGCGTGGAGCGTCCCATACAAACACAGAGAGCTATTTAAGTCAACTTTGCCAAATTCAATGTGGGTAGTCTTAGTTAAGCCAGTCAGAACGTAGCGAGTTGGAAGAACTACTCTTAAAATAAAAATTTAGCGGTTTAGCGTACTTCTACTGCTAACCCGGTGTAGGGTAAACGCCCTTACAATTTTTATTTTAATTTTGATTTTCAAAACCACTTCTTTTGAATAAGATCTGATGGTAGTATCTGCTTAGAGGCGAGAATGCTTTATAGTCCAAGAGCCGGCTACAGAAAAGTCGAGTGTATAAGATTACAAGATGGGATGCATGCCAAATGATAGAGCTCGACGAGCCTAAACAGAATATCTAGGGTCGCCTTACCAAAGCCTGTCCCGATGGCCGAAAATGCCTGAAATTTAGCCAATTTTGTTGTTCTAATTAAAACTGTAGTACATACGTAGCTCGAAATGTATGCGAAATGATAGAACTCAAAGAGGCCTAAATATAATACCTGGGATTGTATTGTTGAATCCTGCCCAAACATGGGTTTTCACTAGTTTTTTGGGTCAGTTTTTATGAATAAAGATAACAGCTTAGTTATTGAAAAATAACTTAAGGGAATTTGGATGTCTGGTAAATTAACCACACTGCGAATAGACAGAAGCTTAGACAGAAGATTAGCTTTGCATCTTTCAGTTTTAGGCACTAAAAACAAAATCGGAAAATTTCGTGATTGTCTCAGCTTGTGCACATTTGTATGTTGTTTTTATCTGGAATTTGACGTCTGTCTTTGTTTTTTTTCAATCGTTCGTGGAATTCATTTGACGCCGAGTTGAACATTTTTGTTACATGTAACTAACTACAACTTTTTAGGGTATATTGTATTTTAGGTGGCTTTTGAATTTTTTCTATAAATAAGAACAACAACAAAATATTTCTTGCACACAGTCAAATTCAGCTCCACCAGCTAAGGTGCGCCCATCGCTGCTTTCCAGCAATTGTGTAAAATTTGAGTGGTGCATATTGAAGTTGGAACTTTCGACTTTTTCTCATTGGGTTAAATACTATGCTTTTGTTGCATACTTGTGGTTGTCTGCTACAATTCACAGATTTTTATATCCTTGAAGAACAGCCTTAACGATTGCTGCTACCATTCCTGTAGTACCTATCCACCTACTCATAGATAAATTTAACGACAAATTTTTATTAGTATATTTCTATAGCTCTCTATTTATCAGTGTTGCCGCGTCATTTGTCAAATGACTGAATTTCAGCTTGGTGCACTTTTTTTCCCCTATTTTTTCAATTTCTTTTGGTGTCTCTTTTTCCGATTGCTGTGGCATTTGATGAACCACTGCTGTACTAATGGGTGCGATGGCATGCGAAGGCAACGAAGTGGTTGATGAAGCTGTCGCTCTTATCAGCTATTTGCTCTTCGTTGATTTGCAAGACGTAATTCGCATTTATGCAATGACTTCTCACCTTTAACCCTACAGCTGTCGGATGTCAAACCATTGGGAACTTTAAGGCGTATTACTTTTGATTAATAATGAAAAATCTTACTCATTTTGAGAATGTTTTTTTTTTTGATAATATTTACTGCTCATTTTAGTCATCTGGCTTGAATCACGTAATGCTCAATTCAAAACCTGGTTTCTTTAGCCCCGTAGTTAGTTTGAGGGTTAATCAAAGTATTGATTTTGATTTCAATTTTGATTTGTGTCTAAAAAAAATAAATTATATTTTTGTTTTTCTTTCATCTCGAATTTTCTATTGAATTACCGTTATATTTTCTTCCGCCGTTTTACCAAGACTATGACTTTGAGTATTTTTGTTGCCTTTGTTCAAATGTGTGCGTTTATTTTCAAAGTCTTACGTTATATTGATTTGTTCTTATATCCCTCTCACAAATGCTTGCTTCCAAATGGCTTATCCAAAGTGACTTCATTCGAGCACAATCCTTAATTGAATCATCAAATAATTTTAAGAATCATTTTAAAAGGCACTCAAGTGGCTTCTCATTGTCAAATTGCTTTGTGTTGAAAAGGAAGAAATTGGAATATGTAATTTTGATGTCTAATTTAGTGTGAAATTGAAGTCTTATTCCTATGAAACATTAAAGTTAAATATAATATTAAATGCTGCCCAGCGTTCATAAATTTTAGCTAAAGAGTATGGAAAATATTATTAATTAAAAATTTCTAGGAATGCTCTCGAAAAAAATGTCCAACCTTAAGCAGTAGCTTGAAGCGTAAGTGCGTCTCTGTCAAAAATAGATAACTACAAGGACTGAGCGAAAAATTCTAACATTGTGATTGCATTATGCAGGGATTCACTTAACCAGGTGTGTTTTTTAACTGTACAAATTATAAAATGCTTTAAATTAAAATTTTTATTTTGGTTTTAATCTCTAAAGTCACAAATATAAATTTTTTAAGAGTTTTTTTTTGTGACTTTTATTTATGAAGTCGCAAGCGTAATTGATTTTGAAATTTGTCAGAAAGTGTTGCATACTTTTAGAGGCAAATTATTAATAGCGCCTAAAAGTAGGCAACGTTTTTTAAATTTTTTGAAATCGAGTTCGTTTTCCAACTCTTCAAAATTCTAAAATCGAGTTTGTTTCCCAAGTCTTCAAATTTCTGAAATCGAGTTCGTTTCCCAAGTCTTCAAAATTCCAAAATCGAGTTCGTTTCCCAAGTCTTCAAAATTCCAAAATCGAGTTCGTTTCCCAAGTCTTCAAAGAACATTCAAATTTTAGTATCGCATTCATGACGGGGAATCCCGATGACGGTCGGTGTCGCGAGTTTATACATTTTTCCTCAGCCGCACAACGTGCCATAAGAAGTTTTCACTTCAAAAAAAATTTTCATCAATCGATGGTGGCTGTAGATCACCAAGAAGGTGCTCGGATCTTGGAAAAGCCTGTTGTAACCATTAAAATTTTTACCGTCCATTTTTCTTTGTCCGAAATTTTTGTCATGTAACTCTTTCGTCATTCAACTTTTTTTTGCTTCAGCTTTTTTTGCTTTATTGTCGTGCAATTTTTATGCTGTCGAGCTTTTTAGTCATCCGACTTTTTCCTCATTCAACTTTTTTTCTTCCAAATTTTCGTCAACCAACTTTTTTGCCGCCTAAGCTTTTTATCACAAAAATTTTTTTAGTCCAACTTATGTATCGTAAATTTTTTACTACCCAACTTTATTTTTGCAAGGATATAACTCAAATAGTCCGAGTTTGCCCCGGTAGTGTTATGAAAAATCAATTTTTCACAATTTCAATCGATTGGTGTGCAAACTTTTTTTCCGGAAATGAACAAAAAATCGTCCCTTTTTTGGGACTGAAGCTCTCCTTGGTAATGTTAAAAATCAAATTTGGATCTTTTTCACCGATTAAGGTCACGCCTAGTGATGTTTAAAATCTATTGTTGACCTTTTTCCATCGATTGGTGCATAAAAATTGTTTATCATATATGAGACCAAATCAAACCGTCAAATGGTCGGGGGCGGCTGGAGGCTTCGAAAATCCGGATTGAGTACAGTAAAATTTATTAAATTAATAGGGCTAAATCACCCTTTTATGGGGTCAAAGACCCCTCCGGCGACTATAAAAGTGCGTTTTCGACGTTTTTCAGTCGATTGGTATAAATTTCCCAAATGTGCCAAAACAACCCTTTACGGCGATCAAAGGCCCCCAGATTTAGAAATATATTTCTCTTTTTTCCCATAGATTGGTGCACCAAATTTTATGAAATATTATATCAGCAAATAAAAAACAGTACTACATAAATTATTGAAAAAGTCTATTACAATGTTGCTAAACGAATAAATATTTTATGTAAATTCAGGAAAAGAAATCCAAAGTTTGCCACAAGTGAAGTCAAAATTTAAGAAATTTCGTGGTTAATATTAATAAAAATATTGTTGTGGCAAAAATGGAATAGAAAAGATATGGGAGCAGAAAACATTAAGAAAATTGTAATCGAGCCCTTTGAGAATATTATGATATCTGTGGTGCAAAGAAAAAAAAAATTAATATTTTGCTTAGTTTTCGAGATATCGATTCTTAAAAATGATATGATTTGTTGACCAATAACTCAAAATCCTGTCATACGATTTTGTCGTGCCCATTGAAACTTTTGATCAGGATGCTTAAGACTCACTCTCTGCAAAACATGGGAGCATCTGACTGAAACTCATTTTTCTTGCAAACATTGCAGAGTCCTTTCCCGGACCAAGTCAAATCACCACAAAATTAGATGAAACACAAAAACAATTAAAAGTTTAAACTGTTTGGCATGTATTTTATTAAACAAACTGCAGGGTTCATGAGGTAAAGCCTTGCGTTGCAGTTGTATAACCATTTAGCTAATACCTTCTGAACACAAGCCATGTGAAACGTTTTTGGGACTGCTAGTGATAAACTTAAAAAGTACAGGACCAGTTTGAAAGTATTGTAAGTGATTTGTATAGCTTGCTAAATTACATTGTACCTTTAAATTGTCATCCACTTCGTTAAAATGTGTGCTGGGGTTTTCAACTCCTAGTAATTTTTAAAAAGCTATTTTCGAAAGCAACCTTGTAAGAAGTGAAAAAAATTTAAGTGCTAAAAAAATATTTCATAAGCAAAGTAATGGCCAGATACTATTTGGATTGGAAAACTTTTTCCTCACTTTCAAAAGTGAGTCTCTGGTCCAGTTGATTATGTTTTTTCAAGTTTAGCCCAGAAGAAAGTTGCCCGGGTAATAATTTTTTTTTGACGGGAAATGAGCAACTGTTTTGTATTCACATTTTTTTCTAGAAGAAACACGTTTTAAGTATAAAATGTATAAATTTATAGCTTTTTTTCGGAAGAAATACACTTAATGTTTTCGGCCTTAGAATGCAATCTATTTAGCCTAAACATAAATCCGTTCCTGTGTGTGAATTACATTTCCATATATCTTTTTTTTAAACAGAACCTTTTCGTATTTTATAATTTTTTAACATAAAACCCAAATTAAACTTAATAAAGCACACGCATTCCCAAAACATCTTAATTAACAGCCAACAGAGTACAAGTGTGTCATGTCCAAAAACTTTATAGCCTCATGGAAAAATATGTAAATTTGATGAAAATGCCGTAGCTAAAAAAAAAAAAAGACTGTAAAACCAACAAAAGCAACAAATGTGCTGCTTCCATATACAACAGGTACCTACTACAGGTAAATTGGATTCAATCCACTCGTGCTTGTACTTCACAATGTACAAGGCGGCTTAACCATTTTTATAGGGGATGGTTGAATACCCCACTAAAGTTCATTGGTTGAGTGCGTTCACTACGCGTTGATATGTTTGTTGGCTGGCGTGCTGAATGCGCGGTTATTACCATCAAATTTTATTTTCCCAGTTCTTATATTTATTGTTTCGATATAAAAAATTGGCTTCACCGGTTGTAAGCAAACATTTTTTTTTTTTTCAATCATATCACACGCAACGAATTTCATTGAAACATAAAAGAGACTTCTTTTTTAACTTTAAAGCAACATGCCGCCGTTCTTTTGAAAATACGACGACCCAATGCTCTGCACCAATTCATCAGTATATCATTAAAATTTTTATCACGAACAGAAATAAGTCACAAGTTCAAGCATTTTGCTGTTCACAACGCATGAATTGAACCTACTTTTTTTACAACAACAACAACAACAACAACAACAACAACAATAATTATGTACGATGTCTTGTAAACACCGGAAGTGTTGGTAATTGACATTTTACAGCGCGCATTCCCTTTGTTGATGTTCCTATCAACTTATCACTGATATATCGTACAACAGTCGTACGTATGTATGTAAAGTAACCTCTTTACATCCATCATAACTGAGCTGAGTGTGGGTGTATTTGTATTTACTTTGCTTATGTTTGTTTATTTCAGTATAACGTTGTTGTTTCAGTCAAGTTTCTTTCGCTTTTGTGGTAACTACACCCGTAAGACACTTTTTTTACTGCACGTAAATTGAGATTTTCAACCTACACTACGTTGCTGAAGGCACAGCAGTTTTTCATTCATTGGTCTTGTTCCATTTTTTTTTGCAAACTTTTATATTTCAGCTGAGCTCTCAGAGTTTTCTTTTTTTCCTTTTTGACTATTTTTTACGAAAATTTATTTTTTACATTTCCAATTTAAATTAAATTTATGAGAGAGAGCTTAATATTGTATCAGAGTATGTTGTATCCTACAATTTCAACTTTATTTTTAGCTTGAAATTTCTTTGATTTTCTGCTTTATTCCTTAGTTTCTTCTTACACTTTTTGTACAGCAACGTCATCAAATCATTTAACCATACCCATCTTTCAGTAATCCACCTGCCATATAATTTATTGGCTATCCCACGCTGCTGTCATTCATGCTGTGGCCCATATTGGATCACTGTAGCTTCATTTTAATGTCATCTCATCTCAATTTGACGTTAAACGTTTGCGATTTATCCTTAGACTCTGGTAATCGATGCATGTTTTTTGTTCTTTTTTCTTATGTATTCTTTTCACTTTACTTTACTTTGCTTCGTTGATTTAATAACAAAAATTGCTACTCAATATTGAGAGAGATAAAAAACTTCGTTGATTTCTACTTTGAGATGAAAACTTAAAGCACTTAGTTGTTGTATTTTTGTTGTGAGCGCTTAAACTAAACGGAAATCACTTACTAACTCCTTAAGAAAAATAACTACTGAGCTGATTTGTACATTTCTCATTTTCTAAGGCAGCGATGGGCAAAATAGGAAAACTGAGCCAATTTAAGCTCTTCACAACAAACACGAAGTTTTTCTTAAGAAAAACAACCAAAACAACAAGCACATGCACTCGCCACTGCGATATGAACGCGATTGTTGTTAAAAACCGAAGCAAGCGAACAAGGAAACAACAATGCGCACATTGAGGACAGCTTCTCTCATTTCGTTTTATCAGTGTACTAAGATTTCCGCACTCATGTTACTCTTTTTTGATTCTTGGAATTAGCTTTTTTTCGTTGCTATCGAGATCGAATTTAAGGTGCGAATTTTTTCTGTTGTTGTAATTACTGTTTTCGTTGCTTTTGTTGTAACTAGCTCCTGCTTTCAAAATTTTGCCCATCTATGGCCTAAAGCAGTGTAGGATATTTCATAAGATACCATTGATACATGACTTTTCTTAAAGGGGCTATAGATCCTGGGAGTTTTTTCTAAACATAATTTAAGCACTAATCAAAAAGAAAACTAAAGGACAGATCCAATACTGAAAATCCGTAAAATAACCCTATACGAGTAGCAATTTTATAGTTTTTCTGAAAAATCGGTAACGAAGAAATTTTTTAACCATAAGGCTAAAAAGTTTCGAAAAAGGCACAGGAGGACTACTATGAAACTTCAGAGACCACCTTTATATGCAGCGCTTTCAAAGCACAACTCGCAAGCGAAGTTTTTTGAATTCTTAATGAACTTTGCCCTGAAGTGTATGTAGGTTTAGTAGGAGATGAACAATTTTACAACATTTAATGATTTTCCTACCATCCGCAATATTCTTGCTCAACTGTGTTCTTGAAAACATACTGTAACCCAATCCTTAAAACACAACATAAGAAAGCTGGAAGTTTTCGGCAAAATGAGTGTTTCTTCGAGGGCCAAATTTAAGAGATTAGAGGGATTAAAAATTGAAAGAAAATGCCTCAATTGGCAATAAATTGAAACCAAGTATACTTACTGGCTTTATGTTTGTTACGGTTTACAAATCATACAAGACATAGTAAATCGTTTAATATATGTGTAGACTGTGTATGAGCCCGGTCAACCTTTTTTTTCTATCAGATAAAATAGTTTTCGTTGTCAGAATGTTTTTGTATAATGAAAGAAGGAAGATAAAAGAATAAAACAAAACAAATTGTAGTTTTTAAAGCAAGGTAAAATTCCATTGCATACTTTTAATTGTTATAAAACGGTAAAACTAAGTCGTTAGATATACATAAGTAGAAAACAAGAGTTGGTGAGCGAAGCGAGAATTAGAGGACAAAACAAAACGAATTTAAAACATTCACAAACTTTCCCGAAAGCATCAAATTTGTGCCTGGTCAATTTTTACAAATTTTAATATTTCAAAACCATTTTTCTTTTTTTTTTCATATAAGACTTGAGGTACTATGCAACAGAACTCAAAAAAAAAACTATTTTCATTTGACTGTAAATAAAAGGGATATAAAAGTATTAAAATGGACTTTACCGGACTTTGGACCCATTTTTCGAAAAAATTGTATCGCATGAATCGAAAATGGATTTCGGAAGTGAAGGGGTGGTCTCTGAACCTCCTTAATTTTTTTTTGGAAAAATGGGTCCAACAAACCTTTTTAGAAGGGTCGGGAACCTCACTTGTCACTTCCAAAATTCATTTTCGGCCTTTTCCCATCGATTCGTGCAGTAAAATTTTTTTCGAAAAATGGGTCCAAAAAACCCATTTAGGAGGATCGGGGACCTCACTTGTCACTTTCAAAATCCATTTTCGGCCTTTTCCCATCGATTTGTGCGATAAAGTTTTTTTTTCGAAAAATGGGTCCAAAAAACCCATTTAGGAGGGTCGGGGACCTCACTTGTCACTTCCAAAATCCATTTTCGGCCCTTCCCCATCGATTCGTGCGATAAAATTTTTTTCGAAAAATGGGTCCTAGACACCTCTTTAGGAGGGTCAGGAACCTCCCCTGTCACTCCCAAAATCGTTTTTCGGCCTTTTCCCATTGATGCGTTGAGCACAATTTTTCTAAAAATTATAAGTGCATAATTATCATAAATTTCTTTCTTTTCAGAAACAAGTTAAGTATTTCCCTTTGGACTTTATTATCAATAATCCTAAGTTTTCTCCTTTGAAATTTTTTGCTTAGTGATCCAAGATATTATTCTAGGATTTTCCTCGTTCTTTCATAAAAAAAAAACTTTTATTTTCGCCTTTTGAAAAATAAAAGTCAAAAAAAAACTTTTTGCATGTGACTGTTAAAAATATAAGTTAAAAAAAACTTAAAAAAAAAAAACTTTTATTAATAAAAGTCAAAAAAAAACTTTCAAAAAAAAATTTTATTAATAAAAAAATAAAACTTTTAAAAAAAACTTTTCTTAATAAAAGTTTTTTTTGACTTTTTGAAATATAAGTTAAAAAAAAACTTTTACTTTTATTTTCGGATATAAAAGTTTTAAGGAAAGTTAAAGTTAACTTTTACCTAAAAAAAAACTTTTATAAAAGCTAAGACTATCTTGAATTAATATTCAAGGAGGAATAATTAAAATTCAAACCTAGACAGTTAAAATTGCATTTAAGTAAAAAAAAACATGAAAAGTTACATATAAAGTCAAATAAAACAACTCCTTCAATTTTAATTGTTCAACCTTGAAAATTAATTCAAGACAGCCTTAGCTTCAAGAAAAACTATGGCCAAAAGGATGTGCTCCAAAAAAAAAAAACAAGGCCAGCCAAAATGACAATTCTTGTTGAAATGGCCATATACTTTTGGAAAGTAGCTACAATAAATGTATGTCTATCGGCATTAAAATGTCATTGCTTGTGAAATTTAAATTTTAAACACAATAACCCTTTAATACATATAGTACCTACACTATTTGCTCCAATACTAATAACAATTGTCATTGTAGCAATGTAAAATAACAATTACTAAATGACAGCAAAAAAGTAAATATTATTCTTACTATGCATTTTCGATTGATTGCAGCTGCAACATTTTCTCCTTCTTGCATTCTTTTCAACATAAAAATCCAACAATAAATTTCCTTTTAAAAAAGTGAGTTCTTATTAAAAAAATGATTTTATGTCTTTTCTCTGCTAAGCTGAACTTAACTTTACTTAAGATGCATTACAGATGCAGCGAAGCATTCATGCAGCATCCATCCAAATGCTGACTTGTGTGCATCCATTAGGTATTCTAAATAATACAGACGATCAGAATATGAGAGCATTTCAAGTAAACTTAAGAATACGAATACGAAGAAAAATCTGCATATGTTGCATAAAAAACAAAAGATTTCCACATAAGCGTAAAGTTTAGAAGACGGAAACAAACAAAGAAAAAAATAGCAAATAAAAACCGTCCGTCCATGCCGTAACATCCAACCCTAGCAGAGCTTGAACCGTAACACAAATGCTGCACATGCACAAAAGACAAATTCACAATAAACTCTGCGTCAAAGTTAAACTGTTGACTGCGCCAGAGACTCAAATGACATAAGCAGCAACATCGATAGCAGCAGCAGGAGCAACAATGAAATGTACAACAGCATCGACAACAATGTTGCTGTCTTACGTGTCTTTGCATAAGATGTAAAATACTCGCATTTTATTTGTTTATATTTGAGTACACGTCGTTTTCTTTTTCTTCTGGCAATTTTTTCTTTTGGTCTTTAAGCCTTTTATACTGCTTCTTCTTCTTCGGCAGTTTTGCTTTGCAACAATTACTCATGAGTAACTGCAGTTTTAGTTTTTTTACAACTGTTGCTTGTTTGTCGAGTATTAAGATCTTGAAATTTAACACGTTCAATTTGTAAGCGCCATACACTGAAAAAAAAATATGTATGCACATCACTTGAATATCTGTAAAATGTAGTTAAATACTTAATAACAAGATTTGAACAGTTTTCGATTGCAAGTTTAGCTCTCATTGACTGTTGCTAGTCATCAACTATTACCCTCTAGTTCAGAGGTTCCCAAACTTTTTGTTCTCATAGACCACTTATAAAATTTAGCTGGTTCCGGTAGACCCCCTGAATCTACGTTTCTATCATATTCCCAAAACTCGACAAAAAATGTGAAGATGGAAATTTGCGTTTCGGCTGAGTTCCAACCACGAAATAATAGTTTTCGAAAAAAAAGTGAGAATTGATTGGTTTACTAATTAATTGATTGTGCTGTGAGTGAATGTGAGTGTGGATGTTAAAAAAGTAAAGTTGGCCAGTCAAAAAGTGATTCCATCCAACTTTACTTTTTTGACATCTACTCACAGCACAAGGAATCAATCAATCCACACTTATTTCATTTAGAAAACTCCCTATTCGGAGTGGTAAAAAGAAACAGAAAAAAAAATTTTATTTTTTTGTGTTGTGTTTATTCAAATATGTTATTATTACACTATTAATTATTATTGTTATATTGTAATATTTAATATGATAGCTGTCGTAATATAATTAAATTTTTATCACAAAATAGTCATAATTTCAATGGGTTTCAGTTTTGCTAGGAATAACTGCAAATATCCCCGTTCCGTGATATTCAATCTACTTCTTTTTTTTTTGTTAAAAGGTTTGTAACGACACTAAAACTTTTTTCGACAAGATATGACGAGGGGAACGCTATCAAAAGCTTTCTCGCAATTCCCCACAGTACAGGATATTTTTCAGGTATTTCTGCCTGCAGCCAAAATGTTTGATACCCTCTTTTAAATTTCAGCTTCAGCTCCTCATTAGTGCTAAGCTCGAGCAGCTTCTCTTATAATATCACATTCTCCACTTCCGTTTCATCAAATGGATTTATGATCCATGGTAGTATTTCCATCGTCAGAATATCTTCGAATCTGATCTGAAATCTGAAGACAATCTAACATTTTAGTTCTTCACTATCGAAAGCAGATAATTTTTCGTGGACCCCCGCTTACGAATTGTGAACCCCCATTTTTTTGTCAAGACAGCGTAGACCCCCGTTGAGTCTCCCATGGACCCCTTGGGGTCCACCTGGACCACTTTGGGAACCAATGCTCTAGTTCTTCATGAAAAAAAAGCAACTTTTAAATTTTGTTAAAATAAAAAGCTGTTAGGGGAAGTGGGCCCCCCCTTAAACAAATTGTTCTAGATCACAATAGCGAAATAACTTATATATACTACAAGTGTATGCAAAAACCAAGATGATGAACAAGAAAAGGGGCCTCCAATGGGCTCTTTATATGCGTATTAACGATGTGACCAAAATAATAAGGTCCTTTTCCTTTCTCATAAAAACACCAAAAGATCCTTGTCTTATCTTAAACTCCCTGTAAATAGCTGAATATTTCGCCACTTGGGGCTATAGACCCCTCTGGCTCTACGTTAATCCACCGCTGCATAAGCCACAATTTTAGACACTACATTGAAAAAAAAAATCGCACATTTAATTGCCTCAATCTGTAATATAAAAATGAATCGCAAAATGTGTTGGTAAGCGCATAACTCAACAACGCCTGGACCAATTTGGCCAAATCTTTTTTTAAAATGTTCGTTGAAGCTCAAGGATGGTTTTTACGGCGAGAAAAATTAGAGGGCATATTTAGGGTGGCCCTCAAACATAAATATTTTTGAAATAGCATTTTCACGAAGACCGATAAATTGATTCACATGGAATTTACACCACGTAGCTTTTATATTAAAAGACATGGTTTAGTCTATGAGACATTTATATAGGCTACATATTTAGGGTGGCCCTCATACAAAAATATTTTTAAAATAGCATTTTCCCAAAGACCACTGCATCGATTCACATGGAATTTACACCTCGTAGCTTTCATATTAAGGGACATGGTTTGGTCTATGAAACTTCTATTTAAGGCGCATACTTAGGGTGGCCCTCAAACAAAAATATTTTTAAAATAGCATTTTCACGAAGACCGATGAATCGATTCACACCGAATTTACACCACGTAGCTTTTATATTAAGAGGCATAGTTATGATTACAAAACTTTTATTTAGGCTGCATATTTAGGGTGGCCCTTACACAAAATATTTTTAAAATAGCATTTTCACAATGACCAGTCCATCGTTTAACATAGAGTTTAGACCACGTGCCTTTTATATTAAGAAACATAGTAAAGTTCATAAAACTTTTATTTAAGGTGCATATTTAGGGTGGCCTTCATGCAAAAATATTTTTAAAATATCATTTTCACAAAAACCACTACATCGATTCACATGGAATTTACACCACGTGTCTTTTATATTAAGAGACACTGTTTGGCCTATAAAATTTTTATTTAGGGTGGCCCTCATACAAATATATTTTAAAAAAAATCATTTTCACTATGACCGGTTAATCAATTCATACCGAATTTACACCACGTAACTTTTATGTTAAGATGCATAGTTAAGCCTACAAAACTTTTATTTAGAGTGGCCCTCATACAAAAATATTTTTGAAATAGCATTTTTACAAAGACCACTGCATCGATTCACATGGAAGTTACAACAAGTATCTTTTATATAAGGAGGCACAGCTAAGACCGTGCAGTACCACGCTTTCAATATAAGAAAATACCAAAATTGGTGATGCAGATGAATGAGTACGGGAAAAAAGAAGTTTCAATGAGAAAATTCGAATAAAACAACATTTTGTATATATCAGCAATTATTAGATGCAGATGATTGAGACTTGGTAATAATATAAAACTCAAAAACTATAATAAATTAAACTCATCGCACCACCTAGCAGTAAGGTACTTTATGTAAAAGAGTAGGGACAGAAGTTGATTTCGCTTTAAAAATGGGCTGATTCGCTTTAACATTCCATAGCATGAGTTCATACAGCTTCGCGCCACCTACCGGTAAGGGCAGAACAACGTCTGCCGGGATAGCTAGTTGTTCTATAAAACTATTTTCAACTTTTCTGAGTTTTTACGAAAGTGTGCTAGTAATTTTTGCACTGAGAAAAATATAATCATAAATATTCATAATAACGCATACTCTTATGCTACTACTTGTAAGCAATTTTTTTTAGTATGGAAATTCGGAGCACCTATGTCCAAATGTAGAAAATTAGATAATAATACTTTAAAGTTTAAATAACTGTAACTAAAGACCTTAAACAAACTTGGCTCTCAAACAATTATAATTTCCAATTTAGATATTTACGTACATCCATACTATTTATATAAAATTGCTTATACGGCAATGGTTTGTAACGCTTTGGCGCAAAATACGCTGAATCGATTTTAATAATTTCTTTTTTAAAACAACTTATTTATGCTAAAAAATGTTTTTGCATACTTATTATTTTATTTTTAAAGTTAAATATTTTTAAGGCAGAAGTTTTTGCAGAATCTTACACAAAAATTGTCGTAAGATTTTTCGTTGCTTATGCTGCTTCATGAATTCTGTGTTGTTATTGTTGTATTTGTATACGTATTTATTTGACTTCGAAGTGCAAAGAACAAACTCTCTTAACTTTCCCATTTTTTTAATTTTGCAGAGAGAAGATAAAATGAGATATTATGAGAATAATTTCATTATAAAATATGCGACGGGATATGCATGTGCGAAGCCGCGGGTACCAGTATGATAATATAATCAATGTAATTTTTTGCAATTTTTGATGTTTTTTTGTGACCACCACCTCAAAAATTTAAACTTTTTCTTAAATCAATGACGATGCTCAACTAATTTGTTAAGAAAATGCGGTTTGCTTACGATTTTTTTTTGCTGCATCTATTTTGACACCATATGCTGAGAAGTGCCAATAATGGAAACATATCGTAAATTGCTATTTTCTGATAGTAAAAGCTCGAAAATGTTCAAAATGAAACCCCTTTTAATAAGTACTATAATTTTTTGTCATGGCTGAATATCATAGAATGTTCATCAATTGATATAGAGGTTCCCAAATATTGTCCCATTTTGCTTTGCTTATGTTGTATATTAACAATGCCTTGATAGTACGGAGAAGGAGTTAATTTTCTATATTTCCATTAATTGTGCGACAGCTACTTTTAAGGTTTCATTGCTATAAATTCAGTTTTTTCTTGTTCTACTTGTACACTCAATCGTTTCGAATTTTTGAATTAAAAATTTTACTTGTTTACTAGGTTTCAAGCCACTGACACCAAAATAAACAAGAATAATTCCAACAAAAATCCCAAACAAGTTATAATTGAATTGGCGCCAATTGACTACCAAATAAGATGGAGGAAGTAAAACAACAAGAAAAAGCAAATAAATTTTGGGTAGCAACATTCCCAAATTAATTATTCGCTTGAACTTAATTAAGCTCAATTTGAGTGAAAATTGCCGAAAGCTCGAAGTTTTCAACACGAAAATGGAAACCAAAATGTAAGCCTTAAAAACCTACACACACACACACGCTCAAGGGCACCAACAACAACCAGCTTTGCATCAACTTGATTACATAGCAATTATGATAAAAAATTACATTATAATTAGTTTTAATTACATAAAGTTGGCAAAGAAAAACCTCAAAAAAAAAATTCATTTCTAGCGAAAAAGGACTCTGCGGATTCCAGTAAAAGTCACATTTCTGTCTGTCAACTGCTGTCAATTTGAACATTTGACTAAAATGATTTAAGCGCAATTTTCATGTCTGCAAGGCGAAAAAAAACTGTAGCACATTTATGCCATTAAAACCAACTGGCAACTAATTAATTAACTTTCTGACTAAAGAACCTCATAAAAGTGCACGCAAAGCCTGCTGGTTTATACCCCGTTGTATGACTGACATGAACATTAGGCATTTTTTGGTTTCTCTCATTTTTTTCATCAAAAAACCATCAAATCAATATTTTGAGGTTATGACACGCAGGTCATGTTAAAAAAATTCAACTCCAGACATCAGCTGACAATAAAGTAAAAAAAAGAAGCGAAGAAGAAAGACATTAATATTTCAACGCCAACTTTGCGGAACATTTAATAGAGTAGGTCACAGACACAGACGATATCATCCAATAATAAAAAAAAAAAATCATACGAATTTATTGTCTGCAAAATGACAGTAAGTAAAAAAGAAATGTCAACAAAGTGCAATGAAATAATAAAAAAAATATTCAATATAAATGAAAAATGTTATGGAGTCACCTGTCAGCTGTCTGAAATATTAAACAAGTTTGCACATATTAAAAGAAATGAAGAAAATATTTCACAAAAACAACAGACCCATGAGATAAGGAATGTAGAGGGACCATACACTGAGAGAACGACTAGTTAAAATATAACATAATATATGATATGGAGCAATTAAATATTTGATTGAGTCAAACATAATATGTTTCAACCAACGTCTACAACTATTTGATCCAAATACAATATGTTTCACCCAAATAAATACTTATTTGATTGCTCTATATCAAATATGCATCTGTTATATTCAAAGAAATCGATTTCTCAGTGTTGGAATTCTAGAAACTTTTTTATACATATACACACAAAGCTAAATCCAATAAAAGTAACTTATTTTGCAAAACATTAAGCCTTTCAGAGCTTAAATAGAGAGGCGTGGCAGTTAGAAATAATATTGATTAGTAATAATTCGTGAAAGTTTCTTTACAGAGCAAAGGCACTGTGTAACGTAATTTGAATGACAAATGTTGCTGTCTTCTACTGTGGCATTGATTGAGTTGGTAGACTATGACAGAAGGTCATCAATAACAAACACAAGAGTCATCGATGGAATGTAGATATGTATGTAAATTTGAAGAACTCCGACTTTAATGGAATACACAGTGTGGCTTAAAATTTTGCCACAACAGGATTGAGCAGTCAGTGCAGCAGCTCGTTATCCAAGAACAACATTTCAATTAGTTTTTATTTTAATTTGACCACTGGTTGAAGTTTAATAATTATAATGAAATACAATAAAAAACTAAAAATTGTTGTTGCATCAAGAAACTGACATAAAAAACAACTATTTTTTGTCATCTTTCTCCAAATTAAAAATCATGGCAATGTGTAATCCTATTCATATCTTTATCCCTTTCCTAGGGTTCATTCTATCTCCATACCGAATTTCACCAAAATCGGTCAACAAGATTAGCTGTAACAAGAAATTTTCTGACTGAGGGCCTGTAGCCGCCCATTAAAAGTCAAATATCTTTCCCCAGGGTTCAATTTATCACTGTACAAATTTTCATCAAAATCGGTATATTTAGCAGCAAAAATGTATTTTCTGTTAAAATTTTATAAAAATTCGGAGTAGTGGTTTAGCCATGGCAGCTTTTTTTCCAATTAAGGGCTGTGCCACGCCCTCAAAAAGATTACAGAGTTTTTGATACCCATCTTAGAGATCAATCTACTTCAAACCAAATTTCATCAAAATCGGTTCATTATTTTAGTTGTGGAAACGAATGTTCCAGTTAGTGGCGTGGCACCGCCTACTATTGGAAAAAAATTACACTCCCCTTCACAGCCTTTGCAAAAAAAAAAAAAAAAAAGCGACTGTGTTGTCTTATGGCAGTTAAAAAGGGACGGAACCCTTTTGCCGCTTCCAATTTGCATACTATCGAAATGAGCTCAATAATAAATTAGCAATCATGTAACAAATTGTAAGGGTCGGTGGCCTTGTAATCTATTGTGACCGCCAGGAGATGAGCAACTTTACAACCAAATAAAAAAGTCCCAATGGTGCAGGAAATGCGACAAGCTCAGAGGATTAATTTTTGTTCAAATTTGAAAGAACACTTTACACAAACCTTGCGCGAATGTAAATGGTCAACATTCTCGAAGGCTTGCTCTCGACGAAACCCAGTGTCTAATTTCTATCTGGAAGTGTTGTTGTTTTTTGGAAAAACTCTTGCCAATAGGTATATCAGTAGGGCTAGTGAATATTTCACCATTTATTAAGAGAGTTGTAATGGACGGTGACAATTGATCCTTCACTCCCTTATCGAATGATGAAATATAGTTGCTAACTTTTGAAGGATTAGATATTTTTTCGCGCATGTTAAGATCGTATAGAAACTTTTTGAAACTTTACCAATGCGTAGCTATTAGTATCAGTAAACTTTTTTGTAATATTTCTACTCTTATCGGCTTTTACGAATTTTTTTTTAATACAATTCGATAATTATTGACTTATGTTGACTTTTTTGCCACTATTTGTAACACTTTAAATTTTATCGAATTTTTCGTCACATTACCATCTACCTTTATCAAGTTTCTCTTCTTGTATGCATAGAACACAACGTTGACCTGGTCGAAAACTGGATACAACCGGAAATTGTCTGAAAGAGGGATTCTCCAAAACGATTTCTGTATAATTTTTTTTTTTTGATCGAAGGAAATGTCATGGAGGGGTTTTGGTTCTCCTGAAGGACGCTCTTAGAAAAAAAAAACGTGTTATTGTTATACTCAATATCGAGCCTAAAAATCGAATATTTTGGAATTTTTACATAATTTAATTTAAATTTCAGCTGACTTTTTTTTTCTTCACGCAACCGCAACGATTGTAAGCTTTTTAAATTTTGTTTGCAGTTTATTCTCAAAAATTATCGACCGTTTTAACCCTTAAATGCATGGGGTTAGCCCCCAATATGGAGACCAAGCTCTTTTTATGTAAAATCAGACGCTGACTACGAATTGGGCAATCATTTTCCTGGGAAATGCACCGTTTTCCCGGAAAAGCTCAAGAAGTGTGATTTGATCAGTGTACCAAATATGGTACACGATGCGTTAAGCCTATATATTTGAAATGGTAAACTCTTTTTTAGAAACTTTTTTTTTATTAGAAATTAATTAAAAATGAATAATTATGAAATATGGAAATTATCAATATTAAATTCACTGATGAGGGTCACTTTTAAAGTTATTTGTAAACTTAACGTTCGACCACTTTGACAGCTTACTGGGAACTGAAAGTGGACATCGGAGAGCTGAAATTCCTGCTACAAGTTGGAGCAAAACTTAATGCGATGCAGGTTGTTTGGGTAGACTTGGCTATGATTTTAGGCACGTACCATATATGGTATGCTACGCATTTAAGGGTTAATTAGTTTTGTTGCTGTGAGCTTTCACATTTACTTTTCAAAAAACTATTTGTCTAATTTACAAAAAATATTGTAATAGTTATCTGATCCTACCTATAAAACTTATATAATTCTTTGTACTGTGTGATTTTGGGCACAGATATGGATTAAGACACATTTCCGTGACATTTTTTTCTATATTGACTTTCTTTAAGTGTCACACTTTTCCAGAAAAACACCTGGCCTGCCTTTTAAACATCCTTATTTCAGGCCAAGATTTTTGTGAGCGAACCATACCCTGAAGGCAAAACAGTAATATTCATGGTTCTTAACATTAGAGTAAAATCACCAACGGGAAACAACTTCGGTCTGCTGAAATTTTTGAATTCCTACAAGGCCACTGGCTTCGAAATGAATTCAATCCCGGTCACTTGGTGATCCTCTTAGAACTGAAAGATCTCTGAAGCTGGCGCAAGCTTTTTGCTGTACTCCAAACCAACTAATTAGTGTCTAACGGTGCAGAAAACTCCAATAATTTCTTTTAAGCTCTGAATTTTTGCAGTTATCTTGTATTTTGGGTTCACCTACTTCTTGGAATATTCGAGAGAGTTTCCATTATCGAACATTTTTTCTGATAGAGAAAGTGTTCTATAGATAATGCTTCTTGCATTAGCCTCACGTATTTTTGAGGGAAATTTTGAGAAGAATTTTTCCCCACTTTCACAATTTGTCATTTAACGTTTGCTTGCTACAACAGCTTTAACACATCATTGCTTAAGACAATTTCTGTGATAAAAAAGCGTATAAAAAAACTTTCAAACTTTAAATAATCAATCCCCTTCCTTTCAAATTCAACCCCAACTATTCAATAGCATTTCATATAGAAAGTGGAAATACCATGCATTTTAGCTGTCAACAGCAATGAAAACTTATAAGATAAAAAGCAAATAAAAAAAAGAGAAATTATAATAAAACTTTATACCAACAGCAGTAAGTAGTTACAAGAACAAATTGTTTGACCAGTGGACAAGCCAGGAGTTGTTTATCTTGGCGAAAATAAAAGTGCTGCCAAGTTTACTTTTTTATTCAACAGCGCTGGCGTAAAGCCAACAAAGAACGTTTCATTTTATAGCTCTGTAATATCTCTGAAACAATAGGAGAAGTGAGAGCGGCAGTAAATGCTGTAAAAGTGAAAAGTCTCACTCTATTGACAGAGACATTAAGCAAGAAATATTTGTGTTTGTCCCTGGTAATAAAATAAGAGAAAAGCTTGGCAAAAGTAGCAAAAAATTACACATAAAATGGAGCAAAAAACTGCTTTGGGAGCATTTTTTTTTTTTGTTTCTCTTAGATACACAGATAAATTATGTTGTTTACATTGTTGTTGTAATGTTTACAATTATACACTTTTTCGCATTACTCTTTGGCTGCTGACATTGGTATAAATGATCTAAATACAACAAGAAAAAGGCAGCAAAAAAATAACGCATACTGTCTGACTTTTTTTTAAACAAACAACAAGAACTTATAAGAAATACTTTGAAAGGGCGCTTGGGAAAATGAGGCAGTGACGTGTTAGACGCCATTGTTTTTGTGACCTTTTCAAGGGCTTTTATTGTGAATATTTAGTGTTTTGCTTGAATTCGTTAAGTCTAGTCAAAAAATCACCACAGTGAGTAGAGACAATATTAAAGGATTTTTCAATAGGGACGCTACAAAAGTAGACCAAACGACGCCATATTTTTTCCCGCTCTTTTGACATTTCTCTTAAGTAAGGTTTGCCATTTCATCATGGAAAGATATACGATCCAACAACGAGTCGAAATTATTAAAATTTACTACCAAAATTCGGAGTCAGTGACCTCAACTCCTGTCTGTCAGATCAACAAATGAGCGTCTAGTGGAAAAATTTGAATCCACAGGCACAGTACAAATTGTTCCCGTGCCAATGAGACAAAGAAGTGCCTGTAGTGTCGAGATTATTGCTTCCGCTAGCGCATCAATTGAGGAAGACCCAAATCAGTCTCTCATACGTCGTTCTCAAGCGTTGGGCATCTCTGTGACGTCGTTGTGGCGAAGGCCTACATCCTTACAAGATCAAACTGACGCTAGAACTGAAGCCGTTAACCAGAATCGTCGTATGTTCGTGAATTGGGCTGAACAACAACTTGAAAATGATCCGGATTTTCATCGAAAAATCATCTTCAGCGATGAAGCTCATTTCTGGCTGAATGGATTCGTCAATAAGCAAAATATGCGTTATTGGTCAGGCAGCAATCCACACGTACTCCATGAGTCAACATTGCATCCCGAAAAAATTACGGTTTGGTGCGGTTTATGGGCCGTAATTCTTCCGTGATAATCAAGACCCGGCACGTTACTGTGAATGGGAATCGCTACCGCTCAATGATAACCGAATATTTTTGGCCCAACTTGGATGATATGAACTTGGACAATATGTGGTTCCAACAGGACGGCGCCACAAGCCACACAGCGAATGTCACAATCGATTTATTGAAAACCAAGTTTGGTGAACGTGTTATCTCACGAAATGGCCCAGTCAATTGGCCGCCTCGGTCATGCGATTTGACGCCGTTAGACTATTTCCTGTGGGGCTACGTCAAGTCTATGGTCTATGCCAACAAGCCAGCGACGATTGATGAACTTCGTACGATTATCGAACGTTAAATTGCAGCAGTATCGGCCGATTTATGCTTGAAAACTGTCGAAAATTGGGTTCAGCGTCTGAACTTCTGCAGGCGTGCCCGTGGTGGCCATGCAAAAGAAATTGAGCTCCATACATAATGGCATCGAATGTTCTTTTACAAGAATAAAGAATTGATATTGATATCCCAAACCGTTTTTATTTTATTTAAAAAAACTTTTGTAGCGCTCTTATTGAAAAACCCTTTATACATGGATAAGCGTGGCAGTTCCACTGTCGCTCCCACCTTTGATGAGTACGAAAAATTAAAAAGTTTGTGAAAGTTATCACTGAGCAACGAATTTTAACTTTGGTTAAGAAAAACAATATTTATGAAGATAGGCGTGGCAAGTCAACTGCTTGTATTTACAGTGATGAAGAATGTTTAAAAATTTAGTTCTTTAAGAAAACTGTTGCATACGACTGATTCCACTTATCGCAAAATTATTCCATAGTTGCCAAAAAAAGTTCCATAGTTGCCTCATATATTTTTGTGTCCTCTCGGCAAATATAAATTAACGAAGATTAATAAGACAGTAATAAATATTAATATAATATTAAAATATTTCATCTGCAGCAACATTGTCATGCACTTTACGGATGATATAATTTAATTTCAGGATTTACTTAAAATGTCTTAAATGATAAATGACTTTATTATGAAAAGCAACACTGAACACAAAATTGCCAATGACAGTCGACGCCTTTACGCACGCTGGGGCTTTTAACTGATTATAAAAATTATTTAAAAAAATTAAAACGAATTCAATAATACAATGCGTCAGACAAATCGGCAACCAACCAACCAGCATGCACTCAACAGGATGTGCGTATGATGGCATACGTCAGATGCCATCACCAACAGAGTGTGTTTGGTGTGATACAGTTGTTTAATTGTGGTTGTGGTGGTATTTTATATAATTAAATATTTTCTTTTTTTTAAATAAACTGACATAACATTTTCGTTGCAGTAAAATTATAAATAAATTAACGAAAGAAAATTTGAATAGCAGCAGCAAACAACAAAAATGCATTAATATTTAATGCAACACTCCATGATATTGCTGTGCTAAGATTAAATTTCAACACAAAATTTAAGACTTTGTATGTGCAAAGTTTATTCAACTTTTAAATTTCATATCAGCAATAAAGTTGCCACAAATGTCAAAAATCAGCTTTAAGAACTTTCTCAAATATGCCAGCGCGGGAAAGGTCCTTTTTGTGTTCGCGCGACGCATAAATTTCCACTTGCATTTTTGTTTTTTTTTTTTTATAAAGTACCAAACTTTGTGAGGAAATTTAAATTTTTTGATAACAGACACAAAAATTTTTTGTGGACTAGGTTAAAAAATTATATATTCCTGTAGATAGCTACGACGAAAAAGTTAGGTTTTTGTTTGTTAGTCAAGTTAAGCTAAATATTTTTGTATTTATTTTAAGTTTTCTTTATTCTTTTGAAACAATTTTATGACAAAAGGCTGTCAAAGTAAATAAAAATATACTTACATAGATGATATGATATTAAAAAGTTGCAGAAATGAGAAAAATATGTGATAAAAAGTATCACACTAAGTTGATAGAAAACACAGAATTTTAAGTAGCTCAAGTCTTTTTGGCTTTGAACTTTGAGCTATAGCGCTTATTCAAGCCTGAAGATCAGAATATATTAGAGGTCTGCGTAAGCGCATTTGAAACAGCCATCAAGTCACTTGCCACATTGCAAGCTTACCAAGTTTCTATATACGCAAATCAGAAATCAAAACAACAAAAATCAAAGCAAGAGAGGTGAGCGCTGCAACCGCAACTGAAATGCTCTACCAGTTCAAGCACAAATATGAGGGCAAGGCTTACGTTATCATGCTTCCTTTTACTCTTAATTCGCAATTTGTCTGTTGAGAACCAAAAATGTCAATTCCGAGAATGTAGAAATAAAAGAAGCTCGCTTCAATGTGTGCTTTGTTGTTGTTTGCTTGAGTGATAGCTTCTTTTTTCCATAGGAAAAATGAAGTTTTTATTGTACATGTTTTGTTGATTTGAACAACGTTCACAGCGGACTACAAGTAACAAGCAAACGAAGCTTAGTCATTTCATTGTATCGTTCTTTTTCGTTCTATTGTTACTGATGAGTTTCAGTGTGTCAAACTTGACCTATACTTATAGTCTGACGTCACAGCAAGTGCACTTGCGCAGACCTCTAGTATATACAGTGAAAAGTAAGCCTGGACAAATGTAAAGTTTACTACCCATTTTTGTTGGCTCTCTTCAGCAAAGATTTTAGTAAAAGAGAAGGTAACACTGCAACCATTTGAAATGTTAGACATAGAGGTGGAAATAAGACTGACCGACAGACATATTTTTGGAAAGCATTTTATTAAATCTGACTCAGCGATATCCACTATGGCTGGAGAAAAATTGATTTATTCATGCATTGTCAAAACGGCGTAATATGGCATAAATATAATAAGCTTTTTACATGATTTAAAGCTTCAAGCTTTAATGGATGGAGCTGCTTGTAGAAGTCCACGTAAGTGGAAAAATTTCCTGATTGCCACTCAGTTGGGAGTGGCCAGGGATGATTCTTTTGCAAGCAGTTCAAGCAGCTCACAAACTTCCGGCCTTTTTTTGGCCAAGTATCCTCTGGAGATCCCTTGGACACCCGTCCGGGGGTGAGCTAATTGTGAGAAGAAGAGTCTCTCCTAGACTTAAAACTTGGAATGTGTGCGTAGGGTTTGGGTCCCACCACACATTATCATCATTTCCAATGAAAACCAAATCAGCCTCAGATAATAGCCCCCACTACGATGACGACCACTGCAAACGAAAAACGGACAATGATTTACGGATATGCACCTGGAATATCCGGACCCTCCATAGGGAAGGTGCAACTATCCAACTGGCGGAAGCCCTCGTAAAAATAAAGGCTGACATCACCGCCATCCAGGAGATGCGATGGAAAGGACAAGGCTGCTCTAAACGGACGAACTGTGATATCTACTACAGCGGCCATGCGGAGAGGCGCGAATTTGGTTGCGGATTCGTTGTAAGTCGAAAATTACGCCACCTAGTTTCCCGGTTCACGCCAATAAACGAAAGGTTGGCTACGATCCGTATCAAGGCAAAATTCTTCAACATAAGCCTAATTTGCGCACACGCCCCGACGGAGGAAAAGGACAATGCCACCAAGAATGATTTCTACGCGAGCCTAGAGGACGTGTATGACCGTTGTCCGACCCACGATGTAAAAATAGTCCTCGGCGATTTTAACGCGAAGGTCGGAAGAGAAGGCATCTTTGGCGCTACAGTCAGTCAGTTCAGTCTCCACGAGACCACTTCAAACAACGGTCTGAGACTGATCGACTTCGCCGCAGCGCGAAACATGGTAGTTAGTAGTACCAGATTTCAACACCTCGACATTCACAAGGCCACCTGGCTATCCCCGGATCAAAAAACGAAAAACCAAATTAATCATGATTTGATCGACGGAAGGCACGCTTCAAGCGTTCTGGATGTGCGTACATTTCGGGGGTTCAACACTGACTCCGACCACTATCTTGTTGCAGCTAAGATCCGCATGCGGCTATGCAATGCGAAGAATGTACGCACGGGCATGCAACGAAAGCTGGACGTTGCCAAGCTGCAATCACAACGGACTGCCGAGGCGTACTCCGCTCAACTCTCGGTTAAGCTCAACCAACCAACCTCTGGAGCCGGCGACGCCGGTGGACTTTGGACACGCATCTCCCACTCCATGCGCGCTGCTGTTGAGCAAGTCATTGGTTTTCGACGCCCACAACCTCGAAACCAATGGTATGACCAGGAGTGTCGCGATGCGACTGCTGAAAAAAAAGCCGCATACAAGAAAACGCTGCAGTCAGCCGCAACGCGAGCCGTGCGAGAAAACTACTGCGAAAAGAGGAAGGAAGAGAGGCGCATTTTCAGACGTAAAAAAAAGGGAGCAGGAAAAACGTGAGCGTGGGGAACTTGAGGTGCACCAGGGCAAGAAGGATGCACGAAAATTCTATCAACAAGTTAAGCGTCTAACTCAAGGTTTCAAGCTCGGAGCATCCACTTGTAGAGACGAAAATGGAAATCTGGTTACAGATACAGAGAGTGTACTGAGGTTATGGAGGCAGCATTTCTCCAACTTGCTTACGGGCGATGATTCCACCAATTCCGCCCAGAGAGAATGCAGTACGATACCACCAATCGGTGATAACGCAGTGGAAGTACCATCACCTAGCCATGAAGAGGTTCGAGTTGCTATCCAGCGACACAAAAACAACAAAGCAGCGGGTGCTGACGGCCTGCCAGCTGAGTTGTTTAAAGCAAAATATAGCTAGTGGAAAGCATGCACGACGATTGGAATCTCAGCGTGCTTTGTCCTGTAATAAAGAAAGGAGACCCGACAATATGCGCCAACAATAGGGGTATCAGTCTTATTTCCATCGCATATAAGATCCTCTCGAGCGTATTGTGTGAAAGATTGAAGCCGTATACAGAAACGCTGATCGGATCCTATCAGTGTGGCTTTAGACCTGGTAAGTCCACCATAGACCAGATTTTTACACTACGCCAAATCCTGGAGAAAACCCATGAATATCAAATCGACACTCACCATCTCTTCGTCGATTATAATGCTGCGTTCGATAGCCCAGTGCGGGATTGCCTATACGCAACAATGTCTGAGTTCGGTATACCTGCAAAGTTGAAAAGGCTCTGAAGGATGACGTTGAGCAATACGTGTAGCTCCGTCAAGGTAGGGAATGACCTCTCCGGAACTTTTAATACCGAGCGAGGTTTCAGACAAGGCGACCCGCTCTCGTGCGATCTCTTCAATTTCGAAAAGCCGGTGTGCATCATAATGGCACCATTTTCTTCAAAGGTGTTCAGCTCCTTGCGTACGCTGATGATATTGATATTATCGGTCGGAATAAGAGAGATGTTACTGCTGCTTTCACTGCTATTGAAAAGGAATCAGCCAAAGTGGGTTTGACGGTAAACGAGGGCAAGACGAAATACATGATGTCTACTAACAACAACAAGAGAGCACGGGATCAAGACTCTCATGTTACCTGGGCAACGACGAAGAGGGAGACCATGCCTCCGGTGGATAGACCAAGCTGAGGAAGCCCTAACCGCGCTTGGCATTAACGATTGGAGAAGGCGGGCGCAAAACAGAGGCGCCTGGCGAGAGCTAATGAGGTTGGCCGTAACCTGACAACGGGTTGTTATGGCCATCTAAGTAAGTAAGTAAGAGTACTAATTTCACAACATCGATGCCAAGCAAACAATAGCTTAGATAATTTTTCGTATGCAGCATTTTCTTTGCGAATCATATGCTGAATGCTCTTATTGTCAATGTTCTAACCACTTGCAATATATCCTGTAATTAAATCGATTGACTTCCTTAAACAGTAATAGGGCAGCTATCATAAAAAGAGTTTGGTTTTCAGCAGATCTATGCAAAAACGAAAACATAACAGGCTTGGAAGTTTTCACTCTTCGGCATAAAGGTCACTGATGATTTCATTTAGCATTAGATGAAACTTGTATTATTAGCTTTAGCTGCTTTCATTATTTCGTTTTATGCAATTTTTTGGTGTTATCACCGATTGTACTGAAAAGTTGGCTTATTTTACAAAATTGGATATTTTTCATTGTCATGTGGTGTGTTATTCGATATTAAATTTACAAAGTTTCTTTTGCAAAATTCTGAGAAAAAAATATTATAACAAATAAGTTACGACGAACTTAAGCTATAAAGGTCATTATATGTCTCAACGCAGTATTGAAATTCCAACTTTATGAGGCTTATAAGATATGTGTAATAAATTATATCAAAGTTACTAATTTAGATGAAACTCAATCTAAATTATACCAACTCTTGTGCAACGTCATCTTGAGGACTTAAATCAATGTGAATGAAGTCACTTCAATCAGCAAATGAAATGCGCTACGTTGCTAATTAATAACTCGAGTTAGTCACAGCAGCAGTAAACCTGCAATCCAGCAATTTAGCAAAATATTCTCAACTAAATACAAGTAATGTAACTGTAACTACATAAGCAGATACAACGAGTACCAGCAAATTTATTGTGTTTACGTAATTAGGCTGATTACATACCAAACAGCGTTAAGAGGTAACGTGCCAGTAACGCATTAAAGTATGCAACGGCAAATGGCAACGATGATAGATGATGAAGCAACCTTTAACTCATTCTGTTTTTCGAAATGGCAGCATGGTATGGCATGCCATGGCATGACAACTAAAGTGGGCGCCATCGATGATGGCATAGATGTGAAGAATGACGTTGTATGAAGATTATAGAATTTTTATTAAAGGGTTACACTGGAGAGTGTAGAGAATAGAGGGCATTAACATGAGCTTGCAAAGGTTGCTGCAGCACAAGCATGGCGAAAGCAATTAAAAACTATGATGCAGCACGCCAACTATTGCAGAAAACTGCGACGAAACCGTAGAGAGAGAGAATAACTAATGTTTGCAGATAAGATCTAATTAAAATAAATAATAATGAGAAGATTGCAATTGGATGCAGCAGTGTAATTTGATATGTGATTATAAAAGACATTAATGCTCCGAAGGCATGACCTTCCAGTGAGAGAAAAGTTGACAAAAGAAAAAAAGTTTTAATCATTCAATCGCATTTTTCTTTTAAAATTTCGAAATTCCGATTAATGTCAAATTAAATCATTATGAAATGAAAACAAACTTTAAGCCCACCCACAGCGTTTACATAATCGAAAAAGTTTAAATGTCAAGGATCATAAATTTTGTCGCAGTTTATTTCTTCAATCAAAAAACAATTCTAAAATAAATTTTACTTTTACCGTAGCAAACCATAGAATCTGGCATGAAATTCATTTGTCAAAGTTGTGTACTAGAGAAAAGTAGCAGCAAAAATCAACAAAATTACATTCGACAAATACGCCCATTGACATGATGAATGAGTGTCCTGTCAAACCACCCCATTCACTCAAATGCTGTTGTGGTTTTACCAAAAATTTGCTAGCAGGCTTTTCTTTTTTGCTTTTTTGTTTTTTTTGATTTATTTGCTTTATTTTAGCCACTGCTTTATGTTGGCTCAAATGTATTTCACGCTTTGCTGACACAGCGTATTGACAAAGCTTTCTTCCTTTCTTGGTCTAAGTTGCTTGAGTTTTTTCTTTTTTTTGTCAACTCATTGTCTTCACCTACTGCTTTGTTGTTGCTCTTTGATGGTGATGTTGATGTTGATGATGATGATGACAAAGCACACCAGCAATGGTGCTTGTTTTTGTACTTGCTTTTGTTGTTGTTGTTATGGGCGTTGACCTTTACCACAAGCAACCATAAGTAACTCCTAAATCAGTTAAAGGCTATAAGTTGTTATAAGATTACTTTAAATGCTACGTAATGCTTACGTAATGAATGGCTTAGGAGCGCTTAAAATGACGTAGGTGATGTAAAGCTTTTTTTGCAAGAACTTTATGTATAATGAAGGCTACTGAATGTTAAATTTGTTTCAAAAGCACGAGAATTCTTCAAGTTGAATTTACATTAAATTCATTACTTCTTTAAATGTACAGCTTAATCGTGATTCCCACAAAGCCAATTCGTCCGTTCAGTCAAACCCAGTCGGCGTTCCAATTCTGATATGGCCAAGAATCACAGTTTTTAGCATATCTTGATATATTGTTTTAAAATGATTAGGGAAATTTGTAATAAGCATCCAAACCATTAAAAATTTTGTATTTTTTTTTAAGCATAAACTAACGCTCAGGGGAAGCCCCTATAAATGCAATGTACCGTGTTGGTTCTAAGTAAAGGAGAAAGGTTAGAAGGAAGGGGGATAAGTGGAGTAGTATCGGAAAACATTCCTCTTGAATTAACCGATGTCATAATTACCGGAAAAGACACACGTAAGCAGGCTGTTCCACAACTTAATCGTGCGATCAAGCAAGGAATTATCGCGAAAGTGTGATGTCCTGTTGAACAAAGGCGTGGCGCAAAAGAGTGCTGCGAGATAAAATATGGACTGATGGAATCAGTTCATGTATCTCTATAGAACATATCCCGTTATAATATCTGTAGAAAAGAGTTGAAGACCCTACGTTACGCCAGTGGTGAAGTGAATCGATAGAGACAATGACAGATTCATCGCCTATTAGCTTCATCACACGCCGCTGCACACGATCAAGCAGCTCCAAGGTGGCTTTTGGAGCCCCGGCACAAATGTGTAAGTTGTACTCTAGTTTGGTTCAAATATAAGTGAAGTAGACAGTACGAAGATCAACTGGAGTGAAGTATTTCTTTGACCGTTTCAAAAAACCAATGCACTTGGCCGCTTTTTTCGACATATCGAACACATGATCTGTTCACCTAAGGTTCGATTGAACTGATATGCCCAGAACGTCAAGAGTTGTTGACCTCGCTATATCTAAGCCGGCCATATTTAGAGAAAGAAGGGAGAAACCCATTCATCTGTGAGACAACAGACAGCACTGGGTTTTTGTAGCATTAAAATTGACTCGGTTAATACGACCTCACTCGGTGATTGTGTTGAGGTCGAAAACGAGTGTGTCATTTATATGCCACCGTTTACTCTCAACCTCCACAGAGCTTGGGTGCTTTTTGAAGCAATAAGAATGACAAATGTTGCTGTCGTCCGCGAAGAAATGGATTGGGTTGGTGGTCGACGCAGAGGGTCGTCGATAAAGACCAGGAAAAGCGTAGCAGATAGAATAGAACCCTGGTGGTTAAGATTTCTTAGTGAAAATCGATTTTATTATCTGTCGGCTGGTGAAAAAACTCCTTAACAAAATATAAACTAATACATATAAAAATTCAAGTAGCAAATGTATGAAGTGTGTGAATGAGTATTCGGAAAAAGTTCGAAATGTAAATCTCATCTAAACGCATTAAATGTTGTTATTACTTTTGTCAAATTAAAAAAATATCATTATTAATTTGAATAAAATCTTAAGGTACTGGACTCAAGACTTCTACGTTTTTTCGAATTTTTTTTTTCGATGAATTTGTAAGATAAATAAAGAAGCTCTACAAAATTATTCAGCAAACAAAATTCTTCAGCATACATAAAATTCTTTTTCATTCGAGTAAAAATAATAATAATAAAGGAGCTTAGTTACTACAGCTATTAACCTTCTAACCTTCTTTAAGGTTTAAGTAAAAAGTTTTAAGATTTTTAAGATTATATAATCGTTATAATGGATTTGACCAAAAAGGAATTTTATGACTGACAACGGATAAATTTTCTCATCTATCTCACTCCGAATAACTGCCACTGACACGACTGTGCTCAAACGCGCACAGATTCTCAAGGTCGGATGCGATTAAATTTTAGCTAATTGCAGTCGGAAAGCTGTTGGAAAGTTCTTGATTTTGGTAATTCAAAAAAAAAAAAACAAAAAATGCCTTTTTGGGGGATTTCAACCCCCATTTTCTCAAAAAATATATGTGACAGACAACTTTTGATCCAAGATTCGTGTTCAGTGTACAAAAATCTATCCAAAACATTTAGTAGCCACTTTACACAATTTCGCAAAAATGTTTTTCTTATCCACCTCTTCAAGTGTTACATGGCGAGCTTTCCAATATATTTTTTTCCGACTTTTCGACCGTAGCAATCAACTCTTTTAACTAATGTCAATGAAGGAACTTAACTTCATTTGCTTAAATTGTAAGCCAGCACCTTGGAATTAATTTAAAATATCGCAGAAGGCTAGTATTATATAGAAAAACTCAAACATACAATTTGTAGTAAAAAGACAGAAACTATCTGAAAATATTCTTAGAAAGCGAGATAATTTCAAACGCGCTACAAAATAAAATAGCACGTAATTCTGATGTGGTGAGAAATAAAGGACAACTGCTATCTATGTAACATGTAATTTTGTAGAACCACACTGATTTTCCTAACTCGTATGCTATAATCAAATTAAAAGCCAAATCTCGCTCACTATTTACATACAATGTTGTTTTCTATTATCCTTTTCAAATCAATAATAAATTCATTTATTTCTGTGCACTTTTTAAGTCGCTCGCAGTCCCTACATTTTATGTAGATCAAGTAAAATTTTAAAACAAATGTACTCGTCAGGCCCCTGACCAAATGCTATTGTTGCAACACTCTTATAGGGACCATCAGCATCACGAGGTTTCATATTTTTCAATACAATTGTAGCTTCATTATCCAAATTAATTTCCCACTAAAAAATAAAAATAAATTAAGAAATTACGAAAAGTAAACCTCTTTACCAACCCCATTTTCTGGTGGACAATCGCGTTTATCTTCAGGTACACTGCTAGTAACAGAGTACCAATGCTCGTTGGGATTATAAACGGCATCGCAAAAATTTTCATATTTCAAATTAAATGCAGTATTGGTCCAGGCACCACGCAGTTTTTTGTAAGTGTTGGCAATCAGCTGCAGAAAGATAAAAGAAACTGAATTGCATCTAATATTCCAGCACCAAAATAACATTTTTGTTTAATTACCTGTATGGGGCGATTTTTTGGTATATTCCCAATATACTTTAGTGGACCAGAAAAACGTATGTTATCGTCTGCTGTAAAATCAAATTTCATTGCGGAAATATCAAACCATTTGTCAATATAGTTATTCGGATGTTCGTCACAGGGTGAAAAAATTCCTTCATTTGCAAATTCCAGCTGATAGTCCGTGGCATCCTTGCAAAACAAAAATTTTTTTCTAAATCTTGAATTTGTTTGCTCAAAAATATAATTTTAGTAGCTTACCACATTGACGTTGAATTGTAATAAGTATAACGCAAATATTAATTTTATCTTTAACATTTTTTGCTGGGATTATTTAAAATAAATTTCACTCACTATTTAAGTTTCAAACTGCTACTATTTTTTCAGTTACCATTATTTAAATACTTTTTCAATGAATGCTGTTAATTAGAGTTGTTTGACATTTTACATAAATCGATTTTATCGCATATTTCATGTTATCCAAAGAACAAATATTGACGTTATCAGACTTTTGACATGTGCGCTACTACACTAGAAATTGCTGTTAGTATGATATTACATTTTTCGAAATGTTCCAACAGCGTTTGAATTAGAAATTAGCTATGAAAAAACCAAAAAAAAAATTGTTTTTTTTATGAAAATATGTCGCTTCCAGTCAGATAAAAAATTTAACTGAGATAGAGCTTCAGGAATAGGAGATTTCCCACAAAAAAGAAAAGTTAAATAATACATTTCTTTACTGGGCAAACTATGTAGTTTTTTAGGGAAACTAGTTTTTCCTAAGACAAACTACATGGTTGACTTATAAGCCTGAAGGTATGCAACAAAATCTTAGTGCAGAATTACAGTTGCTAGCGTAGCCGGTGTTGAATATAATATGCCTATCATTCTATAAAATATAACTATAACTTAAAAACTGATTCTCAGCCTTCAGGCAGGAATATGGCCTGCCAACCTTATGCTGCTTCGGAAACAGTGAATTTCGAGTTAACTGCTCTTGCCCGCATATCTCGTACTGAAGTTTTTGGATTCATGAACACTTTGTTGATTGCTAGACATCTTTCTAATTTAAAGTGCTATCACCAAGTGATATACAATACGATATATTACTGTAAACATCACTTTACATAAAACACCCTTATTTTGACCAATACAATGATCAGATAAAACATTGTTTTAAGAAAAACAAGTTAAGGTGTTATCTACACTGCACTGAAATAACCTTTTAAATAAATGTTGAACAGACATTGAAGAGGTTGAGTAAGTCGAATAAAATGTGAAATGTTAGAAAGATTGGCAGAGGTTGGAAAATGTCGAAAATATATGCAAAATGTTGAAAAAAGTTGAGAGAGGTTGAAAAACTCTAAAAAAGTTGAAAAAGGTTAAAAAATTTTTAAACAATCCAAAGTTGATGAAAAAGTCGAAAAAATAAAGAAACTTATGAAGGAAGTTGAAAGAGGTTGAAAATGTCGAACAAATACATATAGTATATATGTATTGGAAGAAGTTGAAAGGTTGAAAAAGTCGAAAGAATGTAGAAAATGTTGGAAAAAATCGAATAGAAATGAAAATTTTGAAATATGCCACGCCCACTTCTCCAGTTCCGCCCACTTTTGGTACAATAAATTATATTCGCGATCGACATCCTCATATTAAATTTTAGCTCAATAGCTTGTATAGTTTGCGATATATGCTGCAACAAAAATTCAAAATTTAGGGCGGTGGCACACCCACTGGTACAATCCAGCCCGGTTTTGATCCAGATATAGCTTTCCATAATCAAACCCCTAACACCAAATTTTAGTATGATTGCTCACATATTTCGATAAATATGCCACTTACCGTATTTTATTTGTATGGGAGGTGCCACGCCTACTGATGCTATTTCAACCACTTTTGATTCAGATATGCCCTATAGCGACAGAAATACATACATTAAATTTCATACCAATTGCTGCAATAGTTCACTTAAAACAGCGCTAACAAATTTATGTTAATATGGGAGGTGCCACGCCCACTGATGCAATCCTTTCAAAATTAATTTATTTTTAAAGCTTATAGTAACTGACATCTATACACCAAATTTTATGAAGATTACTCTCATAGCACACTATCTATAACAATAAACGTTTTTTGCTTATATGGGAGGTGCCACGCCCACAGGTACTATTGGACCAAATTTTTGTAGTAAGAGACCTTATAGCAAGTATATCTGCCACATTAAATTTTATAACGATTACGTTGTTAGTTCTTTAAATATAACGTTTATAAATATTGTGGGCTGTGCCACGCCCTTCAACGAGTTTTTTCGGTCCAGTAGCTGAGCTTGTATTGATGACTGCTTTCAGCGGCATCATCTCCAAAATTTTTATGGAAATCGTTTGTGCGAATTTTGAGATATACGGAATCAAAATTTTTAACAGTTGAAAAGTGCCACGCCCACTTTTTCGATTCCGCCCCACTTCTATCACAATTCAAGATATATTTTATATGTATCCGTTTACCAAATTTCATCGCAATATCTTGAACGGCTTACAAGATATGGTAGTATTAATGATGAAATTTAGGGTGTGCCATGCCCCTGTACGACCCTTTGGAAACTTGAAATCCAGCTTAATCCTAATTTGGTTCACATGTGCACCAAATCACCAAGTTTCATCAAAATCGCTGCAACTTTTTTCAAAATTGGCCGGGATAAATATACATAGAGTATGGGCGGTAGGCGTGTCTGTCAACCGATTTTGCCCATTTTTAATAGCAAGATGCCTGCAAGAAGATGTGACCTGTGTGTGATAGTTTCATTCAATTAGCTTTCTTGGTTTTCCCCGTAAAACTGATTTCAACAGACACCCAGACAGACAGACAGACAGACAGACAGACAGACAGACAGACAGACAGACAGACAGACAGACAGACAGACAGACAGACAGACAGACAGACAGACAGACAGACAGACAGACAGACAGACAGACAGACAGACAGACAGACAGACAGACAGACAGACAGACAGACAGACAGACAGACAGACAGACAGACAGACAGACAGACAGACAGACAGACAGACAGACAGACAGACAGACAGACAGACAGACAGACAGACAGACAGACAGACAGACAGACAGACAGACAGACAGACAGACAGACAGACAGACAGACAGACAGACAGACAGACAGACAGACAGACAGACAGACAGACAGACAGACAGACAGACAGACAGACAGACAGACAGACAGACAGACAGACAGACAGACAGACAGACAGACAGACAGACAGACAGACAGACAGACAGACAGACAGACAGACAGACAGACAGACAGACAGACAGACAGACAGACAGACAGACAGACAGACAGACAGACAGACAGACAGACAGACAGACAGACAGACAGACAGACAGACAGACAGACAGACAGACAGACAGACAGACAGACAGACAGACAGACAGACAGACAGACAGACAGACAGACAGACAGACAGACAGACAGACAGACAGACAGACAGACAGACAGACAGACAGACAGACAGACAGACAGACAGACAGACAGACAGACAGACAGACAGACAGACAGACAGACAGACAGACAGACAGACAGACAGACAGACAGACAGACAGACAGACAGACAGACAGACAGACAGACAGACAGACAGACAGACAGACAGACAGACAGACAGACAGACAGACAGACAGACAGACAGACAGACAGACAGACAGACAGACAGACAGACAGACAGACAGACAGACAGACAGACAGACAGACAGACAGACAGACAGACAGACAGACAGACAGACAGACAGACAGACAGACAGACAGACAGACAGACAGACAGACAGACAGACAGACAGACAGACAGACAGACAGACAGACAGACAGACAGACAGACAGACAGACAGACAGACAGACAGACAGACAGACAGACAGACAGACAGACAGACAGACAGACAGACAGACAGACAGACAGACAGACAGACAGACAGACAGACAGACAGACAGACAGACAGACAGACAGACAGACAGACAGACAGACAGACAGACAGACAGACAGACAGACAGACAGACAGACAGACAGACAGACAGACAGACAGACAGACAGACAGACAGACAGACAGACAGACAGACAGACAGACAGACAGACAGACAGACAGACAGACAGACAGACAGACGGACATCGCTAAATCGACTCAGGTGGTGATGCTGATCAAGAATATATATACTTTTCCATACCTGCCATGCCCCCTTCGATGTGTTACAAACGGAGAGACAAAGTGAATATACCCACGGTGTAGGGTATAAAAACAATCTTGCTACTTATTATAAGTGATAGCCTTAGGGGAAAAGGTCGGGATAAACCCTCGATTTACCGAGGGCTTTACAATTACAAAGGCGACTGCAATTATGGAATTTTTTTGAGTATGCTTATGTTTATCAAACCACTCAGCAATGACTTACTCTATGATCTTAAGCGGCAGTTCGAGTCTCCTGAAGTTGGAAAAGCCGCCCTAAACTTAGATAAATTGTATGGTTGGAAAATACCTCTTCAAGTGAAGTTCGTGAGAAAGAAAAAAAGAAAATCTTCATTTCAAAAATTTGTTATTAACTTTGTCTTAAATTAAAAAGCCTCGCAAAGTTCCAAATCAAATTGTAAATAGCTTTTTAGTCGGCATAATAAAACCCTATAGAGATCTCTAAAACGTCAAAATTTCAGAATATAATGATCTTTGATGACCTGAAAAAATATTCCATTTGTTTTTTTTTTTTTCATAAACTTTGTTGAAAGAAATATCAGGAGAATGGAGCTAGAAGAGGCTTCTGTGTAGTCTAGAGTCTTCATGTGTAGATTCTGTATTTTACTGTATTTATTTAAAGCAATTGGAGCTCACCAGTCATCATCGCTGTTCCCATTCTCATCAATATCGTCGTCATTCACGTCACTATCATTGCCATCTGAATATAAATAAAAATTCCCCAATAAGAGAATATAATGCCAAAAATGTGTCGAAAATTACACAACTATAAAAAGGAGAAAAAAACTATTCACAGCTTGGCAATATTTCTTTTACTAAAGATTTTTTGAAATAAATGAAGGCCTAGAACAGATCTTTATATCAAAGAAATCGGAAGGAATGGTAGATCAGTTTTTTTTCATAGAGCGCTTCCAATAAACATAAGTCCGAGCGGTTTGCAGTCAGTAAATGAAATACCGACATTTGTTACTAACTTTTTATGTTTTTCCCAGTACACTTGTATTAAATAATTAATTTGTTTGTTTAAAATATTAGCTCTAGTTAAATGATTTAGAACTTAATTTCATGATATTTTGTTAAATTGGAACAATCATGTCATAAAATTAAATTCATAACAATAATAATTTATTACATGTATTTGAGATGGATCTGTTCGTATAAGATATTTGATTTAGTTTAACCTGTTCAAAAAATGTTGCTATGTAATTGATTTCAACACTAGCTTGAATTCCTTCTTAAGAAATTATTGAATATTTTCCATAAGTATTTTGTACTTTACATTTTTGTCTTGTTTCTAAAAGAATATTGCTTAAATTTGTAGAATTTTCCAGTCAATATAAATTGCAGGGCCTCTGCACTCTAAAGTCCACATTGTCTCTATTGTGTGTTAGTTGGAATCTCCTGAGGTACAGGGTGTTTAACCAAGTTTCATTAGGGTAGTACCTACAGACAAAGATTATCTCATAACTTTCTAAGAAATAGAGCAAAGCTATAAAATCACCTAAGAACCTAACCTTCATCACACAATTTACTCCCATATTTTTTTAGTGGTACCACTATTCCCAGTCTGTAATATAAACTGGTTTTGCTATACATTTTTAATGTACCATGATACTGCAATAAAGTTCATTACATAAAGTTTTGATCTGGGTCGTACACTTTTTCAGGCATTTTATCATACCATAGTGACTTTTAAGCTACCTATTACAATCAAAGACTTCTTTTCTTTGTGATAAAATATTTTTATGCCTAGTCCCTTTCTCAGTTATGAGATGGGATTGAAATTTGATGCAATTTGCCTGTATTTAGGTTACCTAAGCTCACTCAACGATTGTACAAACGACATATTTTTAAAGCCATAACAGGTGCGCAAAGTGTCCTCCGCTCAACTGAATACATTGGTAAGGTCTTTCTAATATGCTTTGCCACTGCTTCTATCCGCTCTTTCAATTCTTTGAATGTTGCTACTTCGGACGACTAAGCCAACTCTTTCATCTTTTCCCATACGTGGAAGTTCAAAACTGTTAGGTCTGGCAATCTTACAGACCAATGTATTGGAGCTTGCATTCCAATCCATCTTTTTGGAAATTTTTCATTCAAAAGCTCCTCACAATTTGGCCATAGTGGCAGTTCATGTCTTACAAAAAGGCTTAATTAACAATCCAAACCCATAACAGAAGAAAAAAAAATTATTAAATGAAGTAGGTAGCTAAAAAGTCCATTTTGAATATTAGACAAATATGCAGATACTTATGCCCCAGAATATACAACAGCGGAAATCAGAATGGTCATTTTATATACCAACGTTCATCTCTGGCATTGAAATAAGTTGCAGTAATGCCCTGTTTCTGCAGTAATAACTTTAAATTTGAAGTAATAATTTTCAGCCGAATTCATAATACATACTATATTTTGCGTTAATCTTAGAAACGAAATACACATTTTATTTCGCATATATTCATTGTTTTAGTTGACTAATCCCACCAATCTGGGAACTCTTTTTACGTTTCAAAATAATTAAACTAAGCAGTCGATTGCGACTTCTGAAAAGCTATTTTGACGGAATCCTCATTTCATTTCATAATTTTAGAATCAAGTGAATTAATAGGGATTAATACCGATATAGCGAACTGAGTATGAAAAATATTTCTTAAAAAACATTGATTTGTTGCAAAAATCAAAAATAAGTTGATGATATTCGGAAGAATGCTATCTATTCTTAGTCTGCTTTTTTAACAACTCGTCTACAAATTCCTGATAGCGAGTTGTTAAACACCATTGAACCATTTTGAAACTCAACAACTCTGCTGATAATACTATATAAAATCCATACATCGTTCGGAAAGGGTTTTGAATTGAGTTCGCTAAGCATGCAATATCATAACCTATCAAATACACTAGAAAAAAGTTCGAGAAAAGTCACTAGAAACATTAATTCGTTACCTGGCAATAGTTTTAAGTGCTTCAAAGAAAGTGTTTACTAGAATATTTCCTTGCACACCACACTCAGCTGACTGCGAACGAGCGATAAATGCCAAAAACCTTTTGAAAATAAAGCAACGAATACGACTCATGATTTCAACTGAGAATCTTTACTTGTACCTTAATTTTAACATGCCTGAGTATGAAAAATGGGATCCACGTCCAGCTGTGAAAAAATTTGTCTCCGATTTAAATCGCTGCATTTCAAAATCAATTGAAAAAACTTATTTTTGAATGGAAGAGAACTGAAAAATGGTGGAGATGAAGAAAATTTGACTATTAATTTTCAATTTTGATTAAGACTCGGTGTTTGCCATAACAATATATGAAGAGCTGAGATGCAAAACCCGCCAAGTCCAAAAAAATGAAAATGTGAGATATTGTAGGAGGGGACAGAAAAATATTTGTTTACAAGCCTAAATACTCTTAATTGTAAAAAAAAAAATGTTTCCCTTCACAAACTTTTGATTGCAATGATTCCACATTTCTGAAAATCAAAACCTGTCAAGTCCGATTTTTCATTGAAAAGATTCGGCTTTCATAAATGCAAATAGTTTTATGTTATTTTAACATTGAAATTATATTGTGTAATTAAAATTTCAGTCTACATTTATTCAAATGTTTTGAAATTAATTTAAACTTAGCCATTTTTAAAAACTGATTTCGAAACCTTTTACTTTTATTATTTTTTAAAACCCGCCGAGTCCCGAGGCTTCACTTTCAAAACCAGCCAAGTCCACGTTTTCAATTTCAAAACCCGCCAAGTCCACAGTTTTTGTTTCAAAACCCGCCAAGTCGAAATGTTTTTTTATTGTAGTCCTTATAGATCAGGTCATAAAATGTAATGAAAAATCAGGATTTTAATAACTTTTGACAACTATTATAATGGATCAATCTACTTTTTTACTGTAGTTAAATTTCAGTGGAAAACAGTTTTTTCGATTTTCCCAAAAACCCAAAATATGGACTGGCGGGTTTTCCATCTCAGCTCTTCATATGTTAATTAATAGTATGAATTGCTTAGATTAGATCTTCTTAATTGAATCGTTTCAGCCTTGATATATTCTGCAGTAATGATTTTTTCTTATTTCAACCCCTGGTTCATCTCTTGCACAACTTCCAAAGTCAAATTTCTTTAGGTTCGTGAAGCGATCAGTGAATCAATCAAATCGTCCACTTCCCATACAACTTCAAAGCTAAACGGCCTTATAAGGAAAAAAAAAGTATGCATGCTTATTTGTCGTAACGCTCCAATATATTGAAATGGACGGAAAAACACTCCCTCTTCGTATACGATTTCAATGTCATTTTCTGGATTTAAATTCAAGCAAATTATAAACTTAATGCATTTTGTAGCACCTGGACACCATAAAATTTTCAAGTGTTTATCTACGGGAAATAAGGATTTTATTAATAAATGGTATATAAATACCGATTTCTTGAAATCATAAAGATTTATTTATTTTCGAAACATTACACATTATGTATATTTTACAAGAGACTCAGAGACTTTTTCATTTAAAAAAAAAAATTAACTGATTGAAGAATAAACGGCTCGTTTTAATTTAGTAGTAGACAAATAAGCAGCACATTAATTTTTAAGTTGAAAAAACTTTACTCTCGTAACTCTGTGAGTTACATGCGGAACCCCTTCGACAGAACCATGAGCCATCACCTATATACTTAGATTCATACGCTTAGCTAAGCTATTGTGTACTCCAAATTAATTAAAAATTAAAAAACGCTGCTGCCTTCCGTTCCGAAGTTAATATGCCAATTAAGTAATACAATGAAGGTCATTGAGGTATCGATAAACAAAGCCGAAGAATTTATGGCAATTCAGTCAGTACTACTGACTTCATTCATCTTATATTTTATCCATAAAAAACAACAATTAATTAAGTTTGCTAAACAAATTTTTAGCACCTTAAACAATCAACATTCCGTTAAGAAAACAACAAATTTAATCAAATTAAAAACACCTTAAAGCGACAATTAAAAAATTTTTGACTAAATAGTGTGTTAATTTATGCTTCCTTTTGTTTTATTACGCTACTACGAGCATTTTTCAATGTCGACCTTATCGGCCAACAGACACAGTATTTTATTACCATGATTCTTCAACTACAGAATTTTTATGTTCACAAGTTTTCTACTTTGTCTCAAAATGAATTGCTTTTGATGTTTTGTTATTTTTTATGATTTTTGTTTCTGTGAACATGCTAGGCGGTAATTAAAAAAAAAAAAGTGCCTCACATAAAACAATGAGCTGCAAAACAGTACACAAAGATTTTTTGCTTGGGCATTTCATATTTTTTAGTTTTTTATTTTAATTTTTGTTAGAAAACATCATAATTTTTTTTTTTTTTTAAGTAAAACCTCGAAGCCATTGACCGTATGCCGCTTTGTTACCATTACGATTTGGTTCGGCAATTAACTACAAAGAAAACATGTTGTATGTAGAGTCACTTAGCACACAGTTTTACATAATTATCAGGTGGCAATGCTGCACATAACGAGAGCTTAAAAAATTACATAATTTTAACTACCACACATTCAGAAAATAATAAAAAAATGCTGGCATTCTGACACTAACCAACTTGTGCTACCACCACAATGTTTGGCATGTTATAATGGCGCTCCGTTTCTGCACGGTTGGCACGCTTTAATTTTGTTGTTCAATTTTTATTTAATTTTCCTGGTTTCTTCACTTTTTGTGATTTTTTCAATTTTTACTGATAATATGCGAGGAGTGGGTGACCAAAATGTAACATATCCATTTTGCAGCTATTTTGATGTGTCAATGAATGAAGATCTTTTTTAATGGCGGATATTGAAGACAATCTATGGATTGATGGAAAATTACACTAACGTTCTCAGGCAATGCTCTTTTTTCTCTTTCTGAAAGACTTATCAACCTCTTCAGAACTTTTTGGTTTCCTCAATATTTTTAAAACTTTTTCGGAATTATTCATAATTTTCGAAACTATCAACATTTGGTATTTATTCCAATTTTTCGACTTTTTTTCAAAGTGCTTAACACTTCCCCTATCTGAAATTTTTCTATCATTTTTCGAGTAGTGTACTGAGAAAGTTAGAATGATATCTAAGATTTCGATGACTAAACTACACTTGAATTCAATTTTATGAACTTATAATAGCACATCCGGCATCATTTAATAAAAACTTTATTTTCTACGATATATAAGTTTATGTCAGCTTCTGACACTTTAAAAGTTCGCAACTACTCAATTACTGCATCTCAATCGATCGATGCAGTACTTCCGTAACAACAAAACTTTTCTGATAGTGCGATTCTTTTATTTGTTTTTAGTTTTTGAATTGAATTGCATTGAATGTCATGCTTGGTGACACCCAGTAATGTTTATTGACCAACAGCAACTTCATCACCATTACCATCATTATCATCGACATCAACATCATCGTAAAAATGCACTCAATGCAATCAATGTGCGGTACAAGGAACACAAAAAAGAACGCGTCTCCCTGCTACGATACTTTGCTGTGCTATACGACACGCTGGAATCCGTTGTTGCTCCGCGCTGACCATTTGACACACTTCAGTTGGTTTAAGAGCAAAAAACAAAAAACACGAATGAAAAAAAGTAACAATCACACCAACAACAACAACACAACAATAACAACGAAACAAGTGCACAGTAATAATGACCATCCAGTCATCTGCAGGGCTTGCGTTGGTCAATGGCCAATGAGTGTAGCAACGCACTGACATCAAATGTTGCACCAAGCGAACAGCCGGATACATTGCACAGTCGAATCGAATAGAAGAAATTCCACTTATAAGTCTCAAAATGTGCTCTACTGAAATTAAGATTTTCATTAAAATTGTTTGCTCCACTGTGACAGCAGTTGGTTAACAAAAGCGTTAGGGCAGGTAAAGAGTTACACGCATTCACGACCATGATTCCGCTTTAGTTGGTTGCATTAACAGCTGAATGGCTGAATGGGTGAGGGACTGCTCTGCAAGTCCAGTGGTGTTCCAATGGTGTTGAAAGTTGTTATGCCAAGTCATGGCCGTGCTGGTATTTTTTTCGGTTCGGCTCAGTTGGGTGCTAAAGGGTTTTTCAATGATTTGAAGCAAATTGCGTTGTTGTTGTGTTGGCCATTTCGTTTTTTTTTTTAGCTTTTCAACTGTAATTGGAAGCCTAGCACCGACGTTTCAGTGAATTGTGATTTTTATAAACTAAATTGATTTGAATTGAATTGAATTGAATTGAATTGAATTGATTTGAATTGAATTGAATTGAATTGAATTGAATTGAATTGAATTGAATTGAATTGAATTGAAATGAATTGAATTGAATTGAATTGAATTGAATTGAATTGAATTGAATTGAATTGAATTGAATTGAATTGTATTGAATTGAATTGAATTGAATTGAATTGAATTGAATTTTGAATTGAATTGAATTGAATTGAATTGAATTGAATTGAATTGAATTGAATTGAATTGAATTGAATTGAATTGAATTGAATTGAATTGAATTGAATTGAAATGAATTGAATTGCAAATAAAAATAAAAGTCTAGGCATGCTGCAGATCAGATAGTATTTTTTATAGATTTTGGTATATTGAACACGTTCGGTGGTAGAATCTCTTTGGCACCTCGTTATTTTTAGGACATTTTATCCTGGTATAAAGGAAAAATTGGTCCACATAAAATCAGACTGAACTTTTCATATAGTTCTCAGTATTTTCAATCAGTCTAGTGCATCCGGTTTCTAAGGTACTTCATCCTCAACTTGTCAATAAATAATAAATTTTGTGCGCAGTCAATATATTCTACTATCACGGCAGAATATTGAAATGTTTGAGATACTGATACTTTAAGTTTTGAAAATTTAACTTTTAATTTTTGAAGAAATATTCTTCATTCCTGGGTAAAATTTCTCAAAATACTGAAATGTCGAAGTAGTTCTGACACCAAGTCCATATGAAAGGTGTTGTCTGATATACAGCACACATTTTCCTCTTGTGCCTATGTTATTGATACAAGTAATTACTAAGTTAAGGCATAACTCTTAAGTCTGATCGGGTTTCGTAATATTCATCAATATATCATCTTCAATCTGCAACTCTATTCAATTTTGTTTCCATTCGATTGCAACTTAATTTTTTCGCTTATGTTAATTTTGTTTGTTTACTTAATTTTTGACTAACTTTCTCTTCATTTTGCTTTTTACAATATTTCATTTTTTAGTTTTCTCACGATTAATTTATTATTTTAATTTTTTCTTTTTTTTAGCGAATTGTTTCGTTCTCATATTTCTTATGTTGTTTCAACTATTAATTATATTTTGCCAACTCTTTACAAATTTCTGTTTGTGTTAACTTTCGTTGTCTACTTTTGTTATTTAAATTGTTGACACAAAATTATGTATGATAATCACTTGATTAGTAGACGGCAAGTTAGTAAAGCTGTCAAGATTTTCTTTACAAATTATTATTTATTGTATCGTGCGTGTTAGCAGTGGCAACTGTATAAATAACAACAGCATACCATGGTAATGGGAATTACGCTGAAAATCGTGATAATTAAATAATTTGATTAAAAAAAACAAATCACAAATTTTGACGAATTATTGGATTTCACTTAATTACAGAAATGTTGTTAAAACATGATAAGAAGGAAATTAAAAGTATCACGGAAATATTAAAATTAAAATTTTAAATTTTGAACATAACACGAAACTATGAAATATTTGAAACTAGTATTAGCTAAAAAAAATTATAAATTTTATATCAGAGATCTGATGAAAACGTTTCATAAATGAAAGCTTGGAACAGGTTTACTTTAGCTGACATTGTCCAATTTTATTTATTTTTTTTTCCTAAAAGTGGGTTAAAAACAAAAAAATATAAAATTATCAAAAAAAGTCGCTCGGATCTAGTATCGGAGATATAGACATCGGAAGTTCCGGATATATCTTTTATAAAAATGGTTATAAGTTGGGAACCCCTGAATTGATTTCAAAAAAATTGGTGTCATAAGATAGATAATTTAATGGCCTACAATAATGGAGAGTAAAGTTTTGAAATTTGATCCATATTTTTGGAGATATTACGATTTTTGTGAAATTTCGACCAATTTTTTTTTGAAAAAAAATTTTTTTTTTCAAAAAATGTGTTAATGACCTGAAATTTTTTTAGCATTTTAAGAAAGGTTATTTTATTCCCTTTAAAATGGTATATAGTTTGCTGTAAATTTTTGCGAATTTAGTCCTTTTTTAAAGAAAAACAAAAAAAGTATTCAATGAATTCTTATGAAAACTATGTTTTTGTGGACAAAAACAGTGGAAAACAACAACAACAACGATTAGTGCACCTACAACTATTATTATTTAAACGATTCTCATAATAAAATAATATGGGTTTCATATAAATTAAAAATTTTTTAAAATGTGAGGTTATGTTGAAGGAAAAGAGCGCCGCAGGCGAAAAATTTTTATTAAAAATCGCGCGCGCGATTTTTAATAAAAATTTTTAAGTTTTAAAATCAAAATGGTCTTACAATAATTGTTGTTGTTGTTGTTGTTGTTGGTTTTTTATTGTTTTTGTCCATAAATAGAGACTTTTCATAAGAATTTATTGCATATTTTTTTTTATTTTCCGGCAAAAAAGGGGGTAAATACGCAAAAATTTAAAACGAACTATATACCATTTTAAAGGGAATAAAATAAGCTTTCTTAAAATGCTAAAAAAGTTTCAGGTCATTAACACATTTTTTGGAAAAAAAACTGTTCTTTCAAAAAAAAATTGGTCGAAATTTTACAAAGATCGTAATATCTCCAAAAATATGGGTCAAATTTCAAAACTTTACTCACCATTATTGTAGGCCATTAAATTATCTATCTTATGACACCCATTTTTTTGAAATCCATTCAGGGGTTCCCAACATATAATCATTTTTGCAAAAGCTATATCCGCAACTTCCGATGTCTATATCTCCGATACTAGATCCGAGTGACTTTTTTTGAAATTTTTATATTTTTTTATTTTTCACCCTCTATCACCCCTAAAAAAAAAATTGATTTGGAGAATGTCAGCTAAAGTAAACTTAAGCCGAAAGCTTTTATTAAAACTGTGTGCTCTATATTTTAAATGGCAATATCTCAGTAATAGGTCCATATAATTATGTACAAAACAATTTTTTCAAAGATTCGCATTCGATATACAGCCAAACAATCATGTGTTGATCGTTATGATTCATGGAACAGGAATACATGATACTTTTGAACGTGCCTCTCTGAATGAGCCTACGCACTTGGGACACATCTCTGAGGTAAAAGTCCTGACAGTGAGAAAATGTTCGAAAAACAAGCTCATTAACCCGTCCAAATCCAGATCGGGAAGTACTCTTATAAAAGTGTATGGGTTCGACGTTATTAAAGACCCTTCTCAATGTTATGGATACGTAGCTACCATGAAATTATTATTTCCGTAGCTAAATTGAGTAACACAGATCGACAAAAGTTTCAGACCCAGAAACAAGACTACACTTTTTCAAAGAGTTCTTACGCGGTGAATCTGAATTTGACTTCTGATTTAACCCGTCAGCTTTGGTTTTCAAAATATTCTAACTTAAAAATGCAAAAAAAAAATGCTTATTTTGATTTATTGGCGATTTCGTTTCAGTGTTAGATGAATATAAACCAGGCCATATAAATTCTTCCGTATCTGTGCCACTCACCATTGACAGAAATAACACACCGCCATTTTCTATATTAATGTATGCTCTACAATTTTCCTGTTTTTATCCCTTGCAATATAATGCAATGCATATGATCGATTAAGAATCTGTAGAGTCTCTAAACTTCCATTCGTTTTCTGCACTGGAAAAAGAGAATAATCCTTCAAATAAATGTATTTGGTTAATAGATTTTTAAAATATTGATTTTACTTCACATTAATATGAATATTATACCATTCTCAACATATTTAAGTAAAACGATACTTAATTAAAGTCAGCTTGGTACGAAGTATGTATAGGTACTTATGATTGTGTAAATACCAACGGCATCAAATATAAGGATTTAACGATATTAGAAAATACTGATTTATTTATGAATCGATATTTTAAGATATCGCCTTTTGGCTCATCGGTTTATATCTAAATCAATATTAATAAATGAATGCATTAGCGACACAACAATATTCCTTGCGCCAAATACACGATTTGGTTATTATTAACATATGAATGCTTGCAATAATGAATTATTTGTTTTAACCATGCTAATATTTAGTAATTATTACCAAATATTTGTTTGACTTAATATGATTATCCCAATATAAAAACAACAACTCTAGAATAAAGACATACATACGAGGGCGGATTGATAATGATGCGGTTTTCAACAGATGGCAACACTAGGCATCATATGGTAATTTTTTTTTTAATTTTAATCGCACCTAAGCCGCATTGGCAAATCTAAAAATCTTTAAAATAGAAGCTTAATACAGTTTCTGACCACTAAAATTTTCTTAAATTTTTCTTCACTTAGTAAGGCTTACCCCAAATAGGGAAAAAATATAAATAATGTCCGCACATAATTAAAAAACTTCTAAAACTTCATGTACCTACAGCAAAAATAACCAAAAACGAAAAGTTTTCGTACGTGCAATTTTCATGCAACAAATTACCAATGTGCTAAAAAGGTTAAAACATTGCGAAGCAGTTCCTCCACTTAGCAACAACAAATCTTACTTAATTTTCACATAAGATTGCTAATACCAACCAAGAAAAATAGAAACAACAACGATGGTTACAGCTGATTTTTGAAGCCATGGTTAACACCAATGTAAATTGTTGGCAATACAAAAATTCACAAAAACTCACTGCTCATTGACTGAGCAGAGTAATGCAATTTCTGTCGAACCGTTGGTTGCTATTGTCATTGAGTTTATGCTCTTTTGGTAGTATGTTTCTTTTGTTTTTGTTTTTGGTTTTGTACATTTTTTTCTTTGTCTATTAGCATCAGCGAACAACATCAAAACATCAAACCAACCAACCAACGGCCCATGTGAGTGGTGCCAACTGGCGTTGTTGCGTTAGTTTTTCTTTTACTGCAAACGAGTGCGGCTGAGTGGTAGCAATGACGACGACGACGACGTTAATAGCGATAATTTAAAAATCATAAAAAAAAAATTTAACAGAAATCTTTAAAAAAAAAATTTATAGTAAATATTTTGATTGAAATTTAATAGTTTATGGCGCGCCAAGTGTCAAAAGAGTGCGTGTTAATTGCAGTGTTGCCAACTAAATCTATGAAAAATATCTGTGGTATGCAATACGCAAGAAATTTGCATAGTTTTTCATATAAAATTGTCGTAAATTTCGCATTTTATGTGATACAGCAATTAATTTGTGTTAACGCCACCTAATTTGATACGGTCGTTTGCGGCAAAGTTAAAAGTACGCTGTGATTGACAAGTGTTTCTTAATGCTAAATTAAATCAAATTTAATGTTGAAGCAGGTTTTTCTGTAATTTTTTCAGCAATTTTATATAATAAAATTGTTGTGTCCAACAAGTTACATAGCAGCAATATGTGAATAAAAAACGAACTGAAAGTTGTTTTGAGTTTTATGCTTAAATTGTGTTGAAACTATCACTTGGAGTTAAACGCTATTTAATATTCAACACCATAGTTGTGTTTACTGAACAATATAGAACGTGTGAAATGCTACCACGTAGAGGGTGGTACGATGTCCAGCAGTCAACGCGTCGTTATTCAAAGGTATTTGAAAGAGCTTAGAATTTTATATTAAAAATAAAATATGAATAGACAATAAAATGCAGATGAGTTTTTTGTCTGAAATCCCCCTAACATTTTTGTAGCTTATTTTTTTTTTTAGCTAAGCAGATTTTATCTTATGTAGCTGAATAAATTTCAGCTTATGTTTTTATATACGCTTCTATATTGGAAGTTTTTCATATTCTACGGAAATAAGGTAATATTTTTGACAAAATAATATTAATCGTGGGTTAAAAAAAAATGTTCTATTTACATGCTATTTTACATAGCCTTAGAGCTTGACATAATTTAATATCACTTGATTAATAAACTTTGCTGCGCTGATTAAAACAAAAAAAAACATCCCGAAAGGCTATAAGCAGTTAAATTTTCTTAAAGTAATTTCATCAATTGAGTTATACTTAAAAATAAAGTAACAAAAACTTATCAAACTTAATGTTGAAGAACTGAAACCTAGTACGGAGCTATAGACTCTCATTTTTCTCGTACTTAATCAATTCCAAAATTTAACAAATTGTGTTGAAAAAGATCGAAAACAACATAAAGTTCCGGAAAGTATCGAAAAGTTGTCAAAAGTTGAAAAATGTCGATAATCTCAAGAGAAATTTGGAATATTTTCGTCCATAGGAAAAGTGATCTTATCCTATTTTTCTCGAAACTACACAAGTTACTGACTAGAAGAGAATCTGATTAACATGATATTTTTTTTTTTAAATGCATTCAATGTCTATCATTTTCCGCTGATGTATCAAAACAGATTATAAAACTATGTTTTTGTGACTTTTCGATGCGGTTTCGATAAAATACTAAGTTTTACTTTAAAGTTTCCAGGATTCATTTTTGCATTATACTACTAATTCCAAGGTATTACGAGAAGGTGAGACTTTCATTTATTTTAACATGTTTTCAAGTTCTTTATTAATTTCAAGTGTATGGAATTTCCCGACAATTCTCAAATGATAATCAACAGGCGTTTATTTTCGACGTCATGGTCTGTAAGGCGATATAGATGTCGCTCAAAAACTTGCTTTGTGATTTTTAGCATTTTTTTACATTTGATCCCATAAAAAGTAAGAATTACTAACAAAAAAAAACTTTTTTTTTTTTGAAAGACAAAATTCATTAAAAGCTAAAATGGTATACAGTGGTGGCGGACTAATTGAGAAAACTGAAGCCTTATTCCCGTTTCTTGTTCTGATTCTTAAAATAAACGAAAATTTTGAATTCTTTATATGTTTTGTTTTTAACAATTTATTTACTCAACGAAAACTATATAAAAAGATAATCCGATATCATCAATAGAAATATAACTTAAATCAAAAGTAACTCATCACTTATGAACAAGGATGGCGATGTAATTAGGAACGATTACACAAATTGTTAATAGCTTTAAGAAAACTTAAAATTTTGTTTAATATTTTGTTGGAAAACCTTTATTTGGTATTGCGGCTTTACAGCGAATTGTCATAGAAGAAACTAATTTTTGGAAATTCTTTAGGATTATCTTTTTCCAGACTTCTTTTGTCACCCGGCCTAACTACTTCAATTATGAAATTTGTTCTTTGAAATATTAATTTTTAGTTGGTGCCAAAGATTTTTAATTGGATTAAAATCAATACCATAAAATATATTAAGAAATTAAATCAACAAATAACGTTCCCAGCCCACAACGCCCACGGCAAACGGAAAACGTATGATATATAATTATATTTTGTCTATCAAGGAAATACAAAAGACGGTACTTAAAGATGTACGCAATCTTGTCTCAGAGCGATCAATTCGAGAGAGATTGTGCGAGAATGTGTATTCGTGATCAAATTCGTTATTTTGTGTACGTTGGACATACTGCCGGCCGTCAGGTCTAACTTTGTAAATTTAAAGTTTCGTCACTAAAGAGCACGTTCTTCCATTGCAAAGCTGTGCTTGTGAGCCTTCGCAAATGCAAGTCTGATCCTTCGATATTGTTTTATTATCAATTGTAAAAGTTAAAAAAAAAAACTTTAAAAAAAATTGTTTAAAAAAATTTTTAAAAAAAAAATTTTAAAAAAAATTTTTTTTTGACTTCAACAAGTGATAATGCTGAACTCACTACAAAACTCGGCTAGCGATATGGAACCATTAAAAAATATGTAAATTAAGTATCTTATGAGATTCGCCCAGTATACCTTATTACTTAGAAAGTTGTGAGATAGTTTTTCATTGTAAGTACGCTTCTAATTCTAAACCGGACCAACCTGTATATTCAATTGTTTTAAATATGAAATCACACTCATTTTTTCCTTATTATTTAAAAGCTGCCGCTGATTTGATTTAACTTTATTTGTCACCATTTCTTTTTCCATAATCCCACCTAAGCTTGCAGCTATATGATATGTTGAGCTTCCCCAAAGATTATGTGCAATAATTTGATAGAAATGGCTGGAATATTGTGTAGGCAGTGCCAGATTACGGTAGAGCTGGGAGAGTTGGCAATCTAGCCTTATTATGATGCTAATAGAACGCGAAAAGTGATCTCATTAGACAAGAAAACCCTGAAAATCTTTGTTGGTATTATCATAGGACACTATTTTATTGGCACGAATTCCTCAAGACTAGGGCTTTCTGACTTATGACATCTTTGCGGAAGCTGTAAATGTTCTGACGAAGAGTCTGGCTTTTATTACCTTTGGGAATGCCCAGTGCTCACAAATCGGCGTTTCAAGATATTCGAATGCCACTTCTTGGACTCTTTTGAAGATATCACTCAAAAGTGTCTCAAATCGATATTGAAGTTAATAAAAATTTCGAAATGGCTTGCATAGGTTGACAACGAAGTTATAAGCCAGGTACACAATAGGCCCAACTGCGGTTCACACATTACACCGCGAGTGCTTCTAATTCACAAATTGTTTTGAGTTCTTGGTCTTCAGCTAAAATAATCCAATGATTTTTAAGAAAAAACTCTGATTTAAAACTGATTTATTCGCTTCCCTTAAAAATATTTCCTTTATACCGGTATGAATACATTTCTAGTGGCCCGTAGTACACAACTTTTACTCATATGGTGAACTAAAATTTTTTGTTACTTCCAAACGACTTTAATTTTTTGCGTATTTTATAGGTTATACTATTACGTAATTTCTTTGCAATACTTAAAAAAAACAATTTTTTTTTTTAATTTTAATCGTTTTTCTGTATTTTTACTTTTTTCTTTCTATTTTTGCTTCCCTTTTAGTTCTCTAATTCAAAAGCCATTAAAAATTCATTACCTTTACTTTATCTGCTTCGAGTATCGAATGCAATTTCCTACGTACAGCAACACCGCAGCAACCTACATTTTTTTTTTTAATTCCGGCAATAAAAACCCTCACGCTACCGCTAAGTGTATGCGATTAAATTAATTTTTTATCACTGTTATTCGCGCAATTGCAGTAGTTATTAAAGTGGCCGCCATCTACGTTAGTGGCGCAGTTGTCGCCGTTGTCTTCTTGGCTGTGAATTTTCTTGTGTCTTCTTCTCAAGTCAACTTTGTTTCTATAACTTTTAAGCCACGTTAAGTGAAGAAAATACCTAAGAAACTGTTAGTCGGGTAATTTAAAGGGCAAGGAGGAAAAAATCTCATCACTGCGATGTTTACAAATTAACTACGTGTAATTTTTTTTAATTTAATTACAGTGCTGTTTTTTATTATTTTATTTAAACTTGTTGAGCTAAAATTAATTAAACTCATACTCGTTGGCTGCTGCGTCTTCTTTCTGCTTCTTTTGCTGCTTTTTTTATGACCCATAAAAATGGCAACAAATATTATGGCATCATTGCCTCAATCTACTACGAGTACAAATACTTACCCTATGTTGTAGTTTGCACTTAGATTGACTTTAGTATTTTGACCACGAAACTACGTTACAAAGAGTTCAAAGTTGTATACATTGTCATGCCTGTTTTGTGAGGATTTACTATTTAATAAGTAATGCATTACAAAGTATTACATTGTGTTACATGTATTTTTAATAAAGCTAAAGTAATAATAAGAGTTGAGTGAAAATTTCATTGATAAATAAAAACAGCTTAAGTTCAGTAAAAGATTTTCTAACTGCAAGTGCTTTATGCAGCGAATATACGATATTGAATTTCACATCCCGCGAAAGTTTTGTAGTTCCAGCTGCATCTGGTAATTTGCTAAAGTACAGTGACCTTGTAATTGAATATCTTACAACAATTTGAACAAAACAGAAATTGATTTTCACTTAAGTAAAAAAGAATAATAAATAAAACCCAACAATTTGCAAGCAATTTGCACGCAGCATTATTTTCACATGGAAATTAATAGTTTCAAACTAAAAAACTTTCACACACACGTACTCACATACAGATACCTAGTCGGAAATTTATTTATTTATCGTTAGCAATATCTACACGTATAGTATGGTAGGAATTATGTCATAGAGGTCTTATGAGAGACAACATAAATTTATAAATTTTTTACATGGGCCATTGGCGTATGAAATATAAAGACAAGTTCCCTTCTGATATTATTTTTAAAGAGACTCGGTAAAGTATTTTCTGAGGTTCTTAGAAGACACCTTAAAAAGACTTTAAAAAGAGTGCATTTCCAGATAAGTGCCTTGTGTTAAGTTCTTTCAAAGGGACTTAGAACATAAAGATGTATTTTAAGAACCTATGGAAGAATAAAAGAAAAAAAGAATATGTTATTTTATTTTATTTTATTTTATTTTATTTTATTTTATTTTATTTTATTTTATTTTATTTTATTTTATTTTATTTTATTTTATTTTATTTTATTTTATTTTATTTTATTTTATTTTATTTTATTTTATTTTATTTTATTTTATTTTATTTTATTTTATTTTATTTTATTTTATTTTATTTTATTTTATTTTTACCTACAATCAGAAAATAAATTTGGTAAATGTAACCAAAAAAAATTTAAAAAAATTTTAAATTTTCTAACCTGTGGCTCATGTTGTTAAGTCTATCTAACCTGGGAATCAGGTTAACTACAAAATTTCTCAAAAAACGAAACCGATTTTTTTTTCTTTTTTGTTTTTTTATCATATTTCCTTCATTTACTTGCTTATTAATGAAACTTCTTTTATTTATGTTGTATTTTAAAAACTTCAAAGAAAACTCAAATTCTATTAGTCACCGACGACGAGATTCGAACCAAGATCGTTATGTCACTGTTTATAGACGCGCACATTTTAACCAACTGAACTACTCTTATTATTATTTTGCCTGAAACTAAAAGCATATTAGTTTTGCGCATGTAATAACACAGAATGCCTAGGTTCGAACCCCACTGGATGCAAGCAAAAAATGTTTTTTTTTTAATTAAACATAATTCCATAGATCAATTTATCAGGTTAATGTGTTACCTGACTCAGGTTAGACATTTTTTTCTGAGTGTACGTATTGTACGTTGGTCTCGAACCCACGTCCCAACGATTCACGCACGCTATCTACTCGGGTATCTGTTAAATATTATATTAGAGGCCATTCATTAATTACGTGAGGTATTGCTTTGGAAATTCAGACCCCCTTGATGATATTTGGTGAATTCTGACGGAACCCCTCCCTTCCGTGAGACTATGATTATATATAAATATAATCTCTTCATTATAACGTTGACGTACGATTTTCATTGACCACCCTCTCCCTTGAAGAGATTTTGCCGGACCCCTTCCTCCTCTATTTTGTCTCACGTAATTCATGGATGGCTACTTAAACGTTACAAGTAAATTACATTTTTGTCATATATATCTTGGTAAAGCGCTTTAAAATAACAAAATATGCATACATGGACAGTATAAAGACTTGAGGCGGCATGTCTCTCAAGTAACTTTTTATGTCCACAGTATAAAAATACACACGAGATATGCAACCCTATGTTTTTATAAGCACTTTCTTATAAAGACACATACGAGACATGCCATGCTTATATAATCAGAATATTATGAGCTTTAAAAATGCATATTAAAAACATTTTGACGTCTCTCTTTATTACGGTATTATATCTTGCAAAGTATCTTTTTAATTACGATACCAACCTATTTTGTAAACGTCAGTGCCTTGTAAGCTGGATTTTTGGTTTAATAACGTCCCTGTTTGCCGCCGGCACTTTCGTATTTTATATAAAATGTTACACACTTACTTTTTAAGTTTGCACTATTTATTGCTTTTTTATAGCATGTAAGCGGACAAATTATTTAGAAAAATATTTATGGCGACCACAAAATCGACTTTTTCAAAAGTCATCACATCGAAAGAACTTATCGTTGTTTTCAGTGTCATCATACATCTGTTGCTTAACATAGTTCTCCTCTAAAGTTTTCCCAATATTCAGCTAAGCTTATCCAATCGTCAGTGATACTTTTCATGTGACAGTGATTTTGCTTTTGGCAACCAAAATATCGATTAATCATTTTTGACTACTATTGGCTGCCAGAATTAACACCACATATATTTCGCTAAATTATCTAAAAGTTTGATGAGCGTCAGCTTAGTCAATATATGCAGCAAAACCAAGATCCCAGTTTAGTTTAATTTCATAAATGTAATGTTCATTAACATTGAGTAGGCATTTCAATTCTATATCCCTCTATAAAAATTATATTTCTCAGAACTTTGTGGCTGTAACTATCTAGCAAGTGGTCGATTGTTGCAAATCCAAAAGACTTGGCTTGTGGGAATCGTTTCCTGAATGCTCTGAAAATAAAAAAAAAATACACCGAAAATTAAGTCCTAGCTGATCGACTGACTTTTTTTTAACCATTTTTCATGGAAAAAATCCAAAAAAAAAAACATATTTTTTTCCAGCCTTAAAGCTAGTGAAAAATAATTTTCTGTTTTTTGTTTTTCTTTTTGTGGGTTTAAAGCATTTTTAACTACAAAACATAAGTAATTAAATTATTCTTATTTTGTTATTCAACATTTTTCATGGAAAAATATCGAAAAACAAATTCTTTTCGGCCTGAAAACTAATGAAAAATAGTTTTTTTTTTGGTTTTTTTTTTTTTTGTTTAGTGGGCTCTTTCTAGTCAAAAACACTTTGCAACGCTACAAAATAAGTAAATAGAAAATAAACAGAAAAAAAATAATTTTTTACTAGTTTTTATGCCGAAATAATTTTTTTTTTATTTTTTATATTTGTCCATGCAAAATGGTGAATAAAACAATAAAAACATATATAGTTATTATATATTTGGTTATTTGGTTTTGTAGTTAAAAATGCTTCACACAAAAGAACAAAAACCAAATTATTTTTCACTAGTTTTTATTAGTTTTGATGAGTTATTTTCCCACTGGGTGTCACACACACATGAAATATGAGCGTATACTCAAAACAACAGCAACTTTTAAATTATAAAGTGAAAACGGGGATATGGAAATTGTTTTTCTCACAAAGCGCGCGTCAAAATTAATTGCAAAATCAATAGTAAAAATAAAAAACTGAACTTTTGTAGTACAACATACGTTGATGGCTTCAGTTGGCGGTTGGCTAAGATAATTGCTCCCAACTAATGACTAGCTTTGGTTTATTGTGAATCAATAAATTGTTCATAAGGTGAACGCTTAAAATGACGTTAAAAATGAAATTAAAATTATTATCATTAAACCTTTTTACACATTTAAAGCACACAAAACTCGCCTACTGGAACCATCATCACATAACTACATTCAAACTGATAAAGCATCGTTTTTTTTTTTCTTTAAGAAATAAAATTTCAATTTGACAATGAAAAAGTTGCATAAACGAACTGCATAACATAAATTCACTGTAATTTTGACATAATTTTAGTTTTTTCTTCCCCTGCACCTAAGGCGGTTTTTATTGTTCACTATACGTAAGCACGACAATATTTTTCATTGAGTGGTGTCAACTGAATAGAAATTAAGTTTCTTTCAAATATTTTTTTGAGTTTTGTTATTCAAAATCGGATGGTGTGGAGTACTCACTTTTATATGGTTTTTATATTTTTTTTAAATTCTTTTTTTTTTCAGTGAATTAATAAATATTTTTTAAACATAAGGTTCATTTTATAGATTTTGATAGATTCTCTTAATAAAATATGAGAAAAGAGTTAAGTCTAAATAAAATTGAGTAAAAATATGCTAATAATCATAGCTTGAAATTTACTTTCGAAATGTATGAAATGAAAATCTGTCCTATCATATCTTAGCATCTCGTATATAGTATCCTTAATTTCAGCTAAAAACAGCTACGCTAAGTCTTGCCAAAGTTCGAGGATTGCAATTATCTGGTCTTTGCTGGGACTATCACCGTTTCGGCTTGCTAGTAGAAACCATACTTACATAAGTATAAATTCCGGAAAAACTGAAAGCTTTTTAAGCACGAAATTATAGAACAGTATCACTGTGAAGAAAAGACCGCAGATATCTTGAGAGCTGGGTTTCTGGCTTAATGTGAATAAAAATCTGTACTGAAGGAAAATCTGCCTTCAGCATCGCTTGGGTATAAAAAAGTAGGTACGGACGGTTGGGGGGTTACTATTTCAATAATATGGTTGACTAAGTTAACTCTTTAATATGTCAGATCCTACCTTTTATTTTAGAATTTAAATGGAAGTTTCCTGGATAACTCCTTCAAGCTTCCTTTCAAGCAAAGATTTTCTTATAACTTTTGCATCAAACGATTGAGTTTAGTATTTTTTTTTTTACCCAAAGAATCTATACAAATTCTGGTGCGATATTTTGCTGGACCTTATCCACTTAGCAAAACATTCAAAGTGAGGAAAAAGTTAACCTTTTATTTCATTTTCAAAGGATTTATCTAATTGACTTCAAGTCACTGAAATTTCTATTGAGGTTCAAATGAAACATCGAATTTTCTTTGTTATTTATGAAGTGCATTTACCACTTAAATTGGATTCAATCTAATGGAAGATTTCTTATTTAACATGATTTTAAAAAATTCTACATATATCAAATACGTCGTTGAGTAGGCAATTTTCAGTCTTAAAAAAATGAGCCAATTAAAATTCATGTTTATTTACTTGTACTTTCCCAGTAAACATTTTTAATCGCGGATGAGTCGTATATAATCGAGACAATGGTATGATATGCACATGCGCTCATATTCTGATAACACGCTATGATTTGTTTGAGAGAAAGGTCGATTGCCTTGGCAAATCGCATATTAATAATGAGGAAGAGTTTCAAACGATTGTTGTTAAAGGGTAAAACAAATTTTTTTTTTCGGTCATTTAACTCTAAAATTATTGCTTCATTTTTACCGCTCACTTAAGCTGAAATTAAATGTTTTTTTTTGTGTCGTTTCAAAACATTTAATTAAAAATGATTGCACCAAATTATTACATGAAAACAGAGAACAACATTGACAGTGATCTTTGCTAATAATCATAAATCTACATTTTAAGTCGTATATCTATGCAATTCATATAAAATTGGTATCAAAAAAATGGTTTGTAACGCTTTGGAGCTAAATTTACTGAGCTGATTGTAATAATATCTTTCTTAAATCAACATTTTTGTGCTAAAAAGATAATTGCATAGTTATTTTGTTAATTTTTTAAGGCTAAGAATTATTTTTTATGGACTAAATTTTCACAAAACCTCACATAAATATTGTTATTTGATTTTTCGTTGCCTATGCTTATGCTGTTTCTTGAATTCTGTGTTGTTATTTTTATTTTTTTTTTTCTCATTTGTACGGCTTGCATTTGACTTCAAAGCTTAAACTCTCTCTAAATTTTTTTTTTTTTTTGTTAATTTTGAAGAGATGATATAAAATGAGATGCTAAAAGCAAAAGCAAAAAAAAACACGGCGTCTGAGTGCGAAGCAACGGCTACAAGCAACAATGCAATATACAAAAAAATAATATCAAATCATAACGCTTTGAAATATATGAAATTTGAAAAATACCTAAAAAACCAGTTTAACTCTTCCAGAAAAGTTAGTTTTAAGTTCCTTGTCCGTAATATGGAATCCTATACTTTCATAAAATGGTTTCCCAATAATCGCATGAATGCTTTAAAATCGCTTATTTTTAGAAGAGCTTTAATAGCTTTGCTTTTGAATCGCGCTAAGGGTTAATCGCGTTAATCACTCCTCGAAGAGTTATCAATTCATCACCATATATGTAAAAGATTCAAAAATCTTCCAAATTGTTTTCTGGGTTATTTTGCTTGCAAATTGCCTTACTCTTTCTCATGCTTTTCTTTTCCATTTCCTTTACTTACAGGCTCCAGTAACACTGTGTAATCTTGGTGTTGGCGCCACATTTGGTGAATCCATACTACATGATTTGCCGCGTGACAGCACCGTCGTTACGAAAACCACCTGCGAGCTGCTGCGTGTGGAGCAACAGGATTTTCGCTTAATTTGGGAGGTAGGTACATGTACTTGGTATTCTATTTATATACGCGAATAGTACAAAGATGTGTATGTGTGTGTGTGTGTGTTTGTGTTTGTAAATAAACGCACCAATTTAAACCTGTAGTAGTCAGCAAATAAAGACTACAGATTCTTCAGAATACGCGTTCGCATACAGTCGAACTGATTACCTCGTTTGCTTAGTACGCGCGTACTTAATTTAAGCTGCTGCCAGTCAAGCTGCTTTGAAGTGCTGCCTTTGTGCTGCTGCTAATTTGATGAAGTTTTTTGGCTTTCATTCAATACTTGTCAAACTGTGTTAATTATTTCAATTAAATTTTATTTACATTTCAATGTGGTTGCAGTAATTGACTTTAAGCGATGGATTACATGCTATTGGCACATGTCAATAGGAAAAATGGAAAATGTTAGTAGAATTATTGAAGCATTGGCAAATTTGACAAAAAAAAATTGAAGGAAAATTTGCACGAAAAAATCGGCTTCAATAAAAATTTTAAATTGGGCAATAAGCTAATGTTGCCCGAAATCGCCAAACATTTAAAGTTGCCCTTAGTAGTATCGTTTGCTAAAATAAAATTTAATGAATTTGGGTCTGGAAAACCCTTTTAAAAACGAAATGAAAATTATGATTTCAGGAGAAACTGCCAAAAATATAGTCTAAAACTACCCCTTTGGGTTTAAGCAAAATATACAACAATGCAAAGAAATGTCTTACAAACTTGAGCATTAATGTTTCCCAAAAATTGCTCACAATTTTGGATCATACCATGGTATTTGGTCAATATTTTCTTCCTCTTGTTTATAAATGGTGTAAGTTTCAAAAGTTAAAATGCGCCTGAAAATCTCTGCTGTTTCCTTTTTGCAAAATTTCCGTTTTACAAGAGATCTCTTTGGATTTTTTGCACTCTTTTTTGAGCTATTTTCTCACAAGTTTTGAGAAATCTTTTCTTTTCGGCTCGAATCCCAATCTAGTTGAGTATTAGACTATTTAAAAAATAAACTGAATTAGTGCTCCTAGGAATGTCAAAAGTAATATCGTCCAAAAAATCCTTTTATGAATAGGCAAAGGCAAAATAGGTTTGACTTTTACTTTGCAAAGCTTCTGAGGATTGGCATTACTAAATGTGATTTCATTTAGGCAATCCCACGCCTCTAACGAGACAATATGTCTCCACTAATTCACCGATTATGATGAAGTTTGTTGCGGAGATAAATTGAACGCGCAATAAACTCCTTATTTCTATAGTAGGTGTAGCTCCTTCCGAATGAAGAAAACACTGTCACGGCTGTTCCGCTATACCGAGTTTGACGATGGAGATAGATTAAGCCCTGAGAAAATGTATGTTTTTAGTGGACGGTACCACGCCTCTAATAGGAAAATGTTTTCACTGCTAAGCTAATGGAATTCAATGCAGATATAGATAGAACCCTGTGGAAATATATTTGTTTTTAAATAGGCAGTGACACGCCCCTAGCCAGGTAATGAGAAATTTTACTCATATGAAATAGTACTAAATGGAGAAAATATTAGTCAGAAAAATGTTTTATTACAAAACTAGCTAAAAAGTATCATTGGGTGTTAATAAAGATATGTAAATATAGTCCTGGAAAATTTTTCCACCTAGGTCATAACTTTATTTATTGAAATTTTAGTAGTAGTAATGCAATAAATAATGGAAAAGATGCCTATATTTTAATTAGGTGGTTTTAGAATAAATAAGATCATAAAATGAAAAAAAGTTTAAAGAAAAAATGTTTTGGTTAGCAAAAAATATATGAGCTAATTACCTAATGGAGCTCTCTGCTCTGTCTTTATTAATTAGAAATTTATGATGTAATCTTTGTTTGTAAGTATTACTCCAAAGGAACTTTGTTAAACGACTTCAGAGGATCTTTAAGGTAGCCTTCCGCTCTACAGTTTTTTACTTACAATGAACCAGATTATCCAAAATTCAGATGACCACTTCAATGAAATTTTTTTTCACTAATTTTAGACGAAAATAAGTCCTTAACTTCGGACAAATTTTCTTAATTTTTAAAGCCCAAATATTCTTGGCGTTTGGCCTATTAAACCCAAAATTTTGGTTTATTTAATGTAAAAAATGGCATCATTCGGATGATCATTCATACAATTTTGTATTGTTTATGTTTTCTTTACTCTGGGATCTTTGTTCAATAAATAGAACCTTACCAAAAAACTCTTGATCAAAAGTGATTTAAAACTTAAGCGTTTTATTTTCTGTAGAAAAACCGAAAAATAAATTTATGGTGCGACAAATATCGTTTTCATGCTATATTTATTTTTCGTTTAGTCGATCGGTTAATATAAGCCCATAGTAAACCAATCTTAAAAAATGTCAATAACTCAAACTTGTCCCATATAGACTTTTGTACAGTATAAGATAAACTTCATCATACTTTACTTTTTTTCAAAAGGACTTTGATCAAATTGACTGAAACTTTAGTATAATGTAATTTATATCCTTCTTATCAAAAGTCTGTATGATGATACTTAGACTTTTGCATTTTTTCATTATTATTTTGATAAAACTTTACAGAAGAAAGAATACAATAGTATACTTAAAAAAAAAGTGCACACAAGTAGCTTTTAAATCTAAATATAATCCATTATATTCCATAATTTTTACTAACACGTAAAAGTATTTAGCGTATTTTCAAAACATGAAAATATTAACATTTAACTCTTACTAATAAGCTTTTGATCTCGCACCATAATATAATTAAAATCCTTTATTTTGGACGTTTCTGCAATTTCTACAATTAAAATCCAATTTATTTCTATTTAAATCTAAAACCAATAATGTACAATTTTTTTGCCAAAAACATTGACAGCAACATCTAAAAACACATTTTTATGTACGCGTTAGCACACAAGGACATTACGTCCTAAATTAATCCATTAAAATATGCAGAATAAAACTGTAAGCTCTCATCCAACAAAAAGTCACGAAAATTGAATTTCAAATCAAAGGTCAGCTATTAAATATTTAAAATTCAATTCCAAAAATATACGAACGAATATATTTTACAGCTATAAATACATACACATGGACATACATATGTATGCATGTATTCTATTCAACGAATATCCACAATACCTGACAAGGACATTTATATTGACAGCATATGAATTAATATGTAAAAGTTGTTGACATTCATTAATTTCGTGGCAGCTTTATTTTTTTAAAAAAAAAAAAATAAATGAAAACTCATAAGTCAGCAGCAAACACTGTAAAAAATAAAATTTTGAAATCAAATGCAAACAATATGGGAATCAGAGAAAATTTTACAGTATTTTCGTTAATTCATAAGCTGATTTGTGAATTTTTCAATGCTGTTTTTGGACAAATGTTTTTGCTTTGAATGAATTACATTCGTGATTAACACGCTGTAAAAATTTTATTGCAAAAATTATTTCAAAAACGCAATATATATTATCCAGAAAAAAGCCAAAAAAATAACAAAAATGAATTCTGACTCTACTGCTTTGTTCTTCTTGTGTAAAGAGACGTTCTTTAATTACGTGAGATGTTTTTTCGAAAATTCAGACCCCACCCTCCGAGATTTAGTGAGACCTCTCTCACCTCCCTCTCTCAAGTGAGACTATGATTTTTTAATAATTAAGCTTTTTAATGCCAACTACCTTCTACAGTACTTAACGTACCAGAAATTCATTTGAAATATTGCAAGCAGAACGTTATAGAAATCTCAGATATACACATACAATTCAAATGTAATGTTTCACATGCAATCATTCTGAAGTGTTTCTGAAAGGTTCCAAATGTAATATTCAAAGAATTTTTCTAATGAAATTTAAATAATATCTTATGATTCTCTGTTTGATGCTATGTTAAGTATAGTTGTTTGTCAATTATAAATTAAGAACGTCACAAAAAATATTACGATTAAACGGGTAAAATGAACAATTCGTAAGAGTTCCGATGACGTAATCAAATAACAGCGCAAGTGACGTAGATCAAAAAAATGTTCAATGGCTTGGTAAAAATGTTTGTTTTTTCCCATTAAATGTAACGTTTCAGAAACGTTTTAAATAAAATCAAAAAGCGAATATTGACACATTGTAAAGCTTTCTAAAATGGAAATGAAAAATTTGATAGATGTGAAAGATTTCTGAAAGGTTTACGAAACGTTACATGTCAAATGGGTATGTCCTTTGTTTTTTGTGTGAAATAATAGGAGAAAAATTAAACAACATTTACAACATATTTACGGTACACTATAACGAATTCAATCAAATTTATATAATAAGAAATAATTCTTCAATCACTTCATAAGCATTCTAATGCTTGCTTTATTGTAAGAATTAAGCACATGACATCCAAGTCTTTTAATAGTGTAAGGGAAAATCATCAGACGTACGTTGGTTGGTGGTTCTTAGGGGAAAAAATTGGGGACACCACCTCAATCGGTTCAAAATAGGGTAGAAAAAATTGTTAAATTAATCTAAAATTTTTATCTTTAACCTTTACGGACCCTATTTCAAAGTGAAATTTGACCTAAGAAGCCATTTTTTTAAACAATTTTTTCTTAAGTGGCTTTTAATTTCAAGAAACAATATGTTAATAAAAAGTATCATTTGATTCTAGTTATCGAGATATAGTCATGGGAAGTTGCGGATATAGCTTTTCTAAAAATCATTTTAAGTTGGAAACTCCTGAACAGATTTTACATACATTGATGTCATATGGAAAGTCATTTTACTGTCTATGAGATTGATGCATAAAAATTTTAAATAATTTCCACGTGTTTTGAGGCATGGAGATTTTTTAAAAATTTTCACCACTTGTTTTTAAATAGCTGTTATTTTCTCTAAAATTGTATTATTAATCTGTAATTTTATTAACATGATATGATAGCCCAATTAATTGACTTTAGTTCCAAATAACATCAATATATTTAAAATCTGTTCAGGAGTTTCCAACTTATAATGATTTTTAGAAAAGCCATATCCGCAACTTCATATGGCTATATCTCGATAACTAGATCCAAATGATACTCTTTTTAAACATATTCTTTCTTAAAATTAAAAGCTACTTAAGAAAAAATTGTTTAAAAAATGGCGGCTTAGGTCAAATTTAATTTTGAAATAGGGTCCGTAGGGGTTAGTGATAAAAATTTCAAGTCAATTTTTTAAATTTTTTTACCCTATTTCGAACCGATTTAGGGGGCGTTCCATTTGATTTTCGCAAAAAATTACACTTGAGAACCACCCTAATGTACATTCTCCTCGTTAAGTCACTTCAGCTTATCCTCCACAGCTCACAGTACAACACAGCAGCTTTTACAATACGTATGCTAAGCGGAATGCTGACAAGGCGAAACAAACGTGCCAGCAACGATCGATTTTGTACTACAAAATCAAATTGAGGTCAAAGTTTAAATTAAAGCCTAAAAATGGAAAATTTTATCCAAACTCGAAGTAAGACACAAAATTATGCTATGTCCATAAGAAATCAAAAAATCATTGATTAATTTTTTATTTGAACTTGATTGCTGTTGTAAGTACTTTATTCCCAATATGTTGATGTTCTTTTAAATAGATAAGCCCATAAAAACAAAAAAAAAAGTTTTTTTCTTAAACGTGAAATCTCAATCATCGACAATCTTTACAAATCCATGCATTTTTTAAGCAGACTTTAAATTCCATTTACTTCTGTCTGCTTTGCTTACCTTTTCGTAACATTTTTATCCGGTATCTCGGAAAAGCTCACCTAAGCTAACCTCGTCTATGTATTTGATAAGCTTTTGTGTGTGTGTTTGGTTTTTGAATGTGCTTGTGTGTGTATATGTATGTTGCTGTGTGCAAGCCGATTTACAAGTGAAGTCAAGTAAAATATAATATTTTGCAGTTTGCTTTAGATCTCTTCCATTTTTTAAATATTTTTTTTTTCTCAGTGTACTAAGCAAACAATTGTTATAAAATGATGTGAAATTTATTACATGTCAATGAATAATACCGCAATGAGGAGTTTATTATTGTTGAATGGATTTTATTTATGAAATACGTTGAGAAATACATATATCTCCATCACAATCACCAGATTGATTTTCAGTTCTCTTCAGAAGGGCTAAAAATTTAAGAAATCTTAAATTAAAAAAATTCGCAAACAAATTCAGCTCAAGTGAGCATTGTTTAGGATGCTCCTTTAATAAGAATTTACTTTTTATTCTTCAATACATTTTTTTACCAATGCACGGCAGTATAGTTCAGTAAAATTAGGCAAAAACTGAAAGAAATTACGACCGCCAAAGATAACCGCCATAATTTTGTTGTTTTGATGTATATACTTCTACATTGACACCATTTTGCTCTTTGCATCTCGGATTTTTTGGAAAAGACTAACCTCCGTAATTTTACAAATTTGTATATCCCTTGAATGGCATGAAAAAAAAAATTTAAATTTGTGGATTGTAGCCACAACCAGTACTAAAAGTAAAAATTATGTTTATAAAGAATCAGAGGTACAAAATCAAAATGTTGTGCGATTCGACGTGGAATGCTTCATATTGAAGGATATAATCAAAACAACAAAATTAAGACCCTTACCTTTGTGGTCGTAATATTTTCTTCTATACCAGCGATGCTAAAGCAAAATGGGGTTCGATTTGGAGTGAAATGCTCCATTTACTTCTTTGTACTTTATTTTACTACTTAAAAAGTAAATCCTTGAAAGATATAATTTCAGGAGATTATTTTTTGTTTTTGTTTTGATTGATTGATTGACGAAACCGCACCTGGAGGCACCTACCGCAATATTGTTATTAACAACCTCTTTTGTTTTGATCATAAACATGCAATGCTTGGAACTTTATGATTTTTTACAAAAGAGTCCCCATGGAACTTATTTATTGAATTTTTGAATTAACATTTTAATGATACCAATTTGGTTTTTTGAGAGGGATGTTTTTTTGTACTGCTTTTTAGTTCGGTTTTAATATTTTTTTTTTTTTTTTTGCTCCAAAATAATTGGTCACATTATTGATGATGAACCAATTCATATTGCAGTTGACCGATTAAGGATAGATTGATTGTTTGTCCGTGACTCATTTTTCAATCAATTTAAAAGTAATGCACTATTGTTTTTATTTTCAGAACATATTCAGTTAATATTATATAATGTTAGTTTTAAAAAAATACTGTCGAAAACTTTTTGGCGGACTATTGTGTCTTTCGGATGACTTCTACTCCGTTCAACCTAGCCTAAAGCTTAGTGGTTCATTTTCATCGGATTCGCTCTTTTAGGATGAAGAAGATATCAAATATATCACCTAGCTTTAATTTCGGATCATTCCAAGCAAAAGTTCCAAATTCTAAAGTTGTCATTTCTTTTGCGATTTCCCAACTTTCTACATCATTTTTAATTGTGGCGTACTCACAACAGCAGGCATCTTGGCAGGATGCTGCATCATATATTTTTTGATCCACATGCATAATCGTAAAATAGAGCCATGGCTACAAAATTGTTTTGAATTTTGTGGGGTGAGAAAATGTTGGTAAGTAGGAGGCAGCAAATTACCTCTTCGCCACGGGCGCCAAATGTCAACGACACACCATTGTTCACATAAGCCTTTACAAGGACTTTGCAGAAGTTGAGCAATGCATAAGACATCAATCACATCCTCTTTTATATCTCAAGTCAAAGTTTTATAATAATCTGGCTATCACAGTGATCATTTCTATCAGTAAGGGGCACAATTTACTATATGAGAATCAGGGTAGTTTTCCAACACTAAAGCTTACAAGATTACAAAGGATTGATTGCTTATTAGCGTATTTGCTGGTGAACAGCCTTCCTAACTTAACCAAGATGTGTCAGAAATTTAGTTACATACACAAATTTATATTGCTCATATTTCTCTAAAGCAGTGGGCGGCATGGAACGAAACTCAAATTTCTCCTTACGCTCAAAAAAAGATGGAAATCAAAAGTGCTCTCACCACTGAGCGAAATTCTTGTATGTTTAAATTCTTTTGCAGGCATTATTACAATTTTGATATTGTGTTCGCAGTTTTTCGCATTTATTTTTTTGAAACTATTTTTTACCAAGTGGATAGGAACAAATTATTTAAAGAAAATTCTTTCAAAATTCATATAGTAAAATTGTAAGAAAATGTAGTTTTGTGAAAAATTATGTATTTATTTTTTCAAATTGAATATGTGACAAGAAAATACAGTTTTCACAAAAAATAATCTCATAACATCCTGAGCATATTATTGTTTTAATTGGGAGAAAAAAAACGAGATTCTTATCTTAAAAGAAAAAAATTAAATTAAAATTGAAAATGCTTGAAATGCTAAAAAAATATTAATTGGCATTGGATTTTCGTGAACACAAAAAGTAAAAAAGTTAATCAAAAAAGCGAATCCATGATAAGTATTTCTATAAAATAAGTAATTTTTTCATAGATGCAATTCTTTATGAAGGAACATAAAATATCTTTTTATCTTTCCTTTTTGTACCTCCATTAAAACGAGCCTACAAATCAAAAAATGTTCAGCGAGAAAATATTTCTCTTCCCATTTAATGTTAAACATTTTTCGCAGTGTACTTGACAAAATGAACAGGATAAACCTGCTCATCAAATGGTTCAATTAAAACTGAAATTTTAGACTTATTTAGCAAGAGCGAATGCTTATTCTCTTCGTTTGCTCGCGAGCACATGAGGTGCCGACCACTGCTTTAAAGCATTCAGAAAACTTTGTACAAATCAATTCAAATAAGTAGTTATCTAATGCATAGTTTAACCAAGATACAATAATATTGTGACTGATGTGTTGACTTTTACTATATGTTCCAACAGTTGCAGCCAATATAAAATTTCTTGCTAATAAGCGAGATTGCTTAGTTTGTATATAACATATTTATAGAAACATTTGCATTTGCTGACATTTATGTAAGAAGCTTTTATGAAGACTATTTTTAGAACTAAATTATAAGTTATACAGAGCTCAGGTAAACCATTTAAGTCAATCGATTATTTTAATGAGCACTACCAAAAGCAGTATTTTTTCTACTGCATTATGAAATTACAACGCCCACAGTCTATATTGTAATATGCCTGGTTGCGAATCAATTTCTGCGCAAAATTCCAATCATCAAGTAGCTGAACCACTTGAAAATAAAATTGCTATTGGCAGCAATTCACGGAATTGTGTACTCATCAGTAACTTAAACTTCAATTGAAACCGTCAATTCAAGTCACCACTTACGCCCACTATAACCAATTGTTGGTGAATACACCAAAGTAATTTGGTGCCTTAATTGACAACTCTATTTACTTTGCATGGCTCTTCTGTTAAAGTTTTCTCATCAACGAGTTGTTGTTAAAAGCGAACTCTTCTTGCAATTGTGGTGCGCGTTTTAGCTGTCACTACTACACCTTCTATTGCAACATCACCAATGCTGCACCAATTAGTGACTGCAAGTGATTTTCAGAATTGTGGTGCCAAAATTCATTATATTTCGAACTTCGATTGCATTTTGACGTTGCAAACTCAATTACAAGAGTTTGATTTATTTGGCTGAGCTGTGTTACGCGCTTATGCCGTAATGAAACTTTGTGGTTTTTCATATCGAATGATTGATGAGTGGGTGCTGAAACTCAATTTGTTTACTTCGTAACTGAGTGTGCACTTTGCTAAGGTAAAAATTTGATTTAAAAATTATTTTCATTTGTACTCCTTTGCTCGGACTACTTGCACTACTTTTCTCGAAAAAAATTCGTGTGTACATATGTTTGTATAATACACGACTGAGTTTATTTTATATGTGATGAACCTCAGGATATAATGAATCGATTTCGAATTTTTTACCACTACATGTTGAGGACAGAAAGGTATAGCTCATATTTTATTTCGACAAAATAACAGGGCATAACACTAGTGGCGTAGTTGGGACTGTAAAAAGTATAAGTCCAATAAGTATAAGTCCAATAATTAAATTTTATATATAGCAGAACTTACTTATTAGGTCTAAATCTTCATAAAAAATAGCTATTTTAATATCGATCATTCTTTTAAAAGCCTTACGGATTTCCGGAAAAAATATTCAACTTCTTTAAATATCATAAAAAATGATTTCCTGCATCTTGCAACAAATTTAGATAACACGTTCATAATGACTTTGCTGAAAAGAACTCTTTTTTATATTCATATAAGAATTTTTGATAATTGGTTGAATTTTCTCAAATCTTCTCATACTTGAAGTCTATTATGTATCTCCAATTGAACTGATCGGCTCAATGTTTTTTTTTTTATTTATTTTAACTTTTTTACGTTAGCTTTTGAAGTGTTTTAAGATATATTAATTTATTTTCAACAAATGAAAAATAATAACAATTTTATTGTTTAAATAGCTCTAACATAACGTGAACATGTGACCTGCAATTTGCGGGACCAGTCCGCGCTTATTGATTTTCCGTCCCGCGCGATCTGCGTTTTCATTTCATGAAATATATCTCATTTTGCTAGGGCTTTCGGAATGTGAAAGTAGCCCTTTTTTAGTAAAGATTTTTATATACATACATACCGAAATAAATCTCGTTTTTGAAATAAATGTGAGAACCCACAAAAAAACAAAAGGTCACAACTTTTTCCGAAAAATTTTTGGATTTTAACGCAAATTTGATAAATTTTTTTGCAGTTCCGTGTTTTGCCGAAAAATATCTGATCATGTTATTCTAACATGATGTTCCTTCAACAAGACTCAATTTAAAAAAAAAATAAATTTTTGTTCTTTATTCTTTTATCCACAAAACCCTTTCTACGAAAAAGTGGAGTCTTTATTAGATCTAAAGTTATACATTTTATAAAAATTCAAAAGTTAAATGCGGATGTAAAAATGTTATTGCGAATAAATTCAAATACTGTTAGCGGAAAACAATGGAAAATAATTCCAAAATGAAAGTATTTCGTTTTAATCGCCTCCTCCTCATATATCAGAATGACTGGGAAAATAAAAGTTGCTCATACGCCACGTTGTACATAAATTATTGTGCTTCGAAAACTATTTCGAAATAGATAAACCTTTTATTAATTAAAGTTTTGTTTTGAAAACAAGACTTTTTAATTTTAGAAAGCAAATAGGAATCTATTTATGTATTGTGATGGCTAGGAAGCAGAATCATAAATAAGAACTTTTTGAATTTTTGACTTTTAGTTCAACATTGCTTTGAAGCAATAAAGTCGTGTATGAAAATTTGTTTTTTTTTTTTAATTTTTTGATGTAGTCTTCAGGCTATTTTGAAATGAGGAGGGATCAATGTTTTCAAGAATGACCCATTTACAAAATTTCAATTTTTGATTGTAATTTTTTAGACGATTATTTTCATTTCAGACAAATTGTTTGGTACTTTTTAAAATATAGATTTGGAGCGATTTTATTCTAGTAAGTAATACAAATTGTATTCTTCTATTCGGCAGCTTTTATTCTCAATACATTCCTCTTTATATTTCATATATATATATTTTGAAAATATATTAATAGCTACTTAAATGATAAATATTTTTTAACATTTTGTGAAGACCTCATCAAAAACTAAATGCCTAAACTTTTTAAAAAATCATTTTTTTTTTTGTACAAGAATACATTAAATTTATGTGGCTTTTTAAGCTTAAAAGCAGTTCAAAAGTTTAAATTTGCAAACCGACTTTGTCATAAGAAATGTTGACCCCAACAGGTAGGCAAACTTTGCAACAACACTTCAACATAACTTTTGAGTAGATGTCATGATGATTTGTTGCTACAAAGTAGAACAACTCATCAAGTCAGGTACCATTACACCCTTTTGAAGAGAATGATTAAAAGTGTGTCCTTTAAATTTGTGTCATTTAAAATTTACATGAATCATGTAACTGAAAACAAAAGCAAAGAAAAGTCTTTATATTGAGTAGGGTCAACACGTCGTATGAGTGACAAGCAATTTATTAATTGAAAAACTTTGCAAATTGCCTAGCAAATTAAATGGAATAACTTTAATGGCTGTATTGTATTTACTTAATTGATTTTTAATTCCATAGTTAAAAGGTAATGCTGCTTTAATTAAGATGTGCTTAATTAAAAAGTTAACACATTATTTATAATTTTTTAGAGTGAAAATCTCTTTAAGCAAAATTAATTATAGACAAAAACGAATTCAATTTACTATACTTCAATTGACAAACAACAATAAGCTTTTGTATTATTAGTTAATTGAATTATAATTAATTGTATTTATTTATTTAAGTGTAATAGCAATGTGTATGTGTGTACTGTTTGTGCGTGTTTGTTTGTGATAAAATAAATAAATTATCATATTATTAACGCTTCAATAAACCGTAAATAAAATAAGGCAAAACGTGCAAACTACTTCGAAATTTATTAAGAATACAATAATTCTTTCAGACAAACTCATTTACCTTCACATACAGACAAGGATTAATACAATTGCACAGAAGAAAAACCAAACACAGATGTGCGCACGTAACTAACACCTCTACGATAATTACACGCTTCGATTAATCTGTATAGGTCCTTGCTTTTGGTTTTCTTTTATTGTTTCTTTTATTATTTTAATTACACACGCATTATATTGAGAAACAAGAAACAACAGTTACCTGCATGAAATCTGATGTGTGTATGTATTGGTACGCACGTATTTGAGGGTTAACATTTAACACAAAACAGAGAAAATTAAATTACTACATACATTCATATGTGAGAAAAGAGCGGTTAAAACGTAATATGTCCACTTTTTCGCTATGTACATGAGAATACTAAACCGAGGTGAATAGGCACTTCGACCGTTTATTTTTTGTTTTTATTTTTATAAAAAAATTGCTAAAAATGCTCGTCAGTTGAAATTTCTATCATTAATTTTTTTTAAATTTTAAAATTATTAGCATTTATAAAATGTATATTAAACTAGATCGAATGTAAGATTCAACCAGACGAGGTCTGAAAAGTTAGAGGAACGCTTGAAAACGTTTTAGTTCTCTTGAAGGTCCTTTTTATTAAAAAAAAAACATGTTTTAACCGTGTTACTTTTATTTCCTCATACCCTATCATAGACCCACTTACTTTTCAGACCACGTCGGAAGGATTTTTTTTTGCACCGTACAATTTGATTCGGTCTTATATTTTTTGTTCAAAATATTAAGCTTTGAAGGACTTTTTCCGTTTAGATATTAATCTATATGTAAATAGGCGGAAAAAAAACGTTTGCATATCTTTAACTACCATAACATATTCGCTGGATTGGTTGGAAAGGTTGTGAAAAGGACCAGTGTAGAAATTAATTAATTTTTTTACCACGCCTCTAAGAGGAAAATACGTTTCCAGCTAATTTAAACTTGGACTGATTTTGATGAAATAAGGTTTTTGGAGATAGATTGATATTCAAAATTGTGACCTTACCGTGGGCGTGGCAGCGTCTATTTGGAAAAGCGCTGCCACGCTGATCCTACACCAATTAACATAAGATTTGGTATGAAGTTAGATGGATTCCCGAGTAAAAATACAGTGAAATTCCCTATTACGGACACCTTCCATAACCGGACAGCTCCCATAACCGGACAAAAATACTGCGACGGTGGGTGTCCGGCTATGGGGAATTTCACTGTATTTGTTTTCAGTAGGCACGCCTCTAACAGGAAAATATTTTTCTATTGCTGAACTAATGGCATGATTTTCGTGGAATTTGGTACAAGGATGGACTGAATCCTGAAGAAGGTATTCGTTTTAAGTGTACGGTGATACACCCCTAAAAGGAAAATATACTTCCACAGCTAAGCTAGTGAACCAATTTTTATGAAATTTTGAACGAAGATGGACTAAACCCTAAATAAGAGATAAGGATATCCTTCTAAATAACTAAAGTTCGAATATAAAGATCAATTTGTGATGTAGGCGTTAGAGTATACGACCACTGCATTCGAGACGGTAAAGGTCGAAAATTGTATTGAAACTCGGAGTCGCTGCACTGAGTTTTTCAAAAGTTAAGACCGTTATGTTGTTATGCCACACAATTCGTTATTTTCTAACAACGCCAATTTTTGTATTCTGTTTTGAACACAAAAAACTTTATTTTACTCATCTAGTTAGTCGTATGCATGGAATATTTCTTTCCAAGAGGCACAAAATATTCTTGGGCCTACATTGTGAAAACAATTAATCAGACCCTGTAAAAAATTTCGCACAAATTCGCATAAACCTCAACAAAAGCCAGTAAGACCTTCGCATTACAATACAATTTTCACATTTGCGTTAATTTACAAAAACACACATTGCCACAACTATGATGAACAAATACACACAAAAAAAAAACACGCATACGCAAATAAACGTAAAGACAAACGGACGGACAGACAGGGGAAATAACAACAACAAATACAACCAAGAAGTCAATTTATTTTATTTTGTATTTATTATTGCTGTACTTTCATTTGTATGAATGAGTTAGTGTAAACGTGCCTGCGTAAATTGCGGTTTATTAGCGTTAGTATGAGTGTATACACTTATAAGTGCCTGCATGTGTTTGTATGTTCGGGTTTAATTGTAAGTTTATCTTAGGCAAACCAATACTACACCCGCATATAACAAGTTCGTAGCACATAAATTTTGGTAAGTACCCAGCAAAGAGTTGCGGCTCCAAGGAGTTGGCACCTCATTAAAGAAACACTGATCAAAAAAATCATTTCTATACAGTTGGTAGCTTTTTGGGCAGTAAGTTTGCCTCCTTGAACGTTAATAATTTTCAAAGCTCACCAAAACTGTTGACAATCAATACTGTGCCAACTCGGCAACAAAATTTAAGAATTGGCTTTATACGCCAATAAGGAGTTAACTGTAATTAATAACTCTGCTTCTTTGTCCCTAGTCTCCTCACAAATCAAAGGAAGCATAGTTAATATCGGGATTAATAAAGATATATTTGGTGAAATATATAAAGGGAATGCACCTTTCTTCAGCTTTGTAACTTCTGGCCGTCTTCGTTTTTGTCAAAAACAACAAAATCTAAAATCTTTGGGTTAAAGAATATTTATTTCTGTAGCCGTTTGCTGGCAAACATTGGAGTGGCAACAGCAGACTGGATCACAAAATCGGAGAACTGAGAAAAATTTGAAAAGAATTGAAATCACTTACAAATGGCAGTTCATGGTGGGAGTGCTGAATTTCCATAGTATTTTGGAAGTTTTTTTAAAAATCTCCTATCGTTACCAGCTATCGAAACCTTACCTTTTTCATCAAAATGTTCATAATAACTTGGAATTTTTCAGCTGCCAAACTTGGTTGATTCTTATATCTTCTATTTCAACAGCGATAAATCTTTCAGAATTTCTTTAGAATAATAGCGGACGTCTATTAATTAAGTAGGTGTTGTCTGAAGAAGTCTGATGAAAAATGCTTCTTTATCCCCATAGTCTCATAAAATCTCTGTAGCGTTTCACAAACGTTTCAAATGAAATTTGAAGGCAAACGTTGATACATTGTTGAAAGCTTTCTGAAATGGAAATGAAAGATTTCTGAAACATAACTGAAACTTTGTGTGATTTCATGTGAAATGAATCTGAAATTTTTACTAAACATTACATGCCATGTGGCTATTTAATACATTTTTTCTGTGAAATAAGAGGAGAAAATTGATACTACGTTTAAGATGCACTATAACCAATATAATTTAATTTATAAAGTAAACTACGAAACCACCTTCCCTAATTCTTCACTCACTTCATGAGCCTTCATGTGCTTTCTCTAATGTAATGATTGAACACATGGCATCTGTACATTTTGGTAGTATGGGAAGACAATCATTAGTTGCTTGTATCTGCATCATCTTCAAGCAGTCACTCCAGCCAATATTTCACGGTGCATAGCACAGCAGAGGCACTTTGACAATACTTATTAACAATACGTTATAATAATTTATATTCTGTGAATTAAAAAGTTTGCGTGAGACTTTCATTGACTCCTCTCCCTGAGATTCGGTAAAATCTAACGGCAGAATCTAAAATAATTAATTTTGAATCATCCAAGCGATTATAAGGTGTAAGATTATTTTTATTTAAGGAAATTATTATATTGTAATCGAAAGCAACGATTAGTATGTGTTTCTTTTACAAATCTTCCAGAAGATGGATAGCAACATTATATATTGTAGCAAAATTTGGTTTATGCTAGAAAATTCTTGAAATAAAAACCAACAAAAGAAATTAAACGATACTAGCTAGCATCACTGGCTGTATAAATACTTTTACATCATCTAGCGGCAAATAATAAACTGAACAGACGCTGCAGTACACTATAAAAGTCGATAACCGAGAGAAATTATCGCCATCGTACAACGCCATCTAGAGCATAAAAAGCAACATTTTGGATAATTGTGAACTCAACGTCGATACGCCATACTGGTAAGTTATGGATAATGGTAGAATACACGCCACTTAGAAGCACTGGTAAATTATGGATAATGGTAGAATACACGCCATCTAGGAGGTAGTAAATTGTTCGAGAAAGTGATGCCTGTAGTATAAAAGGGTGTCATTTGAGTTTTCGGACACAGTTGAGTTAAAACAGTGAAGCAGAACAGTTGAATTAAAACAGTGAAGCAGAACAGTTGAGTTCAAACAGTGAAACAGAACAGTTTATTTTGAAAGTAATACAGTGTGTCCCGTAATAAAGTAAAACAGTTGTCTATAAAGTGTTAGATTAATATTTGAAAGTTAATGAGATAAACAATTGTACCGTGTAAAAACTAACTATTGTGATTTAAATAAACCATTTTACAACTAAATAAGTTTGTGTGTTTTTTAATTGTTACACAATCCAGTGATCGAACTCAGAAAAGTGTAAGAGATCGAAATTATCGTCAAAGAGACAGGAATTTCGTAACAATATATTTTGGCGAACCGCTTATCAATCTTCTAGAAAATTTGTCACGGGGCTTATATTTGGACCCTACACAATTTTTATATATGACTTTTTATCTAAATTGTTTGCTGGGCGTTGCCTTTTTTTGTTTGCGTGTGTGTGTTTGCTTTAACTTAAGTGTGTATTTGTGCTGTGTCTTTGTTTCTTGATTGCTATTAACATAAGATTCTTTGTTATTTCATGGCAGATGTTGTTATCATATTACCAACAATGCTTTTGCATACATAGTATGTGACCTAAATAATTTCCAAATATATTAATTTTTTTATCAATTACTGCTATTACTATTTGACTAAATTTTGACTTTCATAGCCATAGTCTCAAATGACATCACTCACGTTAAATGCATTCTTATAATATTTTTATTTTTAAGGGAAAATAAGCCAACTTTCATGGAACATATGAGATGTTTGCTGAGGCCTATTTTTCAGAGGAAGCTTAAACTTAGTTTTAACAAAGATTGGTGAATCTAAGTTTGTTTTTGAAGTAGGTTAGGTTAGGTTAGGTAGGAGTGGCAGTCAGTTACAAAAACCGACTTACTTAGACCAAGTTTGGTCCATTGTGATACCACAGGGTACTTGACTATACCCTCTCATTGAACCATCCAGATTTCGTTATGAAACTAAATAACTGACCTATGCTAACATGTCTAAGGTCCTCCAGGTCATCAAACAAAAACGAGCCCAGTGTTTTGTGGTGTTTTCTAGCAAGTGCAGGGCAGGAACAAAGAAAATGTTTAATGTTTTCCTCCTCCTCCACATCCCCACAACTTCTACAGTAGTCAAAAGACCGAATACCTAATCTCTCCGCATGTCTGCCGATAAGCCAGTGGCCAGTTATTACTGCAACAACTGACGAGACACTGTGTCTAGTGCGGGATATCAGTTCTAGAGATCGCTTAGCGTTCCATTCCTGCCAGATTTGCCTTGTTATATTGCAAGTTAGCTTAGTGAGACTGGAAGACTGATTCTAAGGATTTAATAGCAGCTTGACTGTCTGAATAAATATTAATACCCTTCTTGGATACCACATTTATTCTCAGCCAGGATGCTACTTCTTCTATTGCTATAACCTCTGCCTGAAAAACACTACAATGGTCTGGTAACCTCGCAGCAATACTTATCTTCAGTTCCTTAGAGTAAATACCATAACCCACTTGGTTATTTAACTTGGAGCCATCCGTGTAGAAATTAATATGGTTCCTTCTCCCCGGGATTCCTCCCTTCAAGTCATCCCTAGATGGGATATGGGTTACGTAATCCCTCTTGAATGAGATTACTGGAATAGTGTAGTCCAATTTAGAGGGTACGGAATTCAAGATATTAAGGATAGTTGAGTGTCCTATACTTCCCTCGGACCAGCAAGCAGTTTCCCTGAGTCTAAAGTAAGTTTTACATTTTAAAACAGCTGTCAGGATCATACCGATTTTAAAACAGAGCTCAACCGGCAAATATTTAGTACTTAACTACGATTAAAATTAAATGAACATTTTGGGAATGGGTTTAAAGCTGACAGCTGTCCCTAAAAAACTTACCATTTTCTTATTGTAATCTAGCTGACTATTCTTTACAAGTTACCTAAAATAGCTGTAAAATTGTATTGATTTATTTAAATATGAAAACTTCTACAAGTTTTCGAGAAATAAATATTTAAGTATAATTTTCATAATATTTGACAACGATTCCATTTATTTTATCTCTAAAATTTTCTAATCAACCAATTTTCAAAAAAAATATTTATAAAATGTAAAAACTACAGCAGAATATCTTGAAAGAAGCCAACCCTTGTGGTTTTCGAAAAATTAATTGAAAGTATGTGCGGTGGCAGTACTCACAGCAAAAAACTTAAAACTTCTACTTGTATTCAATAATGTTGGCAGTAAGTATAAAGGGATATTAATAGTAAAACCAAATTCAAGCAGTTGCCTGTTCTGTGAGCATTTGTTTCTGGCTGTATTACATACATACATATATATTAGAATGTCCGTAATTTCCCCCACAGTTTTTAAACGTTACTTTATTCGATAATTAAAAAATAAAAGAAAATTAAAGTTTCGTGTTTCTGGGTTTTTTTTATCCCAAACTGACTGACTTCGATATAAAGCTTTTTTCTTATAATTAAAGAATTTTTTCGACAAAAACAAGCATAGTTACACTACGAAATATGTATGGAGATTGCGTTTGCTTTTTTGTGAAAATAATGGTGTATCGCAGAAGCAGTATTGATCATTTTACTTTATTTTTTTCTTAAATGATACATAAAGTTATGAAAATTTGAAGCTCCAAACACCAAATTGAAATCGGAAACTTCAAACCTGGTGGCACGCTTTAGGTACTGAGCTGAAGATATATTTTATTTTATCAAAATTCCGTTTTACTTTTTTTATGAGGAACCCATATAATTATGAACCATTAAACTTAAAAAAAAAGTTTATGTAATAACGGACACTCTAATGTACATGTATTTTCAATATCTTACAGCTTGAGAAGAGTTTACGACGAACGAAAACAAACTTTGTTAAATTCTTCCGTTCCATTGCAATTTTCAAATTTGTTGCTTACATGCCAGCAATGTTTAACTTGACAGACAGACAGATTTCAATGCATTGCAAGATTCTTAAAGCAACAAATTCATTGATATATTACTCACAATATATTATGATTTGGAAAATAAAATATAAATTTTTCGGTTTTGCATTTTCAGTGATTAGAATTTTTCCTTTTTTTTTTTTCCTTTCTTGTTTGTATTACAAATTTTGTATTTATATTTTTGGTTGACCTCATCATGTTTTGATTTATCATATCGATAAAAAGCCCAAGCATATGCAATATAAATATTTATTTTATTTAAAATGCTTAAGAAATATGGAAAATTTCAAAATAAATGACTTTGGAGTGAATTTTTGTTCACTCCTGTAGCCTATGGTGTGAAGAGTTCAGTACAAAAAAAAATTAGTTTTCCAAAACTTTGAATCCAATTGCAAGTTTTAAGTGTATTCCTTAAAGACTTTCAGATCACAATAAAATGCATCGGAAAAAAGTTATTTGAGTAATATTTTTGGCCACCTCATAAAAACCACAGTTTCAAATTCTACACTAACCCATTAACGCCGACGGGTACGAAAACGCAACAAAAAACAGAGGTGTATATGAAAAGTCATGGAAAATGTTAGGTGGTTAATATCGCTTAGCCGTCTTTTTAAGTGGATAACACATGGATGGGGTTACATATGCGTCCTGAACAGGTTAGTCATATGACGTCATCTACTTAATGATAACGGCATCGTCAGGTGCTGGTTTTTCGGCATGCCAAAAAATAACCATTTTAACATAGAAAACACTCAGAAAAAATATATTTAAAGGATATGTAATAGGCCCTTGGGCCTATGTATATCTCATTAAAATTTCAAATTTCTAAATGTTACCGTTTTTGCACCGGTACATGCTGTGCGTTTTCGCACCCATCGGCGCTAAAGAGTACATTTTTACTAGGGAAAAAACGCTACGCTAACAGGGATAGCTGCAAAAAACGAATACAGGCAGATGGACAAATTCAAAATCCGCAACATTGTGACTGACTCCTTCGCGCAAAATGAGGTAGTGGCACATCATCGTGGTCCCAAGACTCAAGGCACACTCTTTAAAAATCAATTGGCACTGGATAGCATTGAACAACAGTGAGAAGAATATGAAATGCTTCCGCTGTCGCCACTGTGCTTTTCACACCATCTACTATTGAGCCAAGAACAAATTGGCAGTGCATCCGAAATGCTTCACTGCATACCATACCATACATTTTTTTCTATATTTTGTCAAAAATTCTGAATTAATATATTCCGACACGCGTTTATTATCTACTTTTTCAATAAATCTAAACTTTGACTTGATCCATTCATTTCTTTTATAATCCACACATTTCATAACCACACTTTCCACTAGTAAAAATGTACTCATTCCAGCCGAAGGGTGCGAAAACGCGCCCTCCCCTACATGGGATATGAGTAGGGATAGGGGGCTAATTTTTTGTGCGTGGAATCATCTTCCTCGCAGTTTCAACCCTCCATGTCTACTAGTCTGGGAGCCGGCGTTAATGGGTTAAATTACAATAATTTTGATGTCAAACTCAAGTTATGAAAATTTTCAAATTTAGAAAATTAAATTCAATCTCAGAATTAGTTTGGAATAAAAATTATATACACAAAAATGCTAATCTAAACTGTGTACACCAAAAAAATTTTTTTTATTTTATATCAGAGGACCCACAACTCAAAATTTAAAATTCTTTTGAATTCATTACATACAATCAGGGGCTACGAATTTCTAACCAATGATGTACATATATCATTAGAAAGGTGTATTCGATTTTGTAATGTTATTAGTTCCAAAAGACCAATGCCGTATGTTGTGATGGACAGTTTTTGGTTAAAGTTTATTAAAAAACACAGTGCTTTTGCATAAAGATTTCATTGCATATTTTTAGGCTAAACGATAACTAGTTTATCCCAAAAGCACCTGGTTACCGTCCCAAGCACGGGTAGAGATGTGGGTAGATCTCGACTTACACGAAGGGTGAAGTAACGGCCTCGACTGCAACTTTACTAGGTAACTGTTTTCAATAGCAGTTGTACTATAATTAGGGACGGATTTATTAAATAGTTTAAGTGTGGCACGGCACACCGTGGCCACACCCGTAGGGGTGTTGACACTAGTAGTAGTGTCTGAACAAACTTCGAACTCAGCTCAATCTTCATGTTTTTCTCATATTAACTACATGCTAAGTAGCTACTTCAGTATTTTGATCACTGTAATTCTAGAGCAAAAACAAGCTAAAGTTGGTAGTTAGCCTTCAGCATTATCTATCAGCATACTGGCATCTTTAAGCAACAGACACTTCTGAATAAAAAGTACATTATCTCTGCTTTTATTTGAGCGGATCACTGGCGAACGCCATTGTGGTCAATATTTTGCGTTGGATCCTATTTGTATGCTTGTACAACTCACCTCGTTAGCTTCATCATCGATCTCTTCAACGAACATGTGTTCTTCAAAGAGGTCTTCTATTCTCGGCAATTTATCAAGTTCCGTGCAGATATACCCTTCCAATGACGCTTCAGCAGGTACTATATTTTGAGATGAACTTATCTTTTTCCAGTTGCACTTCCATCTCCTCGATATCCATCTCGACTTACTGTCACTGTTAGCTTGGTCACGGTCGTTGGAAAAGAAGAAGCGGTAGTTTCAGGATCATAACCTGCATGGATGGGCAATTAGGGGTTTTCAACTTCTTAATCTTTTGTAATAAGGTGGATAATTGGGATTGCAAAGTAAATGCTTGTACACAAGACTGATGTTATTTTCCTTAGCGCTGCCAATAAAGCACAACTGAATTATTTTTCATATGTGAACTATCATAGTGAAAGAAAAATCATATTCTCTGCATTATCCAATCACTACTCGTACATCTATATCTCTGTTTTCCAAATTTTTCACGGCTTTTTCTTCTAAGAGAATCTATTCGTAACAGTGTCATCCAGAGGTTTTGGTATTTTTGTGCTTCAAATTAATTGCAGATTGCTATCGTCCCAGATCTATCTTTTCTTGTGAAATAAATTGCATCGCCTTCGAAGCACAATAAACCTTTGATTTTTTTTCTTTTCTTCTTTTTCAAATGAAACATTATCATTCTTTAACTCATATTCTATGATTGTAGAAATCAAATCATCAATATTAACCCCTTTATTGCGACATAACGAAACGGTGATGTCAAATAAGAGCTGAACAAAATGAGAGAGAACTAAAGAAAATTTTATTCGTTTTGCCGTCAAAGGCTTAAATTGGATTGGATTAATTTGAAGTTATTACGAGCACATATGCAGTTTTTGAACCGCCGCGCCGCAGAAATATTGCAGATATACTTAATCTGTATCAACTTGTAACTGAAGTCTCTTGCTGCACAAGAGCTTTGTAACATTAGTTTAACAACTAACCGAAAAAGTACTCGTAACTGTTATCAATTATTTTACCAACCGGTTCGTAGAACTAATTCTATTGCTACAGCTCGCTTAATTCGCATGGCATCTTTTATTAACAATTGTGCAGTTAGTAACATTAGCTTGTCAAAAGTTCAACTCAAGCTTATATTGAAACTAATTGCAGCTAATTTATAGCTTAGTGGTTGTTCGTCTTTTTATATTGGTATGGTCCGAGCCATATTGTGCACTGGATCGCGCCTATCATAGTTGGTTTTAAAAAATTATTTAGTAAGTTGTCTTTGTCTAAAATTTCTCTCTGGCGTACAAGAAAAAAAAATAAAAGTGGTGCACAATTTGTGTGATTTATCAATATCTCCTGCGGAAATGCCATGAGAAAGCATTGTCGTGTGAGCTCTAAGGTTTTTGAACCGAGAAGAGTATGCGGTGAGCTTCATCGCAACCTAGATTACAGAGTGCTCTACGATTTGGCATCGCAGGATAATGTACTGTTGCAGATTCTGTAAGATTCTTCCAAAAAAGATTGATGAAATTGTGGTCTAAGCAGGAAGTTATCTGCTTAACCCAACCAAATTTAGTCCCCGTTATAACTGTCCATTTTGTATACTTGAGAAATTTATTTATACCTTTTGAACGCAATTTTTCTTTTCCTTAATTTTGGTCGCAATTTTATCTTCTATCTTTAGGTGGGTAGTTTTCCTGAAAACTGTATTTCTCTAAAATTTTTTGAGTCGTTTTGCTTATACCAATTATCATCAACACAAGGAAACTAAAACTGATATATTATCATTGATAAGATGACACTTAAAATAATGATTACGTATAATCATTTCGGAAATATTTGTGTTAAAAAATTAAAAATATTTTCTCATTAAAAAAATATCAACAATAAAATATCACTCGCTAAATATGTTTTGCTATAAGTATATATGCAATGTAAAACTGATAAAATATCACTGAAATAATACCCCTAATAAAATATCACTAGAAGAAATCATTCATGACAAGGTAAAATTTTTTAGAACAATTATGCATTGAACTATGTTAACTTATACATACATACAGCTATTATATTAAGAACAATTGAACATTAATTATTTCATCAAACTTACCATCATTAGCAAGCAGCGATATTCATGTAAATTTACAAATCGGTTAGTTATTTTGTTTAAGCAATCATTTAAAAAAAAAAACTGATGGATTAATTAGATAGCTCAAGTGTTAGAGCGGCAACCCGAATATAATGCATAAAATGGCTGTGGTTCAAATCCAAGTACAAATTAACCAAAACTGTGCTGATGAGGATATGTGTAATGTGTATGATGTCTATGTGTATTTGCTGCCAACCGTTCCTTGTGTTCCTTGGGAAAGAACAGGCCTTTCAAACGTACTTTATTTTTATATGAATGACCCCATTAAACAAGTTCCTAAGCAGGCCTAATAGAAATACTCTTCAAGAGGCCTTCCAAGACCACTGGTCGTAAGAGGGATGGCTCTACATAAAGCAGAAGATCAGCCTGGTGACATGCATAGTTCTTTACTTCAGACCATTTACATACATTTGATGTAACATCGAATCATAAAACATTACAATATGAAATTTTAAAAATACCTAAAATGCTTTAATAAAAATGGGGTTCTTCTTCCTTCCTTACTAATATCAGCAGGATATGTCACCAATCACCAGGTAAAATTGGCTTATCTTATATATTGTCTTTTTCTGAGTGAGTATGTTGAGGAAGTGCAAAAAATCAAAGAAAAAATTTTTAAAAAAATCCAGTAGCAGCCACAGTCTTTTCATTTTCACCATTTATTTCTCAATAAGCTCTTAAGTTGATTTAAAACTTCGAGATAAATAGCTCTGATGACTATTCGCTGTAATAGCTTAACTCCGTTTTCATTATTATATCATCCAATTTAGCAAGCACTCATCAAACGTTTGGCACTACCGAAACTTCAATATTGTTAATGCTCATTCTGGCCATATCTTATTTTCATAAAATGCTTCATATTTTCATGTTATTTGCTTATGTCCTTAATCTCCTCACGGAGCATAGGGACTCCACAAAGCTTTTCAACGTGCATGATCAGTTATGAGGGCCTTTAATTCTATCCATACTTATCTATCTATACTTATTCACGTATTTCTTGTTCTAGTAACTGTTTCCACAATGATTTATTTGGATTTCCGCAACGTGTGCCCAATCTATTTTCACTTTCGCCGTTTGATTTGAATTTGAATCGGATATTGCAGACAACTGGAACTTAAACATTGGAAATGATTCTAGCCCCCAAATTTTTAGAATTCGTCGTAAGTTATTGTTAGTGAACACTTGTAAATTGGTAACAGTGTCTTCACGTTTAACTTAAAGACTTTAAGCTTCGTTTCCGTTGACAAAAGCAAAGACTGCTTGATATTACGAAGTCGATGGAAAGTTCCTTTAACTTTATTTATTCCAGCATGGATGTCCTTATTATTTAAACTTTTTGCAAAACACTTTCAAGATGATATAAATTAAGTGAACGTTAGCTATAACAAAACTAAGATGTGACACTCCCTCCTTTGGTTATATGATAGTTTTTGTGTAAAGAGGCAAATAAATTTGAATATTTTCAACCTAGAAATTTCTGTTAGCACGCCCGATGAACTGAAAGGTCACCTTTGATAATATTCTTAAAAGCTTTTAGATATTTAAAGTGACAGAGAAAAAGATGTTTAAATTACAAGTTTTCAGGTTTGGATATAAAAGTTTTTTCTGGAAGCCGTTTCCAAAGTAGATCAGTTTTATGAACTTTTAAGGTTTGCTTTTATAAGTTCTGCCAAAACAAATTTATTTGCTAAGTTCTGATTTCAATGTGACATCGATAGAATTGTGAAATTGCGATTTTCGAGGTAATGCTGCAATAAATTTATTTACGGAAAACATTAAAATATATCTCACGAGACGTCAGAAACTAAATAGATACAATTTTTTTTTTATTCTCATTAAAATTTCGATTAAAAGAGGCGAACACTTAGACAAACTGAATATACTTAAGGTTGTTGCGCTGAGTTTGATTTTCATTTAAAATGCTTAAAAACACGCTATCTCGACCAAAAAAAAGATTCTGCGTTGGCAATTTATTTGAATTGCAAATTCCCTTTATTGAGCAACATTTCAATTACAAATTACCTTTGCTGTTGTAGGTGACAAAGTAAGACTTCATTCAATGTCTATAGCTATTTCTCCTCATTTAAGTCTATTTATATCACAAACTTTATCTTCAACTCAATTTGTTTCGCTGTTAAGTGGTTTTAGTCTTTTTGAACATCGATGTTAATAGAAATTTAACCGATGCAAATTGATTTTTTGAGGTCTACTTTCGCTTCAGAACTTAAACCTAAAATTTTATATATAAGAAATTTAAATTTCATCTTTTTGATTTGAGTTATATAAATACTCTACCTGTAAAATCTTTATATGTACAAAATAAATTTAAGTAACATTAACATTAACTTCCAAGTTCAGCGTTTTCATCCTTGACATTTAAGTTTCACGTTTACTTTCTACCCGCATTGATAAGCCTAATTAATTAGAACGCCTACATGAGATGTAATTTTTACAGTACAATGCTTATCATTTCCGGAAATTATCGTAGCAACAAAAATAAAATGTGTGAAAAGCCCATCGCTTTAAATATGCGAGAAATTAATTACTTTGCATTTAAAGCAAAAATCAATATGAATTTGGGTGGAATAGAAAATACTCAAAAAGGCGCACTTTAAACTAACTTTATCTTTATTCGAACTTTAACGCGAAATATCTAAAAAATTAAGATTAATTATGAACAGATTTCTAAAACTTTTTTCTTCACTACGTTGAAATCTATAAGATTCAGTTTGTAAATACTATTAATAAGTCTTGGGCCTACAAATGAAAGACTGTGAGTTTGGTTTTGATATATGTCTTATTCTTAAATATAATCTCCCTTAAGTTTCATTCACTTTTTCCAGCGTTTTTTCATTGTATCCCATCCTTGAAGTGGTTTTCCGGAAATCATTCAAAATTCTCCTTTACTGCAGCAATTGCTTCTTCATTCGATGAAAAGCGCATTCCTCGCAGAAATATCTTGATATATTGAAAAAGATGGAAATCAGAGGGAATCAGATTTGGTTCCAATTCATATTTCCATTCAGTCAGCGGTTAAAGTACAATTGTGAGCAGGCACATGCCGTGATGATAAATGATAGTCTTATCTCCCGAATTTTTGCATCTAGCTGGTCCAAAAGGTTGCAATTTTATTCTTCTGTTATTGTGCTACCAGTTTGCAAGTAGTTGATCAACAAAATTTCTTTGGCAATTCAAAAAACTGATGCCATATTCTGTTTAGAAGATTTTGATTACTTTGCTTGCGTCGGAACGGAACAACCAGGCACATCCCACTCAGATGTTTGTTGTCGTAGCTAAATATCATAAAAGTTAACACAAGTCACAGCCATTGTTACAGACTGATGGAAAAAAATCAATTTTAATTGGTGTAAAACGGTTCATATGTTCTTGAGAAAGTCTCACTCAACAACACTTTTGTTCCAAAGTTAGCAAATACGCCACCCATCTTTCCAGTAGCTTTCTTACCCAGAACATTATTGAAGATCTCATGTACTGAAAAGTCTGAATGGATCAGGGATCTTCCATTATTATATCCTGCACTTGATCGACCATTTCTGAAGAAGTAGCGCTCTTTGGACAACTTTCACGTTCTTCATCTGTACGACCACGTTTAAAATCAGCTACCCATCTTTTTACTATTGAGCATCATCCCCCAATATATTCACCATGTTATCATGAATTTTTTTCGCGCATAAACCCTTTTTATACAAGTATTTAATCCCTTTATAATTTTTCAATTTTTCTTTAAAAAAAAAAATAAGAAACACAAAGTTATTCTGCTTTAAGCAGCTGTAGGAAAAAAAATTTAACAGATCAACGTGAAACTTCACAAATGTTCTTCTGACAGATGTACCAATTTTACAATAACGATAAACTTTGGCTTGTGGTACTATCTATGTGTCAAGTCCGAAACTTTTTGACTAACCTGTTTTTGGATTATTATTGCCTTTATTTACGTGGCCTGTTGTTGAAAACCCGAAACTGTGAACAGCTACAACAACTTTATATTCAAATATGTTTTCTAAAGTGTAACAATTGTATTCTAAAAATTATTTTGGGCAATTTTTTCCAATTTCGAACTGCTCTTATAGCAATTTTTTGACTTTCATCGCAGAGAGAGGACCAAAACCAAATTAACCATAATGCCAGGGCTATAATGGAAACTCACCAGCAAGGCTTAGTTTCGATATTTAAAGTGAGAAACTTTCAATAATTTGAGTCCTTTGGGAACAGTTCCTGGAGATAATTTTTAAGAGAAAAAGGATGGGAAAGGATGACTCTTTTTTGAGATTTTAGCTCCGTGTCTCAACGAATTTGAATTTACCGCTGCATAAGGTACAACATCCTTTAGGGGACTATATCGATGGGGACCATGTAATGCTGCCTAACTTAAGTTGTTCCAAAAGCATTTCTGCGTACCAAAAGTCATATAAAGCCTCTACTTAATTACATGGAAAACAAAATAAACGCTTTGCTTACACGCCCGCAAATATATCAAGCTGCCTGCATAGCTGCAATTAATTAAATGATAAGAGTGACGATTTTTATTTCTTTTTTTTTTTATCTTTCTGTTTTATCACAACTCCCACTTATTGTGCACAGCACTTTGACTTTTTTGGCAAAGTAAAGAAAAATTGCTATAGCACGTTATGCTTAACTTCACTGATAAGAAGGCGAAAACAAATGAAGAAGCAAATCGAGGAACAAATCGCGGGTTGAAGGCAGAACCTAACGATGATTATTTTATCTTTTTTCTTAGCACTTCTGTTTAGCACCGTTTCTTTTAATTGCCCCTCTCTTTCAATGCGCTGCCACTGTGTGTCAACGGATTCAATTTCACTTGTAACTTTTTTTTGTTCTTTTCTGCGCGTTTCATTAGAATATTCGCTATTCGAGCGCGTGCTGTGAACGTCGAACAGCTGTGATTTTGTTTTCGTCGGTTTGTATCTTTTGCATTTCTCGCGTTCAAGTGTTGTTTTTGTAACTTGACAGCGCAAAGTGCAACGAAAAAATAAAAATATTAATAAAAATTAAACTACAAGAATAGAAAATTTCAAAAATGCATGAAAAATTTAAATTATAACAAAACATTATAAAAATTGCATTAGTTTTCATTTGAAAATTGTGAAAAAAGTAATAATTTAAAGTGAAAAAAACGCAGTAAATAAAAAAAGTAACAAAGTAACAACAAATATGGCTAATGGCTTTCTGCGCCATGGTACTAGCAGAACAAATACTATTGGCAAAAATAATAAAAATCGTTGGACACAAATTATTGCAACTAACGACGCTGACGATGTCTGTATTTTGCTCAAGTACAAACAGCGCAGCTTATCAGCGGAAATGCTGCCTTTTATTGGCGTCGCATCCGCATCCGTTGGCGCCAACCCGTCGTGGCAAACAGCAGCGCCATTGGCAACAAAAACAGATCATTCGAATGTAATAAAAAATTTGTCAAATAAGTCATTAAATTTTTAATGTTGTTTTCATAAGCAACCAGTAGGGAATGTGTCACAAATACAAGATGTCGCGTTCTTGAAAATTAAAAAGTTTCATATATTTTTTTTTTTTGAAAATACTAAATGGAATAGAAATCACAGCAAACATACTCAGCGCTTACACACAGAAACTCTTTACGAAAAATCTTCTTGTTTGTTGGCAAGAGGGGAAAAACGAAAGGGTTGAGGTACAGTACAGAATTGGTCGTTTGACGCAAACGTAAACCAAAAATTAAAAAAAAAAATAGAAAAGAATTTTTTTCACAGAATTTCTTAGTGTAAACGTTGACATATGAGTAAAGTTTTGTAGTTAAATGTTTGCGTTTTGGAAAAACATTTTTTGAATGAAAGATGACTTTTTGTATTCCTAAAAAAAATTGCAACCTCTGGAACTTGTGTAATCTAACGAGTGATTCACTTGTAGTTACTTTTTTTACTAAGTACTGTGTTGATACTTTTTCATTTCTATCGTTTTTTTTTTTTTGTATTGTTAGATAACTCTCCTTTTTATCGATTTTTCGATACTTTTCGATGCTATTCGATATATTTTGACATTTTTAAACATCTCGATACTTTTCGATACTTCTCTAATCTCGTCGACGTCCTGAAGCTTTATCGTATTCTGATACTTTTCAACATTTATCGACTTTACTCGATACAATTCAATTTTTGATAAACGAATCAACAGTGACTTCATTCAACATTCGTCAATCGTATATTTACAACAACAGCAAAAGTTTTGAATTAAATAAAATTTGAAATTTTGAACGCTCAAACTCAAACTAATTTAATACAAAAGTCTTGTGAGCACTTGAATAGGACATGATTTTTATTTTACATATAATTATTTTAAGAATCAAAAATAAACTTAATATGAGTTAACATAGTTCCAATCAAAAATAGCTGTGTAAATTTTTTTTGATAAAGTTTACGAAAGTTTTTTCTTGCATCAGCAATTTATGGGAACATGTCGAAAATTGATACTGAACACTGCCATTGGCGAATCCAGGCCTTTTAAGAGCCAAGATATTTACTTTTCTTATATAAATCGAATTGCACACCTTATTGGTGGCTCCGCATCTAATAAAGGACAGTTTGAGACCTTTTTTGTAAAGTTTAAAAATGATTTTCATAGATATCAAAGTCATTTTCAACCCTTTTTTGGTCCATTTCAAAAACCAACATAAGAGTCAGTCAGGTTAGTCAACTTATTCAACGCCTTCAATATCTTTTTAATATTTATTTAAAAAGTACTTTTACTGACCCATAATTTCCTCCAAGTAGAAACTACTTACTTACTAATTAATTTGACAAATAATAACACTGTTTGCAGTCAAATTGGAGGAAAATCGACTGATAATTAATTTGGGGTTACTGAGCTCGAAAATGCCATCAAATTTTAGCCTACACGTCAATGGTTGGAGATAACGCTCAATTAACCGGTAATTGACTCGGTTACAAACGCTCTTCTACTACCTTTTTTATTTGAAGTCTGAAGCAAAGTTGTTCCTCATAAAAAACTTTTTCCATTTATATATATATACTAGCATTACCCTGTGCGCATCGCCTCACCTCAACCGTGGTGTAGATTCGATGTGCGGTCTGCGTGAAAATTCTATTTAAAAAATACTTTTGTATGAGGACCACCCTTAGTATGCACCCAAAATAAAATTTTTACAACCTAAGCAGTGCCTCTTAATATAAAAACCACATGATGTAAATTCCTTGAGAATCGATTTAAGCGGTCTTCGAGAAAATGATATTTAAAATATTTTTTTGTGTGAGGGCCACCCTAAATAAAAGTTTTGTATCCTTAGCTATGCCTCTTAACATAAGAGCTACGTGGTGTAAATCGTTTAACCTGTTATCGTGAAAATGACATTTTAAAAAATTTTGCATGAGGGCCACCCTAAGTTTGAACTTGAAATAAAATTTTTACGATCTTATCTGTGATTCTTTATATAAAAGCCATATGGTGTAAATTCCATGAGAATCGATTTTGCGGTCTTTGAGAAAATGATATAAAAAAAATTGTTGTATAAGGGCCACCCTAAATAAAAGTGTTGAAGCCTTATATATGACTCTTAATATAAGAGCTACGTGGTGTTAATTCGGTGTGAATCGATTAACCTGTCTTCGTGAAAATGATATTTAAAAATTTTTGTGTATGAGGGCCACCCTAATTTTGCACTTTAAATAAAATTGTTACAATCCAATCTCTGCCTCTTAATATAAAAACCATTATTGTAAATTCCAAGAGAATCGATTAAGCAGTCTTTGAGAAAATGCTATTTTTAAAATATTTGTGTATGAGGGCCACCCTAAATAAAAGTTTTGTGGCCTAAGCTATGCTTCTTAACATTAGAGGTACGTAGTGTAAATTCGGTGTGAATCGATTTATTTGTCTTCGTGAAAATGATATTTAAAAATATATTTGTATGAGGACCACCCTAAGTATGCACCCTAAATAAAATTTTTACCATCAAATCTGTACCCCTTAACATAAAAGCCATACTGTGTAAATTTCATGAGAATCGATTTGCCTGTCTTTGAGAAATCGCTATTTTGAAAATATTTGTGTATGAGGGCCACCCTAAATATGCACCCTAAATAAAAGTTTTATAGCCTATGACACCCGCCCGATCGATACTAACATACTGTAAAAATTTCATCAAAATCGGCTGGATAGTTTCCGCGTGCATAAGAGACAGACAGACAGACAGACAGACGGACAAAAAATGAATTTTATATAATAGATATATGTATTCTTATACCCAAGTAGAAATTTGTGACTTTTAAGGTTACAAAATTCGCGTGCGAGTCACAGTGTGGTTATTGTTTAAATAAAGTAACTTTGACTGTAATGAGTCACATTAACCGATTATTAACTGAAAAAATGCCTAAAAGGTCAGTTTGACTTTATGGTAACATTTCAGTAATTTTTGTGTACCAAATTGATCCTATTTGGGTCAAATTTTAGTAATAATAACTACACAGTTCCTTTTAAAAGTTACCTAATGGTAATCACGATATTTTAGGCACAAATCGGTAAAAGTGACTCAAAATGTGACCATTTCGCACACAAATTTAGTTAGAGACACATTTCGGTCACATATGTGTACATAACATTTTGAAAATAGAGCGGTTCAAAAAAATGTTTTTTTTTACGATGTATCAGCGGATATTTATAGCGTTACATATCTTGAAAATGCTCCTCATAGGTTCTAATCATATTGAATACTGGATTTGAGCCGCCTGTTTGAAGTTGTCAGCTTTTGAAGAAATGGATTGATTTTAAAAGTTGCTCAAGTTATAAGGGTTATCGAATTTTCGAGCAAGGTAGGGGTTAAATTGAAAAATTCAAACAGGCGGCGCTAATTCAGTATTCAATATTGATGGAAATCTCTTGAGGAGCGTTGTCAAGATGTGTAATGCTATCCGCTTACGCATAAAAAAAATTTTTTTGAATAACTCTAATTAATAATGAGTTACGTTGAAATTTTTAAGATTAAACAGCTTCGCGCTTAAAGGTACACACGAACTACAAAATGTAGTTATTGTGTAGGTATGAGCACAATTGTGTAGATTAAGTCATGTTAACCACACTGTGTAGATAACAGAACATAAGTTTTGAACTGAATGGTAACAGTGTGGACACAATCGGTCACAACATATGATGCGGTCACAAAATATGCCTGACGTCATTTTTCATAAGACATCCATTTTGATTTATAATTGTAAATAATTTCTAAAAAAGTTATTTTGCAAATTTAAGGCTCAAATTATCTCAATAAGGCTATAATCATACATTTAAAACACATAGTAAACCATTATAAGATCATTCCAGCATTTTAAAAAGCATTTGATTACTAAAATTTTTTTTTATATTTTTAATATATTACTAAATATTCGATATTTACTAGGCGCATATGTTTTTCGTTCAACAGAATATTAATATTTACCATAAAAATGAGCTTCGTTTGAATTTCTACGCATAATATGCAGAATTTAGTTCATATAAAAAGTAAATATTATAAGTCATAATAATACGCATACATATTAATGCTTCTTACCATTGTATTCATTTATGTATGTATACTACAATGATAAAAGTACTTAAAAGTAAAATATTTTCTACACAAAAACGTCTGCGTGTGGGTCGCTATAACTACAAATTGTGGTCACAAATCAGTCACAAATTCAGTAACAATAACTACACATATCCCTTTGTCTTCCATATCCCCACTTGGTAACGGTTACGTAACGATTACGTAACATAGCAGGGTTTGAGTAGTTATCTACACAAATACTTAACCGAAACAAACCGAATATGTGTTCACAGTGACGGAACGCTGACCGAAATTTCTACTTGGGTAGATATATATATTTTCTTATAGAAAATTTTGATTAAACTTTTTGGAAAAATTTACATACCGAGTAAAGGACTAAGCTCTTTTTCATACGCTCTTTGACAAAAATATTCCTCATTCAAAATTAGGAGGGTCCTACAACAACTAGACTTGCTAAGGCTCATCGGTGACAGTAAAAATCAAAAATAAGTCGCCGTGTTGGAGGGGTAATGTAAATTGAAAAAAAAAATGTGTCTTGTACCTTGGCTGAAACTAAATAAAAGTTAAAATAATATAATTTCTAATGGGTATATTGAAAGCATTTGTGTCATGTTTGTTTACTTAATCGATCATCCCCCAACCATTAATTAGAGTTTTAATTTTCTGGTACTACACTTTTAATTAGTGTTTACACTCTTTGTTTTTCATTTTGTAGATTGCTAATGAAGTTTTGCTAAAATTCTTTGTTTTCTTTTTTTTTTTTCAGAAAAATAAAGAGTTAATGAATGACATCATAACGAGTTGCAAACTAAAGAATGGTAAGTCAATTGTACACATTTTCAATTTTCTCTTTGTTTCCCCTTTATTGTGGTATTGTTATTCTTGCTACTTTTGGCAATGAACTGAATTTTTGTGCTTTTTTGCATTTCGATTTTCTTATCGATTCCACGTCGCCTTGCCGCCAGCCGTCAACTGATTGTTTACTTCACGACATATTCAGTTCTAGAATTGTTTTCAATATTCATAAGATAATCAGAGTCTTATCAAAACAGTTTTATTTACCTTTAAATATAACGAGGCCAGTTTGTCATTGTTTTGCTATTTATGGTGTAATACAAATTTGTTATTTGGCTTCCGGCGATTGAAATAGAAAATAACTAACGAGTGATGAGCTTTATATGCCAGGCTTATCTATTAAATTGCAAATTTAAGCCATTTAAGTCTTATCAGAGGCCATATTTAAATTTGCACTTTCAATAGCCAACATTTAACTTGTTAACATTTAACACTGTTATCGAAAACACTAAATTGCGCTTATGTCTAATTAAAAATGCATGGCATATTTTTAGGCATTTAATTTTACAAAACTGATAAGCTGCTAATAATATAATGATATAAAAATTTAATCGCTTTAAAACTAATATTGCTGATGATGAATATAAATTTGCATAAGCTTACCGCATTTTTAAAATTTTTTAACAAAAAAAAAATTTTTTTGTATTTAATGTGTAAACAAAATGCTAATGAATTAATTGATTATGCACGCATGCATATTTGCGCAATCATTAACAATGTGTTGTAATGCACTCATTCCTAAATGTATGCAACAATTTTTTTTACAATGTACATTAAGTGATTTGTTTTAAATACAAATGAATTCAAAATGGTTTTATTTATTTATTTGTTTTTTTTTTAATTGTTTGTTTTGCTTTAATCAATTGACATTTTGTTTTCATTTAATTAGTTTATTTTTTGTTGTTGTAGAAAACAATTTTCATTAGCATAATTACATTTTTATGAAAACTTTTATTTGTTTCAATTTTTTAATTGTTCTTTTTTTATTATAAGAACAAAAAACATTTAATACCAAAAGGTCGAGAGGAATTTACTTCAATGTTTCAATATTTTGTAAATTTTATATGCATACTAGGGCAATTTTAAGCAGGCTTAATATTTGCAGGTACATGAAAGAAAAATTCTAGTGCAAGATGAGCTTCTAATATTAAATTTTACTGCGGGCTTATTGAACTTTTTAGTTTTCAAAAGAAATTACTTACTTACTTAGATGGCCATAACAACCCGTTGTCAGGTTACGGCCGACCTCATTAGCTCTCGCCAGGCGCCTCTGTTTTGCGCGCGCCTTCTCCAATCGTTAATGCCAAGCGCGGTTAGGGCTTCCTCAGCTTGGTCTATCCACCGGAGGCATGGTCTCCCTCTTCGTCGTTGACTGGAGACCTTCCCTTCGAATATTTTTTTCGCTGGAGCTTCTTTATTCATACGATGGACATGACCCAGCCAGCGTAGTCGCTGTATTGTTATACGCTTAACTATGTCAATGTCGGCGTAGAGCTCATACAGCTCGTGGTTCATTCGAATGCGATAGTCGTCGCCAACTCGAACAGGACCAAAGATTTTGCGGAGAACTTTCCTCTCGAACACCCCAAGAGCGGCTGCGTCTGTTGTCGAAACCACCCATGCCTCAGCGCCATAAAGAAGCACAGGTAGAATGTGCGTCTTGTAGAGTGTTAGCTTTGTCGATCGAGAGAGAGCTCTGCAACGTAATTGCTTACTGAGACCGTAGTAGCACCTATTAGCATTTGTTATTCTCTGCTTAATCTCCAGACTGACATCATTGTTGCTGGTTACGGCAGTGCCAAGATAAATGAATTTCTTGACAACTTCTAATTTACAGTTGCCCGCTGTGACATGAGAGTCTAGATCCCGTGCTCTCTTGTTGTTGTTAGTAGACATCATGTATTTCGTCTTGCCCTCGTTTACCGTCAAACCCACTTTGGCTGATTCCTTTTCAATAGCAGTGAAAGCAGCAGTAACATCTCTCTTACTCCGACCGATAATATCAATATCATCAGCGTACGCAAGGAGCTGAACACCTTTGAAGAAAATGGTGTCATTATGATGCACACCGGCTTTTCGTACGATACCCTCCATAATGAAACTGAAGAGATCGCACGAGAGCGGGTCGCCTTGTCTGAAACCTCGCTCAGTATTAAAAGTTCAGGAGAGGTCATTCCCTACCTTGACGGAGCTACACGTATTGCTCAACGTCATCCTGCAGAGCCTTATCAACTTTGCAGGTATACCGAACTCAGACATTGTTGCATATAGGCAATCCCGCACTGGGCTATCGAACGCAGCTTTATAATCGACGAAGAGATGGTGAGTGTCGATTTGATATTCATGGGATTTCTCCAGGATTTGGCGTAGTGTAAAAATCTGGTCTATGGTGGACTTACCAGGTCTAAAGCCACACTGATAGGATCCGATCAGCGTTTCTGTATACGGCTTCAATCTTTCACACAATACGCTCGAGAGGATCTTATATGCGATGGAAATAAGACTGATACCCCTGTAGTTGGCGCAGATTGTCGGGTCTCCTTTCTTTATTACAGGACAAAGCACGCTGAGATTCCAATCGTCGGGCATGCTTTCCGCTAGCCATATTTTGCTGATGAGTTGATGCATGCACCTTATCAATTCATCGCCACCAGCTTTAAACAACTCAGCTGGCAGGCCGTCAGCACCCGCTGCTTTGTTGTTTTTGAGTCGCTGGATAGCAACTCGAACCTCTTCATGGCTAGGTGATGGTACTTCCACAGCGTTATCATCGATTGGTGGTATCGTACTGCATTCTCTCTGGACGGAATTGGTGGAATCATCGCCCTTAAGCAAGTTGGAGAAATGCTGCCTCCATAACCTCAGTACACTCTGTGTATCTGTAAGCAGATTTCCATTTTCGTCTCTACAAGTGGATGCTCCGGGCTTGAAACCTTGAGTTAACGCTTAACTTGTTGATAGAATTTTCGTGCATCCTTCTTGCCCTGGTACACCTCAAGTTCCTCACGCTCACGCTTTTCCTGCTCCCTTTTTTTACGTCTGAAAATGCGCCTCTCTTCCTTCCTCTTTTCGCGGTAGTTTTCTCGCGGTAGATTTCTCAAAAGAAATTGACGATACGAAAAGACGATACTGTCTAGTCCAACTTCAAAGAGCTCAGTAAGCATTATGTTTTAACTGCAGCTTTCAAAATAACATTTCAGAGTGTAAGTATCCTAACTACATTTTGGTCTTTGAAGTCACATTGAACAATAAGCAATCGCTCTCAGGTCAAAAGTGAATATTAGCTTAAAAATGAGAGAACAAATGGTATCTCCATGGGTGATTTGACCTCATTTCGAGACAAAAAATTTCTGGCACCAATCGATCCAAAAAGGCCAAAAACTTAACTCTTTAAATGATAAATTACAGACTATGTAAATAACTTAAAAATACTGTTTTCTTCAATTTTTAACACATTTTCTGAAAACTGACGCCAACCAGAGCCTTATATCCCTAAAATTATAATGAGTAATTCCAAAACTTCTTTGGAGTTGAACTTAATCCTATATACATCGGTCATTCTATTAATGGCTGCACACTTTGTTTTTTTCTTTGACGTTTTTGAACATTTTTTGAAACGAAATATCTCAAAAACTATAGTAGATAGGATAGAAAATCATTTGCATATTTGTTAAAAAAGACTATAACCTTATAAAAAAAGTTTAAAAAATTTAAATAATTTTGTTAAAACACTAATTTTTTTAATTAAAAAAATTTTTCTCAAAATATTTTCAATATGACATCTTTTTTTTCATTTTTTTATATATTATTCCTCAATCAATCCTAAGAATGCATGTGCTTTCATATCGAAATTCCCGCCACAACTTTGGAAAATATTAGTTTTTATAAAGGCGCGCTTCAGTCTTATTGTATGAATTGTATGCTATTTTCCAAAGTTATGTCGGAAATTTCGATTTGAACGCAGATACATTCTTAGGATTGATTGAAAATAACATTACAAAAAAAAAAATTTAAAAAAAAATTTTTTTTAATTCTATGTTGAAAAAACATGGTGCGCGTCATCACATGCATTCTTAGGATTGATTGAGGAATAGCTTATAAAAATATATAAAAAAAAGATGTTATATTGAAAATATTTTGAGAAACATTTTTTTAATTAAAAAAATTAGTGTTTTAACAAAGTTATTTAATTTTTTTATGAAGTTATAGTCTTTCTTAACAATAATGATTTAGTGATTTTTTTCTATCTCCTATAGTTTTTGAGATATTTCGTTTCAAAAAATGTTCAAAAACGTAAAAAAAACAAAGTGTGCAGTTATAAAAAGAATGACCGACATACATATTATCATATGAAATTGATAAAAAAAAAATTACAAAAAAACAACCTTGTGTGCACCCTGTGCTAAACAGAAAGCGTAGTCATTTCAGCTATTGTATGTCGTGTAACAACATGAACAAATTGAATTAATTTTTAATAGTGTTCGTAACTTCATTAATGGAAGTTTATTGAAATAAAGTTTTCGATTAAATATTTTTTAAAATTTAAGCGACGTGAAATTTAGTGTTTTCAATGTGTTTGCCTGACTTAATACAACTATTATCATATAAATTAGTATGGAGTTATTGTAAGTTCAATTAATTAGCATTTCCTTTGTTACCATTGCACTTTGCAGGTAACATTTTTGTTATTATTTATTCTCTACTTTTATTTAAATTTGCAATGCCAGAAACCTCAAAATTTCAAGTGCACCAGCACTCATAAATAATGCATATTTTAATACCTAGCACTCACTGTAGTCCAGCATGACTGCATTTTTAATTTGACCACCAGGAATTGTAGTGCACAAAAGTGCTGTGCAAATGAACAAACAAAACAACAACAGCAACAATAATAAATAACAAAACACAATTTCAATACCTTGGGGAAATTTACAAAAGAACCTTAAAATATTTGAAATGAAGAGAAACAAGTCAATAAAATAAAAATATTTTCTATTTGGTTTTTGTTTTTAGGTTTTGGTTCTGGAGTCACACCTGCAGCCACATCACCCACAAAACGACCATTGAGTCCGGATCATCCCAATCCAGCGTTGCCCATAACAGAGGTAAGGAAATCATTACGTTGAATGTTTTGAATGAACATTAGGGGATTAGGGGGTTATTTATCTATTATCTACTTACTTGACTTAGTCAACATAAGGATGAGTAATCTCTTAGTTTTCATTTAATACTCCCGATTAATGCGGGAGTAGCTGAGCCTTCCATTTCGTATATAAAATATCTCTGTAAATAGAATATCAAATTTTTAGCATTCTTTTCTTATGAAAATTCTCGGAAAGACGACGCATTGTGAAGATAATTTTTGTGGATGATATTAACTTGTGATTATTTTGCTTAAAATATTTTCAACATATTCGTTGTGGTGTTGCATTTTTCTTCTTTTAATTTTTTTTTCTAAGCCACAATAATTTTTTCATAGCTGATGTACTCATACCCAAGTAATTGCTGCAAAATTCCATAACTTATTGTACAAGAACTCTCCACAACCCAAACCAATTCATCTCACTCATTTTCACTTCTAGTAGCGCTAAAAACTTTGGTCGTTTATTTGTTTTCATCGGTTTTTGTGCGTTATTTAACAAAAAGCTGGCGCGCTCAAATTTGAGCAATTAAACACCCTCTATGCAGACTACTTATTATCCCCATGGAACATTCTCCTTCAATTTATTTAACTGTGAACCTCGTCGATTGGTAAAATTTTGCAGTTACTACAAACAACACCATACTGTTCTTAGTGTGGCGTCAAAAACGACAAAGTTTTAATTCCACCCAATTATTAGATGAAGAAATAAAGAGTTCTTACTCAATCTGCTCACACCTCTCGCATTCAGACAAAACTAAATAAATGTCCTAGGGGTATGTAGAAGATGGCGTTCGCTGGAATTGTCGGCTATGAAAATAACATTATGCACGAAACCATTTGGTTTTGTGTAGGAAGGCTACTAATGAGGGTTGCTTAGTGCTATCGAGTTGGGGGGAGATGTAGATCCTTTTATGAGCTTCAATTAAAATAGTTAAATTGGTTATAAAAATGATGAAATTATTATTAATTGTGAATTTTTATTTAAAAAGAGGAAAAAAGTTGCAACACAGCTGTGATACATTAAAATTTTGTATTTGTCTGGCCTTGACTTTTTTCACCTGCTAAGGGTTTCAAGCCTTAGGGAGCTCTTTTTAAAAGAAACGCTATAAAAATTAGCTTTAAAAGCAAAGTGAAACCAAACGCATTAGTAAAATGCCTATCCAAGATGTTCGAGCAAATATTATATTGAAGAAACATAGCAGCTTTCAACATACAATTTTTCAGTCTTTTTAAGATAGCCCAGTAGCTGAAAAATCTTTTGAAATTTAGGTTGTTCAAATGCTGTGAGTGAATTCGTTTATTTTGTAAAATAAATACATATTTTTGAAGGGAAAATCTGAAATAAAGCGATGAAGTCAAAAACTTTGTCATTCCGTTTGTAACGCATAGTAGGAAACGTGGCTGGTAGAATAAAAAAATTAGTTTGCTTTGGACCACACGACTGAAGTAAATATTTTTTTAGCTCCATCTATATGCATGTATATTAGGGTGGTTCTTAAGAAGAAAAAATTGGGAACGCCTTCTCAATCGGTTCGAAATAGGATAAGAAATTAATTTAAAATTTTTATCTTTAACCCCTAATCCTGACCCTATTAAAAAATGTCGGCTTAAGTCAAATTTCATTTTGAAATAGGGTCCGTAGGAGTTAAAGATCAAAATTTTGATTTAATTTTTTAAATTTTTTTACCATATTTCGAACCAATTGAGAGGGCGTCCCCAATTTGTTTTTCTTAAGAAATGCAAATCAGAATCTTACAAGCCTTCAATGGCAAAAGTCTTATAAATAAATTAAGTTATATTTACAACTTTTTTCTCTCCCGGTATTCTCGCATGCGTTGAGCGGCAGTTTCCGCCTGTTTTTTGATGACTCACTAACGCTTTTTTTTCTTTCTCCATCGCCGTGTTGCCTTTGCAGACTTTGGTCTTTTTTCCGTATGTAATTTAGTCTTAGTTGATGGCCCTATAGCACCGCTTTCATATTCAGAGTCTGTACAACTTCCTGCCATAATTTGTTCACCCGAAAATTCACAAAATATGAACTTTAAAATTTTATTCACTTTAAAGTCTAAACACTTTTAATAACTAATGCCCGTGATTTTGTACGCGCAGTATGTGAAAGACAAATAACAAGGTACACACACTAACTATCACATTCAATTCCCATTTAACGATTTGTTATGCTTACATGCTTGTTTCTATAGGGTGAAACACATAAAAGGCATGCATGCATCGTTGCCTGCGTCATATGCTTTTCAACACACATAGAAAGCATCTATTAAAGTTTGTCACTCTCTTTTCCCATACAATTTTCTCAGCAAAAATGTATTGCTTACAAATTTTGTTTTTGTCACTCTCTTTTCCCATACGATTCTCTCACACAAAATAGCTGGATCCAGTGTTACCATGTCAGCAGTTTTAACTGCAAATTTAAGTTTCTTAGTAACGCTTGCAGCTTATTTTTGCAAACTGCAGTTTTTTTTATTATAAAATTATGACCAAAAAAAGGTCATCAACTTTTAATAATTATTAAAATTTCATATTTTTCAAAAAATCTGATTTATTTCATAGGTAGCAGTTTTTACAGATTTTTTTTTTTCAGAATTTCCAGTTGTTCATTTCTAGCAACACTGGCTAGTTTCACCGGCTTATCCCCCATGTCAAGCGTCCGTATAGAAGTATATACTTCAACAAGTGTATATATTCTAGATCAGTCTGTTTGTCTGTGGAAATTACGATCACGAGAAAACCAAGCAAGTTAATTGAGGGAAATTCAAAACAAATCCACGTCTTCAGACAAGCTTCTTTTGGTTGAAAATAGGCAAAATCGTTTCACGGACATGCCTATCGATCATATAAGTAAAATATTTAAAACGCTATATATTTGATGTTATGTATTCAAATTTCTCAAAAATACTAGGAAAAACTTAGACAAGCTCTGTGCAAAAAATTGTCGAATTCTTACGGGAGAGCGTGGAGCTTTCCATGCAAGCGTAAGATCCAAAATGCTATGCTGAGAGAAATAGAAATCAAGCGAAATGTTGGCGAATTTCGAATAGAGGGCATGGCACCTCCCATACAACCAAAAGCTTGAAAAAACTGTACGCTTTCTATTTAAGTAAAAGTAGTTAAATCCAATTTGAGTACGTTAAGTCAAACCAGTCAGCATATGGAGTGGTGGAAAATATACCATTTTAATAAAAATGTAAGATTTACGCGCACGTTTACTGTTAACGCGGTGTGGGTTATTTGATTTTTGTCGAGACCAAGACAACATATTAAACTGTGTTTTTTCACAACAATAAGGTACACATGCAAGCACCCTGAGTGGAATGAGCGAGATTATGTTCATCATAACAGTGCCTGATCAATATTTTTTTAAGATGTGATGCATATTTTTTAAAAATGATATTACATTTCCTTAGTAATGTTAGAAGGTAATAAAAATAATCAAGAAATAGCATTTTTTGAGTGTAGACAAAATCCGCCAGAAGCTATTGCTTAAAAAAAATTTACAAAAAAATTTTTCCAAATAAAAGTAAGAAACTTCATCAAAAAATTTCGTTAAATAAGATGGAAAAATTAAACAAAATACATGTCAAAATCACCAAAATCACATCTTTTGTCAAATATCAAGATAAATACCAGTTTTTGGGCATTATTGCCTTAGCAAAAATCAATTCAAAAATTATGTTGCGTTATGGGAGTTAAATTGACCTTTCTTTTAAAAAAAAAAATTAATAATATTTTTAAGGGGTTGTTCACCCTCCACATAACGCGATTTTTGAAATTTTTCAATCCTGCCTTCTTTTATGTATTACACAAAATATCTACGTTGTATCTTTGAGCCGAATATCAATATGCTTCCCTAGAAAACATTTTTGATCATTTTATTCGAAAAATGCTTTTGCCATTTAGTTTTTTTTTTTTAATAATAATAATACAGTTTAGCTACTACAACTATTATTATGCTAAGCTATTTAGCTTAAAACTTACTGTCGTTCTTTTTCCAAGTTTCATTTTTTTTTTATGTGATTTTAATGTCTAACTTCTATGAACACTTACGTAGAGCACCTGTAGTCCAGGTTATTTATTAAGTTATTGCAAACAGTTTAATTTTGGCAATATCAGTCCCATAGTAAAAATGGAAGTTTTTTATATGGGCAAATTGAGATTTCGCATTTCTGGGAGATGTCATACTCTAATACAATTTGAGTTTTAAAAAAAATTCTTAAATTAAACCTTCATTGTATAAGAATCCATATGATTCCTCACAGTCAGCCAGTCAGGAAAAAGAGTTTTTTACATAGGTATATTAAGGTCGAACGAACCCTTAGTAGTAAGCGTTTCAAAAATCCGTTCTCTTTCACTTTTCTTCGTCTTAAACCTATCTGCGAACGGTCTCTAATATTTATTTCTACATTTTGTCGCTATTATTTTCACAATTTTTTCCAAATAAGTGCTTCAAAAAAAAATATGATTTATTGATTTATTGTTAGTCCACTTCAATTGCAACACATTTTCAACATCTTCAAAAATTAAGAGCTTTCATTGTCAATATGAAGAATGTTGGCACTTCCTAACAACAATACATAACAACTCTTTCACATAACAATCACACACAGTGTCACTGACATACTACGGGTGTGTTTCTTGAACTTAATCTGGGTGTATTCTTATAAAGTTTTGCCGCAAGACAAGTTTTCTGCGTCAAAAATGTTTGATTGAATAGAAATGGAATTAAAAAATCCTGATCATTTTTCCAAATAGGATTTCTTCTGGATAAGCTTGAACACTTTTAACATGCAAGGGAAAAAAATATTGTAGTCCTGGAGGTGGCGTTGCATTTTTCATGGTTATTTGCCCCCGCTTAAATATGGCTAATAATCGAAGTAAGCGTCAGTTCCCAAAATCGTGGTGGGGTTGGTTATGAGAGGCCGACAAAAAAAATTCACTCAATATCTCGAAAAGTAAGACACAAGTAGAGAAATATGCTAAAACAAATGTTGTAGAGGAGATAAAAGCACATCGATTTCATGCCTAAGAACCAGCGCCACCATGATTCTGGCGACTGACCATTAAAAAAATGCAACGCTACATCCCGGGCTATTTCTATTCTACCTGAAAATTTTCTTCCAACTTAGCAATGGAAGTTTTTTCAGTTTTTCCTCGCTCAAATCTTTCACAGTCTTGATTTTTTTAAAACCAAAATTCAAGAAACACAGCTGATGCGTCCAAAAATACATAACAATAGACTGATTCGATTTTAAAATTGTTTTTACTCTGAGATACACATTCGAGTCTTGTTAATTACAGTGATTAAAAGTGTTTTAGCTTAAGATTCTCATTTTGATATTTTCAAATCTTTGTAGTAAAGAAAATAAGAGTGTGTCCCAAAAAATTAAAAAAATTCGAATCAGTCTTATGCAACAATATACCAAACACTCTATCAGCACTTAACTGTCGCCACACAAGTGGCCAACGACGCCCAACATGAACAACCTCACTACATATATCAACATTGCAATACAGCTTCATTCATCTTGTAGCAACGTTGGCAACACTGACACGCCAACAATAACAATGAAAATATTTATGTCCTGAAGAGGTGATTTCTGTACGTTTCGTTTCTTTTTTTTCGCTATCTTCTATATGCGCCTGATGCAGTTTGCGTGCAGTAAGTGAATTACAACAACACCAACAATATAAAGCACTATAACAATAAACTACATGCAACACTAAGCACTAGTCAAAGCTCAGTGTTGCCAACAGCGCTGTTCCTTCATTTGAAAGTCTTGTGAAAATATTTACACAACTGCTGCAGTTCCCAACAATTAAGTTGTGTGTGTGTGTGTGTAGGGATGAAGTTGATTGTGAACGCAATAGAAAATTAAATAAAGTTGAACTTCTAAGGAAAATATTAGAAATTTAATGAAATAAGAAAGTTGTGGAAGAATCTAAAAGATAAGATGCAGTGAAGCTGAAAAATTCACTTCAACGAATACATGTACCAAAATAAAAATAATTCATCAATTACATTCCAAAACTTCATAACTAATAAAGCATGCATGTGAAGATATACAGGGTTTCCTGATGTTTGGGTATCGAATTTTCAAAATCGAAAAAATATATAATTGGCAATTTAACTGTCATCGTTGTCCTTCGTTTTTCCGTTCTTTTCATTTTCCTTTTTGCGTTTCTTTCGTTATTTTCTTCGTTGTCAACTTTGTCTTTACTTTCATCGCTATTATTGTTGCTTTCTGTGAAGCGTTATTACCTGCCATCATTTTTGTTATCATTGTCACTGTTGTCACTGTTGTCTTCATTGTTTGAGTTATCATCATTCCCTTCGCTTTCATCATTGCCAACGCAAGGCTGAAAGCTCAAAGAATGTGCAATAGATTTGAGTTTTTGCCTTTACTTATGAACTTTTTCTTGACTGAAAGTGTTAGTTTTTCAGTAGCCATATGATGGTGTCATAATCAAGGTAGGCAGTTAGAATTTTTATATCAAAACCACTAAGTCCAGTAAGTTTTTCTTTCTGGATCATAACTTACAGAGAAAACAGAAAATAGGGGGCAGTCGTTAAGTTAATTTAAGCGTTATATCTTAAAAGCATTCTATCTCCTTTGTATGCTTTCAGAGCATGTCATCTATAGGAGACAAAGAAAATTGTTTCTTTTTAATATTTTTACCATATATTTTTTTTTTGTTTACAGTCAGCGAGTCCTGCTATGAGCCGCATGGGCCGGGCACTGCGTACGCTACTCGTTTCGGATAATTCAAGCTGTCTTAAGGATAGAAAAGTAAGTGAACATGGTGTTTCTACAGCTGGTTCGGCATGAATAAATTATGGTTGGGATAATGAAGACAAAAAGTAGTAGTGATGAGAAGAACTATTGAGTAAAAACTATCGAACTTTGTGATAAAAAATCAATTCAAATTTATTTTATAGCTTTGAAATAATCACCAAATGAAAGAACAACTTTTTTGGTATAAGTGAAAATACTCCCATTTTTTTTACTAGCAAACTACTTAAACGAATTGCTTGCTGGATAATTTTCAGCGCGTGAAAGAAATCATCGTTGATATTTTCTTCTAATACTAACGATGCTGCCTTTTTTTAAGTACTTATATAGTGAAACCCAAAAAAACTGTATAGTAAAACAAACCGTTTCATATTTTGATATAACAACCGACCAGACTAGTCATTTCATGTGGGACAATAAAATACAGCTCAGCAGTTTTACCGACAAAAGATAGATCTGGAAGGTGTACTCTGGAAAAATGCCAGTAGCGATATTCACCAAATGCTACCAAGTTTTTTTAATATTTTGGAGTAGGAAATATCATCCGAGTACATAAATATTTTGAATTCAGCAAAGTTTAAGGCGGTAGATTTCTCAAGTGAAAAATATATGGCCGCGTCAATGTCAGTGCTCCTGGTAAGAGGATTGTAATTCATGGTACGGAGCCACTAAATATGTACAGGATAGCTGAGAACACTTTTATTGAATTTTTATATAGCTAGTAATTTTTCAACCAAAGACTTAAAAAAACTGCTTTTGACAATGTTAGCAATTCAGATCAAGCCGAGGAAACCCTATCCACGCTTGGTGTGAATGATTGGAGAAGGCGCGCGCAAAGTAGAGGCGCCTGGAGAGAGCTTTTGAGGTCGGCCGTAACCCGATAACTGGTTGTTATGGCCACCCAAGTAAGTAAGTAAGCAATTCAGATCATACTCAAAAATCACTAACAGTTGAATTTACTTCTCACATGACTCGGCATAACAATAGTACTTCAGACAAAATTCCAGAGAGAGGTAATATTAAAATCTGTAGATTGTGCTCGACCAAAAGGCTGTCGAAGCAAAAGTGTACATTCAATAACGTAACAATAATGCAAAAATCTGATTGGAGCAGTATATGCCTCAAGATTTCGTAGAACATTCCAAAAACTTCGAAGCTTTATCAACTCTTACATAAATATGTGTAAATGCATACCTACAAGTTTTGTGGCTTCGAGAAGAGTAGTCTCTAAAATCGACCTAGTTATTAATGACTAGGGAAAAGTTACATAAAATAATTTTTGAAAATAGTATTTTTGAATGTTTTTACATTTATTGCATACTTTTTCATTTTTTGATGTAGCATTTTTTTTTCACTGAAATATGATAGCATTCGAATAAATTAATTCTACTGAAAAAATCTGTCAATTGTCAAAATCATTCAGTTACTTTCAATAATTGAAATCACTCCATAGTTTTCATCACTACTAACCAATTCGAAAAATTAATGAATCAAAAAAATATTTTCGACTATCAAAAACAATCAGTTTCTAAGTATCGATAGTTGAATTCAGTCGTTGGTTCGCATCACTAAAAAATAATAAAACTGCCAACAGCTGCCGTAACAACTTGTCCTAACTAATTACTGCGAGTTGTCCACCAAAGATGTCTTTGGCAAACGAAATCTCAATTGCTGATGATATTTCTTCTGCTCTTTTCTCCTTTTGTGTAACAGGTTGCTGGCAAATTTATACGTAAGTGCGCTCCTGGCACCGAATTAGTCGACTGGTTGGTTAATTTATCTCCAATTGTACATACACGCGCTCAAGCGGCTGGCATGTGGCAGGCGCTTTTAGAGGAAGGAGTTTTATCACATGGTGAGTTTAAATAATTGAGACATCGTGATGAAGAAACAAAAAAAAACTTCGTAGAAATTTCGACATGTTGAAATAAATTAAATTTTGTATATTATTTTGCATGAATTCTTTAGCTATTTCATCCAGTCAAATTAAGACAAATTGTAGTATAATTTTATACGAAAAGTGCTTATAATGGCTCTGTATATTTTTCGGCATTATTTTTGTTTGATTTTGATTTAGAATACCACCTTAAGCAGAATATCGTCACTTGCAAAAAATTTTTCTTAAAAGTGAACTTATAATGGAAAAAAATGTTGGGCAAATTTATTCATGAAAAATAATTCAAAATGGGTGGAAACGAAACTGCAAAAAAAATATAAGGAAAAATAATTCGAAAATTTCTTAATAATCGTAATTAGAGTTAAATTTCACATACGAAATGCCCCATTTTTGGAAAGAATCTGCAGGTTTAATTCAGAAAATTTGAAATTTAAAAAAAAAAATAAGCAACTGAAATATATTTTCTAACTAAGAAAAATTTTTAGCAAACTTTTCCTTTTTCTAGACAGTTTTTCAGTTTGTGTAATTTGAATTGAACATGATTTTTTAAGCCTATAATCTCTTCTCAAGGTGCAAAAATAGATTCTATTGGTGCAAGGAATTCAACAGTTTACTTACTGTTTGCCCTTACAAAATCTTATCATCTTCAATAGTTTTAATTTGCTCTGATCTTATCTGGTCTTTTGACTTCTGATAATTTTCGCTGCATTTTGCTACCTTCTGAAATAATGAAAAACTGCTTAAAAACATTCAATATTCTCCCATATTATTTGTTACCATAGCAATAATCAGGCATGTGATGGAAACTTTTTTTGAACGAAATCAAAATTAAAATTGATCATTGGTGTTACACATTTTGATCGGTCGATTTCAAATCGATACAATTTCGACTGACGGTTCAAATCAAAATTGGGGCGTTTTGCAAGTCATCTTAGCCGTTTTGCGATTGTTTTTATTCCGTTTGACGGAGATTTAGACTTTCGTAAATCAGAATTAATTAAAATGTAAATACAATTTCTGTATTTTTAATAAGTAAGTTGTCCGATTAAAGGGTAAGTACAAGAATTAAGGGGTGGACATCATTTCAAGAATCTATGCTTTGTAGTCAGCTACACCAGCAATGGAACGGAAACCTCTTTCCTCATGGGCTTTATTTTCTCTAGAATGTCCTTAAAGGCTTCCTTACCTTAATTAGGAAATTCACTAAATATTATTATATATTATATAAATTAAAAAATATATAATATAATAATATATTATAATGATATATAATATATTATATTATAATATTAATTTGTTATTAATAAATTGACTCATTGATTTTTTTCATTCTTTTCTTTAACGAAAATAAATTTTTTTTTATCTAATTTTATTGCAAGTTTTTTACTGTTTTCTCGATTTACTTCTACATTTTTTGTCCGATATCAGCAAAATTATACTTAAAATATTTGCAAAAGAATAGTCTTTCATTTTTAATTCTAAAAATATGAAAAAAAAATGTTCAATCAAATGGAGCAATTGAAATTTAGTGATTTTTAAAAAAGACCAAAAAAGTCAGTTCTTTGAACTTTGAGCGCTTGTAGTTTCATCAAATCTTATTTGATTCAAGGAAACAGCATACCGTAAGAAAGGGAGAAAAAATATCTTTAAAATGCTGAAAAGCTTTTTTGAGTCGAAAAAAAATTAATCGAGATATAGCCAAATAAATGAAAAAAGTTTCGAAAAAGGGGTTTTTTGGGGATATCTTGAAAACGATTCTTAAGAAAAAAATTGCCATTTTTGGAAACTACGCCCCAAAACACATGGAAAAAAAATTATGAGAAACCCGATCCTTTTTCTTGTAAACTAGTGTTATTGATTTTTTTGAAAAACAACAAAATTTTTATGCATTTTTCGTCCGCTCGGTACCACTATAATATTTATACCGTCAAAACTAATTGAGGCTCCACGATTTTTTGACGAATTCTAGTTTGGAAGGGTTCAATGCATCTCTGTAATTTTTTTGAGGCGGCGCAAATCATTGAAATTCAATTGTTGATAGAAAAATTGCTAAGTAACAACAAAAATGCAAAATTTTTGAATTTTTTTTTTTAATACATAAGTTCAACTTATTATCTACAGAAATTAAAAAATTTCGTCACGATCAGATAAGTTGTTCGAAACTTATAACAATTTAAAAAAAAGGTTAATGAAAACTTTGACTGGCAATAATTATTGCAACAATAATTTTTTCTTAAAAAATTTTTTCGTACACTAATTTCTACCACTTGCAGCTATTGATTTATACAAAAAACTTTGAAAAACATTTCAGACTTGTCGGTTTCACGTATTCCGACCCTATATGTAAATGATCGTTATTGGCATTTAAAAATTTTTTTGAAATTTAAAACATAAGGCACTAAATTTTAATTTTATTCTTCGAAAGTAACATAACTTAATGCATTGAAACATTAAGGTTTTTGCACAAAAAGTAGCCGATAATGGATGACTAGATGTGGCACAGCAAACAATTTTGATCTTTGTACAGGGATGGTGATGAGTAAGCCCATGGTTTGGTATAAAAAATTAGGTGGAATTGATCCATTGAAATGCGAATTATAGTATTCAAATCAAAAAATATTTTTCAAGCAAATGTATTGAAACTAACCCGAAAAACACACCTCACTTAATTCAAAGGAATGATTTCTTTCGAAGGATTTCAAAATTTTCCTTAACATTAGTAACTCTTACTTATTTTAAGGAATTTTTCCTTGCACTAAATAAAAAGGTTTTTTGAAATTAATTCGTTTTCCATTAAAGCAAGTTAAAGCTCTCCTTTAAACATACGATAAACGTTTTTAATAAAATTTTACTTAAATATTGTAAATTTTTCAATTGAATAAACAAAAAGAATTACTTAAGTAAATATTGCCTTAAACTAAGGGAATCTTTTTTATAGGAAATTTTACTGAAAGTAAAAACACTTACTATTTCAATAATTATGAAACAAGGGTTTTTTTGTGAGTTTTATTTCCATTTCTAATTATTTCTAATTATACTTTTTTTTCATTTTTTAATTCATTTACTTTGATATGTAACATATTCTTATCTAATTCCAAATCTTTTAATCATCATCTATTTTTGCGCTCACTATTTCCAAGAAAACCAAATTATTAGAAGTTTCTGATCATTTGTGCAAGACATAAGATAATTTTTAATCTTCTTTTGTGATAAATAAAGACTTGCAATAAATAATGTTATTAAAAGTACATAAGTATTTCCTTGAGCCAGTAACTCAATGTACTTACTTAAACATGCGAAAGCATTAACAAAATCCATGTTTTAAAATCCTTTATTCATTTTTAACTTTAGCATTAATTTCAATATTGCACTTTTCACCCTTTTCAAAGTAAAGAAACACTTCATTTCTACTTTTAACGCATTTTTACTCCTTTTTTTACTACAACATAGCGCTATTTTACAAGTCAATGCTTTTTGCTTTTGCTCGAATAAAGTAATAAAAAAGCATATTAAAAATTTTTAATACTCTGTTGCTTGTTACACCTTAAAGTCCTTTGGCCATTTTGGGATAGCAACAACTTAATACTACGTTTTTATAACTTTGACTTCCTTTCCTTGAATTTTCTATTCTTAGTAAGCATTTTTCATTTTCGGTTTTTTTTTTTTCTTTTAAAAAATTTCAGTTAACAAGGAGCAACCCTTCAAGGATAAATGCTTTTTATATCGATTTCGTGTTGATGAAGACGGTACCGCTGGCGGTTCACCGACAGCAGATGATATTAATGCAGCTAACGAGCATATACGTGAAGCATTAGGAAATCTTTTTCAACGTGGACCGGACGCAACGTTGCGTATGATATTGCGTAAACCGTAAGTATGAATTATGACAGCGATTAAGGAAAGATGGAAATTATAATGCGAACAAGCACAACAGTTGCTATTTTGCGTAATAAATGTTCTAAAAAAAAATCAGATGTGTGGAAAATATGTGAATTCAAGGATGTTTCGTTATCTAAGTATAGAAAATGTTGAAAAAGTGAGAGAATATTGGAGAAGTCGAAAAATCCGGAAATGTTGATAAGTTGACACATCCTAACAGAGACGGAAAATATTGAAAATTTCAAACAAAAATAATTAAAATGTCAAAGAATGTTCAAGTAGTCGAAATATATTCAAAAGTTAGAAAAATATTGGAAATATTGATAAGTGTTGAATAAGTCGAAGAATATAGAAAATGTCGGCAAGTATCAATAAAGTTGAAAATGTCGAAAAATGGTAAAGAATATTCAAAATCTCGAAAAATTTTGAAAATCTCGATAGTATTGAGAAATGCTGAAAATGTTCAGAAATGCTGAAGAAGTCAACATTTTTTATATAATTCGAAAATGTTGAACATGTCGTGATATATTAAAAAATTCGGTACAGATCAATAAAGACGAAAAATGCTGAAATTTTCTTCAATAATAATAAAGTCGATATAAGTCTAATATACGAAATACTATAGTATTGACTTTCTTTCATAACCGACCGGAAAGATGTTGGCACATTAAAAACTTTTAATAAAATGTCAGCCTTAAACTATGAAATAAAAAAAAAACCATAAAGCTATAGAAAATGTTTATAGAACAGTTAAAAAAGTATATTGCATACTTTTAAGAGCTTCTCAAAAATTGTTATACCATTTAGATTGAGGTTTATCTCATCTTATGACTTCAACTTTTCATCCAAATAAGCCATGATTTTCATTTATAAACGTCTTAACTTTATTTGTCAGTTCACACGAGCGCACCCCAGAGGAATTGGAGTTGGTTTTTGAAGAATTATTACACATCGCTGCACTCTCACATCTCTCGACGAGCATCAAACGTGAATTGGCGTCAATAATCGTTTTCGAGTCACACGCACAGGCTGGCACCATATGTAAGTAATTTGTTTGAAAAAATATGGCAAATCTTCATGTGCACCATAAATTTAAGAATTCATTGTGTACTAACGTTTCTTTTTCAAACCCTTGCAACACTGAGAATAGCGAGTGTCTGAAGCTATGCAATAAGTTTTTATTTCATGTTCAATTAATAACAATTTCGAATCATTTATGACAGCGATGGGCAAAATACGAAAAGTGAGCCCTTTGCGGCTCATTACAACAAATACGTCGTTTTTCTTAAGAAAAATAACCAAAACAACAACAAATTTTGTTTGGTTTTTTTTTAAACAAGGTTTTTTTATTTACTTATTTTGCTGATCACATATATTTTCTATTACTTGTCAGTGCATGTTATTGAATAGTATAATAATCTTCCATTTTGGTTAATTACTGGGAGACATCCTGCCCCATATTTCTTAAAAGGCTTATACAATTTCGCGTAAATGAGCTTCTCACCGTTGGCAATATTGACACAATAATTACAATTTGAATTACACAACATGTGGTCAATCAATTGAATAATGAAATGTGGTAGGGCGTAATATGAGCGGCATATTATTGATACTTATGGCGCAGCTGCCATATCGTGCTGCAAAATCCACATTTTGACTTCATCGAAATTGTATAAAACCAGCCAATCCTTTTACCGCCATCATTCAATGTCAGTTGCATTTAATGAACTGAATTGCGGCCAAAGCTTCAATTTATATTAAGTGGTTTGGTTCTATAATTTATTGCAAATAGATAGTTGGCATCCTGCATGCTGTTGTTCATCTGCTTTATACTTATCAAAAATATTTTATGTTTTTTTCAATGGTTTCATATGTTATCTAGGCGATTGTGTTGTTAAAACTGTTGATATTTATTTACATGTTTTGAGTTTAAAGATTTTATTAAAAAATTAAAATAGTTCAAATTGATCTCACAGCAAAAAAAAATAGTAGTGATATCGACATCACCTAAACACTGGCAAACAAGTTAATTTAGTACCTTATCTGGTCGTATGACCAAAAAATTGCTTATTTTGGACAATATTTCTCCATAAGACCTCTAAGTCCCATTGATATCAATGGGTTCCAGTAAAAGTGCATGAAGATAATAACATGTTTGATAAGAACCTTTTTTGTTCCTGTGCATTCCAAATTAACTCTCTATGTACAGTCGTGGTCAAAACTATAGCTATGTTTTGAGACCTAAGCCTTATACAAAAAAAATATGTGTTTACACCTTCCAGAATCAAATTTTTCTCGTGGTTCGCTTCACATGAAATGCCCGTACTAAGGGGCAAGAAGGACAGACGGCCCTATTCAAAAAAGTAGCAATTAGTTAAATGTATAAAAATATTAGTGGTGAAAAGTTTTCCAAAATATATGGATGCATGCGTATATATGGAATAAAAGCTTTTATATGGACTAGGAGGGTTAACTAAATACTAATTTTTTTAAATGAAATTGAATATATAAAAATGATGAACAATAATTTTTATAATTTTCTGAAAGAGTAGTAGCTGAATAGGAAAACATTAGGAGTACCTAATACTTTTGACCACGGCTGCATGCTATCGAAGGCAACTGTCCAGTGGAGGCGGACTTACCACTCGCATATTTGCGATTTCTATTAAGGCCGTCTGGCTGTCTGCAAAATGATCTTTTGATACCTTTGAGTGTAAGCTCAGGATCGTGATTCCTTTATAATATTTACAAAGGTTAAAGTCACTCTTTTTACAATATTTTATTGATGCTAGTGCTGACTTAATTAGATCTCTTGATCAAGTTTAGCAGATTAGCACATATATGATTTATGTCAACTGCCGGCCAAAGGTCAAGGACACTACTGTTAATAAAGTCGGTGGGCTTACCAGTGCCCTAGGGCATTATGGTAAGATCAAACTGGTAGTGGAAAGCTAATTGTACTCTACTGGGCACGTTCTGAGCCTAGTGGATAAGGGTGCCTTTAGCAAACTACTAAGCCTGACCAGAGGTGAAGGTGCACACCAATCTGGTTACACGGGTTATCAACAGCCCTTAGAGCTTCGGTCCAAGTCTGACAGTTACGTGAAGCCTTAGTGTGAATCACATGCGGTAGGCCCCTCCAGGGGTGCATTCATGGTGGCTGTGGTTCAAACCTAAATCGCAGGGAGAGCAAAATGTTACGCTCAGTGTGGAGTTGAATTTTCTCAACGTAGTGGCCGTTCTAAAAATTGCAAGAGATGAAAATAGATCTTGACTCAAACTAAGAGTGAAGTGATGTCCATAAACATTACTTTACTTGGTAACTGTATCAAATGCATTCGTCTTCTAATTAGGGACGTTTATATATTTAATTCGAGTGTAAGTTGGCACACCATGGCCTTAAGCCTTTACAGGCAGCCGGTCATGTAAAACAAAAGACAGAGTTAATAATGAATTCATCATACGTTTCTACTTTCAAATGTCTTTTTACTGCCTCTTGTAAGAGTTGATGCAGTACGTATAATTGTTTCCTACCCAAAAAAAAGGAAATTTGTTCGTCTGTAAGATACATTTATGATTTAGGACAGTTGATTAACAAAGCGCATTTGTTGCTTTCAGTTAAAAATAACACAAATTTTGACATAACTTTCACTCCAGCTATGTTAAGTGCTTAATGTTATTCTCATTAAAAAGAAGTCAATCGTAGCGTGGACTTTGAAAGTCATTGTAAATAATACTTTTTCTTATCGTGAATACCTCATACAGCAATTCAGCCTCAAGGAAAATCAACTAACCCAAAATAAAAGCTTTACAATAGCGAAAAATCTTTATAAAATAAATCTGCACAAATGCAAACTATAATATGAATTGCGCCAGCAGCTCCATAAAACCCAATTTAAATTTTCCTTGTAGCATTTAAAATCTCCCAACAACAATCTTTTCATCCCCATTACAATTTTAATAACAATTATATTTTAACCTTTCCCATCTAAAAAGTGTCCTATCTCTTTCTCTCTCTTCTCGCACGCAGTATTCAATCAAGGTGACGAAGGACGTTCCTGGTACATTTTACTCAAGGGTTCCGTTGATGTTGTGATACACGGCAAAGGCACCGTTGCTACGTTAAAGACTGGTGATGATTTTGGCAAACTTGCTTTGATAAACGACGCACCCAGGTAAGTGAGCTCCAGTGTTGGTGACAGACACCAAACGACTGTCAGACAAAAAACAAATATTTCCCCTATACATATTGTATACATAAATATTATGCATGTAGTGCGGTAGCTGGTTTAACTTAAAATTTGCATGTAATTTAATTTAAATTTAATACGGGATGATATTTGAACTTGTGCTTTTTGTGTGGAAGTATTTTTTAAAGGGTGTATCCCATTTAGCTATAGTGAAAATACCCATAACTGACTGAGGAATATGCGAATGCGGTTTAAACTTTCCTATGTGATTTTTATGATAGCTAACTCAAGGCTTAAGATAATATTTTTTGGAAGCTCTAATATTTCCATAAAAACTTGCTAAAGAATTTTTTTTTTAAATTTGGCTCAGCCCGAATAAATTTTGACTTAGTGCGTTTCAGAAACTTCACTTCAAAAAAACAAAACCCAAAAATTAGAGCTCATATTGACTGATAAAATAAGACTCAGAAATAACGGTTATACTATGTACTCATCGTTAAAATAAAATTTCAAAAACTTATCAATCTAAAATCACTCCTCTCAGATTATGACAGCATTTCTCATCAGAAAATATATAATTTCTAAAATGAGAATTTATTTTTAAGCAAATGAATAACCTTTATATTTCCTACAGGGTAATGGAACATTTTATGTAAGAAAATATTGAATATAATTAAACACAAAGCAGTGTATAACTAACAAAAACTGTGGCGCAACTTTAAAAATAGCAAGCCAACGAAGTTAGTTAGCAGCATTCTAACCAAATTTTAGTTGGAGCGCTACCACAAAGTTTTACCAAAGTCAAATACAACAAACTACTTCCGCTAATGAAAATGTATTCGACGCGCAAAAACGTAAAACGATGGCAACATTGTAGCTTTTAAGCTTGTGGTTCCTTTTTATCCTAAATGTACAGAACATGAGTCAGTGTTTAAGTTGAAAGGTTACTTACTGCTGCTGTTCAATTTATCAAATTCACGTGCAGCAACAACAACAAAAAGGGTATACAGTGTGCAATATAACATTGTAGTAATGAAAGGGTTAAAATATGAAAATAACGCCACTGCTTTGCTGTTGTTCATTTATTTAAAGCTTAATGAAAATTGAAAAAGTATTTTTTTCTGATATTTTTTTTTAATTAAACTCTATTCATGTGAAAAAATTAAAATTGAATGAAATGGACATTCCTTTATTTAGGCTTTATAAGCTTACTAATTTGTAAAATGCCTAAGACCATAACGACTCCAAAATTCGTCTATGATTATAATCTTGTCTTATTTGCAATAGATTTTTGAAATAAGTTTTCACGAAACTTATTTTCACAAAACTCCTTTCTTACCAGTCTCGATGTACTATGTAGTTCAAAATACAGGGTGGCTTTTATGGTTTTAGTGTTTGATTGGATGCAAACTCAATGTAAACTATGTTTCCATAATCAAAACATTACCCTTCTGTTGCATTGTTGCTTGCTTTGTTTTGAAACTTAAGCTTTCAGAACATATCTGAAGAATTTTTAAACATATTTGAAAAGTACTTTTATCAATCTATTGAAATTTAACTGTCGTTATCATAAAAATATAAATTAAACTTACAAAGCGGCGCAACGTAGACTGCCCTGCAAGAGAACTACCGTGGTAATTACCAGCCATATAATGATCAACTTGCTTGCATTGTTTATTTAAATTTATCACTTACAAGAATTAACTTATAATTAAGCACTAATTACAAAGTGAACTATGTATACAAAGTATATAAAATAAAATAGTAACATTAAAATAAAATTAAAAATTAAAATAAAAAAATGGTCAGAGCTAAGAATTAAGTTTCCTTCAGTTCCTTATGAGCCATAGACTAAACTTTGGATTTTATACTGCCTTCCTATGCACGCACCTTTTGGTTTTGTCAAACATATTGTTATGCCGCTTGATCAAATTAGCTTATAAAGAAGTTTTCCAGCCTGGGTTAGCTCGCCGGATGTCCAGGCGTTCGTGAAATAATAACACTTTGAATTTCACTACACTCTGGGTTATTTTTTTATTTAATAACTTATACAAAATATTTATTTGATTCAGGAACTCTAAGTTTTTGTTTTTTGTGGTGCTTCTTAAGTCGCCATTTCACCACAACGTAAACGTGGGACACCTAAATTGCACGCAATGGCTTCAGATCCAGGTAAGAGGTATGGTCTGAGAGGTTCATTCGAAACTAGCCCAGTCGGACCGAAGTCGGCACAAAAAATCTTTCGAATAAAATTAAAGTTGGAAGAAAGACCCAAACAATTGATAATATTCCAAAGGAATCTTTGGTGGAACTAGCACTAAACGTCTCTATATAGTGACTCCAGTGGTCTTCAGATGGGGATTTCATGAAATCCCAATCAGACGAAAAATACTTTCAAACTAATCTCAAAGTCGGAGGAAAGTGCCAATCAATTAACACTAGCTTAAAAATAATTCTCCTGAGTAAACCTGAAGTACTTGACTTTACTTAGGACGCCTACTCGCTGCAGAATTGGTTCCGGCTTGACTGTCCTCGCGACTTCTAAGGAACCGCATCTCATGTAATGTGCTTCTTTCTCACTGGGTGATCCTTACTGTTGTTGCTCACTGGGGTTCTGTATGTGTTGATCTAATGTTGTTTCCTGTGCAAGCACTTGTTGTTGTTTTCTTGTTTCACTTTGTTTTCACTGTGGTTTAACTGGTGATCACGTCGATCGCTGCTTGCTGACTGGCCTGCCTTGCACGTTGCGAAGTGTTTTATACTCATTGTCAGCTGCGGAGCCAGATCCGGTTTGGGTTGCGTGTCCGGTCGAACCTGTTGTCTTGCATGTTTTCGAGCTATATTTGGTGACTCCGTTGTTGTTGTGCAGTCTTATGTTGCTGCTTAAATTGAATATTTTGATGTCCGTTATCACTGTGCTGGATTTTATACGTATTTGGTACAACTGCTGTATCGTCACACGACAATATTTCCCTTTTAGACGGAGAGCCCGCTGTAGAAAAGTCGAGTGTATAAGATTACACCATGGGACCTATGCCAAATGATAGAGCTCGATGAGCCGAAATAGAATATCTAGGGTTGCCTTGCCAAAGCCTGTCCCGATGGCCGAAAAAAACCCACTTTTGCCGACTTTTTTCTTAATAAAAAGTGTATAAGATTACAGCATGAAATTGGTGTCAAATGATAGAGCTCGATGAGCCTAAAAATAAAATATAGGGTTGCCTTGCCAAAGCCTGTCCTAAACTAGGGTTGCCTCGCGTTTTTTGGGCCAATTGTTTTTAATAGAAAAGTCGAGTGTATAAGATTACACCATGGGACCTATGCCAAATGATAGAGCTCGATGAGCCTAAATACAATATCTAGGGTTGCCTTGCCAAAGCCTGTCTCGATGGTCGAAAAAAACCCACTTTTGCCGACTTTTTTCTTAATAAAAAGTGTATAAGATTACAGCATGAAATTGGTGTCAAATGATAGAGCTCGATGAGCCTAAAAATAAAATATTGGGTTGCCTTGCCAAAGCCTGTCCTAAACTAGGGTTGCCTCGCGTTTTTTGGGCCAATTTCTTTTAATAAAAAACGGGTGGCAACCTTAATTTAGGACAGGCTTTGGCAAGGCAACCCTAGATATTCTAATTAGGCTCGACGAGCTCTATCATTTGACACACATTTCATGCAGTAATCTTATACACTTTTTATTAAAAAAAAATTGGCCCAAAAATCGCGAGGCAACCCTAGTATAGGACAGGCTTTGGCAAGGCAACCCTATATATTCTATTTAGGCTCATCGAGCTCTATCATTTGACACCACTTTCATGCTGTAATCTTATACACTTTTCATTGAAAAAAATTGGCCCAAAAAACGCGAGGCAACCCTAGTTTAGGACAGGCTTTGGCAAGGCAACCCTATATTTTATTTTTAGGCTCATCGAGCTCTATCATTTGACACCAATTTCATGCTGTAATCTTATACACTTTTTATTAAAAAAAAAGTCGGCAAAAGTGGGTTTTTTTCGGCCATCGAGACAGGCTTTGGCAAGGCAACCCTAGATATTCTATTTAGGCTCATCGAGCTCTATCATTTGGCATAGGTCCCATGGTGTAATCTTATACACTCGACTTTTCTACAGCCGGCTCTTGGACTATTTGTTGCTAACCTCAAATCTTTTTCTTGTACATTCTTCCATTGTCTTGCGGCATTATATATTTTTCAAAAACACTTTATTTTTCTTTTTATGTAGGACAAAAATTGTAGAAAATGACTAAAGGAATTGAATCGAACAGAGAATTATTCAAACTTTAACATATGTAATGCGATCTGTTACCTTAACTTGCAGAGGAGCAAAAAATGTCGTTCAGTGACTAAATTGGTCACTTTCAGATTTTGCTAATTTATGGCGATGGCTCTCTCCCCACGCACGATCCACTTATTTTTAGCTTAAAACTCACGCTAAGAATATGCTAGTATTAATTTGAAACGAGAATATGAATCAAGACTTGCATGTTTGTATACTTTGAACTCGTTTTTTTAACTCCAATCCTAAAACGTTCATAGCTTTTTAAATTTTGAATTGCTTTAACTATATATTAACTTCCATATGAACATATATTTATTTTCTTTAATTTTCACCTATGCCTTAATAAAAATAGTTTTCCCATTTTGGATCAAACATGATAATCAAAATAAATGAAATTATCATTCAATCAGCTACACGCACGAAAGTATGCAATTTAAAAGCACAATCATCAGTGCACATTTAGCGTTCATTTAGCGTAAAAAAAACCTGAAACGTTTTTCCATGGCACTCGAATTTAAAAGGTTTTATTTAATTTTATTACACTTAAAAATGAGAAAACAAACTAAAAATGGCCTGCATACATATATGCCAATCGCATAAGAAAAAAATGACATTCAATTTAATTTTTGTTCAAGCGACTGTGCAACTAAAAAAAATACATCGAAACACAGTGGGAAATTTTTAGCTGCAAATGGAGAGAAATATTGTGAGCTATTCGTTGGAAAATACAAAAAATACGTTGTGTGTGTCTAATGAATTGAAAAATTATTTAAAAATAAAAATTAGGTTTTTTGTAGTTAAGGTCACTAAAGTTTATTCAAGTAAGCCATTCTTTAGAGGATGATTTTCTAGAATATTTTCATAGCTACACAGAGATTTTTGATGTCTCCCCAGTCTTTCAATCACTCTTTTTGAAAGTTTGGCAACTGTCCCGGTCGATATTATACTGCAACATTTTTCAATATCATTTCGCTAGAAGTTTCCATCTTTGCTATTCCATTTCTTAAATTGATCACCGGCAGTCTTAAGCCATAAGCTTCTGCAACCAGGGAAAATCTTTCTGTTTGAATCTGAACCCATAATTTGTTTAATTATCCATATTCACTGTAGCTGCAGCATATTTGCCAGATTCAGCCAAACTTTTCCATTGTCTATCCCATGCTTTTTGGCGGATTTTTTAATAGTTGCATAAGGATAGGCGTGTTCATCGGCTGATATTTTCAAAAGGATAGAACACATGTCTTGATATCACCAAAAAAGCTGGTGCAAATTTTAAAAGTTAAGCTTCATTTTTACTATTTATGACCATAACTTATGCGAAGTGCTTTCACTGTGCAACGTTTGCAATTGCATTGGGTTACATTCAGTTGAATTCAATTAGTGCGAGTGTAGTAAGGTCATTTGAAAAAAAAGTATAAACACTCAGCCGATACTTGCATAAAAAAACTTAAGTTTAACAATTTAATTTGTTATTTATATGCATTCACTACACTTCAGTGTTGACAGCTAAAAGCCTGTCGGGCAATTATTTTCAAAACTTAAATGTTTGCGTAAATATAGTTCTATGTTTACAAATAAATCTATTTACAAAAAGAGGAAAGAAATATACATCAATCCTATAGTAGTGATGTCTGCAGAAAAGAAATCAGCAATGTTTTTCAAGGCAATACCCTAACTTTCTTCTTCGGCAACAGAAATTTTTCAGTGCGCTCTCAACTTATTGAATCTTGTTGGTGGTCCTCAAAGGTTTTAAAAAACTTCTAAACTTCTAGCTTCTTCTCTCCGTTTGGTTTGATTTCTCGCAATTAATTTTAGATCACTTCAACTTTTGGTTATTCTTTTTTGTTTCGTTTTCTAATAACCTTTTCCAAGTAATTACAATTCTGTTTTTATAATAATACCTCTATGGGTTATTATCAATTCCAGTCCTTGTGGTATTTTCAACTTGTCTTTTTAGTATACACTCAATCCATCCATTTTATTTTATAGAATATCTATAGGTACTGGAGTTCAATGCACTTTCCTCATGTAACAGACAATTCGGGATAAATTCTGTAAGCCAATATGTTCAAGACTACGGAGGGTTTGTCATTGCTGATTTGAATACGCTTTTGCAACAAACTAAATAGACTGAGCGCTCTTCAAGAAATATATGATATCAAAAAAGTTACAAAACCAATTGCATATAAAGAGGGGAAAAATGTAGAGTTTTGGCGCACTCTGCTTATATTTTTTGCTATGATTCTTAACTGGTCAATGCAAAAAGTAAAATATATCATGCTTGCAGACTCTTAAATATCGGCTTACTGATGAAGTTATGTAGTGGTGATTGAAACTAGTATAATCAGCTGGTTGCCATTTTTGTTTTCTTTAATGCATTTTTCGCTGTAATTTTTTTTCGTATTAAATTATGATCTAATCCAAAAATGCTTACAAATAAATAGAAAGTCTTTTTTCCATAATTATTTTCAAAATAATGTTGAAAGTTACAGATTACAGTATTTCTCACTTAGAATGCCTTAACGAATTGGATCAGCTTAGTGGTGTATTGTATCGAACGCTTGGTTTCATTGGTTTTGGAAACCAATGAAAACAAAATATAATGATGGCTTCCTTTCAATATTTGCTCTACCATAACACATAGAAACTCACGATACCTTATTATTCTCTTCGAGGATAAAATATGTTTTGTCTCTGAAGAGGATTTTGCACTTACTCTGAGAAAAGTTTCCCATGTTCCATATTGTTTTTATACAGCCACTTGGGTAATGAAGTTTCCCATCATGAGTTTTATGTCTTCTTTGTTAACAGATGATCTACTTTATGTTATTGGATTATAGAAAACGTTGACGTATACCATAGAACATATGTAAAATTTCTCATGCGCATGCCAAAACGAGCAATTATGATGTGATTTGAATATGACATTCAGTCAATTTCGATTATAGGAATTCAAATTCACTAAGTAATGCACTGCTAGATTTCTTATATTCTGTGGTATCGTTGATAATCAATTTAACGGAGGATCAATCTAGTGTGAACATGTTTTTCTGATTCCATTTCCCTCCACTGGAGTTTTTCATTCTATTGTTACAAACACACAATTTAATGTTCTCAAAGCTTCTGCAAAATTCTTTTCAAATGAGCAGAAAATAAGCCCGACCCCCTGAAGCAAATAAATAGCAGCACAATTGTGCCAAAAGAGAAAACTTCAATAAATAGTTAGCGAAAGCTGCAGCAAAACAATCCCAATCGCCTCAAATAGAAACCTGCAAATAAATTAATAAAATCTCTCTAGAGCGAGAGAACTTCGATAAATTTCTAAATTGCACGAGAATGTTCGCGAGCTTTGTAGAAGTCAGCATCAGCTGATATTGTGTAACAATTAAATAAAGTGAATCATTTTGAACTATTTTGGAAAATAATAAAATAAAATAAAACAATTAATTTAATAAATAGTAAAAAAGTGAGTATAAGTCTAACACAATCCAGAGGACGAACTCTTATAGCGATAACTTTAAGCCAAACAACATATCACTACTGTCATTTCATTAATGTTCACCAATGACATTGTAATTAAAATGAAAGTAAATCAGAAAAATGATAGCGTCGTTTTCAAAGTACGGTTCTGAAGTTAGCACATCAAAACCTCTTTCCACATAGACAAGCTCAAAAAAAATTACTATATTAAGTTAACAAGAAAAATACGATTTTATTAAAGTATTTTTTTAACAAATTGTCTCTATCCACATTAAGTACAAGAAAATAAAGCCAGTAACTTACTATATAATAAATTGTTTCATCTTAAATCCATTACCATTGCTCATACAAATAATCTAATTACATTTTAATATTGCTAACAACTTAATTTAAGTCAGTACGTTATGGCCATAATACTAATTTCTTAACATGGTGTAATTGTTTTTGTAATTGTAGAGCTGCTACCATAGTATTAAAAGAAAATAACTGTCATCTGTTGCGGGTGGATAAGGAACATTTTAATCGCATCCTACGTGATGTTGAAGCTAACACACTAAGATTACAGGAACATGGCAAGGATGTGCTAGTGTTGGAAAGGGTTGCTAAACAACGTGGACAGCATTCGGCATTTAAGTATGTTTTGCGCATGATATTACATTTCGGGGTGATTCTTCATGAGTTTTACAATTAAGTGTTTTGATTTTTGTTAAATAATTTATTTTATGATTTTTTATAAAAAAAAAAATAATTATTACAGATTTCTTTTGTGCTCTTTTGGAAAATATAGATTTTAAAATATTAAAGTGTATTGACTTTTCAACGCATTAATCTTAAAATCCATGTATCATATAAAAATTTTTGATAAAAATTACAATATTTTTTAAACGTGGGTAAAATTTTCATCAAAAAAAAATTTATCGATTATATTTTGATAAAGAATCATAATAAATTAATTCACATGAATTAAAAAATTTCATGTTAAAACAATGAAAAATTACTCATAAGTGTCGTAGTAAATTCTTTCTGACTTAAACTAAAAAAATATTTATATTATTATGTATTTTATTGAACATAAAATTGAATTGGAACTTAATTAATCACATATTTTAAAAATTTTTACTAATCCCATCAAAGTCTAATCTGATGTTAATAGATTTTGAAAGAGAGTTTTTAAAACATTCAAGAAATGTTATGCACAATATATCATATATATTTAACAGTATAACTTTTAATTACAGCAATTGATTTTTTTTTTTTTTAATTTCAGATATACCGTTATGTCGGGCACACCGTCAAAAATGTTAGAACATATGCTCGAAACTCGCCTTGGTAGTCAGGTGAGCGGCATGGATCCCTTTCTTGATGATTTTCTGCTCACACACATCGTCTTCATGCCAGTTGTACAGCTGGTGGATGAGTTGGCAAATTAATATCCTTTTCAAAAAATAAATAACTTATACACCAACACACACACAGACACAGACACACACATGCATTAATTCACTAAAGTTGCAGTAACGTAAAAGTTGAAAGCAACAAACTGCATTTCGTTCATTTGGCATGCGATGTGCAGCATGGTATCGCCATTGCGGCAACAACTCATAAAATTGCAACGCGTGCTGTTTTAAAGTAACAAATTGAAATTTTTTCCAATATAAACAACAACAATTTGGTGCTCATATCTTTAAAAGTTGTTATCCTTGCTGTATAGTATACATGATTGAAAGTCAAGAACGATTTCTTACTTAAGCAATACCGCATAGAACGTGCTAAAGTTTCCTAAATTAATTTTACGTTATGGAAAGTCTTTCTTGTCCATATTTTGTTGCATCCGTCTTTCACTTAAAATGTTTTGCTTAGTAAAGTTTCAAAGGTTATTTGCTCCAAAATTACATTGAAATTTTTTGTTTTAAATAATATGAAACAAATTTTCCATTGGTATGAGGAGGATGCCACTACTTCGGCTAGTCAGCGGGATGTCTTCACCGTAAACTATACAAGGTAAAAAGTTTTCGGTGTAGCGTAGAGGTCGCATTGCGAAAGGGTTATCAGTTTTCGAACTTTTACTTAAAAGAAAACGCAAAAATTTAAGAAATTCTTCAAATTTATTTTATTTTTCGAACATTTGATGTAGCTTAATGCTTACGAAAACTAAGTAATATCAATCAATAGTCAAAAAGTCTGAATCATTTACCTTAAAAGTGAAAAAACAGAAGTATTCATCTTTAAATAAAATTTATATTTATTTCTGATTTTAAAAAATCACAGTTCATTTTTAAAATTTTCGAAAAATTATTTCGATCATTCGGAATTTCATTAAAAAATGTATCGAAAGTACTTGGATTAATTTTTCTACAGTCGATCCAATAGAATAACACTTTCCACAAGTTTGCGGTCGGTACGGTTATGTTCGATGTTTGACTTAGGACAATTGACAGAATCCGTCACATACTTTGCACGGTGCTTTTGAAAACGAAAAAAGTTTGCCTACGCTAATGAACGATTCGGCTTATGTGAATCGTTTCCTGACAAAGAACGAAATCCTATCTGATTTTTTTTTTTTTTTTTTTCTTGTGATATTCACCACTTTTCGTTAAATCATGGATCAGCTTGGATTTCGTTCTCGGCGTTATTTCTTTATCAGTGCGCTTAGGAATCGATTCCCATTAGCCGGATTTTTAGTTAGCGTAGGCAAACGTTCTTCGCATTCAAGACCACCATTTCGAATTTTGAAGTGAAACTTCTGATTCGAAATTATGTGTCATAATGAAACGCAAAAAGTTAAATTAAATTTTTTTTTTTAGATAGCTTTTCCCCGAAATAGAATAGCTACAGCAATAAATGATATATCAAATTAAAGTACTCATCAAGCGCAGTGCCCGAAAATTATCAGTTTTGAGATCGGTTAAGCAAAAGCTGAGATATTAGCGTGGGAAGATTTGCAAATCTTGCCAAAGCTAGGAGAAAAAAAATCTAGTACTCTCTCTCATTGTAATTTGACATTGCCTATGATATTTAAATACCAACAACGCTTAGTTGCGAAACAATAATAATTACAATGAGAGAGAGTAACAGATTTTTTCTCCTCGCAACGGCAAGGCTTTGGTATCTAACCAGTGCATTGCTTGGAAAATTGAAAAAATAGGAAATCTTACCACTCTTTGTTGCTGTAGCTATTCTCGATCCCGTCAACTTTTATCATTTTAATAAAACATTTTCGTCTAATTCTGTCGCAGCTTATTTTTCTAAAGGTTTCACATCTACCACGTGAGAACTGTACACATATTTTTTTTTATTGCAACCCTGGTTTTTTTGAAATACTCGTACCAAACTATGTTTGTATTATCCATTTTGGTCCGCTGAATCACATTCTGGAACCTTTTTACCTCAACGCTTCAGGTTCTTTCGCAATGCTTCTTTTAATGAGTATACGTTATAGTTATCCTCGATTTATTGCATTGTATAGTAAAATTATGTTACGCTGATAGAAACCTAAAATTTTTTCTAGTTTTCAAATTTTAAGTGCTGCCAAAGAATTCACAATCATTAGGTTCTTTATGTTCGCTTATGACTAACGTAACCAACCATGTTTCTTTTGAAATTACAATATTTCAATATTCATCAATATTTTTCTTGGCAAAAATTTTTCAAATGACCCTTATTTTGTTCATTAAATTTTTTCTTGGTAAGTTTTTTCGGTTATGAATAGTTTTTTTTTGGTAAAATGTCACATATTTTGAGTACTTTTTTTCAGTTTGGTTTGTACTTCTTTTTGCTCTAAAATAGTTGGTAGCATTATGTATGACAAAACTATACTTAGTAATTAAATGTTACTCATACGACATGATAACCAATTAAATCAAAATGTCAATATCATATTATTTGAATTTCAATTTATTGCCGACAATTATTTTTAACCCAATTTTTGACATAACAAACTTCCAAATAACGAAGAATCAAAAAATAATAATCTTGAATGAATATAAAACCTATCAATTCAGCGTAGAATTGCATAAAAAGCTTCGATAATAAAAATGTCAGCAACAAAATATCATTGCAAAAACAAACGAATCATCAGACACAAGGTGTCTGACAAAAAGATACAAAGATGCATATCCACACTGGGGCTAAAAGAAAACATAAACAAAAACAAATATGTTAACAAGTGAGCACACGTTATTTGGCACAAATAAGTTAGAAATCCAGAAGACTAATGAAAAAACACGCTTCAAGTGTTGGACAACAACATGAGTTGGCATTACTGAAAGCCACAATGAAAGCCATGAAAGCTAAAACCAAACAGAAGCACGTACTTGAACGTGTTTTGCATAGCCAAATCATGTTCGTATGCACTTTTTTTTTTTTGAGACAAAAACCATAGAATGGAAAAACACAGTGGCAAACAACAAAATAAAAAAGATACAAAAAACTGTAAAATTTCAATGTTTCAATTTCCTTTTTTTTTCTGTTTGTGACCACAAAAAATGACATGGGATGATAGTAAAGGAAGTTCAAATTCCAATTGCATATTTTATGAGCAACAATGGCAACAAGCGGATGCTTAAATTGCAATATCCAGATTTTACTTTAAAGTTGTTTTTAGTTTTTTATTTAAAATTGCATTGCAATTTACACAACTGAAAATCAAAAGTTTGACCAAAATAACAAAACGACGTAAGACTAAAAATTTAGTTTTATATTACATTTGAGCTTATTGTATGATTTCTCCTTAACCGTCACTGCACTTTCCATTGTGATGCTGTAGATGGCGCTCAAACTGCTGAGGACCGTGAATATATAATAAACTTTAAGAAACGCGTTGTGCAATTTATGCAAAAATGGGTAATGGCAGTGCGACATGCTGCCTTTGAGGAACCAAGTGTCTGTGATTTTATTGAGGTAAGTTGTGGTAGAGATAAAACAGTGTAAGAGTGATATTTTTACAACTGTGATACATTGTATATTTATGATATTTTATAAATGAGTGTGAGTGAGGCGTGATGTACAATGATGTTTTTTTGTTAATATTTTGTGAATGATTTCTTCTAGTGATATTTTATTAGGGGTATTATTTCAGTGGTATTTTATCAGTTATACATTGCATATATACTTATAGCAAAACATATTTAGCGAGTGATATTTTATTGTTGATATTTTTTTAATTGGAAAATATCTTTAACTGTTTAACACAAATATTTCCGAAATGATTATACGTAATCATTATTTTAAGTGTCATCTAATCAATGATAATATATCAGTTTTAGTTTCCTTGTGTTGATGATAATTGGTTTAAGCAAAACGACTCAAAAAATTTTAGAGAAATACAGTTTTCAGGAAAACTACCCACCTAAAGATAGAAGATAAAATTGCGACCAAAATTGAAGAAAAGAAAAATTGCGTCAAAAGGTATAAATAAATTTCTCAAGTATACAAAATGGACAGTTATATCGGGGACTAAATTTGGTTGGGTTAAGCAGATAACTTCCTGCTTAGACCACAATTTCATCAATCTGTTTCGGAAGAATCTTACAGGATCTGCAACAGTACATTATCCTGCGATGCCAAATCGTAGAGCACTCTGTAATCTAGGTTGCGATGAAGCTCACCGCATGCTCTTCTCGGTTCAAAAACCTTAGAGCTCACACGACAGTGCTTTCTCATGGGATTTCCGCAGGATATATTGATAAATCACATAAATTGTGCACCACTTTTATTTATTTTTTTTCTTGTACGCCAGAGAGAAATCTTAGACAAAGAGAACTTACTAAATCATTTTTTAAAACCAACTATGATAGGCGCGATGCAGTGCACAATATGACCCAAACATTCCTCAGCTACCTTTATCGTGCATCTCAGAGACATCTCAGATTCTATCCAAGATCATTATATTCGATACCATCATAGCCATAATCGAGGTAAAAGAATTTGAAATGAAGGAAATTACGAAATATAGTATAAATATACGTAGATATATGACATGATTTTTAACTTTTATTTGAAAAATCAAAAAATAATCAGAATTTTGAATTTTTATTTTTTTCTATAAAAAATATCACAGGACCACAAAAAAAAAGGTCAAGAAGTTGGAACGTGAGGTATCATACGGTATGTATTTTGGCATCCTAAACACGAATTCACGAGGTCAGAATTTTTCCATTACCCTTAGATTTCGACATAACCTCAAAATTACACCAAAAAATACGTTAAGAGAAAGTCCTTAAAAAAAAATTAACCAAAATCCAGAATGTGGACCTTATTTATATTACGTATTTAGGTGTTCTATAATACTATCTTACAATAAAAACTAATTTTAGGTACCCACTTTCCCCCATATACCCCCAAAGGGGGTTAAAAATCTGTTTTTGTAAAATTTCAAAATGAATGCGTATTTTGGTAGACTAAAGCTGTTAATATAGATAAAAACTAATTTCAACCACTTGGTCCCACCCAAAACCACCCAGTACCCCATTACACCCAAAAAAGTCAAAAAAAATTTTCTAGATTATGAGTTTTAGTGCACCAAAATACCTGCGGATAAGCATCAATTTTGAATTTTTATAGGAAAAAATGTTTTGACTTTTGGGGGTGTAATGGGGTACTGGGTGGTTTTGGGTGGGACCAAGTGGTTGAAATCAGATTTTATCTACTATATTACCAACTTTAGTTTACCAAAAATTCTGGATTTTGGTTAATTTTTTTTTAAGGACTTTCTTTAAACGTATTTTTAGGTGTAATTTTGAGGTTATGACGAAATCTGATGGTGATGGAAAAATTCTGACCTCGGATTCGTGTTCACGTTCCAACTTCTTGACCAGTTTTTTTTGTGGTCCTGTTCAATCGTACATTTAAGTACTATTGATTTTTATTTGATTCGATTAAAAGTAATCGTTATTTTGTATTTCTATTTCCAAAGTAATCATAACTGTGGATTTTTATAAAATATATCCAACATTTTCTATTTCTATCAGCGATTTGGGCCAATTTTTCTTTTAGCGCCGATCTACAAAGCTCCCAAATGAATTTTGTTTGTTTGGCACTCACTCTGCACCACTTTTCGGCTTGTGCGAAGTTTTATGATACTGCGATACTTATCGACTTTTCCATTGTTTTTTGACACTACTCGATGTTCTTCAACACAATTTGATATTTTTGGAGTTATTCGATGTTTTTCTATCGAATATAGTCGAAAACTACCTTGAAAATTGAAGGGTTCCAACAAATTTTATCTTATCGAATAATATTGGAAAATCGGAAATAGTCAAAAACTTAAAAAAATCAAAGAAAAGTCAAAACTTGAAAAAATATTAAAAAAAATTTTAAATTTATCGAAAGATATCGAGCAAATTCTAAAGTTCGCAAGCTATCAGAGAAAGTCAAAAAACATTGAAAATGTGTGACATGTGATGGAAAAAATTAAAATTCAAAACGTTGAATACTTTGGATCTAAGAGAATATCAAAAAAAAAATTATGATTAATTTGATCTCAAAATATAAATAACTGCAAGTTCAATTTTTTATCGAAAAAAATAGAAATCTAAAATAACAATTATTTTGGAACGAAACAAATAAAAATTCAAATCAAAAACAACGATTATTTTTGACCGAAAAAAATAACAATTCAAAATAACTATTATTTTTGATCGGAAAAAATAAAAATCCACTTATAATGATTATGCAGTAATTTCCATCATAAAATTCATAATCGTTACGGCACTTGCTAAGTAGAGCTTGACTTTATATTAGCGAATTCGGTATAAGTATTTCCTGTAGTTCGACATGCATTTCAATATGATCATAAGATTTTCATCGCCACCAGACTGTCAAAACATATGATTTTATTGCAGAGAGAAAGATTCCTCATAGACTCCGCATAAATCTTACTCAACACATTTATTGCCAACGCACTTAATTGGATCACTGATAATATTCACGGTGCACTAGTTATTCCAATAACTACAAATTGCAACTAACGGCAATAGTTGTTATATTTTAAGGACCATTGTTTGTGAATATTTTTCACTTAACTTGACTCTATCCGCCGACAAGAAATAATGACATAGCTTTGTCAAAGTGAAAAGTTTTTGCAAGATTCAAACTAAAGCCAAACACACGGATTTTTAATAACTCCAGAGGCAGATTTTTCCACACCTTCATCACTCAAAACCTAATGAAAAAACGCTTTTGCGACTAAGATTAGAAATTTGCTCCTTTTAACCTGGACCGATTACTGGAGTACACGAACTCAGAACGTAGCTAAGACAAATTAATGCCCAATGTGGTCAAGTGATCAGTGTGCTTTTCCCGACACCGAGCAATTTTTCTGCATGGTCTCCTAATTAATTAGATCGTCCTTTGGAGCAGATCACACGTTGATCTAAGCCAACTTACTCCTTCATGTCTCTTCTTGAAGTTAAATGGTTAAAAGGTTAAAAGGTTTTAATCAGTGATATTATACATTAATTTTGTTCGACAAAAATTTATTAGTGATATTTTAGCAAAAATTGTCTTTTATAAATGTTTTCTTTTATTTCACTTAGGATTTAGCTGCCGAAGTTGAAGCAGATCCTGACCTTAACGAAGAGACCAGCACCATTCACAATGTGCTCACACAAATGGCGCGTTATCAGGAAGATCGCAATACGAATGCTGGTCAAAAATGGAAGTTGCCACCAAATGGACAACCCATCTGTCTGTTTAGCGGCAATACGACATCATCAAAAACTGTTATACGACCGGATGATGACAGTAAGTGAAAGTAAATGTAGTCAAGTAAAGTTAAACACAAATACACGCGAGAATTGAATTTAAAGTGTTGGTAAAGTGCTCTTTGATTGTGGCATTCAACTGCAATATGTTAACCACTTCCGTTTCCATTTCATCGAATCAATAACGGTCAACTTAAGCACACATTTATGCTGCGAATTTAACTTTGAACATCTATGCATGTGTGTGTGTGTCTTTGCTAACGTGTGCTCTAAAATGTTTAAACATTGATAAACACACACACACACACACACACATGCATTCATGCGTGTACAACAGACTTTTTACCTATCATACAGTTCGGTCATGCATTCATTCTAATTCGTTTCTTTATTTCCTTTCAATTATTTTCCATTGTCTTTGTAGTTATTTTCCGCGTGTATTGTGCTGACCACACCTACTGTACATTACGCTTTCCACTGCATACAACAGCGGAAATAATTAAAGCATGCGCTGCTGATAAGCTGCAATTGAATCGTGGTCCAGAGGACTTATGTTTGGTCGAGGTCAAATCGAATGGTGAACGTTCGAAATTTAAGGATAACGATGTCAGCATACCGACGGGCTTAAGCCTTAATGGACGGCTGTTTGTGTCGGTGAAGGATCATATGGATGCTTTGGTGAGTGTGAATTTGTGGTTTAGTGAAAAAACAATTTTTGATGACATACACGGTAGTTTGGTTTATTTATTATTTTTTTTAATTAAAAATTAACATGTATGTAAGTATGTATTAGAGCGGCTCGAAAAGTTAATTAATTTAGAACATAGGAAAAATGTTTTCAGTGTGAAATTTTTTCATATTCAGTTTATTTAAAAAAAAAAAAATAATCATTTTTTTTTCAAATCGAGCAAAGTAAATTTTTGAAAAAACGTATTGAAAATAATTTTTCGATTTTTCTAATAATGGGAACCGCCACAAAAGCTCGTAAGTCGTCCCGATAGGTAGTGAACTCTGACTTTCTTTAAACAAAAATTTGTCACGTTTCTAATAACCAATGAGATTTAGTGAAATTTATTGCAAATAACAATGTTTTAAATTAATAAATTCAAAGATGATGCACTTTTTTAGAGGTTGAGAAGGACTATTCAAAAGCCAGCCCAAGGAGTAAAATAGCTTAATTTTTCAAATAACTTTCAGCCAAATCTATATGGATTAATACACTTTTTTAGAAAGATTATGTTTTGAAAGGGAACCTGACTTGAAAAAGTGCTTGAAACATACGCTTCATATTTTCAATTAAAGCTACTAATTCAGCCATTTAAAAACTATTTACAATATAATTTAAGTTATATAGAGTGTCTTTTTTTAACTGCAATAGTTTCTATTAAAATAATCCGCATGAAATTACCCAAATTATCTGATTTTTGACTGCCGCAACTTATTTGCGAAATAACTCGAGCTATGCTTCTTCTCAAAGCTTCAATTACTACTGATTTACCAACATAAGTCAGAAACTAAACACATTGTCGCAAAAAATAATTGAGTGGAAAGTATGACAGTCCAAAAAAAGGAATGCTTACAATTTTCTATACAATAAAGATAACTCATACGCCACGTTGCGCAGTGGTCTAAATCTTGTTTTTTTGTTCCAAAATTGCTAGAAAGCGCAACTCTTGTCGGAAATGAACAATTTCAAAAAATGTAAAAAAAAAATTATGATTTGATTTTGAAAATAATTGCTTTTTGCATCACTGGAAAAACAATTTTGGTCAAAATTTCACACTTTGTCACTTTTTTCTCCTAAACTATGAATTTTCATTTAAAATCGCAATGACTAAAGAAATCTTAAAAGTGGTAAAAAAAATTTCAGCAAAATAACGGGTAATTTCTTAAGCGTTTGGTTTCTGAAAATTAAAAATATTTGCAATAGTGATTTAAATATTTATTTGGAGCTATACACCAATTTCTGCCATTTATTTTTTAAGATTATTTCATGTATGTAAATGATGCCTGCGGCTACGCCTGAGATGGTTAGCTCCAATTTCGTCATACTTTTCACAGCATTTCGGCCGGTATTTTACCAATGGCAGCTGTATTGTTGTCTTCAAGAGCTGCAATTGTAGCTGGCTTGTTTCTGTACACAAGAGACTTCACGTAGCCTCACAAAAAATAGTCTAGTGGGGTCGTATCGCATGATCTTAGCCAATGGACTGCTCCAAAACGTGAGATTAATTGCTCACCAAACTCGCCTCTCAATAGGTCCATGGTATCGCGTGCCGTCTGGCATGTGGCACCGTTTTGTTGAAACCACATGTCAACCAAGCCTGATTCTTTCATTTTGGCCTAAAAAAAAGTCGGTAATCATCGAACAGTACCTTGTTCCATTGACTGTAATGTTGCGATTCTCATTATTTTTGAAAAGTTCATTTTTAAGGGTGCATTGGCAGCTCTTGAGCTGCTTCTGGCTGCTCTTTAGACCAAATTCGGCAATTTTGTTTGTACCCATTGAGCCAAAAATGAGCTGCGTCGCTAAAGAAAATTGTTCGATAAAAAATTTGTAAAACACATTTCTCACAGAGTACGAATTTTAATAGTAAAATTCAATAATATGCAAGCTATTTATTTGTTTGTTAGTCTATTTATGATAAAATGGTAAACGCGATTGAGCATTTTTGGCGTTGACATATGTTGCAAATCTTGCGTGAGGTGTCAAAAAATTTACACTGAAAATACAAATAGCAAAAAAACCATGCGTTACATTTCTTTATTTTATTGTAACAATTTTTGTTTTTTCTATGAGGTTAAACATTTTTTTTATATATATTACCTAAAGGAGTAACTTTCATATGATTAGCTTTAAGCAAAAGGTTTTTAAAACTGATCAATAAACATACAAATTTTAATTGAATAAAAAAATTACGTCATGAAAAAAAACGGCGGGTTGCACTCCGGGAGTGCCGACAGAAGTGAAAACAAATCGTTTAATGGCAAGTTAGTGTGTTAGTTGGTATGTGTGCGTTTTCTTTTTATATGGCAATGCAGTGGAAGACAAAAACGGAATATGTATTCAAATTTTACTCTCACTCTCATTCTCAATTTGTCAATGCAACGACGCGGAATTTGAAAGAAACAAACATGTAAGCATAACAATCGTTGAATGAGAATGGAATGTGTCAGTTAGTGTGTCTGCTTTGCTTTTTGTCTTCCACTTGGAATATTTATTTAAAAGAAACAATAGAACATTCAAATTTTACTATCGCATTCATGACGGGGAATCCCGATGACGGTCGGTGTCGCGAGTTTATACTTTTTTCCTCAGCCGCACAACGTGCCATAAGAAGTTTTCACTTCAAAAATTGTTACAATATATAAACAAAAATTAATTCTGAATATTTGAACCAATTTTAAGAACTTTCTACTACGTTTGATTTTTACTAAAAATCGATTATTTAGGAGAAAATTTGACCAAAATTGTTTTAATCACTAACGCAAAAACTAAAAATTTGCGCAAAATAATAATAATCCACAAATATTCTAAATCATTATAATTTTGCATTCAAATCAAAAACAATATTTTTATTTTTTAATTTTTTTTTTTATACAAAAATTAGTTATAAAAATTTTGTTGGCCTTAAGCTTAATATAATAAAAAGCGAAAATTTTATTTTAAAATTCGATCTCCGATGATTTTTTGGCATTTTGGTTAAGCTAAGATTTGAAAGCAAAATTTTACAGAGCTAAAAGGAGACTATATTGAGTATTAAATTAGAGCGGCTTTTCTAAGCCGAATATTCTTCAGCCCATCTTCATAGCTTCTATTTAGCTTAAACTAAAGTTTTATTTTGATTAAGTTCTATTTTGATTAACTCTTTAATTTTTTTTTTTTAATTTTGTATATTATTTTTCGAGTCATAGCACTATGTTCAAACAATTAATTTCTTTCTTTACCTATACACAGACACCGCTTCCTGAACAGGAGGGACCAACCGAAAGCATTGAAATCGACTTAGAACTTTTAAGTACCAAAGAACTTGCCTACCACATCACCTTATTCGATTGGGATCTCTTTTGGGCAGTACATGAATATGAGTTACTTTATCATACTTTTGGACGACATCACTTTGGCAAGGTAAGTTGGAAGGTAGTAGTGGTATGGTAATGTAACCACAATGTTTAAGTTAATTAAAGCACAACATGTATTGTAACGTATTAGAATGTGTGAGTTTTATCAGCTGGGTACGAGGAACCACAGTAGCTGGCAACCACAATTTTGGAAGTTTTAAAAGCTTTTCGTCCTGGCTAAAGAATAAAAGTGCAAAAATGTAACTTATTCATGATACATACATAGATGTCTAAAGGGTGATTTAATTTATTTTTTGACTGAATATTAAATAAATTTAAAAAATTTTTTTTTTTGGATTTATAAAATTATGAATTTTTTATTTTTGCAAACTTCTGTTTAGAAAAATTGTGTTTGACTGGTATCATCTTCTTTAGTAATTCAAAAAATTAAATATTTGTGAATATTGTTTTGTTAAATTTGCAGTCATGCAAAAACCGATATTCTTGCAAATTTGTTAAACAAAAAATGCATTAACTGATTAACTTAACAAAAATATTGGTCTTTGATAATGATCGTAAATTCAATTAAGTAAAACCCAAATTTTAAATATATGTTATAGTCGGAGAGCTGGCAGCCACTTTAAGGAACAAAGGTACAAAGCTAAAATTTAGTGTATACTTGATTTAGTACTGGTAAAATATGAAAATCAAACTGTTTCAAAATGCAAAATATTGCTTAAAAGAAATGTTCTCGCACAAGGCTGGTGTTTGAGTATATCTTAGTTCATATATTTTAGAATGTAAAAAAACGAATGCTAGACGTTTCTCGCGGTTGCAAGTACCTGCTAGACGAGCCTAGAATGGGGGTAGTGTATAGATGATGGAACTCTAGGTCCAAGAGGCTTAAGATGAGGTGAAGGTGGTGGGGCTCCAGGATAAAATAATTAAAGCTTAATCAAAAGTTGGGTGGACGCTTCGAACGGCAAAATTGTCCTCGCAATATTTAATTAAGATTTGCTTTTGAACAATAATTTCCAACTTTTGAATAATTTGATGAGGAACCTCTTTTGTTTAGTAAACTTAAAAGCTATTTGTTGTAAATTTAGAAAAAGAGAAGAGATTCGAATTTATTTTGAGCTGAAAAATATTTAATTTTGGTAGGGATTTTGTGATGTAAAAAATATATTTTTGATTTTTGGTGGAAGAAACTTTTTTTGTTTCCAAGGAAGAGAGCGGCATATTAGTTCTTCGCCTCGGGCGTCAAATGCTCGCGCTATGCCACTGGCCCAAGCAAACGAGAAATGGCACATGGTACATTGAACGTAGTGATAACCGCAATAGCTCAAATGTTACAGCGACTGTCCTAATATAAGGGGTCTGGGTTCAAATCTCACATGGTGCAAACTAACCTAAACTGGTCTGATAAAGCTATGTACGAGTACTATATAGATACGTACATATAAATGTGGTAAATGCGTTAACATTGTCACCAGGTTAGACTTTTTCATCTGGTCGTGTTTGTTTAAGAAAAAGCATTGACCAATTTGTAAACTTACAAGAATATCGGTTCTTGTTAATGACAGTATGTTATCTCAATAAAAATACCTTTTAATTGTATTTAATAACACTGAGTGCAGTGCAGTTCAAGGAACATCGACTGGTGACAGTTTAGAGTAATTTTGGGGCCGCTGAAATCGAACTTGCCTGCCTACCGTTTGATTTAGGTTTAAGCGTTTCAAACGATAAATCTACCCACTTAATTTACCTGATGATTGACATGGTTAGAAGCGCTCTTTTACGACTTTTTTTAATTCAAGTCTGAGAGGTTTAATGTCTGAGGCAAAATTGTTCCTCATGGAAAAGACACAAGTTTTTTCATTTACACTATGCCTCCAGTATTTCTCTTTATGGATCAATTTATTCAAATTTTTACCTATGACAGTATGGAAAAATTCCCAATCGTTTGCTTTTTTTCAGGAAAGGTGTTTTCCTGTTCGCAATCGTATATTAAAAGAAAATACTTCCGGCTAGTTTCATTCACCCGATATTCTTTGTTGAGTATTTTATAACCTGTAGAGCCCAACAAGCGTGACTTCTGGTTGTTAGCAAAAATTATGATACTAAAAAGTATCTCTCAAATAAGACATGTTTCATTGAAAACAAATATATATTTTTTATTCGACTGACTTTACTTATATGCGTAACTAAACTTTTGAGAAAGGTGTCGGGACATATTTCGACCTCAAAAACCGATTTGATACTTTTTTTCAAATAAATTTCATACTAAAACATACATAAGAAATAAACCTTTGGAAGTCTTGTGTTTTCAAACGAAATATTACCAGTGCCGGAGAAAAAAAATTAAAATGTTAATCCTGAATTTAGGATTTAATTGTTATATCTCTTATCCTTTTTTTGCGTTAGTTTCGAACTAAGCCATACATTACACGTTAAACCTGTAATACTTTTTTTCCGCTTCTGTTTTGCAATATTTGTTTTTCATGTTTGGAAATAACAAATTCCACTTTAAATAATAACCATCACAAATTGATATCTTAAAACTAAATTCACATGACGTTGACCATTCAACACTTTGCATACACTGCAGGCGATGATTTGACCCCGTTTGATCATAGCTTTAATTAAACTAGCAAATCGCCTTAAGCTATGCAATAATAATTGTGCAATTTCATGCAGTAATATTTCTTTGTCAAAAACCTTGTACCTCTTAAGCTACATATGTAACTTATTCCAATGAATTATGCAAAATTCATTGGTATGTCATGCAATTAAAATACAACAATGATACAACAATAGACGAGCACAATGCACAATAGCAACATAATATGTAACACAAATGTTCAATTAAGCTTAAAGGAAGCTTACATTACAGCAAAACACTGAAAGCACTTTGGGGTTTCAAATATTGAACCCATTTGAATGAATGACAGCCCTCCTCAACTCTTCATGCTGTCAAAATACAAATGTAGATGTTTCTTTAACCAATTTTGGTTTTGAAAACAACAAAGTACACAAATTAGAGTACATTAGGGAATTAGAGTGCAAATTGTTATGTACTTAAATATTCAGATAATGAGGATGAATGACACAATTGCTTGCAAATCTCCTCTTATTAAATTATTTCATGCAAAAGTTTTCAGTAAAAACCATAGGCCAGATAGAAAGATATTTTGATGAATTCACAACTTCAATTTCAATTACAATTGACTCCTTTTACATGTTCCAAAACCTTAAAATCAATTTTCTGAAACTTCACTTTTTTAACTGCGATCTTTAAGGAAGCTGAAATTTTCTTTAAACTCAATTTTATAATAAAAGCCTGTGGTACCACAAAAAAAAAGTAAGGCCCAAAAAATGTGGATGTGGCCACTCCTATACCGACAAAAATGCCCCAAACATTATATCTTGGCAGATTTTTTCTACGTTTCTGATTTTGAAGTTTGGTAACATTTCTTTGGGTTTTAAGTAACCTTTCGAGTGAAATATCAATTTTGTTCAAAACAGAGCAAATTTTTGTTCATAATCTTTGATGTATATGTCTTTGTTGATCGCAGTTTCTACGTAGATCAAAATTAATATTTATTCGATAGGTAGTGTCAAAGTTAGAAAACAATTCTATTTTGGAAGTTTGCAAACAAAAAACCCCCATTTACGGACCTTATATCTTTGAAACTGTAGTTGATATAAAAAAGAAATCCTGTTTAAAAAACGCAGTCAGCTTACATTTGAAAAGCACAAACTTGTACTGTCAAGCCCTCGCGGCGTGATATGTCAACTTTACGCTGTTTGGTTATATGAGTCGAAAAATATTTTAAAGGTCTAGTAATATTAAAAAAAATTTAAATAATAATTAAACGATAAATTAATTAACTAACAGGCTTTTAAAAATTGAAAAATGTTGAAAGAGTCGGAAAATGTTAAAAAAAAACTTAACATGTTTAAAATACATAATCGAAAAAAGCCAAAAATGTCTCTCAATGTTGAGAGAGTCGAAAAATGTTATAAGACTCGAAAAGTGTGATAACAAAAATGTCGACAAATTTTTAAAAAGTCGGAAAATAATGATGAAGATGAAAAGTCGGTGAATGTTGAAAACTCTTGAATACATTGAAAAACTCGGAAAATGTTGAAAGAGTCGTAGGTGCTGAAAAACTTGAAAGAACGAATAGTCGAGAAAATGTCAGAAAATGGTGCTTTAAATGTTGAAAAAGTCGAAAAATGTTAATGTAGGCGCAAAATGTTGAAAACATCAAACAATGTTGGAAAAGTTAAGAAATTATGCTTAAAAATATTGAATAAGTCGAAAAATGTTAAAAAATACTCGGAAATTTTTGATGAAGGCGAAAAATGTTGAAAAAGTCGATAAAACTTTGATGAAGACAAAAAATGTCGAAAAATCGTTGATAAAGTCGGAAAATGTTGACGAAGGCGCAAAATGTTAAAAAAAAAAGGTGAATAATGTTGAAAAATGTTGAAGACATGAAAAAATTTTGAAAAATGTTGAAAAGTCGGAAAATGTTGAAAAACTCGGAAAATCATGCTTAAGGCGAAAAATGTTGGAAAAGTCGACGAATGTCGATAAAGGCAAAAAATGTTGAAAATCTCGGATTGTGCCGATGAAGGCAAAAAGTGTGGAAAAACTCGAAACATGTTAAAATACTCGAAAACATTATGCAAAACTCGATGAAAGTATTAAATGAAACACTAGCGTAAGCGTTGCGCATGCTTATTGTTTCCGTCAGTTTAGTCCCGCATAGATTTTCTCTCACACCCGCCATATAGGCTGTTGCTAAAAGCGTTTCTTATTCCCTGTGGATCTGTGACGTTCTTCGCTATTCATTGATCACAAAATCTTTCTTGCTTCTTGCCGTCTTAACTTAATTTAGCAATCACTTTTAACATTTAATACTCTCTATCAATTCTATTACAGATAACAGCCAATTTGGATGTGTTCCTGCGGCGTTTTAACGAACTGCAATATTGGATCGTTACTGAAATTGTCTCTTCACCCAGTATGAGTAAACGTGTGGGGCTGTTGCGAAAGTTCATTAAATTAGCAGCATAGTAAGTAAAAGTAACAGTTAACAATAATACGCTTAATTTAGCATAGAACGATGGGAGGCATGTTGTGGGAAGTTAGTGGCGCCAATAGAGGAGCACATGTGCTGTACGTACTACATACGAGTACATGAATGTTGCCCTTCGAAGTGCCAGCGCACGACTTGTGATTAAATTAAAAGTTTTTCACACATCCACATCCTCAAGTACGGATAGAATGCTGACAATGATGTTGATGCTGTTAGCACTGGCGCACTTTTAACAAATGAAGCATCAATTCAAATAAACTGACTTCTCCGTATTGACTCTGCTGGATTGAACAGTGTGACAGTTATTTTAATTATCAGTAATAAATTATGCCATCAAATTAAGTTAGATCTGCTTTGTTTTGTTGTTGATAAAATTCTTGCACCTTAGGTTTCTTCTTGCCCAAAGAATTCATTGCCTTTCAGTTCTGGGTGACATTGCCTATTATCAATTTTTTACTCAATTTCTTAAAAACTTGAAACGCAAAAGAGATATTCGAAAAGATTCTTACTTTTTCATCATTAATAGGATTGAGTACATCGAAATTACTTCAGATTAACCATTTAAAAAACATTAAAAGACCATTCAAAACTTGATTTCAAAGTAATAAACACAAACTACCTTACCACAAACTAATGACAAAATCCATTGATTCGATTCCAAGTTATAGCAATTAGTACAATTAACATGCTTACAGCGCCATCTAGTGGTAATTTATCAAATCACTAATGACGTCATAAGAATCTCCAATACCTTACAATACGTATGACACTTCATTTATCAAAATCACTTCAGTAATAGCCGAGATATTGCATAGTAAAAATATCTAATCACAAAATTCACTTGCTATGAGTTCATTCATGTTGGCCTGGTATTTTGCATGATCATTGGTATTTTTTTGAGCTCTCTGCAACTGCTAGGGCTACACCAAAAATTAATTTTAGTCTATCAAGTACCAGGTGATCATAATCCAATAGTAGCTAACCGGAAATCAGCATGTGCACATATGAACGCTACAAATTTTGTTGAATTTTGCAAAAAAGAGAGCCGCTTTTAGGCGCAAATTTTGCAGTAATGACACTGCAACTATTAATGGGTTTGAAATGCGATTCCGTCGTTTCTACTGCACCGATTTCAGCAAATGAGATGTCATTCGTTTCGTAGAGTCTTGAGAATTCACACTTTAGTAAAAAAAATAAAAATATTGTTAGGTAAATGTTGTAAAATGTCTGTACAACCTTCAAAAGTGTTTTTTCTAATGTGCAGGTAAAATAAAATAAATTGAAATCAATTGGAGGATGCTTATTTTCTTTCGGTTCGTAGTCGGATTATTGGTATTCTTAAAGTCAAGTATTCTTAATTTCAGTAGAGTTTTTATTTTATTGCGATGGAAAGTAGTTGAAGTAATGCACAAGATTGGTACAAAATATCAATTTCGAAGCGAGAACAAGCTTAAGTTTATTTATTTCAGAATTCTAAAACATTCCATTACAACAAGCAATAACAACATGGAAGTATGTTGACTGACAATGAGTTGCTTACAGATATGAAACCCGGTTTTTAATTGAGAATTAAATGAATAACTATATTTAACAATTTATGATGCCCCATTTGATTTGATGCGAGAAAAAATTGAGAATAAGACGGATTATTCTTTACCTGATTTATTAATGCCTTCACAATAATACTTACTAAATACAATCATTATAGCATTATCGATTATAATTGTTTCATGACAAAAAAAAATTACTAAGTCATTTGAGAGAAGCGTTGCTCGATACTTGATCTGATTCTTGATAAAATGTACGCTTAAATTTCTTACTGGTCGAAATCAAATCCAAGCAGACCACTTTTTTTTAAGTAAAGGTTAAAACATATTTATCGACTTCTTCGGAAATAAGTCAAGGAGAAAGACAAAAATGTCTATACTTATACCTATATGCTACCCTTTAAACAGATGATGCCACTCGGTGCAGTTCAACCTTACTGTCTCTAATGTTAAAATAGAGTTGCCACGTTAAGGTATAGAAAATGTGGCCTATTAAAAATTTAGCAAATGACCATTTTTTGTTTGAATTACAAAATTTTATTTCAAAAGTAATCCGTCAATTAGATAAAAAGCTTAAATAAATGTTTTATCAAACATATAAATAACATTTCGCATGTTTTACACTATGTGCTATAGCTTGGTTTTTGAAATACTTTGCATATTGTTCAGCCGGTACACTAGCGTTATCTGCTACTTCAATATCGACGTAAGTCTCAATTCTTGCAATAGAGATTTTCAATATTTTAAGTCGATCTTGAAAAATTTTCTTAGATTGTTTCAAAGCAGCAGCTTTACCATTGGCATTTATCTGGAAAAGGGAGGAAGGGAGCTATATTTATTTTTCGCTTAATTGATAGTTTTAAGATCAGACTTTTCAAATTTTGAATTTTAAGATAAAAGCTTGACTTAAAAACAAATAATTTTTTTTTTTTCAAAAACTTCATTCCTTTGCAATTTTTATATGCATCAATTAATAAAAGTTAATATATTAGAAGAAAAATAAATAATGACGAAATTAAAAAAACTTTAAAGATTATAAAAAAAAAATTAATGGCTTCATCGCAGAGTAGTGGCTTCCTCTAGTAAAAATCAAATTCGAACTTGAACATTTTTTCTCCTTAATTTCATACAAAATTTATACTTAGGTTTAAAACAATATTAAAATGATTTTAAATATATTCTTCGATATTTAACATTTTTTAGACACATGCTGTGTTATTGATTGGTTGTTTTAAGGGTAGAAAAGTTTTAATTAACCTTTCATAAATCTTTCACATCAAATCTTGCATAGTTACGTCTCAGGAATCTTTCATGTTCATTTCAAAAAGCTTTCTACAATTTGTCAATGTTCGTCTCTTGATTTAATTTGAAATGTTTCTGAAACGTTACGAATGCCTTGTAAGATTAAGTAGAAAAAATCGAACGCTGAAATGTTTAGGCTTTTTCTTCCTGCGTCACATGCGGCTGTTATTTTGTTGCATCATCGAACTCTGAATCGTTGTTTAATTTTATCTGCGTTACTGGGAAATGATATTTTACAGTTGATGTTTGTGACCGTATGATAATTTATAATTGAAAATGATAGCACAAAACTATATTTAACGTAGCTTTAAACGGGGTGGTTTTATCTACTTTTGTAACAAAAAGCGCCTAAAATAAAATAAAATGCTTAGCTTGGTAGCTCGTCACTAGCTCCTATTCTTCAAGCCTTTGGCAATATCCAAATTGGCCTCCATTTACTGGACCAATTTCAATAATTGCTCTTAATTTGAGTTGTAAGATATTTTAAATTTGTTAATAAAACCATTTTATTAAATAAAATTAAAAAATAATGCCTACATTTCTTTTTCCACTTTAAATTCCTTGCTATAAAGTTGGAGAAATAACTTTCACGAAACGTCAAAGATAAATCGAGCAACGTTGTAAAGATTAAGGATGTAACGGAGCTCCGCATCCGCATCCGCAAGTGCGGAACTTCCGCTTGATATCGTACCTCCGCCTCTGCTTCCGCCTCCGCAAATTTTAATGCGGTAAATCGGAGGTATAACGGTAGTCATAAAATCAAGCTTAGAGCTTACAAAGTGGAAAATTCGGTGTTTAAGTTAATTCACATTTTATTTTTTTGCTGGTAAGTAGCTAAAATAAGATTAGCTCGACCATAGCTAGATATTTTTTTTAGTTAGTTTCATTAGAAATGGTTATGGGTACAACCTAGTATGAATTTCGTTTGTACAGATTTTGAAGAAGAACACTTCAGAAATATCGTGTTGAAATTTCATTAAGATTCAAGCTCTCTAAGTATTTTTTTGCACTTATTTTTGCACTTTATCCTTTCTCTTGAATTCACTTTTTTCATACGGTGCCAGTCCTTTCTCCAAAATTACTGAGCCGATCTTAAAGAAAATTTTTTCCACATATTCGTCACATGTATGGGTATCGCATGAACGAAAACTAAGTCAAAATATTAATTTTTTCTATTTTTTTTTTAAACAGACTTCTTATTTTTCGAACACTTTTTGCTCAAACAGTCGCCATTTTGTCATTTTTGCAAAAAATATAATAATTTTGGTTCAGGCGATAGCCACTGTCATGCTGAATTTAAATTTTTTTGGTTTTTGTGTTTCATTGGCTCCGTTGACACCAATTGTTTATGTATGACTACGCAGATGGCAATATTTTGCATACATATAATTTTTAATGAATTAAAAAAAACTTTGTTCGTGTATTGCAAGAGTGTATTTATTGATCCTGAAAAGAATTATAATCATATCTTTTACAGGTGGTGGAATAATCAATTCATAAAAATAGCTTTTTCGGCTGGAAATCTAGGTTGCCTCCTAATGTTTATTTAATACTAACATTTTTATAAAATCTTGTATTTTAAATACTTTCAAATTGTTTTTCCACCTCCGCTTCCGCTTCCGTTAAAACTCCACATCCGCGGAGATCAATTTCTGAACTCCGCATTCGTATCCGCTTCTGCATAGATGACCTCCGTTATAACCCTAGTAAAGATAAACCATCGCAGACCCGTGCAATTCAAGTAGTACAAAAAATCATGAAAATACTTCCAAAAGCCTATAAGAAAATTTTATTTTTCCCCCATTTAAATTATTTATCGAAGTTTGTCATATTGTTCAAAAACTGATATTTCTAAAGAAATTGTTGAATTTGATTCCAAACATTTTTCAAAAAAATTATTTCATCAGTACCAAAAATGTTATAAGTTTTTAACTCATACAGGAAACATCAAACAAAAATATTTTTACAATTTCCCGCTTTTAGTAACTTTTTAAAATTATTTTCTATAAAAATCAAACAAAATTGTCCAGAAACAAATGTTTCGCTTATTCAAAAATCCAACCCACTGTGCTCTATATAAAATTCAGCTAACACGTTTTTCCATTCTTTCCTACAGCTGCAAGGAATATCAAAATCTCAATGCTTTCTTTGCCGTTGTCATGGGACTCTCCAACATGGCAGTGTCACGTCTGCAACAGACATGGGATAAAATTCCATCGAAATTCCGTAAACTTTATCAAGAATTCGAAGCACTCATCGATCCCAGTCGTAATCATCGTGCATACCGCGTTTTCGTTGGGAAATTGCAACCACCAGTGATACCTTTTATGCCGCTACTGCTCAAGGATATGACGTTCGCACATGAAGGCAACAAGACGAGCCTCGATGGTCTGGTGAATTTTGAGAAGATGCACATGATGGCGCAAACGATGCGCACAATACGCTTTTGTCGTTCCAGAAGTTTAGGTGAGTGTGAAAATATGTCGTGTTGGTATGTCTGTCTGTCTGTCTTGCTGCCAGTAGTTGGTATGTTGCACAAAATGATAAAATGGGTTAAGGCAAAAAGGCATCCGAGCTGTAAATGTGCTAATGTTGGATAATGACATCAACTTAATAGATATAAAGTGATAATCTATGTAGGACAGTGTTGGCAGCATGGGAAATAACATGCATATAAATGCAATAATGATCTGACACTACGAACTACTTGCAGTTGAGATAACCATAGGATTGGCTATTAACTGTGTGCTGCTGCCTGTACCAAATTATGAGAACTGCAATGTTAAATTGCAGGAATTTTCACCTTTGCTTTGTATTTGGTGCAAATATTTTAATCTATACTATTACACAAGGTGGGGCAAAAGTAATGTCATAATGTAAGTGTGCTACAATTTTTGCAAATGACGTCAAATTTAATTGTGCTTTGACATTTATGTTGTAGACAGATAGAGAATTAGTTGACAACAAGTAATGGAGCTCACATAGCTCAAGTAATGATAGAGATTTTGAAACACCAATTTCTGGGCAGTGTAATCTCCCGTTTTGGAGATTTGAACTGGCCGGCCAGATCGCCAGATTTTCGATATCACATGTTTACCACAAAAGACCACAAACTATGCAAGTCTTAGAAGAAAAAGTCAATTCGGAGCTGTTATACGAGCAATAATTCAAAATGACCATGAAACAAGCACAAATGTGCATCAACTTAGGAGGTGGTCATTTGATCGATATCACTTTTACACCTTCAAATAAATTTTCCATGAAAACAGAGCCCAATATTTTTCTTTTTTAACAAAATACGTAGTAGACAACTCACATTATAACATAGCATTACTCTTGCTCCACTTTCTATAAAGAGATAGAGATTATGTGATAAAGTCTGGCTCTTGTCAATTGAGGACAATGAGATATCTGTGCTCTGCTGTCTTCATATCTTCGTCACATACCTTGTATTATATAACAGTTCCTCGTTTAAAAGTTTGTTTTGAAATTCAAATTTCTGGCAGAATTACGATACAGCTTTAATGTGTAAATGTACTTAGAGAACCACACCAGAGGCCTGTGGCACTATGAATTAATGTACAGCTCCTTTTCTAGAATATCGGGTGCTTAGGTCTGTAAAGAGCTGGAGACACTCCCATATTAATATTTTGAGTTGTCGGAAAGAATGAAGATATTTCTTCTGTAACATTTATTGTTCTTTGACCTGGAATACAGAGTAGAGTTGGCCAATGTTTACATATTACGAAGGCAGTATGATAAGTCAGTGTCTGACTACTGTCCAGTTCTGAGCAAGCTGCGTCATTTAGTTTGTGTTGGCAGCAATTGAAAGCAGACAACCTCGTGCATTTTAAGGAAAATGAACAAAAGTGAATTTCGTGTGTTAATTAAGCATTATTTCTTGCGTAAAAAATCATCACTGAAACCAAGGAAAGGTTTGATAAATACTATGTGGACTCTACACCATCAATTTAAATGGTTAAGGAGTGGTCTACTGATTTTCATTGTGGTTGTATCAGCACAAGTGACGCCGAACGTTCAAATTGCTCAAAAGAGACCAGTAATCGTCATTTTATTGACGAATATAATGATATTGGATGGTCGGAGAATGCAAGTGCGTGAGGTGACTGAGACTGTAGGCATCTCAACTGAGCTGATATATCACATTTTATTTGAATATTTAGACATGAAAAAGCTATCCGCGCAATTGGTGTCGCGATTGTTCACACTCGACCATAAGCGCAACCGTGTAACTACTTCTAACGAATGTTTGCCAATGTTCAGCCTCAATCCGAACAAGTTTTTACGCCGTTTCGCTATAGTGAACGAAACATAGATTCATCACGACACACCAGAAACCAAGGAACAATCAAGACAGTGGATTTTTTCGGGTGAACGTGCACGTGGTCATGGCTACTATTTTTTGGAATGTACGCAGTATCATTCACATCGATTACCCGAAAAAGTGTATAACGATCACCAGTGAATATTATTCAAAGCTTTCTGGCAGATTCGATATTGATTTGAAGCAGAAACGACCGAATTTGGCGAAGATAATTGTTATGTTCGTAGATTGCCCAAAAAACATCGATTACACAGGCCTACAAAATTGAACCAAAACCCAGACCCAGAAACCAGACTATATATTTCCGAAGGTTTTTGATGTGCTGAATCTGAATTTGGCCTCGAAAATGCTCTATCAGCTCTGGCTTTTGAGATATCCTAACCTAAAAGTGCAAAGAACACCGTTTTTGCCCATTTTTGAGGTTATGTAGCACCGTGAATTTTCTTGTTTTCAAGAAATTATATGATCTTAAAGAACAGTTCTTCTTCTTTCTAATGTCGATGAGTTTTCTGAAATATCTTCTTTTTTTTGCAGAGCTATCGCATTTTCAAATTTTCATGTTTGTGATTTTGCCTTTACCTGCAAACTCATTAGGGACATTTGTATGTCAAAAGAGCATTTCCGAGGCCAGATTTAGATTCAGCTTGGATGCTCTGAATCTAAGCCTTCGGAAATATATAGTCTGGTTTCTGGGTCTGAAATGCTGTTGACCTGTGTTATTTAATTCTCCATGTAGCAACATCTCCAAGGTTCATAATTAACGTAAAAATTAAATTGGAGCATAAGAAGCAAAGCCAATTAAGAAGTTATGCAAGGTCGCCTTATGAGTTTTATTGATATTTTGTATTCGTTTTTATTTTTTTTTTTGTTATTTTTTATTGAATCTTCGCGCCCATTACTTAATACTGTTAAGTGAAAATCCAACAAATTTCACTCGTGATTCAAATAATATTACTTATTACTTTTTTACATAAGAATACAACATACTAATAAGTGTATCATTTTAGGACTCGAACCTCCATCACCAAAAAGTGAAGGCGAAGTGCGCGCCTACATCAGCTGCTTACGCGTCATTGACAATCAGCGCGTTTTGACCGCAATGTCACAGAAAATCGAACCAACTAGAAAAAATAATTAGATATTAATTTAATTTATATAATTTTAAAGAAACTAAAAATAATTACACATTAAAAATAAACATAAGTTGATACTTTATCAATATAACAAAGAAATTTATTGCCTATTCAAACTACATATAAGTCATTACAACTGGAAAAATATTTTATCATTTAAAATATTCAAAAATTAATTTATTTGTATATGTGATAAAGTTTTGTATAAAGCACACACACGCACACTTTTATGTATGTGCGTATGTGTGTATATATAAATTAAATCTCTGTTATTTCACATGCATGAGTCATTCATTACTATTGTAAAACATTTGTAAATATTGACATTCAAAGTGTAGTCATAAGAATTCCCAACCCAAAACATACAACAAACTAATGTACCACGCATACAAACAAACATACATATATTTTTTTAACTCTGCATAAAATTCTAGACGTTATCCCAAATAGATTAAGTGTATTGTCGAAGTCTATAAAAACACACACATAAATAAATATTTAATTGTATAGCATTTGTAGTATATTGTAGTTTTAAATAAATTTCAATTTTATGCTTGCATTCTTAAGTAGTGAAAATTGTAATAAATAACAAAGCCTAAAATTATGCAATGCAAAATATGCTAGAAGATATTCGATTGTAAGCCTTAAATATGTTGAACTTTGTATTGCATAGTTTTAAGCTTATAATTTCTTACACGTAAAGCTGCCAAAGTTTGCTAGTTTAAATTGGTAAAAAATTATATGTGAAGCAACATTAATATTAATAAAAAAGTTTGTATAAATCATGTATCTATATATAAGAAAAATCCTTAATAAATAATTTAATTAGAAAACGCATAAGATTTATATGTAAACCTACTAAAGTATTTTGTTTTGTTTACTACTTTTCTTTATTTTTTATATTTTTATTTTTATTTACATATCTGAATTTGTTTTCAAAATTTTTAAAAATTTCAGTTTGATATCAGTTATTTTTTTAAAAAAAAAACCTCAGGCTACTTATAGTTTCCGTGTTGTTGGATAGAACAACTTATTATCACGAATACAGAACAGGTAAGGGACTTGCTTTGGCCCAATGTTGCAATGTTTTAATGGGATTTTTTTTCCAAGTAAGGTCGACAAAAGTAAATATGTAAACGGAATTAAATTTTTAGTTCTTTTCCTACTTGTTTTCCTTTTTTATTGTCCGCACTTCTTCAACAAGAGACAAAATAGTCTTGAATGAGAAAATACCTTGTGGCTTCTTTTTCTTTGGATGTCTCTGAATATCACGTTATTGCTATAGCATTATTGTTATGAGGCAGGGTGACATGCAAAGTGTTACGATAGGGTGCAAGCAAAATTCCGTAAAACACAATTATCCAAAAATTTTCGAATAAATGAGTTATGGCAAAATCGCCCAAATGTTTCAAGCAAATGACTAAATCACCAAATTGAAATTTTTTGCTTCAATTAAATTATATTATATTAATATGTAAAATATTTCGATTTAGTTGTCTTTTTTGTGCAGCTTATTTCATTTAGTGAAGTCTTCATTTAATTGAAGTGAAGTGACATTTTTCTTGGTGAAGTCGAAATTTTCTATATATTATCCGCGGGTAAACTTAAAACTCTATAAAAGGAAGGGTGTTTTCTTTTCATTTTAACAGTCTTCCAACTTTGTACTACTTGCATGGATATCGAAAAAAATATGTTTGTTATTATATCTGAATGATAATACTTACTTATTGATATCTCATCTGATTGGCTTTTAAGTCTAGGGTCGATGATTTATCATACTTCTAAATTTATTACCCCCAAGCGTTTGTTTTTGTCACTGCTGTTGCATTGGCTAAAAAATTTGCACAAACGAACCGTATCATGATGATCACATGTGATAAAAAAATTGAGATAAATGAGGGCTTACCGGTATGCTTAACTTTGATAAACTATTAAAATTCTTAATTGACTGAAGATCTTGATGTACCATTAAAAATATATACTTTTTTGTTCTAAATTGAACAATGAATTCTAAATTTGAACCACATGGAAAAATATGCATGTGGCTATGTTTTAAGTTCAAAATCATCTCTTTTAGACCATATGTATATCAAGATCATCATCTTCTTAAAGTTAACGTTATAAGTATATGTATGTACTAATTAAAAGTTGTGCTATTAAAAATACTTTTTAAATGAGGTTTCATAGGTATTGAAGACAATGTTTTTTTTTATTTAAAACGGATAAGTTTCGAATTTTTGACCTTTCTTTAGAATAACGCAACGGTTTATCAAATAACATTCTTACCTTCTTCTTCTTATAAGAACTTACAGAAAAGATTACTATTCAAATTTTTTGGCCATAACTTTTTTTTTCAAAGTAAAAAGAACGATATATGAAGCATCTTCTCGTAGAAGTCCTATATTGCTAAATGTGACGCAGTTTAAGATATAGAAGATATAATATCTTCAAATATAGCATGGCAAAAGTCCTTACTTAAAGGATGGGGAACTGTGGTAACATATAAGCCATTTCTTTTGGCACTTATGAGAGAAATAAGTCTGCGAATGTGAGAATGCAAAAGCCAAGTAGAATCAAATTGTGGCAAAATTTGGCCAAAAATTTGCCTACATTTATTCCAAAATTTTTAGAAATAATTTTTTTTCATAAAATAATTCCTCCTACGCTTTTTCTTTTAAAGAGAGACTACAATTCAAATAAAATTGATACTAATATAATTTCTGATCGTTTGAAACTACGTGAAAGTAAGCAATTTAATAGGTAAGTTGAGAAGCAACAATCACTTGGCTGTTTAAGAGGGGCAATAGCATCAGTTAAAGCAAAATAAGCACTTTTATTGTAATTTTTTAGAATACAAAAATAATTTGTTTCTTAATTATTTTGAAAGAAAGAAAACAGAAAAACAAACTAATAAGCAAATCCCCTCAGAACATGGAATTGATCTCTATCACAGGACCATATTCAGTGACCTTATGTTATTATAATGAAAGGTTACTAAATTTCCTTTATACATATATTCTTTTACGTGGACATGTGAAGAGCCGTAGCAAAAACAAAGCACTACCAGAGTGCCTGTTCTGCGAAACATTGCTCTTGTAGTTCTTTGATGACACACTTTACTCGGAAGCGCTTCGTTGTAAGCATTCTTGGCGGCGATTCAAAACAGCACGCGAAAAAATTAAGATTTATTTAGGCAGTGATTAACCTAGGGTCACTGAGGATGGCTCTGTATCACAAACCGAAACATAGCCCGACTTGCTTTGCTGTTTTTTGATTTTGTTGTTTTTTATGTTTTACATATTCAGCAAGCTTATTAATATATCGTTGGTAGTATTCTAACATTGCTTAACTCAACACTTGCAAGTTTTCAAATGAGCAAAAAAAAAATATAAGAATTTCGGGGTTTTAATATTTTTTTTATCGATTGTTCATTAACTCCAATTTAACATTATTTAATTGAACTTACAGTCATCAGCAAATATTGGCATTCGTATAAGTTAACAAATCAACATGGATTGAATCTTATAACGGGAGAACTCGCTCAACATAAAAATCTAAGTGAAAATGGCACAATTTCAAATTAAAATATTTAAATAAAATAAATCAAAGTTTTTTTTAAAACGAAGATATAGATAGCAGCAACCAAGAAATAAAAATAGATGACAGGTGGCACATTGTGTGTAACGAAAAATGCTAATTTTGTACAGCTCAAGGTCACGATCCCAATAACTCACGTGTTAGAACGGCTGTAGGAATACGGTCGGGCAGGGGTTCAAACCCAAACACAAATTAAATAAAACTTGTCTGATGAAGGCTTTGTATATATGAATGTATATGAATACATATATATAGGGTAAGAAACGGAAATATATGTCACTAACTTCTAGGTTTAGTTGATCGACTTGTAAATTTACAAGAATATCGGTGTTTACTACATAAATTTATCTGACTCTCTGAAATAAACACTGTCAGTCTTCAGCAAATAAGCCCACTGTATTCTTGGCTAAATATATGTATGTATATGTATAATATATACTTTTCATTGCCCAGGCAATGTAAAATTTTGGCATAAGCGATGTCAGAACTTTGAGTGGAAATGTGTTTCAATGTGGTCGTGCTATAATTTTTTTTTTTTATTTAAATGTTTTTTTAACTATTTTTTTTTTTTTTTTTTCATAAAATTTTTCTTTTTCTTTAAAGAAATAAATTATAAAAAAACAAAATTAAGTAGAATCAAATAAAACCGAAGAAAAATACTGGTGAGGGACCCTTTTAGCAATTAAAATAAATGGAAACGCATTTTTGCGCATGTTTTCATAGCAAATAATGAATGTGTATAATTAACTATATACTTAATTAATTAAAAAACAAATAAAATTAATTAAAAAATAAATAAATTGAATAAAAAAAAAACCTACCCTAAAAACTTACTATAAAATTATAACTATTGCTGGGTCTCTTGTACACTTGTAAAAACAAACAACTTTAATACAAAAAAAAAAAAGAAAACTCTTTGAACAAAATGATTATGCTGGTAAAACTTTCAAAGGTTTCTGCTTTATTTCTAAACACCAATCTTTTTGCTATTACTTTATATGTATGAATTTTTCAAATACTTGTTGAAGTAACATATAAACTTTGCAAGATAAAACCTAAAAAATACTTACAAAAAAAGCCTTTCAATACTTTATCTACAATTTAAAAAGGGAATAAATATATAAATACAAAATATATGAAAACAAAAACAACAATCAAAATTTTATCCTTTGTAAAAAAAAAATCAGTCGTCCAGTTAGTGAAGAAAGAATAAAAAATCCTATAGTTATGCTTAGGAGTATTTTAAATAAATTTATACCTTTACTCGTACTTTAGATTGTAGGAAGAATAAAACCCAAAATAGCTACAAATACTGTTTAATAAAAACTCTTCTTAAAGTTTTATAAAATAATTTGAAAATTTGTAAAATATTTATTAGGGATTAGTTTTAGGACATAAAAGTGAAAAAAATACTAAGGTCATGTGCTAATGCTATCAAAATTTACTGACAATTTTGCCTAAAACTATGCAATTGAAAAGAGTTTGAAATAAATGTTAGATACTATATGCCAAAAATTTGACAAAACTGTATTGCATAGCCTCAGGCACTGGTTAAATAAAACAAATTTGCTTAGTATTTATTTGTGCAGGCCACACCAATATAAGAAAGTACCAAAAAAAATCTTAAAATAGAAATAACTTTGTAGCGTTAATAAATGTGATTAGAATTTGACAATCCACGTAATGCGATTTGAATAAATTTTAGATTTTTGAATTTACAAATCCATAGCAAAACCTTATTGAAAACAAAAAAAAGAATTGAAGCGAAAGTGAACGCAGTTTGAAATTAAATGCAATTATTGTTTTTAAGCTAAATGTAAGCATTTTTTAAGCACACAGGTCACTTGTTGCCATTGAATGTTTTTTTAGAACTTTTTAAGCCAAAAAAATGAGATAGACATTTGACACCTTAAATAAATTCTCCCCGAGTGCCAATATCATACGTCGTGTCTCTAAGCCAACATTTTGAGCTCAACTGGCAGAACATAGCGAGGAAAGTAGTAAAGTCGATGATAAAATTCTGATCAATATTTCAAAGTAAAAGCTTTTTAATAAATGTTTCGAAGTATAAGTCTACAAAAATGTACGGACCCCACAAACACAAACCGAAAACCCACAAAAAAATATTAGACATCAGCATCGGCTTTCAGACCTCAAGAAGAAGTACTGACCCCCTCATTGCAAGGACTATAGGGCAAATTTTTGGTCAGGCTTAACCATATAGATAAATTTTTTATTCCACCAGGATATATCCAGAGGCGCCGCCAACTCCTTGGATCGATACATGTCTCGAAAAAAAAACAATTTTCGATTGATTGATTTTTTGATCGTAGCTTTCCGATTTGCATCAATGTTGTAATATTTTTCGATACTACTCGTATTTCAAACACTTTCGATACTTGATAATTTGAGGATTTTATCGACTGCCTCAAAACTGTTCGATATTATTCAAAACTTGTCAACTTATTCGAAATAATTAGATATTTTTTGAAACATTTCTGTACTTTCTCCTATAAGTTTTTCGAAATCTATTGACTTCTCGAAACTCTCGGACTTTTTGATGCTATTAAAATTTACTTACATACATACATACACATGTTATACAGTGTACTTCATTTTAATATCCCCAGGCCAATATCTCGATAAGTTAGTAAGATAGCGATAAATGTTTTAAGCAAAAGTTATATGGTTTCTAAATAGACAAATAACAGTGACCCTGCCTTTGACTTTGGAACCAATTTTCAAGGTCAAGGCTCAACTGTGGATTTTTTATACACAAACCTATATTTTTTATGGAAAAAAATTCAAAAGTTTTGTTTCTGTTGCTTTTTTTTGTCTAGGATTTTTAGTTTTTGCGTTAACTATTGATAAAAACAGTTTTGGTCAAAATTTCAACTTTAACGATTTCTTCTCCTAAACTATCAATTTTCAGCAAAAATTCCACTAACTCTAAAGTTCTTAAAATTGGTCGAAATATTAGAAATATATTTTATATTTTCCGTATGAAAAAAATATCGGGCGCTTCTTATTTGAAACTTTGGGAATATACAGTGGAATCCCGATAATTCGTACCCCGTTAATTCGAAAATCTCAATAATTCTTAGCAAACTGTTGGTCCCTTGAAAAAATCGCTTTAATTCTCTAATAAATCGTAATTGGATTTGGCAACCTCTTATAATTCGTATGTATTGCAAAGCAAAATTCTATGGAACTGCAGTTTGAAAAAAAATATTAATCATAGTAGACAACTAAGGCTACGTTCATCATTTACTTTTTTGATGGAATTTTTTGTGATTTTCGTGGTCAGTTTGTTCGTTGCTTTACCAGTGGTGTGTAAAAGACAGTGTGTCGTGAAAATGACAAACAAATGTACGAATAAGACTTTATACGTGTTGCAAAAGTAAAATATCATTTCAGCCATTGATAATGGAGCAAAAAAAAATTGATCGAAAAAATCGAAACCTCGTTAAATCGAAAACACCTGTAATTCGTAAAAAATTCCTGGTCCCTTGCGATTACGATTTATCGGGATTTCACTGTATTTTCAATAGTTTCACTTACAATTTATGGAATATGAAAGTATCAACTTCTTAACCTATTTCCCACCTTAAGAAAATTTTCTAATGCATTTTTGCAGCATTATTGCTTTTAAACCCCAATTAAGTTGCCCAAAGATTATTACGTATTTTTTGTAAAAATTGATAATCCACTTGTGTTAAATTTAGTTACTTATTGAATAGCAGTTGAGTTTCAACTTTGATTTACATACACATATATAAAATCGAATAATTTAAGCAGCCAATTAGGGTGCAATGAAAACCACTGAAAGGCAGTTGACCAGAACCTTAAGCGTTCATAATATGATCTACCTGTTTTTCTCAAAATATTGACTTATGTAGAAACACAAAATATGAAAATCATCACGGCACTATAAGTTTTCAATTCCAAAAATTTTCTAAATATTTTTTCTCTGGCAACAAAACAATTAATGCAATTAATAAGAAAAAATCATTTTCTCACAATCAAAAATAACATAAAAGAAAAACAATAGAGGAACTTTTAATATTCATAAATGTTGATCTCTAAATGTTAACATTAGTCTCTTGAGTCAACAATAACAACAATATCAAACGATTACGTTCGTTAAAAAAAAATTGAATATTAAGTCTACTAAACTTATTTCAATACAAATGAAAATTTCTTTATTAAACAATAGCTTAAGCCGCCTAAATATATGCAAAGCATTCGTACAGTAAACAAAGCAAAGCTCACTGTAAGAAGAACTCCAATTAAGCTAAGAAAATGTTAATACAGCGATTACACACACGACAGCAACATAACGAGACACAACAGCAATGAGAACAACAGCAGCAACATATTAACACTGTTAAGATTAATGTAGCAAATTTGTATAATTTCTTTTGTGCAATCAATATTTAATAAACTCAATTTAACTAAATGTAATTTTAAACTTTTAACATTTAAAAAGCTGTTGTTTTTTTAAAATGCTAAGTAAAAAATTTATATTAGATTTATCAATTGTTATTGAGATATTGCAAGAAAAAAAGAAAATATTTTCTTTTTTCTTTTAAATAAAGTCAGTGTTACATAGAAATATAAATAAACAACAAAAAAGTTAACAGAACTAATGAAGTTTTATTTTAAGACAGGATTTGCCTGCAGGTGGAAGGAGCTTTTTTTAACTACATATTTTTTATTATTCTGTAATAACAATTAAGTAGATTGAAACAAAACCTATGGAAATGTTCTCACTTGAAAGGATTTCAGACTCCATGAGTGTATCTTAGCCCTGGGAATATGGGCTGTCCACGCCAGGTGACCCCATTTAGAAATTATACCAGCGATGGCATTAGGACTCTTCTCAAATATACTGAAAGTAGAGTCGGAATTTAATTTTTGATCGTTGAGCTCACTTTTTTGCCAATTCATAAAAAAAGGTTAATTTCAGACTAGTAGGGTACCTTTCAGCATGAGCATCTTCATACGTAATGCGCTCTCTCACAAAATCGTGAGAAAATACCCTTTTTATGAAACTTAAGACTTACGCAGATGTAGTGTAACACCCTAACAAGTTTTTCTTTTTTCACTCATCATAAATATTAAACATGACAGGTGTCCGTACGACACCTTTGATTTTAAGCTTAAATGTTTGCATATATTGATCTGTACATAAATTGCAGAAAACTTTGCTGCTTTCTTGTGCTTTTAAGTAAAAATTTTATTAAAAACTAGCATTACCCTGTGCGCATAGCTGCACCTCAACCTTGGTGTATATTCGATGTGCAGTCTGCGTGAAAATTCTATTTAAAAAATACTTTTGTATGAGGACCACCCTTAGTATGTATCCAAATTAAAATTTTTACAACCTAAGCAGTGCCTCTTAATATAAAAACCACGTAGTGTAAATTCCATGAGAATCTATTAAGCGGTCTTCGAGAAAATGATATTTAAAAATATTTTTGTGTGAGGACCACCCTAAATAAAAGTTTTGTAGCCTAAGCTATGCCTATTAACATAAGAGCTACGTGGTATAAGTTCGGTGTGAATCGTCCAACCTGTCTTCGTGAAAATTATTTTTAAAAATATTTTTGTATGAGAGTCACCCTAAGTATGCACCCTAAATAAAAGGTTTACTACCTTATCTGTGCCTCTTAATATAAAAGCCATTTGGAGTAAATTCCATGAGAATCGATTGAGCGGTCTTCGAGAAAATGATATTTATAAATATTTTTGTATCAGGACCACCCTAAGTATTAACCGTAAGTAAAATTTTTACTATCTAATCTGTGCTTTTTAATATAAAAGTCGTGTGGTGTAAATTACATAAGAATCGATTTAGCGGTCTTCGAGAAAATGATATTTAAAAAATATTTTTGTGTGAGGGCCACCCTAAATAAAAGTTTTGTAGCCTAAGCTATGCTTCTTAACATAAGAAATACTTGGTGTAAGTTCGGTGTGAACCGATTAACCTGTCTTCGTGAAAATGATATTAAAAAATATATTTGTATGAGGGCCACCCTAAGTATGCACCCTAAATAAAATTTTTATATTCTTATCTGTGCTCCTTAATATAAAAGCCATACTGTGTAAGTTTCATGAGAATCGATTCACCTGTCTTTGAGATATCGCTGTTTTTAAAATATATGTTTATGAGGGCCACCCTAAATATGCGCCCTAAATAAAAGTTTCATCGTCTTAGCTATGCGTCTTAATATAAGAGACAGGTGTTGTAAATTCCATGTGAACCGATTAATGAATGTAAGTTTTATTGTAAGATTTTTAATATGAAAGAAAATGTTTATAAAAAAATTAATTTAAATTTAGTCTCCGTCTTACTATTTAATATCTACTTTTTGAGATATCCACATCGAAAGGTGTGCAAAATTAACTTGATAATGGTAAGCATTGCTTGCAATATTTGATCAGCACGAAATTATCTTTTTTTATTCCCTATGTAATAAAAGTAAAAAAATTAATGTTAATACATTTATATGTAGAGTGAGACATTCACCGATTTTCTTTATATACATATGGGCATTTCCGCCAACCAGAAAAATTAAAAGTTATTATAAAAGCGTTACTATCTGATATTATCTAATGAAAATATTCAAATTTTGTTAATTTAAACAATTTAGACCAGAATTCATTTATCACATTGAGCAAACCTCCTGCAAACTTGCATAAAAGCAGTTTCTCTTTTTTTGTAATATTGAATAGTATTTTGCCTTAAATATTTAAGTGTGTAAGAGAAGTGATACATGATGATAGTCTTTCCGAAAAATCTCTCTTCCAACGTCAATTAGCTAAAAACAATGCAAAAACATCAAACCAATCTCTATTAACTGTAAAATTTTAATTTGCTTAAGTTCATGTTCTAAAGTCACAAATAACATAGAAAAACATCATTTGTTCTCATTTCGAAATTAATAACAGCAGCAAGTGTGTCAAAATTTTTGCACGAACAGAGTTTCATGTACATAATTAAACAAAAAAAAAACGAGTGCAAAAAATATAAAATTTTAAGTTTTTGGAGCTGTTTGAAGTTGGTCATGTTCGAAAACATAAGTTTAATAAATAGGCAGTTCAAAACGGTTAAACCACTTTTTCACAGCCATAGCACAACATAATCGCATAATTTTTTTTTTTTTGTTGGAAAGGTTGTGAAGATAAAGAGAGACATGTATACTTTTTTTTCAATAGTAGGCAGTTCCACGCCCCTAACGGGAAAAAGACGTTTCCACGGCTAAGCTAATGAACCGATTTTGATGAAATTTTTCTTAAAGATAGATTGAATTCTAAGAAAGATTATTAAAAACTCTGATTCCTTAAAACAGTCGTGGCATTGCTCCAAATGGGGGAAAAACGGTATCACGGCTGTGCCACTACACCAATTTTGATGAAATTTGGTATGTAGATAGATTGAAACTTGAGTAAAAATATTTTTTTTTAAGTTGAAAAACACTTACAGGAAAAACGTTTTGTCAGCAAAAAGTTAAGTTTTGATTTGATAAATATAAACATTAAATTTGTTTTTTTAATTACTGTATATACCTTAAATACTAATATTTATATAAATGTTAAAGTAGTTTTGAAAAATTGCCCAAGTGAACCTAAACGGAAAAATATGTCCCGTTCGAATGGAATATTATGCCTTGTAAGAAAAAAAGTAAATAACGAAACGAAATCTATTAAAAAGTTACATTATTCTATGACATTATAAAATTAGTCGTATTAAAAAATGTCGCCAGGTTTCGCAGACTTCTGCTTTTCTATAGATGGCCATGAAAAACACTTCCGTTTTTTGTCCCGTTCGAATGGCTTTTTAATTGCCTCTATCTTGGAATCAGTACTACGTCTGGCATCAACTTCAACACTCAATATAGTGCTATCTAAGGGCTATTCCTTAAAGTAACAGAAAAAAATAAAAGTGTTTTACTTTGAATTTTATTCCACTTTAAAAAAAAAACTTCCGTCCCGTTCAACATGAGAGAAATGCCCATATGTACCATAACATTTGATGTTTGAACACCTTTGCTGTTGAGTACATATAAAGGAAAAGAGCGAATTGGCGGAAATATTGCGCTAATACCATTTTACACTTTTGATCTCATTTATCGACAAAATATAGCACCAATCGATAATGAAAGGTAATATAAAAAAGCTTTGGTATGACCAGGAGCTCCCCGATTCCTCACAGCAGGTGTTCTGATCCAATATGTGTAAAAAAATTGTTATTTCACCAATCGAGGAAAAGTCGAAAAAATATTCGAAATAGTCAAGGGACCGCAGACACTCCAAGGGGTGTGATAGCTTCGTGAATATAAAGAAAAATTATTCCAACTATCGACTGAAAAAATGTTTGGACATAACCAAAAGCAGTGTGGCTTTTTCATATTTCACGAATACTCATACTGAAATTAGATTAGGAAAATACTTTTAAAGGTTGAGCTTAATTTTTTTAATACGTATCTTTCCTTTCAGGTATCTGAAAAAGGGTATCGAAAGGGTAAAGAAAATCTATACTTGTGTGAATTATTTGAAAAGTAACGAAACATTGCGCTATGTTACGCATTTTCCACGTTTACGATACTTTTCGATTTTTTTGAAAATTTGACGACTTTTTTAACATTATGTATTCGATTTATAAAAATTTCTCAATGTTTCAATTTTTTCAGTATATTTTGACTTAATTAACATTTTCGACATTTTCAACAACTCTTTTCGCATTTTCGACTCTTCAACATTTTCCGGCTTAATTTCAACATTCCAACAATATCCAATTTATTCAACCTCTCCGAATTTTGGAACTTTCGATTTGAAAATTTTTTTTTTTTTTTGATTCTAAGCTTTTTTCGACTTTTTCAACATTTTTCTTTTTTTTTTCATTAACTAACATATCGAAACATCGTTATTTTTCATAATTATTTTACTGAGATCACTGTTCAGTACAGTGTGTCTCAACACCAAAAGAATTACACTAAACAGAGATAAATTCACCAAAAAATGCGCCAAAGCTAGACATACTAGTTTCGTTGGAATCATGAGTGATCTTTAAGCAGATTAGTAAGAATTTCTAAGCCTGATATATTTCCCATTTTGCATAGATCCGTTAAGAACCCAAACAAAAAGTGAAACAAAGTACAGCAAACATTTTTTTTTCGGTTGCTTGTCTTTCTTTTTGTAATTAATTTTTTTATTTTTTGTATTAACACACACCGTACTCGTACTGTACTGAACAGAAAGCTCAGTAAAATAATTAGAAACATCATTAAGTCGCAAGTGCTTATAATCATCTGATTTCTAAACTAAATTTCATTTGATAATAAGACTTTTGAACTATGTTTTAAAAACAATATCTTTTAAGTGCTGTCCGCCTAAAATTTCACAAAGCTGTGCTCTTTAAATGTTGCTGTCGGTATTGACGCCATTTTTGCTCTAGTTTCTTTCTTAAGCTCTTTAGAATTTTCTCGCTTATAATAAATTATTTTTCAAGTAGGTATCTATTAGCGTTTAATTTGGATTTGAGTATTTTTTCATTATACTACCTTGAATCGAATATTATGTATGTATTTAAATTGAAAAAAAAATGTGTCGAAAAACATATTATGAATTTATGTATATTGATACAATATAACTATTGGCGCTGTCGCACGAAAAGTAGCTACTGACTACTATGATGTCATATAAGATTTACTCATATCGACGTCATTAATATCTGGAAATTCCCATAGTTAAACACAAGAGAAACATAGCAAATGAAAACTGAAAACGAAATAAAAAAGAATAATCACAATGTAATGACAAAATGTGATTCATGTTATAACACTGTCCGACAACGATATGCACCCATGAGAAATTAACATATATTCTGAAAATAGACGCTAAAAAAAATAAACGTGTCTTGTCGTTTCTCTCCAGCACGTCAGAATTTTTTTAATCGATTTTTCAAGTTTCTTATGATCACACCCATATATCTTATATATAAAAATGAATTGATATGTATTAGTCTCGCAAAATCGGCAAATTGCAAAAAACCGATGTAGTGTTTTGTATGAAAATTTTGTATGAAGAAAGCACAACGAAACTTGCGATTACATAAACTCCAACAAATCCATATAATTTTTCTGATTTTATGATAGATATTTTAAGAAACTAGGAAATTTATCAATTAAGGTTTGTATAAAAAAACAGAACCTATTGATGGCGACTGTTGTGTTGTAATAAAATTAAGCTCAAACAGGTCAACGCCAATCTGAGAATTTAACATTATTGAAGCATGTTTACAGGTAGTACAAATAAACAGAAGCTTACCTATTCCTGTTAACTATTAAGTTATAAAGTTTCGTTTAGAAAAAAAAAACGCAGGTGCATCTAGATGAGAGCATTTTCGAACAACAGTAAAAAAATCCTGGAGCTAATAAGCCTAAGACCACAAGGCCACAATTTTTCATGAGTTGGAATTAAATACATTATTCCCAATCAAGCACAATTTTAAATAATAATTTTTGTAAAAAAAATTTCACAAATAATAATTTAAAAAAAAAAAGCAAATGATTCAATCAGTATTGAGCATATACTACTTATTTTTTACTTATAAAATTTTCTATTAACACATTTCTAAAACGCCATCATTCATGAAAATTGGTTAACTCTTTTATATTTTATAGCATTATTTCGTTATATAAAAGTGATAGCTGTAATCATAAAAAAAAACTTCAAAAATCGATTGAAAAAAGTTCTGACGTACTGGAGGAAAACGACGAGACACGTACATTTTTTAACGTCTATTTTACGAAGTATTGGATTCTCATGGGTGTAGAAAAAAGTATGATTTTGTCGGACAGTGTAATATAAAAATTAGCAAAACCATTCGAGCAGACTATACTCTTTGTATTAAACAAGTATTTCTTATAAAGAGCATAAAACAATTTTTAAAGAAAAGTTTAATGAGCAACACACGAACGCGCAAAATCAATTAAACCGGTTGCATGTTAAAAACAACACTAGTCTCTCCCTATATGACAAACAGTAAAGACGTTGCGGTGTGACGGTGCTAGAAATTTTGTGTAAAATTATAGTATTCAGTCAAACACTTAAGTATAAATCAATTGAAGTGCAAGATAAGAATTTAAAAAAACACTATGGCAACACTTGCACCAAAAATTAAACTCAGCAACGGCCAGGAAATGCCCATACTGGGTTTTGGCACCTGGCGCTCTTATGAATCTGACGCAGAACAGGCAGTCAATGATGCCATAGACATTGGATATCGTCACATTGACACAGCATTCGTTTATGAAAATGAGCACGAAGTTGGCAGCGCAATACGCAACAAAATCAGCGAAGGTGTCATCAAACGTGAAGATATCTTTGTTGTGACTAAACTTGGAGGCATTCACCATGAACCAAAGTTAGTAGAGCACGCATGTCGTAAGAGTTTAAGCAATTTGGGCCTAAATTACATCGATCTATATCTCATGCACTTTCCTGTGGGGCAAGTATATACCGGAGATACGAATGTGCATGGCTCAATGAATCTGTCAGATGTTGACTATTTAGATACATGGCGTGCTATGGAACAACTTGTTGATCACGGTCTAGTGCATGGCATTGGACTCTCAAATTTTAATGCCGAACAGACAGAGCGAGTTTTAAAAAATTGTCGCATCAAACCATTAGTCAATCAAGTTGAATGTCATCCTGGTTTCAATCAGAAACGTTTAATTGAATTCTCACGTGAGCGTGGTATTGTGATAACAGCCTACTGCCCTCTGGCGCGACCTCAACCTGCTCATCAATGGCCACCATTTATCTATGACGTCACAGCACAGCGTTTGGCACAAAAGTATGGAAAGACGACAGCGCAAGTATGTCTGCGCTATCTAATACAACTGGGTACGATACCCATACCGAAATCGGTATCGAAAAAACGCATTGCAGAGAATTTTGACGTTTTTGATTTTCAATTGAGTGCAGAGGATATGAAGATTTTGGATCAGTATAACACTGGTAAACGTATAGTACCCTTTAGCGCTATGAGTCGGCATAAATACTTCCCTTTCAATACGGAGTTTTAAGTGAGAAAGTTGTTTTTGTACATTGTGTAGTTTAAGTAAATGAATAATAAAATTAACTTATAACAGGGATTTGATCAATGTATTTAATGTTATTTAAATTTGTTAATAAGCAGATATAAGATAATCATAATTGAGATAAACAAAATTAAGTTGAGCTACTATTGTATAGCTACTCTTTGCAACTACTTTCAAGTTACACAAGACAAGGAGTTTTCCGGACTAATTTGTTTTCAACCAAGGTATTTTAAAAAATAGAAAATTTTTTGTGCCATAATTGAATACATACGGCAAACTCATTCTGAATAATTTTGATCCCAACCGCGGTATGTGAAATATATCTTAAAAATATCAATAATTTTGTCTTGACCCATAAAAAAATAAAAAAAAGTATATCAAGTAGTTTTTTCAATAATGCCCAATAAATTTAAAACTCAATGTCACTCAATCAGGAATATAGTATATACTTTTCTATACCCGCCACGCCCCCTCCTATGCGTTACAAACGGAATGACATGTGAAAATATCCTTAGTGTAGGGTGTAAAAAAAAATTACTTTCATGAGAAAACACGTTGCTCTGTAGATTAACCTCATTCCTACTTTTCTGTCTCCCCTTTCGAAGCTAACACACCACGTGTCAAAGAGTAATCTCCTAAAGTGTTAGCTTTTGAAAAAAAAAAATAAAACTCTTGATCCATAGGTTTCAAAAATAAAATGACTTTCCACCATATTTTTAATATTTTTCTGCTTTATTGAATGAATTATAAAACCACAATGTTTATCAATCAAAATAAAGTATTTGTTGATATCTAGCATTTTACAATTAAGAAACATTGTGAAATAGCAATCACCTCCCATATCACATTTGCAATGGAAATACATGAACAAATATTACTCGCCGAGAGATTATAAGTGCAGCGGCAAATAAAAACTCAATTAGTTTCTACACAATCGCCAATAAAGGCGCCAGAACGTGACGGTATTCAAAAAAATTTAAGTTTTTTATAAGTTCAATTTACAATAGCATAATAAGTTTTATCAAAACCAAAGAAAAATAATTCATTTCACCAAAAGATGTCAATCTTAGCGCCAACGATTAAACTCAGTAACGGTCAAGAGATACCCATACTAGGTCTTGGCACCTGGCGCTCTTATGAATCTGACGCAGAACAGGCAGTCAAAGATGCCATCGACATTGGATATCGTTACATTGACACAGCTTTCGTCTATGAAAATGAGCACGAAGTTGGCAACGCAATACGCAGCAAAATCAACGAAGGTGTCATCAAACGTGAAGATATATTTGTTGTTACGAAGCTTAGGGGCATTCACAATGAACCGAAAAAGGTGGAAAATGCATGTCGTAAGAGTTTAAGCAATTTGGGCTTGAAATACATTGATCTATATCTGATGCACTTTCCTCAGCGTCGAGTCCACGCAAGACTGCAAAATGATGACTATTTCAATACTTGGCGTGCAATGGAACAACTCGTCGATCAGGGAATAGTGCGTGGCATTGGATTATCGAATTTTAGTGCAGAATGGATAGAACTTATTTTGAAAAACTGTTGCACTAAACCATTGGTCAATCAAGTTGAATGTCATCCAGGTTTCAATCAAAAATCTTTAATTGAGTTTTCTCGGGAACATGGTATTGTAATCATGTCTCATAGCCCGTTAGCACGATCTAAAGCTGCCTGGCAGTTTCCCGATTTTTTATATGGTACCAAAGTATGGAATATAGCCCGAAAGTATGAAAAGACCACAGCACAAGTATGTCTAAGATATCTAATACAACAGGGAACTATACCCATACCGAGGTCAGTTTCGAAAGAACGTATGGCGGAGAACTTTGATGTTTTTGATTTTAAATTGAGTGCGCAAGATATGACGACAATGGATGTGTATGACTTAGGTCGACCTATGAACGTGTGGCAGTTAGGTACTGTAGGGGTCATGACCCCTCCTGATTATTAAAGTCTTAAGCAAAATGTGAGGAAATCTTAAATTTTTGAATTAACGCTGAATATCTCTATAAAGCGTATATCATCGACCAGACAAAGTTTTCACCAGATGTGGCCCTATTTGACTATTTCAATTTGAAAAGAAATAATTTTTCAATTTTTTTTTTTTTTTTTTTTTGTTTTAAAAATAAGTCCTTGGGACTCAATCCTAATTTATTTTTCTTTCTTTTGTAATACAATTAAGACTGATTCTGAATATTTATTTTTTTAGTTCTTTTAAAGTGTTCATAACAATTTAAAATTTTTAATTTATAATTTTTCGTTTTAAGAATTATTTATTAATATCTTTGTTGTTTTAATAGTTTATTACATCTTCTAATATATCTTGATATTTTTATCTGTTCGCTTGTCATCAGATTTAATCAAGTGAATTTTGGAGTATAGATACTCCACGACTAAAACTTTTATATTAAAAAAGATTAATTTTTTTCACTTTAGTCCAGTTATAGTAAATTATTTTTTAATTTATATTAATTAAGCTTTAAATAAAAAAGTTTCTTTAATAAAACTAGTTTTAACTGTGGCAGTGTTCTTAAGATTTTATATATTTTTTGTGCTCGACTCTTCTCCCAAAAATATGGTAACCGTAAGTATACCGTGTCACCGACCACTTAACTTTTTTTTTTAAATTATTTTATACTCGAGAACTAATAGACCTACTTATTTCATGAGCTACATAAGTAGAAAAAAAAAATATTCTAAAATAAAATGCTCTCACGATTTTTCACAAGGATTTTTTTTGGTGTACATATTTTTCTTTAAATTATACATAAAATAGTTCTCAAAAAAGTAAAACCTAAATTTTAAAACTTGTCACCTTATGTCTCGAAAGCTATACAAGATATTGTGATGAAAGATCGATGCAGACCCTGAATATACTCTGCTATAATTGAGCGGAATTGGAGAAGTGGTCTTATTAACAAAACGAACATTTCGAAAAACAGCACGAAGATGATGTCAAAACAACGGTTAAATATATAGCCCAAAGTTCATAATCAGTGACTGTAAAGTCTGAGTATGCAGTTTAATAGTGAATTTCTTGAAAAATAAGGAACAGGGAACTGCGAAATACTTAGTTCGTTTTTTTTAGATTGTAAGGTAAAAAACTTACCTGAATCAGAATTCTTAACAATGGCAGATGAAAATAAAGGTATAGATACTGATGATAGGTATCTCATTTGAAAGTTATTTACCAGGTCATTACTGTGGTCAAACCACAGGTCAAAATATGTCAACATGTAACCTTCGTAACCAGTGATATATGTATGTTCATATGTATGTATATATCGTTTGAATGGTCCTTGATAGCACTTGATAGCTTTATTTTTATAAAATAACGACTGAAAATGTCCGTCGGAAGTTAGGGACACAGCTTTTCAATAAATCGTTATAGGTAGAGAATCCATATACGTTCTTACCTAAGAAAAATTTACCCAAAAATCGGAGGGCAACACATGTTTGGGACAGGATTACAAGGCAATATTATATATTCTATTTAGGCTCTTTGAGCTTTATCATTTGGCAGACATTTCAAGCAGTCATCTTATACACTTTTAATCAAAACAAGTTAAGGTGTTATCTTCGACCAGGCCGAAACTCACATACCTTACACTGCACTAAAAGTCCCTTTTAAATAAATTTTAAAAGACGTTAAAGAGGTTAAATAAGTCGAAAAAAATGTGAAATGTAAAACAGATTGAAAGAGGTTGAAAAATGTTTAAACAGTTGCAAAAGACTGAATAAGTCGAAATATCTGCTGGGATTGTACCATGAGTCAGTAATGGCACTTGGATTTTTATGGAAAATTTCAGTACATTTCCAAGCAGATATTCGGACCATTCATTACCATTTATATTATTTGTTATCATTGATTTCATATATTATAATTAGATGGAGAAAACATGCATGATAAGGTAAGAAGACATAACGCATAAACAAATTTTCAAAATCACAATAATGAATAACATAGTGTGAAATAGGTATCTGTAAAACAACAGAAAACAGACTCTAAGAGCGTGAGTTCGATACTCGGTCCGACATTTTTTTTATATCGATAAAAGGTTTATATACTCGGTAATGCAAAGAATCATACACTACTTTTTCTATGACATCGCCGTGTTAAAAATAATTTATTCTGGAGGCGATAGAAAGCCTATGAGATAGATGATTGTTTAGATTACTATCGATGACGAAAATCTGCTGGGATTATACATGGTAGAACTATCTTGTCAAACTCAAATATTGGCGCACTCGCAAATAAGTTCAATTCGTATTCTCTTGCTACGCGATTGCACGCGGCGCCTTCGCTTTCACTAGACTGTGTTCCATTGATATATTATAAAGTATTGGCTAAATTTGCTTCAGCAACAGCGGCTATACAAATGATGCAAACAAATTTTTTTAATTAAAAGTCAAATTGTGTAAATAAAATAAAAAATTATTAAATAAGTGAAATTTTAAAAATTAAAAACTTACACAGTAAACGCGCCCCACTGTCATACACATGCACTGCGCATTTTGTTTTGACCATCGTACTTAGACTCCGTTATGTTTGTGATAACACGCAAAATGTCAAAAACAGCAAAAAATCTGCAATGTTTTGAGGTGTGACAGAACGACAACTGAAAAAAATTTACCAAATACACATAAAATTGTGTACAAATCAAATGCAAAACGTAGAAAAATCGCTGCAAATAAAATGTGGCAATAAATAAAATATCAAATAAGACGGGATAATGTGCAATTTAAATAAAATAAATTAAGAATTTCCAAATGCGTGTGCGTTAAAAGTCTTGGAGCGGCGAACTAGCGACTGACCCAAGAACATCATCGGAGGAATCGAAATTACATTGATAGTAAAAAAGTCAATAGCACCAATAAGAAGTCTCACAACAGAATTCAACGATAAAGACGACGTACGCGCGCTATTTTTAGTTCAAGGTCAGTCGTCGTAGGAGCTCCGCCGCTACATAAAAAGGCTTATAGTACCTTGACTGTAGGAAGTTGACTTTATTGTCGTCCCGTTCTTAATTCACAACAACATGGCTGGTGATATGTCCACCACCGGCTGTGGTGCACTTAAAAGATCCTCCAAGTCCAAAGCGAATGCTGATAAGGATATGCTATCTGTAAATGGACGCAGCGGCAGTGAATATGGAAATGGAAATATGGGCAAAAGTTTAGCAGCGCCACCACAGAATACGCGCGGTGGGTTACGCGTCTATAAAATTGTGATCCTTGGTGATGGCGGTGTTGGAAAATCAGGTACGATTTTAATGTTTCGTCTCTATTGGCTTTTTGAAAATAATCAATAATGCAATGAACTAAGTTCTGTATTACTCGTAAAGGCCAATTATTCGGTGTACATGTAGCATTTTCTTTTCACAAAAAAATTCAGTTAGGAAAGTTGTCCATACTTTTCCACAAAAAAAAAGCATTCACAAACTCTGAAGTTTTACCCTGGGAATAATCACGGACTTAGTCTTAAAATGGATTGCGATTATATTTTAATAGAGTGCAGATTGAAATTAATGGTTTTTGTTTTTAGTTAGGCATATAAGAGTAGAAATAACTTTATCAATACTTCTCTTGATGTGACTCTATATAACAATCCACGGTATTTTATTTGTTTATTGCTTCTTATATTATGTTATGGTTCTTATGTAAGCATCTGGTATATTTTGACCTTTCAAAAGTTTTAGATACATTTGATCATTTTACTTTAACACATTTGTTTATTTTTTTACTAATAGTTTTTATATAAGGTATGATAATAATAACAAATTATTGCATTGAAATGATTTATATTTCTTTATTGTATAATGATTATTATTGTGTAAAAGATAAATCTGCCAAATGTTGACCACGGCTACGGCGGCATATATTAACATGATTGATCAAATTTAAGGTTAACATCCCGGCACAATTACTCCTCTTTTCCATCAATATAACATATTATCTTGTCCTTTAGCTCTTGAATTATTGCTAACTTATTGGAATATAGCATACTTTTGAGATAAACCTAAAAAAATAAGTCCAAGGATGTCGAATTGCACGATCTCGATTGTCAATTGACATAACTATTTCGCGAGATAATGCATCACGGAAACTTTATAGTTGCATATCATCTAACTTAAGTCATAAAAAGTTAGTTAAAATGGTACGTTAGCGTTCACCATTCACAGTAATAGGATTACCGAAGCCATTTTCAAAAAAAAAAAACAGGGTAATATTTTGTACGAACAGGCGCTGATGATTTCATATCTGATACTAACGCAGTATCTTGGAAATTGTGCACCACATTCAGTTTGTCGATTATTAACGCCAAAAAAAACTCACGAAATGCGCGATATGTATTACTTTTTGAACGGAATTTATCACGTCCCACCAAATATCTATCCATGACTGATATTGCTAATGACTATGGATGACGGATGTCAATATGATGCATTTTTTTTATATTTAGATTTTATTCGCTTATGGCGAAATATCTATTGATCTACCCTTCTTATTAAAAGAATTGCTCTTATCAGTTGCTAAGTACTGGAATAAGCTGTCAGTTGGCTTACATATTTCATGTCGTTTTCATTTCATTTTCGAGTTTCGGCCGGGTTTTTCTCACCGCTGTTCTGTTGCGCTAGAGCCTAACAACAATACCTAACATAATATTCAAGAAATTCAAACACATTGAAATACATACGTCTATTTAATGCTTAGAGAATAGAAAGAGCAAATTAAATTCTTTCGAAATAAATTTATTAACCGTTTGCTGAAACTTACATATGTACTTGCTTATTAGCTTTATTCATCAAAAAATCTTGAATTATGCTTTTATTCAATAAAAAATACTGTGCAGTGCCTTTTTCCTTGTAAAAATCTTTAAAATGTGCCTTTATTTAATAAAAAATATCGTAAAGTTAAAATAAGTCGAAAATAGCTATTAGCAATTTGGTATCACATTCAATTACCTACAAGTTTTATTTGAAACATTTTCTGTGGAGTTCATTAAATTATCTTCAAGTTTTATTTAAAACATTTTCTGTAGAGTAAATAATTTACAATCTTAAGCCTCATAATTATCGGATTAATCACAGAGTACTGGAATCAACTTTAAAATTTTAGTCAATCCCCATGAAAATTTAAATTTGGATTGATCGTTTAGCGATGTAACTTATTTCACAAAAACCTTTGTTTTGCTAGGAGGAAATGTGTTTACCGATCTGGATTAAGTTTTAACAATAAATACTAAGTTGATATATATGCACAAATTTTCAAATATTTTCTTTGTATGCACTATGGTCTTGAGATAACAGGTTTAGAATATTTTTGTTTGTTGCATTGCAAGTCAATTTTTCACATTCTAAATCAATTATTTTGATATCTTTTTATAGCTGTAACGCTGCAGTTTGTGAGCCATAGCTTTCTGGACTATCATGATCCAACAATTGGTAAAATATGGTGTTTACTCCTTATAGCAATATTTAGTACATTGTCCTTTTTTTTAAATGAACAGAGGATTCATATCAGCAACAAGCTGTAATAGATGGTGAAGCAGCGCTACTCGATATTCTGGATACTGCCGGTCAAGTCGAATTCACTGCAATGCGTGATCAATACATGCGTTGTGGAGAGGGTTTTATCATATGTTACTCTGTCACAGATCGGCATAGTTTTCAGGAGGCTTTAGAATATCGTAAATTAATCTCACGCGTACGTTTATCTGAGGATATACCGTTGGTTTTAATTGCAAATAAAGTGGATTTGGAATCTCATCGCAAGGTGGGCTTGATAATGTATATATATATGTATATATATTATTATAATTTCACAATTAAACTCTTAGGTAACCACGGAAGAAGGCAAAAACTTGGCATCACAATTTGGCTGCCCATTCTTTGAGACATCAGCTGCATTGCGTCACTACATCGATGAAGCTTTTTATACATTAGTACGCGAAATACGTCGCAAGGAGCAGCAAAAGGTTTGTGCAATGATCAGTAAATTTTCAGTTTTTAAAATCTTTGTATTTTAACAGGCGCTGGGCAATGGCACCAGCTCCGAGAAATTGAATTCTCGCCGACGCAGTCGCTGGTGGCGTATACGTTCGATATTTGCTTTAGTATTTCGACGGCGTAGAAATTTAAACTAAATCAGCTGCAGTATCATCGTAATAACAATACAGTTTTAAATATTTCGTAGCATGATCCTATAAAGAGTACTGATTACATAGCACAATAACCACAAAAAACAACAACAACAGCAACACTAGAAATAAGTATATAAAGTTTTTAGCAACAACTTTCATTGTTTTTATATACCTAGGTTTTTTTATTATACAACAAAAAAACAAAGTTATTCAAAAATTGGTCTTTCGCTAAGCAAGCGTTCTCCAAACTGTGCTCCGCGGTGCCCTAAAGTCTTCTTATGTTATGTCAAGTTGATATATTGTAATATGGCTCTGTCGAATTACAGTACGCTGTATTGAGAGCAACTGTTTATACATATATAAAAATATTTATTTTATGCTTTAATTTTACATTTGTCTGTATTCTGGGAAGAAGTGACCGATTTTATTATTGAAACAACACATTTTTTCACATGATGCATTCATTCAGCACTGAAAGTAATTATGTCTAAAATCATTCACATCAAGAACGTTTCCTGCCGTCCAACAGAAAACTTTAAACGTTTTAAAAATAAGGAATTTTTTTCTATTTCTTGGATTTCGGACTTTTAGTCAAAAATCAGCATCAAACACTTTTACGTCTTAAAAAGTAAAAGCCAGTAAATTGAATTTTAAATTGCTATGAATTTTTTCTGAAAGCTTTAAAGGAGCCAAAAGATTTTAAAAGAGATAACTCTTTTAAAATCTTAAACTCACATGACATAAAGTATGAACATATATTTACATTTTATACTTTAATTTTTAAGCCAGTTTAGTATTTAGGCATGGACAACAAAGATATTGTCTCTTGTTGTTAAAGATCCAAAAGAGTTAATTTAATGTTAAGTTTTATTGTTTCTTCAGCTTGCCAGAATATGTCAGAGAATTATTTTTTTATACAATTAATTTTTTGTCCCAACCTTAATACTCTCAACACAAAATGTAACTTCAAAACGCAGTGAACTAAAACGCAACTTAAAATCAAAAAATATGTAACAATTAGTAAACTACATCCTTCTAGTAAATTTTAGTAACTACGTACTATAAATGATTTATTCTTTTCAATTTTTTAAACAATCAAATTTATATTAGAAAAATTTTACGAAATAGCATCTTAGCCTTTAAATAATACCTACAATTTTTGGTAAATAGTTAAAAGCTGATAACCTTAACAAAGTATGTCATAATCTAGATCTTCCTACATACGTAGAGGGAAATCTGAAATATGAGACAGGGCTAATGAGGAAACAAACCAAATACTTTGGTTCTGCGTTCTATTTTGGTCTTGAGGAACCAGCCGAGTTGGAGCTCGCCAGCATCCTCAACTTCACCAAGGCTTCTGGGTTGGTGCGGGCCTATTCAATGAGTTCATTCAGTCCTTTTTTATACAATAAAGAACCATAGTGCACACATTCCATGTAAAATTTACACAAATTCATCATGTGTCTTGATAGAAACCTTTATGTATCGTTTATTCTGAATACATATTTCAAAAAAATGCTCAAAGACTGGTATGACGAGTCCGCTGATTTTACATTGAAAACCTTTATAACTTATTTTACTCAAAACTTTAATATGTCACTGGTTCCTAATTGCAGAAGGCGGTTCAGTCGTTTTTGACATAATCGAAACCGTTTATCTCAAGAAGCAAACATGATATAATAATTGGAATTCAACGTTATAAATTAAATGGGAAAAATTTATGAAAATAAATTTTAAAAAATATATTTCATCCAAATTCGTTCATTTTGAATTTCGAACTTTAAAAAAATGGCGACTATCGACATTTTTTGTTTTTGGTCGTAAATAATGTGGAACAAGCAATGAAGGTTTTAAGTAAATCCTCTTGTGAGAACCGTGCTCTTGTTGTAGCAGTATCAAATGTATTCTATATCTGGTTAAAAGTCTTTCCGCTGTACAAGGATTAAAGATATTCAGCTTAGCCATTTTTAGCGTGACAAATATCCAAACTTACTGCACAACAATAATATATGGTTAGTGGACCGATTCTGTTTTAAAATCTTTTATTATTCCGAATACAGTATTTTATATAAGAAAAAAAAACTTTAGCCATCATCTTTTTCGTTTTGGCTTATTAAGTCAAATGGTACAGTTGATAACAATTGATTATGACAAATAAACATGAATTATCACTTTGAACTGTTTTTCAAGCTCTACCCAAAAAGAGTTTATATATTCCTATGCAATGATGGAGTTGAAGTCATTAAGCTCTTTTTAAAATCAAAACGAATTTCAAAACTAATTCTTGGAATGAGGTCTTACTTGGTATGAAACACCAGATTAGAATGAATTTGAAAAACTAAAATAAAATTTTAAAACGTATCATTCTGATTCATGTTATAACTGATTTTGATTTACAGGGTCATGCAAAAAAAAACATTTAAAATAGTAAAATTTTTGTCAACAATATTCTGTCTGTAAATTATCGATATGAGGATTAAAAATTAAGGCCAGTAGATATTTTTAAATATTTCCATTGCTTTGTATGTATGTTAAGCGTTTTACAAGAATATATTCATGGAGTGTAAATATAATGGTACTCGGAAACTGGCGTTCGATTGATCCAAAACTTTTAGTAATGGAGATTTCGGGAATGAATGGATCCATGTTTCAAAATTATTACTTATTTCATGCTGAACGCATATCCTTCTGTGTGACATATTTGAAGTTTATAGGTCATAGCTCTTACAATATTTACCAAAATTACCATTCTTTCCTCTTGCACAATCACCTTTGGACTGTTAACTCTCTGCTATTTACTTGTAAATGTTATATCTACCTAAGCTAATGTAGAAGCAAATTATGTTGAAAGCAAAACAGTAATTACTACTTTTAGAAAATAAAATATTAAATGCAATATAATAAGGGATCAAAAGTCAAAAATAGTTGCTCGCTCTCTTTCTTTACTTAAACAAATAAAATGCTCTTGTAACAAAACAACAACGGTTATAATTTGGTTTTTTTGTTTTGTTTTCTTTAAAAAAAAAAATACAAAAGATAATAACTAACATTGCTTTAAGTACCTTGGTAACAAGTTGAAAAATTCAGTTTTAACGTACATACCTACACTGTTAAACAATAAAATTGTTTAAGAGTAAAAGAATTAAATAAAAATTACTAGCAACATAAAAAAGTAACTATTGTTAAGCTTTAAATTATTAATACTTGTATTTAGTGTATGTATTTATTTTTTACTTATGTTTATTAATATTTATATTTTATTTATTTGTCCGTGATATTTGTTGTTATATATACATAGGTGTTCCACGTGCAAGTAGCCATAGTGAAAGAGATTATTATGACAGAGATTGTAATGACAGTTTCTTAGCAAAAACTAAAACTTTTGTTTAATTTCTAGCTCACAATAATTTTATTGATTAAGTACAATTCCTATTGACCAGCCAAAAGTTTAATTTAACTAATTCGTTAGCTCTTAACTTTTATTTCTAAAGCTTTAAATTCAAATTAACAATAATTTTCACTAACTGAACATTATTGCTCGTGGGATAACCTGTATATTATATTTTATTATTGTTAAAAGCAACACAAAAAATATGTTGCAAAATTATTACTAAAACAAATGTAAGTAAAAAGTCCTACTTTGAAACAAGAAAGTATAAAGCGCAAACCATTGCAAATTTATTTAACCACGCCCACTTGTAAACAGTTCCTTCAAGTAACAATATAATATAATTATATTTACACGCGATTATTTTGTAATATTTTTTTTTTAATTATTTTTATAAAAATTGTATATTATTATTTTTGTTATATAATTGTTTGAATTTTTTTAATTTGCAATTAGTTTTAAATGCAACCATTATTGCAGAAAAAAATACAATAAACGTTTAAATCTTATAATAAGTAATTAAAATTACTAATACATAAAATATAAAAATGTTAAAAAAAAAAATGAACAGCTGAAAAATTATTGTTTATAAATAGTTGCAGAAGATTTTTTATAAGAAAAAACATAATCAAAAAAATCTTCTGGATGCAAAAATATAAATCACTATGTGTACACCCTTATATAAAACATTTCAAAAATATATTAACAAAAACAACCTAAATGCATATCTGCATTTTTATTTACTTAAAAAAAAACATCAGCTTATTTTTATGCTTGAAACTAAATACTTTTTAGCTCTCTTTCTCAAAGCTTACAAATGAGAAATCGAAATACTCATGGACTTAAAGTACTGTTTCAAGAACGTTCAACCTTTATTCAACTTTTAGCGGTGCTTTATTTAAATATTTGCAGTCTACTACTCATTTACCTACATATATGTACTAGAGGTCACTCGAAATGATCATCATATAAACTTCCGCTTGCAATAAACTTAGAGTGCTTGAACTTGTAGAACATTTTATTTTCGATTTATTTTCAAGTGCAGTACTATATGTACGTACATAGGGTTACCACGCCCTGCCTACAAAAGTAGTCCACCTGAAAAATTAGAGCTTTATGTAATAAAATAGAAAAATTTGATAATGATTTTCATTCCATAACCGGACACCCACCATCGGAGTATTTTTGTGCGGTTATTGGAGTGTCCGGCTATCGGAATGAATTTTGTATGGAAAAGTTAGTGAGTGTCGCTGAAATATGTCCGGTTATGGGAGCTGTCCAGTTATGGGGGCTGTCCGTAATAGGGAATTTCACTGTATTTTTGTTGAGCAGAAAAAAAGGTCCTCGCTTTGACTTCTGAAAACTTACAAAAAAAAAAAGTCCTTACTTTCCTTGCAAAGTTCAAAAGCAGTCAAAAGTATTACTTTTCACCCAAAAGTAGTCCATTTCAAGTGAAAAGTTTATCTATTTTTGCCATGCAAAAGTAATCCATTTACCAGTACTAGTACTACTAAAGTATATCATCTGGTAACCCTATACGTACATTCTACTGCATTGATTAATAAAAACATTCGAAAATGTTACATTAAAAATACTGGAACCTTACTATGCAATGCAATTCGGAAAATAATGTGATTCGAAAATTTTATCCTAAAAATTTAGAAAAAAGTGCGAACATTTTAAAAAGTCAAATGCGAGTTTCTCACTTCGAAGTACAATTGATTCGAATATGATTTTTTTTTTTTTTGTTTTGCAACACTCAAGAAATTTTTGCGACGAGACTGGCTTCAGATTTTGAGAAATTTAGTCCGTAAGTATCGAAAAATCAATTCAACGGGTGACCAGAAAATATGTATTCTTTCAACAATCTAAATTAAAGTATCATTTCTTATAGATACTTTAATACTGAGTGGCGTACTGTGAACATTTGGTGCAGAGATGGTTCCTAGATCAAACCTTGTGAACGGCGCAAACAGTTTGTGTCCCATTTAAGCAACTGTTTAATACATACAACGAAAAAAAAATGTTTTATTTTTCAAAATTAATTTTATCGCGTAAAAAATACATTGGAAATACGAATAAAGCCATCATTGTGCAAGAGTTTTTGGCCAAAAATTCAACGATGTCATGTTTAACTATTATAAAGTTTAATCAATTTGAGTGCCCAGAATCCACGACGAGTTCCATTGCTTAAAAAAAATACATATCACAAAGAGATCGGACTCTGCGCACGGGTAATTGGTATGGCCGCTTGCAAAGTAGAGTGGAGAGATAAAAGTAAGATAATTCCAGGGATCATATTCTGTGTTTGGGCATACAAATACATTCCTTAAAAAAACTATTCTTATAGATCTGAGTAATTGATCTTAACACCTGCTGATCTTGTCTTCATATTTTAACATCACGCATTTTAGATAAATCCTTAAGCAACTGTGCCGAGAGACATAAGTTATCGCCAGCAGCCTAGTCATCATTCATCTGAGGCCAGTCAGGAGTGGATGTTGTGCCGAATTCAGAACATTCCTAGTTACTAACAGTATAAGTACCGCAAACAGAATTCAGCCCTGTCTAACGCTTAGACACATTAATATATTAATAAGACTAAGATTTTTTTATATTATATTTTCCGATATTCCTTTATTAATAAAAAGACCATTGTTCTTTATGTTTTTTTTCCGTTTTGTTTTGTTTTTATTTTATATAATATGTATGTATTAGTAAAATATTTATTGTAAGGAATACTATGCGGCATGCATAATAGACACAAGAAAATAATAAAAAAACGAACACCAACCTTATTACACAAATAATTTAAAAAAATAAAGGAACAGAGGAGAAAGAAAATAAGAGAAGTTTGAGAAAATTTCTTGTTTTTGTGTTTCTTTTTTTGTATTTTTTTTTTAGTTTTTGTAATAAAAAAATTAAAACAGAAATAACAAATACATTGATAAAATATTGTTTAAATTTTAAATTCAAAGCATTTTTTTTAAATGTTCATCATTTTTTTCTTTCTTTTCTTATGATTTTTATGTTTTTATATAAAAAAAATGGTAAAAATGTAAACTGCGCAGAGAGGAAAAAATTATGGGGGTAGTATAGCGGAGTTTATAAATGTGTATATATATTTGTGTTGCCAGCAAAGACATCGACATTTTTCAAGTTATCTTTCTTAATTACAAAACTAATGCTTTTTTTTTAAATAAACAGAATTACAAATACAATAATAAATTTGCAATAAAACTTAGCATATTTTGTTTGTTTGTGTGTGTATGTTGTTTTTGTTGCAGTTAATGTTTTTTGACAATTTAAGTTTTAGAGCCTATGTATACTTTGACTAATTGATACTAAACAAGAGCCTTAAAGTATGATATCAAAGTGATTCAAATTTTTACAACAGTTGTGAACACTGCAAATAATTACATAACTTAAGGCACTAAATTAGTTGGAAGAAGTCAGAAGAGTTCGCATAGGCTCTTAAATAATAAAGTTTAACGTTTATTATTTTTCATTGTTGTATAGTAATAAAAGTTTTTTTATTTATTATGGAATTTGAAAATACTTTTTGCGTTTTGTAGTAGTTATTTTATAGTTTAGTGGCATTATATTTATGTATATAAATTATCATTACATTTTATTTTAATATTAATCATCATTTTTGTAGTAGTCGTTATTGTTGTTGTATTGTAAAATAGTTAAAATAAACATTTAAAAATATTCAAGACTTCAACCATTTCTTTCTTTTTTGTTATTTTACAAAAACTTTCTTTGCTTTCTTTGTATTTGCTCGCAATTTGTTGTTGTATTTGTATTTACGCCCTCTCAGTTTGATTTTCTCTATAGTTTATAATTGCATTTTTACCTTAAATACGACGGTTTTGTTTTTTTTTACGAATATTATGTTTATTAATGTTTGTATCTGTTTTCGCTTATTTTGTATGTGTGTGTTTGGATATACATATGTAAAACTATTAGTGTTTGTTTTTTTCGCCCAAAGTATTTTCATGACATTTAGAATTATTTTCGCTGAATTTGTTTTGTTGTTTTTAATATTTACTCGTATAATTTAAAAAAAAATATTCTTTAAAGTAAAATAAGAATGAAATATTATATAATCAAATCCGCATTTTGAATGATACCCGATTTTGAATTGGAGAAGGAAGTAAGTAGGGAAAAGTGGTGTTTCTTTTTTTTTTTTTGTTTGTTTTTGAAGAATTGTGTGTATGTGTTTTGTGGTGGTGGTAGTTTGGTTTGCTCTTTTAGAGCAAAAGGCATTTGGTCTTCTTCCTCTTTTTGACTTGCAATGCAGCCCTAGTGGCCGTTTCAAATACATCTCGAACACCTTCCTTAGATTTGGCTGAACATTCCAAATATGCAAAGGCATTGATTTTTTCAGCCATTGCGCGACCTTCTTGTGGCTTTACTGGTTCTTGTTTCATTTTGGCTAAGTCCTGCAGGAGAAAAGAAAACAATGAGTTTGATATACAATAGATTGAGAAAAAATAAAATGACAAGAGGTAATTATTTAGAAGTGGGGCTCCAACCTAGGGTACTTTCTTGTATCTAAAAATATTAAATTCATGATGAGGGAAGACATTTAAAAAAAATCGATTTAAATTTTATTGAAATGTTTCTTCCAATGTCACTCTCGTCAAGGTAGATTTTATAAACATTAAATTTCAACGCAAAACCACTGTGGCTAAAGATGCCGGTGTTTAATATACTATAATGTGAGCCTTGAGCAGCGACCGAAGGCTACCAGTCTATCCTAACTTTTAACACATGCTTCGCTAGCCAGTGTTTTTGCAAATTACTTTTAAGGACTTAAAAAAAAAAATTGGAGCACTTTCGGTACATAAAAATATTTAACTCATATGTAAAAAAAAATTCACCTATCATGAATTCACCTTTTTTATGTACCAGAAAGTACTCACATGGTTATAAAAATGTTTGGAGCCGATTAGGGCTGGAGCCTACTTCTAAATAATTTCCTGACAAAACACTTACCCGAATTGTATTGGGATCATTTCTTAAATCTTTCTTATTTCCAACTAAGATTATGGGAACATTAGGACAGAAATGTTTGACCTACAATTAAACATAAAACATTTTTATTAAACATAATTCCAATAAAATTGGTAAACACACAAACCTCTGGGGTCCACTTCTCAGGAATATTTTCTAATGAATCGGGTGAATCCACTGAGAAACACATCAGTATAACATCTGTATCTGGATAACTCAGTGGTCGAAGTCTATCGTAATCTTCTTGACCAGCCGTATCCCATAAGGCCAACTCGACCTGAAAGAAAAAATTGTACAAATTAATAAGTAAATAATAAGACAAATAATAGGACAAAGTTAAATGACATGGTTTATGGACGCTCCTTAAATAATTCTATGCTTATAATTCAATAACTCTTGATATAGTGAAAAAAAAAACGAAATGTAAACAGAATTTTTTTTTTCGCTGTACAAATAAAAGCAGTATCAACTTAAGTTTTTATCGTGAGTCTTTTTTTATTATCACAGCACTCTTTGCTTACAAAAATGATAGTAGTTTTAGTTAATTGTCGTCAACATTCTTTTGTATCTCAATTATGAGATTCTCTTATGCAATTCATTCAAATAAAGATTAAATCTTTAATGTAACCTTTATAAACTGCAACAATTGTTGTTTGTACCAAGTTTTAATTTCCAACTTTTACTAAATTTAATTTCCAGACTAAGTGAACCGCATTAAAAGTTCAGTGAAATTAAGTGCAAGGATGTAAAGTGAAATAAAGTGAATAGAAAGAAATATCATGAGGTGAAGTAACGTAATATGATGCAAGGTAATGTGAAGTAAAGTGAAATAAAATGTATGTACATAGTATGGTGTAGTGTAATGAAGTGAAGTGGAGTGGAGCGAAGCTAAGTTTGTGATGATATGGAAATTGCCAGTAATAATCGAAGTTAATTGTAATCCGGTTGCGAGTACAAAAAGAGCAAAAAAATTTTATCCATTTGGTGAATGTACTTTTTTATTTGATAAAAAATATCTATGAGAGTATCTTAAGACTACTCTTATTGGAACTATTTTGCCCTATTGGCACGCAACGATGAAAAGGAGTACAAAATGCATGGAGGTCAGAGTAATATGTTCTAAATAGACTATATGTTAAGGATTAGTTCATCCAAAGAGCGTAGCACCAATATAATCTTATAATTAGGATGAATCAAAACAAATTGGTTAATGGCCTGAAACTATGACTTAAATTTTTCTAAATATTTAATGTATAAATAATATGGACATGTCAGGTCAGGACAGGTGTTAAACATACTATAGAGTGTGGGCGCTGAGCCGAGGAAAAAGGTTCCTAATTACACAGACTTTAACGTTGAAATACTGTAGATAGTAAGCCCACATCATACGATGCAAACCCTGAACTGAGAATGATGAAATTTTCAGTCAGTGGGTGAGATAAACCAATATAATATTTCATATATGTAGATCTGATATCGGGTTTGCTACTCACAGTTATACTGCATTAAAACTTGGATAAGTGGGTACTATTCGTCTGCGATTTAAGGTTGTCATTTGGGCTCAACAATTATTTTTATCCTAAGAAATACATATCGTCACCTAACATCCAAAAAGCCGTAGCCACAAAAAATTCAAAATCGAGCTTTTTATTGATTGTGATGCATTTGACTAAACTACATATCGTCACCTCAGAGTGTACATATAAGTGTCCTATCGCACTTTATGACAAAATTTTTTTAACACGCCAACTTACTAAAGAAAATACACTCTTTCGTTTGGAGCTATCGAAATTTGGCTACCTCTTCCCGTTCCAAAGATCTCAGCAAAGAACAAACTTTCCTGAATAATTTTTCTTAATCCTATTTTAAGTATTCGTTGAAACCAAAGCCTGCTTTTGTTTTTGAGTGACTCTTGCAAATTTCGGAATAAATTCGTGAATGTACCGTTTTCGCTGAATCCAATATTTATATAAATATATACATACATATTTATATGTAAGCACTACGCGTGACGTAACGGTTCAGCCAAAACACTTTAGAATATATTTTTCTACATACCCGTTTTCCTATGCCCCCCATCAAACATGTTCACGAATAAAAAAAGAAGGCTTTTTGTGTGTTTTGGATCAAACGTAACATACCTTTTACTTGGAATTTCAGAATGCAAATGTCCTAACTCATACAAATCCGAATAATTTTAAATACAGAAAAATTAAAGGAAAGTTTCAATAAATTTTTTCAAATACCGTATAGTTAATTACAGAGAGGCAAAATAATAAAAAAAAAACATTAATAATCCTTAAGTCACAAATCACAGACTAAATACCTTTACACTTTTCTCAGTTTCATGTTTTTGCTGATAGGACACTTACACTCTGAGGTGACGATATGCCAACAACATTTTTAGATTATATGTCCAATAATAAAGATTTTACTAACGAAATTCAAAAGCCCGTAACCACAAGTTTTTAAGTTTCATATAGCAAATAGACGTAACACACTAATTTGAAAATAAAATTAAAGACAATATTTGAATTCTTTAAATAACTAAGAAAGCTTTCACTCTTTTCAACTTTTTACATAAGAAATACATAACAATATATTTTTCCAGCATACAACGTTTTATGCTTCTTCTGTATAAAAAGTGTGTTTACGACTTTTTGGATGTTAGGTGACGATTGTATATGTTTAAGTATTTTTAGTTTACAGTTGAACTTCGATTATTCGTAATTCTATTATCCGGGAACATCTATTATCCGGGAAGCTTTAAAAATTTTAACGTTGCTCATTTTGCTTCCATTAACCGTGACTCTATTATCCGTGATGAGAAAAGTCTAACTGCTTTATTCTCTGTATTTTTGTTCGTTTTTCATAGGACACGCACAGTAAAATGGAGAAAGAGAATGATGACATAATACGGGGAATCCTCTTTCACTGCCCGTATTTTATATACAATGCCGTCAAGAAAAAGAAAAGTTCTTACAGTTAAAGAAAAAATGTCCAAAGAAGAAATTGTGAATATGACAAATAATCTGCATGAATCTGAACCTGGTTCAGGGGAACCCGATGAAGGGTAAAAAGCTCATAGAATTTTATTTGACTTCATGGAAAATTTTAATTGCCCTGGTGTCACAGAACAGGATAATATTCAAATCTACCGCATCCAACAACATCTTCTAAGAGAAAGAACAAAAACTAAACGTAGAAGACAAACAACATTAAATAAATATTATAATTAAATACTTTTGTAAACGATGCTGTAAGCAATAAAATAATATACATACATATTTGCGCATACGTATTAGGTATTAACGACTTTGAAAATTAATAAAAAATAACATAAAATAGTGATTCCATTATCCGGGATGAGCTCGGTCCCACCCATCACGGATTATCGAAGTTCAACTGTAGTCTGTCCTAAAACTTTAGACTAATACTTACAAACAAAGACTAAGGATAAAGTTATATACTAAAGAAACTGTTAAAGATATACCCCGCACCTCCCATTCAATTTTTTACGCACACTGAATTATGTAATCGAATGTTAGAATATGCCTCATATGGGGTAAAACACACGAAAACGCCACCTGAAAAAATTTTTGGCTCCGATTTGGCTGAAATTTGGCATTACTGTAGTATCAATATCCAGCAATAAAAGTGCGTTTAGGATTTTGCCCTAATATTATTTGTTGTTCAGATACGCGGGTTTACAATGGTGATACAATGGTTTTATTTCGAAAAATGTTTTACAAAAATATTAAAAGAAATTCTTAGTTGAGGAAAGAATTCATGAATACAAAAACAAAAAAAAACTTTAAAATCACATTAGTCAACAGTATTTTTGGCGTCTATAAAATTTAAAATAAAACAAAATTGCACATTCTTTAACTCAACAATTAAACGATGTTTAGTAGAACATTTAAGAAAATATACAAACAAGTACTGCAGTTAAAATTTTAAGTTAATGATATCCTTTCCTTGAAAGACAATCTATACTGTCCTCAGAAGTGAAAAGGGCGTGTCTAAAAAAAATGCGTTTCGAGATAATTGATGTTCTGTTAATGTCAATTTGTTGAAATACCTGTAAAATTGAGATAGAGAAAGTTCTCTTGGGAGATTTTTTTATATGTTTAGAAGCGTAATTTCTTAAACTATCCGATGTCATAAGAATAAGCCCTTTTTGCTTCTGAGGGCAGTATAGTTCCCTACCATTCGTTTATAAAATAAGAGCCCTTTATTGATCCAGAAAAAATAAAACAAAATGTAGTTAAGCTTTGCCACTTTACACTGCATACGCGAATTACTATTTTTGAATTACAAAATATTTTAATTGAAACGACATTCATTATCATTCAACAAACTCAGCGCTGATAACTTCGTAGGAACATATGTATGTACTAAAAAATCTCCTAATTATAAACTTGAACCAACAAGCCGTGATTAATAACTTAACCAACCTACCTCCTATTGCCAAATCATGTTTTTAACGAAACAAAAAAAAAGCGAGGTGAATTCACTACTTGTTGTATGAATAGGTACAACGCAAAGCGAATAGGAAATGCCAAACCTATTAATCAGTATTTATAGATTTCAAAGTATTCGCTGAAAAATGGTTATAAAATTCGTGCTTTAACCAAAATGGCAATTTAAAAAAATGACAACAGTCAACAATGCAATTCCAAAAAAACACAAAATAAAACCTTTTCCAACTTAAGCTTCATACAAAAAAAGTAGTAAAGAATTTTAAGCGAATGAGAAGAAAACTCTTATCGCTAAATAGAAAGAAAGAAAATATGACGAGTGCTAAAATAATAAATAATAAAACAAATATACATATAATAAATTGCAAACAACACTAAATTCTTTGGAAAAATGTATGATAAAAAATAAAAGAAAACATTATGTAAACATTTTGAAAGATTCGGAATGAAATGGAATTATAACAAACACAACGACGACGGCAATGATGAAGGGAAAACAACAAATTGGGGAAAACAGCAAAATCATAAAGAAAATACACATTTAAAGTACATACAACAAACAACGCAATATTAAAATGTGTAATGAAGAAGGTGATAAATAAAATAAACAAAAATTTAAGTCAAAACTATAATTTTAGCGGCAGGAAATTTTGTAAAATTTTAAGAAAATAAATCAAAAATTTTTAAATAAAGAAAAAACAAAAGTAAGCCAACAGAAAAAAATATAGCAAATATGGCCCATTAACAGATACATTTTTTAGAGTCTCTTCGAATTTGAAATTTTTTTTGGGAACATATACAAAAAATTGTGAGTTTGTAATTTATCTCACATTTATCTAAGTGTTTCACTTTAAATTTAGTGAGATTTTTTATTGTCTACCTTTAATTTTGAAGTATAATCTAAATCAGTTTATTTGGAAACAAGAGGAATCATTGATTCAATCACAAGAAAGTTCCGCTAAACTGTTGCAACGAAATGTTTAAAATTCAATTGGTAATTTGAACAAAGCCTTGTTTGTAAATATTTATTTTGTTAATGAATAAGAGCACATACTTAAGAGCCGTCCATAAATTACGTGAGTCAAAATAATGGGGTAGGGGATCCAACAAAATCTCACCAGGGGGGAGGGGGAGTCAACGAAAATCTCACGTCGACTTTTTAATGCAGATAGTATACATTATTATAGCAGATCACATCTAAAAATTTTAAGGAAAGTCTCACGGAAGGGAGGGGGGAGTCCCGTCAGAACTCACTAAATTTCACCAAGGGGAAGTTGGGTCCGAATTTTCAAAAAAACACCTCACGTAATTTATGGACGTCCCCTTAGATGCCTTAACCGTAGACTGAAATAATTGTAATTTTAAAATAAAAAGCCATTGATTTGTATTCTTTTTTTTACAAATGACAACCGTCATCTTTGATTTTTAATTAGCTTGATCAAAAGAAACTCATTTATTTTTTAAGATTAATACCATTATTGTTTTTTTTTTATAAATATTTAGTTAATTTGGATATTTTTATTTTTCAGTAATAAATAAATACCTAAACTTTTTTTTCGGTTTTCAAGAATTTATATACATATTCCTTTTTAAAAAATTGTTGCGTCAAATTTTGGAATTTTATATTTAAATATGTTCAAAATTTACCTTTAGATAAGCACTAAAGCAAAAATCAAAAGGGTGGGCAGTTATTTAAAGAATGACCGATATATGTACATAAGTAGTATGGTTTGTTTTAATTAAAACAATGATTACTATCATTGACCGACAAATATAACATAATTGAAAAATCATAGTAACTTTTAAACTCATATCATAACTAAAAAGCTAAGGAATGAAAACAAGAAGAAAAAATAACAGTTATTTTTAATTAAAAGAAGCAAATATCAATAAAAATGATATAATCGTTATTTATGTATGCCAAAATTACATAGAGGGAAATTCAACTTTCTTCGAGTTATATGTATATTAAAAGCTCTCGAGTATCAAGTTTTGGTTCTACATTAAAACATTTTCTGACACATTGTTACTGTATTGAAATGCCTTCGCCTCAATCTCTCCTTTAGCCGAAGTTTGTGAGACAACTTTATGAACACTTTGTATGATAGAATTTAAATATCTTTAGATATTGACGTTACAGGAAACCGATCGAACGTATGCCAAAATATATTTTTCGTGAAAGTAGAATGGGAGGAATAATTAATTTTTAAACGTGTATAAAATATACCTCAAATAGCGATTTTTGCAATTTACAAATTTTCTGTTTATACATACGTACATACGTACATGTATATAATATTTTAACCTATTTCCGATAAGACGAAATAAAACTCAGTTGAAGAGGACAAGTTTTGTGCAATCGGTTTCTCCTATATTGTTTCAATTAGCTCTTGAAATAGATATTGATATATAATCTTTGCTTAGAATTGATACAGTATTATTATTATTTAATATTTATTTCACAATTAAGAGAATAAAAAGCACTAACGACTTAAGCCTTCGGTCAAAATTTGTATATGGAGGACATTTAACTAAAATTGTTTTAATTTAATTTTTTTACTGCACAGTAAATTTATTGTTTCGAATAATCAAGTCAATAAGTCAAAGAACAAACAAAAAAGTCCTCATTAAAAGAACAGATTTTGTAAAGAAAATACAATTTCAAAGAGGCGCATAGAATACCGAAAAAAAACAAGTGTTTGGATACCAAATGCAACATACATAGGTTAAATTTGTCCGGCTAAATAATATTAAACGTGGACCTCATCAGCATGAGAGGAAAATGACAAAAAAAATATTAATGCCATCAAGACCGGTGTGATCGTTGTTGGCCCTTCCTTCCAACAATAAAGCGGTATAGAATTTATGGAGCAAAATGAACGTGCGCGTGAGTCACACAACATCACACTTTAATGTACGCGCGTTCGCTCATACACAGATACACACCAGTCCATACCAGATAGTAGAACGGCGATAGCGCAAAAGTTTGGGGGAGTATAAATGAAGTAAAGATGTGGTTGCTGTTGTTGGAGAAGTAGAGGCAGAAGAGTATACAAACAAAAATATAAAAAGAAATAATAAGCTCATGCACGATCACTCGTCTTGCTTCAGGGTGGCTGGCGGCTGACAGAAAAAGAAAAAAAATTGCAAACCTTAAATAATGAGTCTTGCAAATCTTGTTTGCTAAAATGTAGATTTCTTTATTATAAGTTTGGGTACAAAAAAAAAATATGTGAAATATTTTTTAAAAATGTAAGCATGGGTTCCATTATAGAACTTATCAAGTATTTCATCTTTTCAATGGGGGGTTATACACTTCTCCTACAACATTGGAAAATATTATTTGCATAATGACACAAAAACTGGCAATCTCTATTCTATTTCGATGACTTAGTTTTTAATTTTACTGACTTTTGGTATATACAGAACAATTAATTTTTTTCTTTTTTGCGTGTGGTTCGTCAGACAAGTTATTGAACGAGTCGAGTATTTATTTATTCACCAAAAATTGACACCCCATTGTAAGAATTTTTCTAGTACTGTAAATTTTATAACGAAAAAATAATAGCAAATTATCCTTAATGAATTTTACATCAGCTTTCATAAGCTGTACATTTTCGGAAACGGATAAATTCAAGGCAGAAAATAAAAATATTAGAAATAGAAGTATTTAAGTTTAAAAGGTATGTTTATAAAGAGCACGTACAAAAAATTTTAGTATGAATAAATATACATTTTGTAAAATACATAACATCGTTTTTGGAAAATGGAAAGCTTATCATAATTACAAGCATCGTATTTTTATTATAAAAATTACTGAACAATTGTTTAATATTAATTCTATTTAATTCGATCAAAAAATGGCGTTTATTTTTATCGAAAAATTATTTAAAATCAAATATAACGATTCATCGAAAAAGCAAGTTTCAGTCAGTTAAAGAGTGGAGAATCAAAAAATAATAATTGTGAAATCTATGTTTCGTTTTCCTTTTGCCACTTTTATATTTTTAGTCCCATTATTTATCAGTTAAATAACAACTTAAAACAAATATTAAAAACGCAACAAATCACATGTTACAACTCAATTTTATGAAAGAATACAAGCCAGAATGAACAAGTCCGAATACTTTTGTAGCATTATCACACTTTGGAACTCATCTGGAATCTAATTACAAAGTTAAAAATTTCCTTAGAATTATGATGAATTGCAAATACAACATTTATAAAATTGGTTTTGATTTTTAAAATAAATAACTTTATATCGTTTATAGTCCAGTCTATAGAGATTTTTGGCTCGTCAGATATGGAGCAATATCGAATCTTAAATGAGTTAAATTCAAAATTCTATATAAAGATTAACGCTTTATTTTGTTCATTGGACTAACTTATAGACGAAAACATTTCTAAGCCTTTGAATAAGCTCCAATACCTAAACTGCTGCAAAACTTAAAATCTATCCCTCTTGGCGACTACAGCATATGTACAGGGTGTTTTTTTTAGAGATATAGAGCTTCGAATTGAAATAAAACACAAGAAAATCATTTTAATGTCCATCAATTTGGCTTTATTGGAAGGATAATTTTATGCCATTAATGTTTAAATATGATTTCGGGCATGTGGCCGGCGCGGCTGGCTCGAATAAAGCCAATTCTACAGGTCCAATTTTGAACCACTTTTTCGAGCATATGGGGCCGTATGTCGGCAATAACGCCACGAATGTTGGCTTCCAAGTCCCCTAACGTTTCTGGTTTGTTGGCGTAGACGAGCGACTTCACATATCCCCAAAGAAAATAATCCAATGGTGTCAAATCACACGATCTTGGTGGCCAATTGACAGGTCCATTCCGCGAAATTATGCGCTCATCGAATGTTTCCTTCAATAAATTGATTGTGACGTGCGCTGTGTGGCATGTAGCGCCGTCTTGTTGGAACCACAACTCATCCACATTCATGCCATCCAATTCGGGAACAAAATAGTCGGTTATCATGGCTCTATACCGGTCTCCATTAACGGTAACTGACTCTCCAACATTATTTCGGAAGAAGTATGGCCCAATGACTCCACCAGCCCATAGAGCACACCAAACAGTCAGTTTTCGTGGATGTAATGGCGTCTCAAGGGTCTCATGTGGATTCTCTTCACTCCAAATGCGGCAATTTTGCTTGTTGACGTAGCCATTCAACCAAAAATGAGCCTCATCACTGAACAAAATTTTGCGATGAAAATCAGCATCGAGATCAATCTCATTTTCGGCCCATACACCAAAATCACGACGCATTGCATGGTCTCGCGGCTTTAATTCTTGCACAAGCTGGATCTTGTAAGGTCGCAAGCCAAGATCTTTGCGCAAAATCTTCCATAAAGTTGATGGAAAAAGCTCCAATTGCTGTGCACGGTGGCGAATCGATTCATTCGGGTCCTCTTCAATATTTTGCTCTACAGCGCAATTGTTTCTTCGGTGCGCACTGTTCGACGTCTCTGCGGATGCGTATTATCACATAGAGTAAACGTAGTGCAATAACGACCCATGGTTAACCGAATTAATTGCTCTGATGGACGATTATGTCGACCATAAAATGGACGGAGCTTGCGGTAAACTTCGCGAACTGAACCATTATTTTCGAAATAAATTTGCACGATTTGCAAGCGTTGTTCTTTTGTCAACCTGTTCATGATGAAATGGCAAACCAAACTGAACATAAATGACATTAGAGTTGCCAGATTTGACCATAAAATGCCAGTTTTATCTCTATTCGAAAAACAAACCTCTAAAAAAAACACCCTTTATTTCGGCATATTGACAATTTCATATAATAGTACATTAAGGTGAATATAGTGAAATTAGCAAAGGATTTGAGCTATGAAACAAGAAACACCAAAGCTCTGCTTGCGCAGAGATCATGGATTTTTGCCTTATGCACATACATATGGTATGGGCTTAAAAAATAGAGGTAACATTTTTTTCGATAATTCCTTATATGTACATAAGGAAAATCGAAAAAAAAATTAAAAAAAGAATGATTTTAAATAAGAAAAAATATAATTTTCTTCATTTTTTTTTTTCAAACTCCAAAAAATTAATATATTGCAGCTCTGGTAGCAACCCTAGGAATATTTTTTTAATGAGGATATACTCGATTATGAATAAATTTTCGAATTTCGATTGTTCCTGAAGAATTCTAGAACATGACAATTATTAGAACATGTCTAATGCACAAACATATTTTCAGTAAAAATTTGTCAAAGTAAGAGAGTATATTAAGCAGATATTAATGTTAAACTATACAGCAAAGTCTTTTAATAAAATAAACTTTGCCTGATATCTGTTATATAAAATTGAATGCAACATGAACGTTTGCCCTTTATACGTTTCCAGAAGCATTAATCGATCTTATACTCATAGATTTTCGAATATCCGTGGGCTTTCAGAGGAGATCACAAGCGCTATGGGTTCGGCAGTTAAAGGACAAATAACTAATTGAGCCTCCCACTTCCAATACAAAAAAACAAAGAAACAGCTAAAAAGCTATATCCAACAAAATCTGGTTGAGAGAATACATTAATAGTGTCACTAGCTTGAATTTATTTAACTCCACAACCCCTATAAAGTGAGCAGTTTCAACAAAAAAATTCTAAAATGTTTCGAGACAAAAAATCTGTATTGCTTTTTATCCAATGATTTTATTGTAAAATTCAAAAGATAATTTAGAAAGATAAGATACAGCTGTAGCCTACTAATTAGAAACACTGCTTCTTCCAGGGGTTTTTTTCTTGTCTCTGGCCAAAATGTTTTTTTATATCGTGGATATTTAACACTTAATACTTATTCTATTTCTATTAGTCAAAAAATGTCCCATTGTTGCACAATACTTTTATTTTTAACAAAAAGAAATGTAATTCTTAGTCGTCCAAAGTCCGATTTCATTATCGTAGCTTACTAGAAATCCATTAAGTGTTAAGTCCTTATTCTTTGATAAGTCTCCATTCAATTTATGAAATAAATATTTTGGAATACGAAGATTTGTCAGCAAGAATGAAAATGGTGAAGAAATCTAAACCAGATATGAGAAAATATATAATTAAGCCTCTAAAGTTGAAAATTGTGATTCAAGTCTGATAATTGGGCTGGATAGTCAAGTCAGTCAGACACCACCTTCATTTTAACCAACGTCGTTGTATAGTTTGGGTTATCATCAAATCAAATTAAAGCAGCATTTTATATAAAAAAAAGAACAAAGTGCCTTCAACGGAAAGTTGGCGTTGGTAAATTTCACTTGCTCAGAAAGTCACCATATTCGCAATATCTGCCATATTTATTTATAATATTATAGTCCGGTAGATGGCCTCACAAAGCATGTATCATTTGCACACTTTTTTAACATGCCTATTTATAGTCGAGGAGAAAAAAATATATTCGCCTTAATTTTGTAAGTCGTCGACGACTCTCGTCTCGATTTGCTGTCGTCTTCGCTTCGTCTCAGTTTTGGTATCGTGTAACAAAAGCGAGACGGCTAAAAAAAAGTCGATAATTCGAATTGAGAAAAATATCATCTTTGATTTTGCTAACGTCAAATAATTTAAATAATTAAAATACTTTGCTTTGAACTGGTTTTATGCCTAGATGTTATTGGCGTGGTTTTGGTTTTGTTTGGATTTTGTGGCCTTGTTTCAATGTTTTCTTGTTCTGCTTTAGAATCAAGAACAATTTCTTCACTTATTTCTACAGGCAATGGGACCACGCCGCAACACATTCCAGTTGGATTCATAACTTTTTTGAAGCTAGAAATATTGACAACCATCTCTTCAAGAGGACATAGTGTATATTTATTGAAAACTCCACCACCAGTGGCTCTGTTTTCTTTGCTGTTATCAATGACTTTTTTTTTGTTTTGAATTTGAAATCTTTCCAAACCTTTTTGAAAAAATAAGGAAAGCAGTTCTATTTTAGTTTTTTAATGCTTAAACTTTTAAATTTTACCTTTCGCCAATCATCACCACCGCGAATGGGCGGCCCCATGCTATTTAGTATATTGGCAACAGACTGCTATTCTTTCTTAAAATCGACGGTAATGAGTTTTTTAAATCCCTTTGCTAGGCCAATATTTGCCTGTATCAACTCGACCAACTTGGCAAACTTGTTTTGAGATGTGCATTTCATTTTTGTTATATAAAATACAAAATTTCTACAAAAAAAATTCAAATTCATACGAACGAACGATCGTCGTCTGTAAAAACTTAGGCGACATTTAATCAACGAAAGCGTGAGTCGCTTTCGTCAAAAGGCGGCTTCGTAAATACCAAAAATAGGCGAAGATTTCGATAGTTATGGAAAGTCGACTTAGACGATGCCGACTTACAAAATAAGGGTGATTATGTTTTTCAATAAGTTTGATGCTTCTTTTTATACAGCGTCAACATATAAACGCAATCAAATCTTTTCCCAACAAGTTTTTTTTTCACCAAAAATCAAAGTTTTTTCTCATATGAAATTATAAAAACGGAGTTTATGATCGAATTCAAGTCATATTTGAAACAGCGTTTTTTAATCAAAAACCTAGCAGACTGATCCGCCTTCATGTTTTACCGTCGGCTGGATAGCTTTTGAATTCACGCACGTTGTATGTACCGAGAACCATCTGGGCCTATGCGTCTAATTTTTGTTTCATCACTCTACACTATGTGCTTCCCCTTATTAGTAGTCCAATTTATGTGAGACCGTTCTTTCCGTTGTTTCACGGGGCTGTTTTTTTCTTGGCACGTTTTTGTCGTTTTAAAAGTGTTGAAGTGTTTAGTAGCACCTTAAACTTTCTTAACTGAGATACCAAAATGGGTGACAATTACTCTGTATGACATTTTGAAGTGTTCGAGTTGCTGGGTCACAACTTCGTGGTTTTCCTATTTCAAGAGTATCTGAACCCCAGTAATTAGCTACTCCACAGCTGAGGTTTTTGTCTGATTAATAACTTCCCAGTAAAATCAATTCAAGGTCCAAAAATTTACTACTGACTTGAACACAACTTATTGTTTCTAATTAGATGGCCAGCCAAATTATGCACTTCTCTTAATCACATCTCACATCAGCCAAAGGTCACTTCTTCAATAAAACCAACAACAAACACATAAACCGCAAAAGGGTACATGTATAATAACAAGAACAACAAATGCAACAGCCGTTGCATGAAAATTTTTTTTTAAATGTAGTAAAAGCCAAGAGAACAAACTGTTTCTACTTAGTTGTCCACGGCTGTAAATACGCATATTAGAAAATCACGGATATAAGGAAATTTTTTTATGACGCTACTATCTTTCCGGACTTTTAACTATAGCCGAGTTCACTCTTTTGTACACAAGCGTACTTTTCCGCACATTTGTAATCAATATAATCTCCATAGCTCGTCCAGATTTTGTGGGGTTATTTGACTCATAGGTATTTTTTTTTAAATGATCCAAAAATTTTCAATGGGGTTTATATCTGGTGACTGTTGGCTAATCCAAGCACGTAATATTTCAGTCTCGAATCCATTTCATTGTAGTTTTAGCCATAAACTTTAGGTCATTACCCTGCAAAATTATGGTATCGCCTTATTCGCAGCCGAATTTTTCCGGACTGGGCAAGTATGAGTCCTCTAGAAGATTAAAATAATCCTGAGCTTCTATTATTCCATTCTTTTTACGAAGAACTTTCCGTTTATTATAGTGAAAACAGCCCCATATCACCAAGGAGCCACCGCCAAACTTTAAGGTCTCATGTATACCTATGAGTCAAATAACCCCATAAGGTCTGGACAAACTGTGGAAGGTCGCCAATGAACAGCGGTCCGTGATCAGAAATCAAATACTAGACAAAGACAAATTGATAGCGAGTATGCCTAAGAAAATACAGCTCACCACTAAAGCCACATAAAATATTAAAAAATTATTGAATGTTTTTATTAGTTTAAGTCACAAAACTGTTCACTAAAAAAAGTATAAAAATAACTACCCGTGTTAATCAAATTGTGAAATATTTTAGTTTTTATTTTTTTAGCTAGCATAAAGCATTTGCAAGTCTTTTGCAAACCTTTTTTTTAAAAACCAACTTTACAAAAAAAAATACAGCCTTAAAACTAGAAACATATATTTTTTTTTTTAACAGTTTAGTGGCTCACAGTACCTGAAATATCTATAAAGCTCCGACCCTTCTTTCGCATTTTAACAAAGAATTCATCTTCATATTTTCAATATTCAAAATAAAAACATCAGCAAGAGAATACCGTTACCTTAATATAGAAAGGCCCTAACTAACATTTTTTCAAAATCGAGTTTTTTTATTGATTTCGGTAGGTCACCCACTAATACACCATTAACAAAAAAATGTATATGCTCCGATTGCAAATAAAGCAATTTCAAGCAAATAAAAAAGAGCCATAACTCACTTTAACTCACAAAACTTTAATTTTTATCAAGTTTTTTCGTTCTCCTGAAAAGTAACAAAAATGGTAGATAGGGCCTTTCTATATTAAGGTAACTTACATAGTTATGAAATACAAACAAATGACCTCAGTTGTTAGTGTACTTTTAACTAGCACAAGATCCCTTAGCTTGCGTATAATCGTAACTTTGGGCAGCATTATAGGTAATATATAATGTTGTTGAGTGTAATTTGGGTGTAGATGTGCTAAAGTACACTTCTTACACCGAATATTGAACACCATTCTTGCATTTTGTTGGTGAGTGTAACTTCGGTGTAGATTTTATACACTAATTTCACTAAAGGTTAAACACTAATAGTTTGGCTATAAGAGAAAATTTGCTATAAAACAGTGGACGAGTATATAAATAACGCAAAGTTTGCAGAGTGAGTGAAGTGTGATGCTAGAACTCTTGTCATAAAGCGCTTTTGAACCGTTTTTGTCGCGTCCAGATTTTTTTTTATTTTTTAAGTGAAACTTCTTTTGCACTGGTGTTATTTGAAATTAGGTGTGTATAATGAAACGCAAAAAGCGACACTATTTTTTTAGCCGTACTTTCACTTAGTATAGTTTTTTACTCGATGGCAAGGCTTGGTTTACGGGATCTAGAATAGCTACAGCAATAAATGTTAAGTCAAATTAAAGTACTCATCGAGCAGAGTGCCCGTAAAATATTAGCTTCGTGATCGGTTAAGCAATAGCTGAAGTATATGTTAGGAAAGGATTTTAAATTTTTTAATTAAAATAAAAAAAATTGAACTAGACATGAGTCAGTGTTCGCACAGGTTGGACAAGTCAGTTGAAAATCAAAAAAATAGAAAGCCGTACAACATAAACGTCATCCGGCTGTTTCTAGAGTTCACATGATTCGGCATTGTTCTTGGACAGCATGAGGGGACCAAATGAACAGGCCTATTGGCATTCATCATGATGTGCTCAAATAAAATTCCCGGCAAATAAAAAATAGCATCCCTGGTTTTGTTTATTCTTGCTGTCCCCCCAAACAAAACGTCATTTCTTTTGACGAATGACAGCATACGAATATTTTTCCACTGATGAACGCATCAAAATCGAAAGAAAGAGAAACGAGGTAAGGCCGAAGAGGGAAAATAGTCAAGAAATGCAAAATATGACTGACGTACGGAAAAAGCAAATGCGAAAAAATCTGATATATTACTATGACGGATCAAAATCAAAAATGCAATAAAAACAAATGAAATTAAAAATAGCGAAGGAAACGAAAATAAGTTAGATTTTCTCAAAATTAAACGCAATTTTTGGCTGATTGGAGAAATCGCCAAGGCTTGATGGCAACGAGAAATTAATAGGGCAAGATGTGATTTTAAATAACGATAAAAGGATGAATTGCAAAGTGAGGTAGGGCGGTTTGGTTTCCATAAATTTCTCCACTCACTTGAGACAAATTATATTGCATACACTTACCTGTTTGCCATCGACTTCGATGTCTGCGACATAGTTCTCGAAGACTGTTGGAACGTAGACTTCGGGGAATTGATCTTTGCTAAACACAATCAGTAGACAAGTTTTACCACAGGCACCGTCACCGACAATCACCAACTTCTTGCGAATCGTCGTCATTTCTGCGGCAAAACAATGTGGAAACGAACAAAGATGTTAACAGCGCACACAACAGCACCAGCGGAGTGCCAGGAAGCAAAACAAAACGCCAAAATTATGAAAGAAAAAATTAAAAAAAAAATTATGTGAAATTTATGTTTTTGCCTTTAATATTAAACACAATTTCAAAAGCAAGTACTATTCATCCGAATAAATTTCACTACGGCAACTTCCGTGGGCTACGCTTACTCTGCCGACACGGCAGTAACTCTGCTAATGCACGTAGCTTCTCAAATTGAATTGGTATTGAAATTTAAAGTACGTGCTTTTATTATTCAACTTTAATATTATTTAAGATTTATTTTTCCAATTTGTGGAAAATTTTCTTTTTTTTACGAGTTTTTTTCCCCAAATCAACATTGTCGTTTTTCACTTACAATTTTTTTTTCGCTCGATCACTCGCCACAAGAAAATTTTACTTTATTTCTTCGCAGAAATAAATGGCACAATTGTACAATAAATAAAAAAATTTAGCTCGTAACGCGTTTCACTCGGTTTTAGTTTATCACCGTGTAAAAAAGTTATTATTTTTCAATTAAAAATGTGAAATTCTTTTGTAAAATTTTTTTCTTCCTTCTTTCTAAATTGAATTTTCTTTCTCATGGAAGAAGTTTCTTCGGTACAGCGATGATGAACAACGCCTTTAATTTTTTTTATATGACTGTGCCAGCCGACGACAACAGCGAGAAGACGACGACGATGATGTTATTACGAAGACGTATCCGCAGCAAGACGAACGTATGAAAGGGACCAACGCTTTGCTATTCATTGTTCGATCCATTGGTAAGAGGGAAGTACATATAGTAGCGATTTTTGAAATGGCGGCACTGTATGACGGACTTTCCGTGAGCTGTGTTGAGTTGGTGCAAAACATTTGTTTAAATGACAGCAAATACTTAAACATAGCTTCCTTCACTTAGGGTCCACGCAAACATTTAAAACTAATTGCCCAACCCTTGGCTACGCAACCACAACGCATATACATTCAGAGAAACATCCTTACAGGAACACTTTGAGTCAGATGATAAAGCCCAATTTCCATGTGATCTTATCTTATCAAATATCAGGGAGGACATCACATGCTATTAAGATAGCAAATGTATGCTATTCACTCTCGCATTCTCCAAGCGCATTGGGTTCTGTTCGCATGCTTTCTCTTTCTTACAAAAATTTGTTTTGATATCCCTGATATGGGATAAAATAAGATCACATGGAAATTGGGCTTAAGTCATCTGATAAACAGCTCTGATGGAAATTTCGGTTAGAAGTTTCTGAAGTGAAAAATCTGATATATGCTTTTTACACACACCGAATTTGAGCGTCGACGTATGACTTCGGAGTAGATTTTTGTTGTGTAAATGCGACATACGTCGGAGTGGTAGTTCGGTACTTCTACGTCGACGTGGTGAGTCGATGCACAAGTTCGCTGTTGTGTAAATGGAGATTTGAGCGTCGACGTTCGAATGTCAAAAATGCTTATATTAATGTGTTAGTAAAATAAATGTTTAAAACAGCATTAAGCTAAAATAAATCTTAAAATTTAACAAAAATAAGTTTTAAAATACGAAAACAAAAGAACAATAAGAGAAAACATCTATCAATATTGATTTTTCTTCTTAATCTTAGACTACGTCGCAGCAAAGTATTTTGTTGTTGTTCGTTTAGTCATCAAAGAATGACATTTGAACGTCGACGTATCTGTGTGTAAATGCCTGAATAAGATCGAACTTGTGAGTCGGTGTTGCAAGTCGACGCTGCGTTTAAACAAGGTAATAGAAACTTTTATGTACATATGACTTGACATCCTTTTCTATCACAAGTTTTAGGTTTCATCAAACATTCGGTTGTCTCGATTATTCTAATCAGTCATGAATGCATTTTTTTTTGTCGTGGCTGATAAGTGAGAGCGTTTCTCAATAGTCAGATATGACGTAAACATAAGTCAGAACCAGTGTTGGCATGTTTCAAATGTCGCGCGACACTTACGGCCTTCGAACCTTTGTAACACAGCTTGAGTTTGTGACAAAGACAAATTCTTAAGTTCGTACTAAGAAAAATTATTTATTCATAACTTGATTTAGATCATCAAATTCTTTGTCAAACATATTCAAATTTTCATCAAATTACATATAATTTTTTGTTCGTCAAATTGTTTCACAGACAATTTTAGTAGTTGTGAAAACGAGTTGATCTGAAGTTTGCGACTTTTGTGGCATTTCTGATATTTACGACAATTTACGACGTGTGACCGTCGTAAACCTAAAAATCCTTGTGACATGCCAACACTGGTCAGAACTGATGGAAAATTCCATATCGATTGACTTGAAATCCCATCATCTATGACCAAAATACAAAGTTTGTTTTTGGTTGAAATTTGTCAGTATTGACCAAAAAAGAGGTGATGGCTGATGTAAAAACCCATCATTACTGATTAAAACCAAATTTTTATATGTATTTTAAAACTTTTAATGATAACCCTCATATGAACATAACATTAGAAACATCCCTACAAGAACACTGACAGTCAGATGATAGGTCATCTGGTAGACAGTTCTGGTGGAAATTTCGGTCAGAAGTTTCTAACAGTTTCTTATGGAAACTTTTGTATACATGTGATTTGACATCCTTTTCTATCACATCAAGTTTTAGGTTTCATTAAACATTCAGCTGTCTCGATTATTCTAATCAGTCATGACTACATTTTTTGTCATTGCTGATACTAGGCGTGTTTTTTTTGACGCGGCTAAACCGTTAAACCGCTGACGCGGCTACCCTCTAAAAAAAATCTTTGTATGAGAATGACAGTTCATTCATACTCATCGCCGACTAATTTCTCATATAAAAATAATTTTTAAGCGGATAGCTGCGTCAAAAAAAACACGCCTACTATACTGATACTGATGACTGCATTTTTATTTTTGTCGTGGCTGATAAGTGAGACCGTTTCTAAATAGTCAGATATGACGTAAATGTAAGTCAGAACTGATGGAAAATTCCATATCGTTTGACTTAAAATCCCATTGTATATGACCTTAATACAAAGATTGGTTTTGGTTGAAATTCGTCAGTATTTACCAAATGTAAGAAAAATGTAAGACTTATATATATTGTTGTTATGGCGTACATCGGAAGTCATTCCTGATATCTTGCAAAATATTTTTAATTTTATTTCGTATAAAATTTATTTTTCATTCAAATTTTCAATTGGAAAAATATTCGATTTGTACTTCCACCCCGCGCCTCCACCTCCAAACACTTATTGTATTGTCCAAGATCATCAACACTTCCTCCTCTCTCCGACCGACGGTCCCCTCTTCTAGGCATTTACCTAATATTTACATATGTTTCAGTTATGTTTAAAATTAATAAATTTGATTATTAAGGATTCAGTATATTTTTTTATTACTAAAATTATTGGATAGAGCAAAATAAGTATGTATAAAGGAGTTTTTGTTTACTTTTTAGCTTGTTAATTCTCGCTAGAGAATTATGGCACTGACATAATTTTGGAGTCGTCGTGACATAATATTTTTCAGGTTAATGGCAACGCTGGTCATTTCTTGTAAAAAAATACCTCGACTCAAAAATAAAATTTTCAAATTCAAATATTATTTCAAACCAAAACTATCCCCATTTAAAATTCAAAGCAAATCAAAAATAAAATTTAATATACATGGTGTGCCATATTATAAGACCCAATGCGGAAATTTGCATATAACAACATTTATATTGCTACTAGCATTACCATGTGCGCATCGCCTCACCTCAGCCGTGGTGTAGATTCGATGTGCGGTCTGCGGACCACCCTTAGTATGCACCCTAAATAAAATTTTTACAACCTAAGCAGTGCCTCTTAATATAAAAACCACGTGATATAAATTTCATGAGAATCGATTAAGCGGTCTTCGAGAAAATGATATTTAAAAATATTTTTGTACGTGGGCAACCCTAAGCTATGCCTCTTAACATAAGAGCTACGTGGTGTAAATTCGGAGTGAATCGACTAACCTGTCTTCGTGAAAATGATATTTAAAAATATTTGTGTTTGAGGGTCACCCTAAGTATGCACCCTAAATAAAAAATTTTTTTGACCTTATATGTGCTTAATACAGAAGCCATGTGGTGTAAATTCCATGAGAATCGATTTTGCGGTCTTCGAGTAAATGATATTTAAAAATATTTTTGTGTGAGGGCCACCCTAAATAACAGTTTTGTATCCTTAGCCTCTTAACATAAGAGCTACGTGGTGTAAATTCGGTGTGAATCGACCAAACTGTCTTTGTGAAAATGATATTTCAAAATATTTTTGTGTGAGGGCCATCCTAAGTATGCACCATAAATAAAAACATATGGTGTAAATTTCATGAGAATCGATTTAGCGGTCTTCGATAAAATAATATTTAAAAATATTTTTCTGTGAGGGCCACCCTAAATAAAATATTTGTAGCCTAAGCCATGCTTCTTAACATAAGAGATACGTAGTGTAAATTCGGCGTAAATCGATTAACTTGTCTTCGTGAAAATGATATTTAAAAATATTTTTGTTTGACGGTCACCCTAAGTATGCACCCTAAATAAATTTTTTTTAAGCTTATCTGTGCTTCTTAATATAAAAACCACGTGGTGTAAATTTCATGATAATCGATTAAACGGTCTTCGAGAAAATGATATTTAAAAAATATTTTTGTGTTAGAGCCACCCTAAATAAAAGTTTTGTATTGCTACGATGAGAGCTGCTATTATCTATGGTATGCTATCTGCGCAAACTTTTACCACTTCCTGAACATGTGCACTATGATACCTGACGTCAATCAGCTTCTCTATTGGATACTGTTTTGTTGTTATTGCCAATTTACTGACCTCGTGTTTCATGAGCTCCCATATTGGGCTCATTTCTGACGAATCACCAAACCAGTCCAACACAGTGATGTTTTTATCAGTTAAAAACTTGGTGACTGTTTTGGTTTATGGTAAAGAATTCCATCGTGCATAAAATTGGTTCCTCTCCATCACGTTAAAAAAGTTTAATTTATTCCCTTTAAAATGGTGTGTAACGAGTTGCAAATTTTTTTATTTATACCCTTTTAGATTTCGATTTTAATCGTTAGGGCTCAAAACTATCGATAGTAGGGGATGTTGAAAAACATCGATGAACATCAATATTAATCGATTTTTCCCCAGCCCTAGTTAAAACGGTTTGTTATTTCTTCTGCTATTCAAGTCACACGTTTTCTTCATTTTTAAATATTTTTGTTAAATACATATCTATGGACTAAATTTTGTGATAAATTAATGTAAGATGGAAAAGAAAAAACAAGCAAATGCAAAATCAAAAATTGATGAAGCAGAAAAACTGAGAAGACGGCTGCAAAGTCTATTTGACAAAAACAATACCAATTCGAAAAATAAAAGGCCGGAATTAAAATCTATGTCAAGTGATGAAGGAGCGGTGGATAAACAAGTTGTTGGCAATAAATCAAAATCAAAAGAAAATAACAAAAGCCCAACTCAACGGGGGTCAATGAGAGTTAATGGAGAAGGTCCAAGCCAAGTACGCCCTGGAAAGAAAAACACAAAGGCCAAAAACCAAAATTTAAAGGGTCCACTGAAACTCAATCAGCAAGAAAAAGAACTCTGTAGCAAGAAAGTTACAAACAATGTCAAAACGACAACTAACCATCCACAGTTTAATGGAGCTGGTGAAAAAAATGTCAAGCCACAAAATAAAACTGCACCGAAATTGCATGGTGGCAATAAATTATCCTCTAAGGAAAGCACAAAAGCATCAACAAAACCACTGAAGCAGCAAAAAGCCAGTAACAAACAGGTGAATTTCAATAAACGCAAGGCACCGCTAGCAGAAGCTCTGACAATAAAAAAGAAAAAAACTAAGCTAACGCCATTTCAGGAGGTGCACAATTTAGACACTTCAGATGAGGAGGTAGATCAACGTTCTGGTAGTTCAGCTGCATCTAGCGATGACGATGATTCTCCTTCATCATCTATGCATGACCTCAGTAATTTGCCCGGTTTTGTAGGCTACTCGCGCCTTGATAAACATGGTGACAATGATAAAGTGTATGAAGACAATGTGAGATACTTTAGTTCGCAACAAAGGAATACTTATGATGAATCCTGCAGCGAAGATGACTATAGCTTTGATGGCTCGGATGAAGGGGAGGAGGAGGAGGAAGAAATCTATTCTGATGATGATGAAGATGATTATGAGGAGGAAGAAGACAGTTACGATTACTCGTCTGATATGGATATTCTTAGTACAGAATCCGATGACATAGATTATCAATTGCCAGAGGATGTTCCTGAAGACCTAATTATACACCAAGGTATTTAGGAGTTTATAGTGCAAAAGTACGCAAATTTATTTCTCTTTTAGGTACCGCTGTGAAACGTAACATGGAATCCACCGAAAATATTACTTTTGATAGGGACAATGAAAATATGCAGGTTATTGAGCTGAATTTGTCTGTTAAAACTGTTGAACAGCCAAAAGCTTACGAAAGAGCGGAACTAATAAAATTAAGCAAAACAGTGCAGAAAAGTAAACTGACGCTTACAAACCCTCAAGTTGTAAGAAAACCCCGAAACGGTGGTGTAGATGATGAAGCAATCAGTAACGGTGCAGAGTGTCCACAATTAGTACCCATTGTAGATGAAGATTTATGCCAGCTGTTCAGCAAAACGTTGGTCCAAGATATGGTCGAGTCATTAGGTAGTGATTATGAAGAGGTAACAGATTCAGATGATGTTTCCTTCAATGAGGAGGATGTCAATGTTAAATATTTGCCAGATCAGGTATGGGCCAACATTGATGACGAAGAGGATGAGTTTAGCGATGAGGCTTCAAGTGTAACACCAGTTCAAATGGAAGCAGATGTGATAGTCGCCGAAGATATCTCATGTGTTAAGAGCTTCAGTGATAACAATGAAAATTATGAGAGCAATGCAGCCGATATTTTACTCTCTGAAAAACTGTCTAAAGATTTGAAAGCGCCTTTTAAAGGTGCAATAATAACAGCAAATGTTGGAAATAAATTGACGGAAAAAATATCAATAGAAAATACATCCCAAAATTTTGAGGTAAAAATTACTCAAAATGCAGCTTTTCAAGAAAACACTCTGTCCCAATTACAACCAGAGTTAGATCAGATCCAATCTAATCTTTCAACTCAAAACAGTTCCGAATTAAATGGCAACACATCTTCCACTGATACTCCATCACGTTCTGTCTTTTGCAATGCCGTCGACTCTAATCATGTTCTGGTACAGCTACGCGATCCAATTTATATATATGGCACCGTAAAGCTAATTTTAATTGCTGGTTCAATCGAAATTAATGGATATACACCATGTCCGGGAGAAGAACTAGAAATTTTTTCTCCACGTGGCCTATCTACAGTTGAAATCAATCCGAAACCACAGACAAATACTACACAGGCACCCATTGCCGTTGAGCTTAAACGCCTCCAATCGTATTTTGTTAAAGCAGAGTTACAAAAGATTTCTGAAACTTATAAGCTGCAAGAAAATGCGCTCATCATATTGAAACGCAATGAGCAACGCAAACAACTTACAAATAATTTTAAAAAATACATGAGTGAGAATCTTTTTCCTAATATGAATTCTATACAGATGGAACGTCCACATTATGCTAGCGAATTTCTGTTACATTGTATCGTCAATACACAAAGCGATAAAACGCTGCGAATACCAGCACAATGGTCAGCATTAAAATTGGAAGCTCAATCCCGTCTCATGATTATAGGCGGTAAAGCGGTAGGCAAGTCGACATTGCTGCGCTACCTAGTTAATCGAAATTTGGCACAGTATCCTGGCATACTGCTCGTTGATTTGGATATTGGACAGCCAGAACTTTTTGTACCGCAAACTATAAGTGCAACCTTGTTAACAAAACCGTTGCTTGGTCCAGGCTTTATGTTGAATTTGCAACCAGCTCAAGCATTTGCCATTGGACACTCCAATATTGTGCTATGTCCGCATTTATATTTACACGCAGTTAAGCAGCTGTTGCACTGGTGCCATACGCAAGCGCAATATTCACATTTGCCATGGCTCATTAACACTATGGGTTACAATAAGGGCTTTGGTGCTGAATTAGTTGCTGTTGTATGTGAGCTGCTTCCACTTACCGATTTAGTGCAATTGCAAAGCAACAAAGATATTAATAATTTTGATTATTTAATGGAACCTCATGTTGCAGCAGCGCTGCCTCGAAATATATTTAGTAGTGTTGAGTTTCATACTAACGCTGAAGCACGATTAGCTTCTTATGCTTATCGTCTGCATGTCATAAATTCCGCCGTTTTACAAGAGAGTCGCTATCAACGTGAATGGGATATGAGTGCGAAGGATCTGCGTTATGCCATAATGTTGTCACGTCTTAGTGATATACTTGTTAGCAGTGGCAACGCTGAATGGCTAACAGACTGCAGACCACTTAGGTAACTTAATTTAATTACTAGCGTTGCACTGGTCCAATGTTTTTATAATTTTTCTAATAGCACATCTCTAGATAGTCTAAAAATTGTAAATTTACTTGCTGGTGAATATACACGAGAGCAGCTACTAAAGGCTATAGAAGCGAATTTGGTTTACCTTTGCCACAAGGAAGAAAACTCAGATCTTTTAAAATGTCTAGGAATTGGTATGTATTTCATATATAAGACAATTTCAAAATTATGTGACAAAAATCATACCTCAATGGTATAAGTTTTTAAGCTTCTGAGGCTACACTTATAGCTCGTCTTCAACGACATGAAGAAGACAAATTTCAAATGTTTGAAGGTAGATTAACGGTTAAAATCTTATTTTTCAGGTATTGTACGTGCTATTGACCACCATGTAAATCAAATCTATCTACTACCAGCTGCGGCTCACACCATAATGTCTGATGTTAATTGTCTTGCTATTGGTGAAATGCCTTTGCCCACATCGATGTTTACAAATCAAGGGCCTAAAGTAAAGAATATAGCACCTTTTGTTTATAATACAGTAGCTGCTAATACTTCGAAGTCAATTAAACAAATCTATCATCGTTCAGCAACGTTCTTGGGTGGTAAACAAAAAACTTAATTTTAAGTTTCGTAAATTTAATTTATAATTAAAGATGAAGTTAACTATTTTGTTTTTGTTAAAGAATTAAAGAACTGCAAATTATAACTTTTTGTATTCAGTACCAAGTATTTTCTTTTATTCCTTATATGCGTTGCGTACAAATTTGCCTTTTTCTACCTCTAATGTGATAACACATGTCGCCCCTTAAGTAACCTTTGCATTAAAACACGTCGTCCCTCTGTTGTTGACATACGTTTTTCCCAGCCATGCACGTTTATGCGCTTTACTTCGCGGGGCTTAGGAAAGTGGCAGCGTACTTTAGTCTTAATTATATCACGATTGAATATGTGCGCCTCACGCGAGATCATCAGCTGCGCAGTGCCAAAAGCAGCCGTCACTGTTCTACAAATAAATTATGGAATGAATAATTTATGCGTATTTTTCAATCATTTAAGTAAACGAACCTTTGCAATATATTTTTAAACATATTTTCTTACAGCTTTTTATTTTCCACTTCAGCAGTTCCTCACTAGATTTTTACGAATTTAATAACAGCTGATCGTTGTCATTTTAGGTGATGTTCACTAAGACTAGATGGCCAATTTTCATTAGGGACTGCGCACACATGCAAAATTTCTGCAATTGAGTGCCAACTAAATGTTTAAACAGAATTGAGACGTGCAATATCGTTCAGATTTTTCGTATACGTTTGTAGTGAGTACAAAACTGACACTACAAAATTTATCGCAGAGAAACAGAAGAAATTGTGTTTTTTTATGCGATTTGACACAGAAGAAAAATCGCACGTGCCAATTCTGTTAAGACATTAACCTTAACCAAAATAGACGTGACGAGACGATAGCAATTGAACGAACGTTTGCACTCGTTTCGTCTGTTTTGACATTTAACCCAAAATGTTACGCTAGCCAACGAGTCGAAAAAGCTGTTATGACGAGTAGCAACGTATTGAAGTTCGGTTCTTACGGAACAACACGTCTCGTCAAAATGTTTCGTTCACTTTCGATCAATTACGTAGGTTCATTTTGGCTATCAACATTGGTTTACATACACTCGAACTTACTCGTTACGTCTCGTCACGTCTATTTTGGCTCAGGCCAACTATGGCATGCATGGGCTAGCTGAACGACTGTCAAATTTTAACGAAAAGCCTGTCAGATGCATAATGATCTTTTTAGTGTAGGGTTACCAGATCCCCTGCCTACAAAAGTAGTGCACGTGAAAAAATTTAAGTTTTCAAATAAAAAACAAAAATTTTTTGATTTCCATAAAAGTATGTAATTTCACCCAAAAGTAGTCCACTTCAAGTGAAAAGTAGTAGAATATGTCATCTGGTAACCATAGCTGGGCACCGTTAATCAAATAGTTAACTTCGTTAATCGCTAATCCCTTACTAAAAAAGTCAACTTTGTTAAACGTTAGAGCGTTAAATTTCGAAAGACCTAACGAAAGTTAACTTTAATCGTTAATCCGTTAACACATGATAAAAATTGATTTCTTATATCGTTGCGTTAGTGATCTTCTTATAAAAACTGTTGGTTTTGCAAGTTAACAGGTTAGGAACAAAAAAAAAAAATGCGTGTATAATTGGAGTATGTAATTTAGTCATCTGGCATAATGTAGATATTCCCTATAATGAACATTATATCTCGAAGTTTTCGTCTGAAAGCGAGACTCGTTTCGGCGTTAAAATATCATTTCCCGTGGAAAAAAGATTTTCAACTGCAGCGCTTGAGGGTATAGCAGTATTATATTTAATAAAAAGATTTATTAATATCTATTCCCCGAAGAATGCCGCATCATTAAACAAATCTTTTGATTTCATGGCTAGCCACTTTCGACGTGATTTTGAGCTTTACTGTTTAAAGATTTGTGGCTCTTAGGTTTTTTTTTAGACTGAGAGACAGAATTGAAAGATTCTTTCTCATCAGCGTCGTTGTTACTCGCGTTGCTGCTTCCGCCACTTGAACTATCTTTGTTCTTCGAACTTTCCGCAGCTCTTGTCGTAACGCCTCTTCTACCTTTTTTTTTCATGCATTTTTTCACTGCATCTACTCGACTGCTGTCATAAGCTTCTAGCCATATCAACCGGAACGTATGTACTTAATGTCAGAATTTTGTTTTAGCGGCGCGGCGCAGTGCGTGCTGTATCGTTTTGGTAAATACTTAGTAGGAACTGGATTAACGATTAACGGACTTGCGGAAATTGTACGGAAGTGAACGAGTCCGTTAACATTTTCTAAAATTAACTTAAAAGTTAATCCGTTAGTCGAAATGTTAACTTCGTTAATTAACGATTAGCGGATTAACGCCCAGATATGCTGGTAACTCTACTCTATTGGCTAGGTCGTACTTATATGAACTTAAGAAACAATGTAGTCACAGTTGCAAATTATGTGATATTCCCACTATTACATAAATTTTATTTCTTATATATTTCCTAAATAAAAGAAATTAATTTATTTAAAACATCAGTAAATATCTAAATTTATGATTATTTCACTTAATTTTGGAAAAAGTACTGCGAAATGTAGTGTTTACCACTGAATTGTCAAACAAATTAAATTTGTTTTGATTGTGTGTGGCTTATCCACTTCAGCATCTATTGCTTATACATATTTAGTGTGTATACAATGCACACACAGTTTATTCCGTACAGAAAGTGCGATCAGTTTCGCTCTTTGCATATGCAAATGACATTTACCGAAACTCGAAGAAACTTTTTGTTAAGTACGTTGTAGTTTTAATATACAACTTATGTGTATTCGCACAGTTGCATAAGCTGACTTCAGTTAAAGCATGCATGGTTTAGATGGGCCTTTACACGTCGGTGTTAAAAACTCATTCATAGTTGTCAAAGAAAAAAAAAATTGTTTGCTACAATGTAGTTTAAAATTGAGAAGAAAAATAGACAGTAACATATTTTTTTTCTTATTTTTCTTGCATATTTTTATTTTAAGATTCAATGATATTAAATTTTGAAAAAAAAAATTTAGCTTATTGCTATTTTAAATATTTATTTTAGCTAAATTTTAACCTTAACATTTTTGACATTTGAACGCTGACGTCCAAATCTCTATACACACGACAGTAAAATTCTGCATCAACTCACTACACCGATGTAAAAATACCGAACTACTACGCTGACGTATTTTGCAGTCACTTCTGCTTATGTCAATATAATGCAAGCAATGCGGCAGATTTGATATTATTTGTAGCCGTTTTCACAATACACATAATCGAAACTTCAACTAACTAATTTTGCATGAAATGTGTTCATGCAAGTCGCAAGCAAAGTTTTCATGTATGAAACGAGGTAACTCATCTGAACCGTTAGAATATTGTCCATGTGAACAAAGCTATTCACATATCAGTTGGCAATGATAATGTAGTCATTTACTGAACACACCTGCAGGCTCACACCCTCTACTGTCAAATAAATACAATTCAATTCAAGGGCGTCGATGTTTACTGCTTATATGCTGCTTACGGTATTATTCCGTATTGTGTTAAAATTAAAATAAAAATTGACAAAAAGTGATGCAAACAATAATAAAGTGTATAAATTGAATAACTAACTAATGTGCAAATGAAAATCTTAAGTAATTTCTAAAAATATTGCAATAAAGTATATCAACGTCTACTGTTGAAACTTACTACAGGAACTGGTAGCGGCGAAAGTGATAAAACGAGAAAAACGAAAACACGGTTGGCGTGAGAGACAAGAAACAATGTGAATACACAACACAAGAAAAACAATTTCGTAGAAGCACAAAACGCAACGCCGCAAACTGCATGACAGCAGCTGTCATTTGTACAATAGTTGTTGGTGTATTGTGTTTGTTTGCTCTCAGTTGCTGCTGCTGTCGCTCTGTTCTTGTTTTTCAGTCTTCTGTTGCTCCCAATTATCAGATAGCTCCACATTCAAGCGCGAGCGGGTGCTCCAACAACTTCGTTTTCGGACGGTGAAATTTTTTTGTTTTTGGTTTATCTAGTTATACCAAAATTTTGTAGTGTTGAAGGGGTGTAGTTGAAAAAAAAGGAAAAACAAAAAATTGTAAGGAAAAAGTGAAAATAAATAAGTAAAAGGTTTCCTTTGAAAACCATTAAGTGAAGAAAATACGTGAAAAAGTAAAGCAGTAAATTGCATTAATTCTAAAAATACAAAATTTGCAAAAGTGAAATTAAAATAAAAATCAGGAAAGCACTGCAGTTAACAGAATTTTCATTTTTAATTTGCAATTTCCACGCAGGAATTATAGAAAGCATTGGATAAATTTTGGGTTATTTGCTACTTTTGCCCGAGCAGGAAATCGAGCAGGGATCTAAAGGTGAGTGCGTTCATTTGTCTTCTCTGCTGTGCCTCCACCACCATAGTCAGTCTCAAGCGGTGCAGCAGGAAACATTTGGAGCAAATGATGAAAAATTGAAAACTAAACGAAGCGTTAACGGTGGATGGTTTTTGGGGGCCCAACCTCGTACCGGTCCCTTTCTACAGAACGTTGATTTTATTTGTTAAATTTTCATATAGCAACGGCGCCGCCATTCATGCAGCTTCTTAAAAAAAAAATACAAGAAATCGATTTTTTGTGCTTTCGCTTATGCGGCACAAATATAGCATACAACAACAACAACAACTAAAACAACAAAAAAGTAAATAAATAAAAAATCAAGTGAAAATACCCGGAAAAGTAAAAAAAGCGCACCAAAATATTGAAAGCCTTCAACAAAGTTCTTGTTCTAGTTGTTTTTTTTTCTGTTCTTGTTGTTGGCTTTTACATTTGTGTTGTTGCTGTTGTTGTACGCACCACGCATTGGCTGAAATGAACACAACAACAAAGAGTTAAATAAACTGTGTGTTGTTGTACTCAACTGCTGCTGCTGCTTTTCCTGCTTTTAGTTCTTCTGGTTTTTGTTGTTGTTCTCCATAGTCGGCTGGCTGGCGAGCAAGCATCCGTCGAAACCGTCGTCATTGATCGTGTGTTGTGTCCCTTTACTCCCTCTCATAGTACGTGTACTCATCCCATTCTTCTATGATACCATTCCATTCGAACTCTACTCCACAAAGAGTCTTTTTCGGTCCCTGCGCTATGGGGTTTCCTGCTTTTGATGTTGATGTTGATTTCATTTCATTTTATTTGCAACAACTACAACAACAACAACAGTAGCAGCCAGGCCCCAGTGTTTGAAAATGCAAAAATAAAAGCAGATTTTCGCAAAAATTATCCCTTAATTTTATTTAAGAGCATCATCTTCCTTCTTTCTAACTTAATTTCATTGTTGTCGCGTAGGCGCGTGTGTGTAACATTTTTATGAATTTTTTAAGCCCAACAGGATGCTAACAACTTTCCTGTGAGTTTTTCACTTTTTCACACTTGCTGGCGCTTATGTGGAAAATAAACCCTTTTAAATTTGTATTATGACCTGAAAACGCAATAGTGCTTTACATGTGCTTATACTTTCCACATAGCTCCTAATTCGGCCATAAAGTTGGGGGTACGGTTTGCCACAGTTTAAAAAATTACAGAGAAACAACTTCTGTGGCCAAATTGATCATTTATTAGCAGTGGAAATTGCACAAATTGTATCGGCCGAATTGACTAATGAATTCTGTTAATTATCAGTTTATTAGTTAACTGTTGAAGCTGTACTGTACAGGAGCCTGTACGTTATTTCCTACGTTTCTTTAATCAAAAAGATTGCTACATCAATGTTTTTGTTATAAAAAAATTATATTATAACCTATGTACAATTTTTTTTATTTCAGTACAATATGTTATCCCATTATGTTATCGAGTTCTAAAAAAAAGCCTAAAGTATACTGAAAAAAATCTATGCTCAATTTTTTTTCTTTAAAATCCTTTGCTCTCAGTGCACTTAACTTTTTTTTGTAAAAGCTCAGAAAGCAGTGAACGAAAAAGTCACAGCATTTTCCTTTGAAGCATTTTTCCTTTCGCATAAATTGATTTAGATTAGAATAAGTATTTTTAAGAAATTTCATGCTCTTTCAGAAAAACCTGGTATGAGAACCTATACTCTACCGGAAATGACTCATACGGTATGACAGTCATTAGTTATACGAGTCATACGTTGAAAGGCCTAAGTTTTCTTTAAAAGCTCTCTCCTCTGCTTTTTTTTATTAAACCATTCTTTTCTTAGAGGCTTTTAATACTGACAACGTTTGTATGAGAAATCACAAGTAGGGGGCGAATTTAGTTTCGGAGATATAGACATAGGAGGAAGTTGTGGATATAATTCTTAATAGAAGCATCTGAATCGATTTCCAAAACATGGATTTCATATGTGAAGTAATTTAATAAACTATAATATTGGTTCATTGCTATAGTTTTCAAGTTATGACAATTTTTCTAAATTTTTAACCAAAGCTTATCTTCTAACTTTCCAAGTAATAGACCCAGAGCAATACAATGAGTGAGTTTCATCAGGCTATTAACTCATATATGGGCATTTCCATTCTGGCGTTACGTTACGTTTATACGAAAAAATATTTTAAAAAAAATACAAACTGGGACATTTTTAAAAAGTTTTTTTTATATTTGCATAGTAATTAAAAAGCACTATATTAAGTAAGAAAATTGACAACAATCGACCATGAGGATTTCAAGATATAAGCAAAAATGTGCACTGGCGTTACGTTACAAAAAACAGAAGTGGATTTTTGACTTGGATTACAAAACTGCAAAACTCTGCGAGTAAAGCTTTTAGTATAAAACTTTTTTTTAGTAGGACTTGATATAATATAGGTTTATTTTCCAAGTTGTCAAATTTAAAACTTTTCTCGATTTTTTTGTTATTAGCCTTAGTATCTGACGTTACGTTACTTGGCGTTACGTTACTTAAATTTCCATTGGAAAATTTTTAGCTAAAATTGTTTTAAAAAAATCTTTAGCGCAAATAAAACATAAATTTTAGCTATTATATATTACTACCAGGAGACAGATATTTCGTTTAGAGGCTGAAAAAGTGGAAAAAATATGAAATATGTCGAAATCAGTTGAATAGTATGAATTAAATATTATTATGGTTAAATACATAGAAAAAATATGAAAAACACTTAAAAAGTTGAAAGAGGTTGATAAAATATGGAAAATGTTGAAGAACGTCATAAAAAGTTAAAAGTCGAAAAATTTAAAATAAACAAAATATCATACAAGGAAATTATTGACAATTTGAAGTTACGTTACACACTTTCGAAATTTATTATAAAATTAACTGTTTGTTTAGTAACCGAGTTTTTTATTAAAATTAGTTCAATTTATTGACCTTTGTTAACATACAAATTTCCCCGCACTTGCGATGCTCAGAGTAGAGATAATGAGAATATATGTTTTTTCTGGCGTTACGTTATCTTAGAATTTCATTGAAATCAAATCAAAATTTTACCATTAATTGATATTTGTTTGCTCTTTTGCATTTATTTTACGGTTAGTTGTCATTCTAGCCAAGGTTTTGCGATAAGAATGCAATTGCATAAATACTCTTAGAAATGTAAATTGTAATGAGAAGATGCTCTTAGAAATAAGAAAAACTAACGAAAACGTGAACTTGAACTTTTTAGCCCGATATATAGCCATCGTAACTAAGGAAAGCTTTGAACTATTTAATTTAATTAAATTTGAATATCTCTTTAATAATGCAAGTAAGAAAAAACTGTTGGTTAACTTTAAATTTTTCGGTCAGGGTAGACTTTTCTGTGGAAATGCCCATATCTTTTAGCAGTATATTTATTATCATACGTGTTTTTAGTTCAGAATTAAAAAATCAATTAAAAATTTGTTTCTAATACTTTTTTTTAAATTGTAGTTTTTTCACAAACACCGTAATAAAACGTAGTTTTCTTATATATATTTTAGTGCACTATAATACTATCTACAAGTTCACCATACAAAGTTTTGCACTGGGTTGTGAACTTATCCTGGTACAGATTTATCTTTATTAATACCAAAGTGACTTTTTAGCTATCAATTGAAAAAAAAATTTATGACTAATCCCTTTTCTTGTATGAGATCGGATTGTAAATTGATGCAAAAATTTAAAAAAAATTTATTTTTTTGAAAAAAAACAATCATTGGGTATAAATAAAGATATACGACCTAGACTTAGAAAAAAACTTTGTATGGTGAATTCGTAGATAGTATTAAAGATATTATTCCATACAATTAGGGCTACCAGATGGCATACTTTAGTAGCAAATGTGCTACTTTTGCAAGGCTTTGCTACTTTGCTATTTTTCACTTGAAATGCACTACTTTTGAATAGTTTTGCTACTTTCGATGTTTGCATTGTAAAATAAAAGTTATTTCAAATATTCTTTTAATTTTGCTGGGGTTTTTCGTAGAAAGCGAGGATCTTTTTTTTTTTTTGCTCATCAAAAATATTTTTATGGGAATAAAAAAATTGTTGGTTTTCATTTTTTGATATACACTACTTTTGTAAGCAGGCCATCTGGTAGCCCTACATACAATTTTTCACTCGCAACCAACCTGAGACTCTAATTTTTCCGGATGGCACATAGGACCACCATTTATAAAAGACTATTCGGTCACAATTATTTTAATGTAAATAAATCAAATTTGAACTTTATTCTTATTTAATTTTAAAATATTGTTCATATAACTACGAATTTAAACTTTAAATGCCAAAAAGCAAATTAATAAAAAAACGTAATAATTTTGTTGGCATTGGTTGTATTGTGTTTAACACTATTTGTAAATTAATATAATTTAATTAGTCAGTGTTTTTGACTTAAAAATTCTTCATTTTGTTTCTAATAAACCAACGAATATTTGTTTGCACAATCTTTTCTACGGCAACATATACGAGCACATAAATAATAAAATTGACTAAAATTACTTATATACATTAAATACTTACAACAAATGTTTATGATTCTTTATAGACTTATGGGGTTTTATAGACTTTAATTTTAGATGAAATTTAATGGCTTTATTTTGTCTTCAAAACCATGTTGGCTTTACGTAATATTTATGTGGCCATAAAAGATTTTACTATTTGCTTTATGATATTCTATTTTTTTTTAATAAACAAAACAAAACTTAACTTAAGAAAAACATTCTTCCATGTTTTTACGAAAATGTTAAATTCGTTGTTGATTGTTTTAAAACAAATAGCGAAAATTTAGATAATTAAATAAGCGAATTATATTTCTACCCTAAAGTATGTATACTACCTACACTAATGACTTTCCCAGAGTAATTTAGCACCCTTGTTTTGAAATTATCATCAACCCCTATTTTGTTAAGGTGCGTTTTTGTTCCTACCACAATGATGCACATTTTATGAAAATGATCTTGCAATTTTCGCATTGTTTTTTCTCAATACCTTTACATGTGTACGGATTTTATAGGACAGCAATCATATGCCCTAGAAATTTGATCTCTTTTAGGATACAGATAGTGTCGAATATAATAGATAATAGGTGCATACTGTGCTATTCATTTTGAGAAAAAAAAACAAACTGCACATCATCACAAGTCTTAAGGCATAAAAATGTTATAAATCAGGCTTGGCTTAGTGAAAAAATTTAAAATTTGAAAAAAAAAAAAAATCAAGCTGGGGATGAAATAAATTCCGTTAAACATAAGGGGCTTGTAAATATGACCTCTTCGAATGAACCTTTACGATGCTATAATTTTATGGTTAAGTGTTTAAGTCACGTTCAAAGATTAAACTAAGGATTGTTTGAACAAAAAACAAGAACACAAAAAATTCCTTTTATTTGTTTTGTGTTTTCATTGGAACAAAAAAAATTTATTTGCTTATTAATTATTTAAATGAGCTTGTTGTTCAGTACAGTAGTAGTGAAACACCAAAAAAATTGTAGGAACAAAATATGTAAATATATGGGGCATAATTTGCCAGTTGTCCTAGGCCAACAAAAAGTTGTACAGAAGGGCTGAAAATTGGTCTAATTGTTGTACTATTAAGTGGTACTTCTCATAAAAACAATTAATTCATTTGGACATTTATGGACTAGGGAGGGAGGGGTTACAAGCTTTGAACTTTTCTTGCATAGCTTTATTTTCAAAGGCTTGTAAATTTTTCCGGATGCATAAAAAAAATTTCACCTTAAACATTTTCAATATAGTTTTCTACTTAAAAAAAAATTGTGGTCCAATTATGAAAATCAAAAATCAATTAAGTTTCCTTTCAAAGTATCCAACTTTTTTTAAAATAATATTAAAAGAAAGGTGACCTATTTTCCTATAACATCAACAATTTTCAAAATGGCAAATTCATTAGAGTTTGAACAATTGACAGACCATCAACGAAATGCGGAAAATTTGATTCATCACTTTTTTCTCCTAAACTGTCAATTTTCAGTAAAAACCGCACCGAGTAAAAAAGTTCTTAGAATTGGTCAAAATATTCAGAAACTGCAACAAAGCTGTTGATGAACTAAACTGGAACATTTACAGTTTTGCTAACCAAGCGCTGAATAGTTACTCCAACTCGATAAATGAGTTTTCCACATCATTATTATCCAAATTGAAGCTAAAACTATCGTGGTGGATGAAACACAAGAAGTCTGATCAGTAATCTCTTACTAGCGAGTTTGTAGTAGTACCCAGTTGTTTTGTATAAGGCTTTTATTTTATATTCTTGCCGCTACCATAACCGAAGCTAACTTAGCTCATTGCGCTATTGAATTCGATATTTTTATAGAAAAAGAAAAAACACTAAATTTTATCTTCAGTGTATTTGTTGTTTTACATTGATATCTATCAAGTTAAATTCACATTTTTACTTGTTAAGTTACCATAACTAATTGTTGATAATAAATAAATAAATTGTTTCTCGCGTAAAGTGCTTAATTAATTGTTAATTGTTTCTCTTCCTCATATAAATTTCGAATTTTGTTAATCTTGTTTCCACTGCGAAATGTCGATTTATAAAAAAAAAAAATGATCAATTACAAAACTTAAGAGAATATCTTTTAAAGCATTTCAGCGTTTGTTAGGAAAAAAAAAAGAATGTCGAAAAGAGCGACAATGTAGAACAAATAGTGGTGTCAACTAAGTATCTTAATACTTGCGACAAAATACATTTTCGAAGTTCTAGTTTAAAACTTTACAGAACTTGTGAAGAATTTCACAAAAAATGCATTTCAGAGTATTAAGGGACTTAAGAATGTTGTTGTGATAAATAACACAGCCAACTAAAAACTTTCTTTTTGTTATGTACTTGCGACAGATGTTTTTCCATATGTATAGTATTATTGTCTGCTAAAACCGAATAAGCAAACCGTTTCTTTAGATTTGTTCTGGACTTTAAGATATTTAACCCTTAAGTGTTAAAAATGTAATTTTCGTCCATGATTTGAAAACCTTAACCTTTCCAGAATCTATTTTTTTTTATTTTATATTTATTGAATCGTTTTAAAAAAAGACCCGGTGGCGAACGTCACGATGAGTCACCGATGACAAATAGTGACAATGTTAAATCAAAGGTGACAAACGGCGACATTTGTTTGAAGTCATGCATGAACTTTTAGAACAAATGTTCCAAATATCGCTGATGACTTATGCTGAGAATGTCATGCAGCCGTCAGCGTGCTAGCGACTCATAGCAGACAATTCACTTATGAATACATAGTTCACTTATGCGTGCACTTTCGAGTGACTGTTGGAGTCAATTGACATTTATCATTCATCAGCGACAGTGTCGTTTCAGAGTCAGCATTAAAGCGACGCTTATATGAAAATGTCATCGAGTTGTCATTAATGAATTTGTCACAACAACGTCAGGAAAAAACTTACTTTTTTTTTGTTTTTATTCAGATTTATTAATCAAATAATTTGGCACAGTTTGAGACATTTGAATGAAATTTTCCGACACAGCGGGCTAGCTTTCCGACATTCTCATTAAGATTCATCGATGAAAAAATCATTTCAGACAATGTCATGCAGAGCAAGGCATGTTCGTGATATTGTCATTATGGCTCATCGATGATAATATCATAACGGATGATGTCGCCAAAAAACGCCACCGGGGACTCAATAAACTACATACATACATTTGAAACTTTAACTACTGAAATAATAGGTCTTTCGATTGAGACGCTTAAACTTCGACACTTGATTATGGTTATGTTCTCTGTCATAGCTATCGGTTAGTTTTAGAGGAGTACACAGGCCGCCAACGCTTTACATTAGTGAAAATTTACTAAATTCACAAAATTTTTTTTTTTTTTTTTTTGGATAAGATTTGGACATCGGGATAGGCTTTTATTTATTTATTTATAATAATTAAGTCTATGAACATAGCAATTCTTACAGACTAGAATAAAATAAAATACAGCAATTCAAAAAAAATTATTTAAAATATTCCTAACGACAGTTTTAGTAGCTGAGAAATCTAAATTATTCGTAGCAGTAACTTGATTAAACATTTTCATTGCTCTAAAAATAGGCGCATTATCAGCATAATTAGTACGAGGAGTTATAAGATAAAAAGGAACTTGATTCCTTAGAGCTCTTGCTGGAACGTTAAACTGAATCAAACCAAGTGATTCAGGGCAATCAATTGCATTAGAGACGATGTCATGTAAGAATAGTAAAGACAAAATATTTCTTCTAATTTCAACTTAAAATTCATATGATTTCTGAAAGTATAAGTTGGCAACCAAGATAGTGCAATTAAGAGTCTTTAGAATTTTTCCTTTGGAGTTGTGTTAAGCCTATAGCTTATGCATATTGTAAATGTAACAAATAATGACCTGGAGAGCCACATCGTTGAAACATCTGGCTGAAATCCACCCTTTCTTATGTTGAAAAGTTAACCGATATGAAGTATTGCAAATTGAATGTATTTCAGCTTCCAATAAAAACTTCTGCCGTAACTTACAACAACTCTTTTCTACTTTCGTTGCTTTGCATCGGCTAAAACATAATAATTTTTTATTCAGAATACTCCATCCATAATGATTTGCAATTGTTGGATGTCATGAAGAGTTTCGTGATGACCATATGAATCAGCCGCAGGTTAATGGCTTCGTGTAAACAGCCGTAATTCCTGTTCGTTTCAGACAATGTAGTTCCCAATCCGGCACGAGGTGAGATCGCAAAAACAAGGGTCGATTGGTTGCGGTTGTGTATGAGGAGGAGATGTCTTTGCTGTAGTTGACAAGATGAGCTAGGTCTCGGTATCGCATATAAAGAAGGCCCAAAAGTTCGCTGCTCCGGCGCTCTTTTATCTGCATTGTTATTATTGAACAGCGGTTCAGACGAGCTTGGACCAGCTCCAGCGACTTCGTCAGATGATAAATCGGAGGATGAAATTTGAAATGGGACTTGGATCTATTGGAGAGGTCTAGCCTAGATGGACTAAGTCCCGGCTTAGAGCTTCTTTAGGCTTGTGGTGTGAGTTTGGTTGCGAAGATAATGCTTGCGGACCACGAATTGCTCTCAATTATTCGGCACTAGATGTACATTCGGGTAACACTATGCGGTTATTGCGATCGCCGGAAATAAAATTATAAAAACAAGATTTGGATGACATTTTTTGGGCACTTGAAAAAAAAAGTGGGGGGGGGGGATATTTATTATTTGTTGTTATTATTCCGTAAAACGACATGGGTTACTTTCATAATTTTTCCGCTCTCTCGCAATAGTAATGAATTTATTATTATTTAACTTCCTGAAAATCTGAGTTATAGACAGTTTTAGAGATATGAAGGCACAAAATTTGAAAATATTGCTAACTTATGTGAGTTTCTCTGACATTTGATCGCCTGTATCTCCAATATCCTTTCGTATAACCTTATGATATTTCATTTCTATAGGGTATAAAAACATATTTAGCGTCATGTACTACGCTTGTCTGCGAGGAAACGCAAATTTATGGAATTGACCCTGGATCTTTACCTTATAACAACACAAGTAAGTATATTGAAAATAGTACACAGATGACATTAAAAATTTGACAAATGACGCAATAATCGAAAAAGCTATAAAATACTCGTACGTTTTTTTCTTTCTCACCCGTGTTTTTATTCAAATTTCTGTATCAACACATTTTTTGAAAAGTTTAAAAATAGTGCATTTGTCTCATAAATTTGGGAAATCTTTGTTGTTACATGCATCTACTAAACTTTTCTCCATAAATAATTTTATTGCTCGATGTTCTCGTGCATTTTTATTTCACATGCACTTTTCACTTTCCAACACTAAAATCGTATATCATTTTCGAGTTACTTTGAGTGGCACTATGTTCGATCCCTTATGTTGATTCGGTCACTGTCGGTCGCTTTGCCTGTTCGTCCGTCCATCTATCTGTCAGACGCTGAGTCATACAGTCCATGTAGAGGCAGGCAGCCTGCGTCTGTTGCTTTTGCGCTACGCTTTACTGCAGACTCGTTTTGCTGCTGATGGGTACATGAAAATATTTTTATATAAAAAGAAAAAAAAAAATGAGAACAAAATGAGATTTTCATAAAAATAAAAATTAAAAAAAAAATTTTTTCAAAAAATTTACACATTTGGCAGATGCAATGCAGTGTTGGTGGCAGTGTCGGCATCCAATGCTGCATTTTACGCATTGTCGTGGCTTAGGAGCGCGCACGGACGTGATATTCCTCCAGCCTCCAACTGTGTGTCTTTTAGCGCTTCTTTCTTTTTATATTTTAATTTCCATCCATATGTTAAAATGCTTATTCTTTAGTGTTGTTGTTGTTGTTGGAGTTGGTGTTTGTGCTGTTGTTGTTATTGCTGTGTCGTTTGTTGGTTAGTTAAATCGTTTGTTTGGCTGCATTTCAATTTGATCTCGGTCGTGGTTGCGGTCGTTGCTCGTTTTGCGCTGCTGCTGTTGCTGCCGCTGTTGTTGCTGGTCCAAATTGTCGCAGACAAAAACAACAACATTATGGCAGTGAAATGGATGCCACACACTTATTTGGGCTCCACTCCTCCAACGCGCGTATGTCACGTACAGTGGAGTTAATTGTTATCAAGAAGGCTAGAAAGATGTGGAAAAAATGTGTGTACTTGTTTTCATCAGCTCGAAAACTTGAAAAAAAAAAACAAATCTTGTGCGGTTGGAACTCCATGCGATATGTTAACGATCTAGTTAAAACAGAGTTTTGGCCTGACATTTCCTTTCGAATAAAAAACATTAGTGGTATTCACGGCAGCCTCGTTAATTTGTTAATCGATATTCGTTACTTTTTCATGTGCCATTTGTTTTTGTTAAATTATTGAACTAACAAGTAACAAAATAAGTACAATAGTTGCCATTCCCAGGGTTGCCAAGTTGAAACGAAGAAATTCCTGACATTTCCCAATATAAAATAATTTTTCTTTGAAATTGTAAAAAATTATATTTTTTTGGAGAACAAAGTTAAGGACCTTCTTTGTCTTTGTCTATGTTTTTTTTTTTTTTAAGGTCAGCATTAAGCTAAATTTATTTTTTGTGTGGATATTTTTTTTTAGTCGGCATTATTCAAAAATTAAATATTTTTTTGTGGGGGGGATATCTTGATGACCTTTACCCACATTAAAAATAAAAATCGTTTAGTTCCCGGTTTTTTCAGAAATATGTCATTTTCCACACGACCCCCGGCCTTGGGGTGCAATTCCAGGCTAGGCCGGGTCAAAACTGGCCACTTGGCAACTCTGCGCATACCTGATATTTTTCTGCTAGTTGTTAACATAGTGAACAGCTGTTTGTTCCACAGCGTTTGCAGTCAACTGCTGAATAATTTTGAGATTTTGCAACTTTTGTAGCATTTTCGTGTTTTTCTTTAATAAATTCGATGTATTTTTCAGAATAAAAACTCAAAAACAGTTGTTATTGCCAGGTTATTGAAGAAAAGAAAAAAAGAATAGGGTGTTCACAGTTAAAAGTTTTACCAAATTACCAACTAACGAATTATCAAACAAACGATGCCGGTATTAATACCAATATTGATTGCTGTTTAATGTTTCTGGTCCCATTATTCTCTGTTAATTACTCAAGATTTAACTACTCAAGAAACTTTTACAAATTCATATCATGATAAAAGTTTTTGACATATTCTGTTTAATAAATACTCCCAATTATGATTTTTGAAAAGACCGCCAGGAAGTCCTTGAATACTTATATTGTTACGCTTAAATGTCTTCAAACGATGAAAACATTGACAAAACGAAGCAAATGGTGCTTGGAAATCATCACTTGAATTTGCTAGAGATGTAATTTTAATCGAAGTTTTGGGTATTAGACGTGTAGCGATATGACTTGGTCTAAAACAATTACACATCCTCCGAAAATATGGATCGGCTTAGGCGAATCTTTGCCTAAAACACAACGAATATATTCGACCAAGTGTCGAGTTCGCAACGTGTGACTTTTTTTTTTTACTGTACACTAAAATAAACACTTTGTGAAAAAAGTTTGAAGTCAGTACACTGAAAAAATAAAAAAATCTGTTGCATAAATAATTTTTGAGTTTAAATAAAAGTGTCATTTAATATGCATAAAAGCCATGCGTTCCTTACAAAAAGTTAATAACAATCCCCTATAGAAAGCAAATTTCCTCTAATAAAATAATTAGTTGGATATAGAGTTGGATCAATTTTTAATAATTTTAAATAAAACTTTCTTCATTGAATGAAATAAGTATTTGAATTAAGAAAAGGTTGACCTGCATTTTTATCAAAACAGAATACTTGTCTTAATGGAAAATTAACTCAGTTTATAGGGCACAGTGCAAGAAACGTTTTTGCTCTAAAATGAAAGAAGTTATTTTATTAAATATGTACAATAAAATAAATTTGTTTTCAGTGCTAAAAAAAGGTTACAGTATTCACGAGAAAAAATCGGCCTCTTAATCGAAACTATCAATTAAAATTAGTTATTCCGACCATTTCACTTGGTCTCACTGTGCTAAATTTCTTATATAGCAGTGCAACTTTGCCATACTCCCCCCCTTAGGGTGAGCTCCCGCTCCTATTTCACTTGTACCATTCTTTTTTATCACCATCTCTTTTCTACTTTCAACCATGAGTATTTCTTTGTATGTATGGAATTTGTGCGTTTTAATGAAATAACGATTCATAATTGTTTTCGCTGTAAGTCAAGTCTTTGGCCTCGCCTTGCTGGCACTGCTGCCGTTGATGCATCGCTGCAGTCGTTGTCAGTGTGCCAGCACTTTCAAAGTGTTTTTAAGTTCAAGCCTTAGCGTCATTTGAAGAGTTGCTCCTCGTTGAATTTGGAGTTGAAATTGAAGTGGATTTTTTTTTTTTACTTAAATGTTTCGTTCCTCTTCATTTAATTTATTATTCATTGCTCTTTACGTTACAGCTTAAACGATACATTTTATATCGTTTTTTGTTTATCGTTTTCTATTTTCTAATTTCTTTTATTATTTTTATTAGTATTGTTATTGTTATTATTAATAGATAAATAGATTAGTAATCAAATAAAGAAAATACTTACTTCATTTAGCTTGGATTTCCTTGTTTTCTCGAGTGAAATCGATCCACAATTTAATTAAATTTTTTTTTCTTTCATATTTATTATCTCATCTTTTTTTCAAACCTCAATAACAGCTTTGTTATTTCGCTGTTATTGTTGTTGTTGGTGCCATTGAAAATAAGGGTTCTCCAATTTCATGGAGTGTTGTCGGCATCCGTTGTTTCGTCTCTCTCTCTTGCTTAAATTTCATTTGATTTGATCGAGTGTAGTTTCAATGGGTTGACATTAATGGTGGTGGCGGCAAGTCAAAAAAATGCGACGCTCACTCGCTTGCCCACTCGCTATGCTCTTGGTTAATTGGTATTGTTTTGTAATTAAGCGTCGAGCTCTGTCCTTAATTAAGTTTGATAAATCAATGCATTAGTGTGTAGGGTGGTCAGCAAGCGCGTGAAAACAAAAAAATGAGACCTTTATACAAAATAAGTAAATAGAAAAACCCCAGATATATAAATTACTCGTCATTTCGGTCAAACCAATCGTGATGTTGTATCGCACTGTTTTTACTTAAATTTTAGTTCGAGAATTTGACTAATACCGGCTGTATGTCTTAATCATTTAATTGGTTTAAATGAGTCATCTTCATGCCACTCCTAAGTTTTTTGTTTTTTTTTTTGTCTTGTGAATACATTTTCGCTATTTCTCTCTTTGACGTTTGATTTAGTTGCCTTAGAGCCGGTTTACACTAGGAAATTCTGTGAAAGAAATTCTTGTCTTTTCTCTTATGTGATGTTTGTTTTGCGCTAGCGACAAACGACAAATTCTGTATCTCAACCTAAAAGAATTTTCGAAAATAATTTTCTAGTGTAATCCAGCACTTAGAAATCAAATGAAAAACCATCTATCTTTATACTAGTAAATTTCAAACCAAGCGTTTATCTCAGTTTCTATGGCTTATTAGTCTGCCGATATGAAAATAATTAGTGGACAGCCATCTGTCCACTAATTAATGATATTAGCCATTTGGAAGTGAATTCCTTTCCAAAGTTTTTTAATATTCCGGTGATACTGCCGTGTGTAAAAAATATTTGAAAATTTAATAAATCAATTTTTTCCATATATACATAATAAATAAGCTATAACTAGTTAAACTTCTGTTTACATAGTTCATTTAGTTAACCAAAAATGATGGATGTCAATTTAATTTTCCCACCTCTTCGAAGTCAGTATGACAGCCATTTAAATAAATAAACAAGAAACCTTATGAGGAAAATGACAAATGATGACGTTCTGCGTTTCCTCACATTCTAAATGCACATTATATCTTAGAACGCGTCGAAAGGAGTATCAGGCTGAGTTAGAGAAGGATTTACATGGATTAATGCAAAAATATTTATGATGTGAAAGTTTTACCCGGGAGACAAATTAGTAAAGAAATATAAAGCTGTTTTTTTTCAACATTCTCGTCTTCAATACGTTGAACATGTTCATTGCTACTTCCATCTATACACTAAAAAAACGATCTAATTGTTTATATCGAGATTTGGTTATAAATATTAATGCTACATTTGATGCAGGTGAAATAATCATTTGATATTAGTTAGCATGTCATATTCTGCAGAATTGAATGATATGATTGGGTTAGTTATGTATGACTTAATAGCTGCATTTTATTTGCCATCTGCTGCTCGTTACTATAACTACACGATTGAAAAAATAATTATACACTTTTATTACAAACACCAGTTAACATTACCAAATATTAATTTCGCCCAATCAAATCGCTTCAATCCAGTGAACAATTCAGCGCATAGATTACTATGTATATACCAATATCTACCGAAATTCGCTCAGTGTTAGTGGATATATTTAAAATTTGTCAACCAAGTATATTTCATTGAAGGGAGCATACTTTTTTCTCAGTGCAGCAAGTAAGGATCACTTGTCATCATTGCTGACTCCACTCTAATTATCGCATGCCGCCGCACAGTGTGGAACTTACGTATTGTTTTGGACAAAATTACTCCGCCCCAAAATTCTTAACCAATTTTGATGTACTTTGGCTTGAAATGTAGGAAAATGAATATACTCTTAGATGTGACTGCCACTGTTCCATTTAAGGGATGATTAATTACTTGAATAATGGATGCTATCAAGAGTTTTTGCAAAAGTTTCAAAACACTTTAATGAGTAGTAATTTTTCTTCACAAATATTCCTGTAATTTCGATATTACTTGTCGGATCAACATAAAATATTTTTTGGGTATTCTCAAAAATATGTACTTCACGGAAATGCAAAAAAAAAGAAAAATCGATTTTTTAACTAACTGGGCATAACCTCATAAATCAAATAAGTTTGAGAATCATATTAAAATATAACTTCTAAATCTTTCATATTAATATTCGAATAAGTATTATAATCTGTAAATTTACATATTTGCATCATGAATAGTTAAGGTTGTAACCGTAATATACAGAAAAGTAACACATATTTGTGTCTTTTTCTTATTGACCCTAGGACGTCAGACTTATATTTTTTCCACCTATTCAGACTTTGGCGTTGGATGACAAACTAATTTTAATGCTTAGTATAAGTATTTAAAGTTACTATAATATATTGCAATAATTCTTTTTTGTAAGGAAAATTTATCAGCTCTCATTTGATCAAAAGAGTTTACTGAATTTTCTCTTGAAAATGTCTGATAAAAATACTGTTTTTTTTTTGCTAATTTGCACTTCTTATGGTTTTGTAATTAATTTGCACTCCTACGCTCGCACACACTCACGTGAGCTTACAAAAACAAAACAATGTGAAGAGGTTTATGTATAACCTTATTGTTTATAGCCGCTACAAATTATTCTTTTCAAGAAAATAAACTGAAATACTTAAAGATTGATATTCCTACTTTGAAATTTATGTGTAAGACATTGCGCGACCATAAATTTACGAGACTTTGGAATCTCAATTCAATTGCTAATTTCTCGAAATCATCAGACTCCACTCAAGACTTCATTCAAAAAATATATGTGGTTTGATGAAGAGAAACAGGGTCAGATCTTTCATAAAGTTGTCGTCTCTGCTTATAGTCTCCGCGCAATAATTTTTTGCCAGTCTTTTATGTACGAGTACTTATGTATATACACATGTATATATATGTATATATTTATTTAACATGAATAAATAAATTCTAATCTCAGATTTTCATTATTTTAAGATTTATGTACGGAAAATCCACAACTTCACTTGTACACAACTTTTGCATAACCATCGCAATATATTCGCTCATGTACTGTGAATAAAACGTGCATTCTCTTTAAAGCATCACAAACGTTTGTATAAATTTCATATAATCTATTGCGAGGGGTGTATCGTTAAAAAAAGAAAGAAAAAAAAAAGTCAATGGGTTTTTGTCTAATTTAATCTACAAAACCGACGTAAAAACCACTTAAATACCCATAGTAGAAATAAAAGAGTTCAATACAATTTGTTTGAGAGTGTGTTTGTGCCTGTGTGTGTGTGTGTGCGTGTGTGTTCCTGACGTCAATTAAAACCAATAATGGGTCGTAAGGTCGGCAACGGTATCGCCATAGTCATCATCATATGTAATAATGATCAACTTCATTATCATAGTCATCATCTTCATTATATGTTGCTGCGGCTTTCATCCACTACGCGTCTATGTACATTGGCACCGCTTAAACTTTTTTTTTTTTATTTTATTTTTTATTTTAACTTCATCGTATTATTGAATAAAAATCATTGAATTTTTCCTCTTTGTTTTCAATGTTTTTTTTTTTTTGCTTTTTTAACTTTAATAGTAAAAATCTACCCATATGTTCCGTTCGGTTTTCAATTGATGCCTTTTCCTTTCACTCTTCAGATTTTTTTTTGTTGATTAATTGCATAATTAATCATTGATTATAAATATTTTACTCGCGTACTTAAAGCAAGTGTTGCGCTTACAACTTTGATTGTATCTTGCCTGTAAGTGATTTTGTTTTTTAATTAACTTTTTTTTTTGTTTAATATAAATCGCTAATTGTTAAATATTAATAGCTGAAATGCTTGCAGTTTTTATTTTAGTTTAATAAATTTCAGAAGTTATTTCGGAAGTAAAATTGAAGTAGACCCTCTTTACACTCTACGTTCAACAGAGTAATTAGGTTCTCAAGTGTAAATATTAAACTTTCTTTTATTTCACAAATGAGTAGTAGTGTTTTGTTTAAAACAACACTATTCTGTTTTTTGAATTTTTTTTTACTGTAGAAAAACCAGTATATAATTAAGAGAGTAAAATGACTGACCTGATCTTATAACTTTTTGTCTTTTTTGGAAAAATCGAACCAATTTCGGTAATGTTTGTATTGCTAATTCAGTCAATATTAAAGTTATCGATGAAACACAACCCAAAAATGAAACTCAACCAAAAATGGAATAGTGTCGTTTTGGGAACATACTGCTTACATATAACTTATTGCAAATTTATACAAAGATTGAATTCAGTTTCAGAGATACAAAGTGTCAAATTATCATATTATCATGTCTCAAATAGTTACTGAGGTAGTGAGGTAGAAACAATATCACTGGTAAGCAAATTTCTTTTTTCGGTCTGGTAATGTGAAGCGACTATGTGTTTCCAATTGATTTTCGCACGTTGAACACGAATCGTTGTTGCCCATCACGTATAGTGTTTGAGAAAACACGGGTTGCGGGTTGAAACCCCCCGAAAAAGGCGTTTTGGCCATTTATTTTTGGATAAACGTGAGCACTGAACCCAAAATCCTATAGCCTTCCGAATAGTCTGATTGTGAAGCATGTTATATCCCCTTTCGATTCCAACAAACCCAAGAAGGTTATTGTATAAATATTAACTTACTAGCAGATGCCCTTGATTTTGTACGCGTAGCCTGTTTTTCTGCGAAGGCAAACAATTTACTTTTTTTAAATATAACTACAGTCAATTTTGGATTCTTCTTCACAGATCTAGAGTTCTTGTTGTTTTCTCTTCCATTGCATTGCCATGTGAAAGACAAAAACAAAGCACACACACAAACTAACACATTCAATTAGCCTGTACACATTATCACACATGTTGTCCAACATCAATATTCGATAATGTGAACTCTAGGAACGACCGCTTGACACACATGTTGGATGGATTCCAAAAATTGTTGATTTTCCTGCTGGCTTGTCCAACCATACAACCTGTGTGAACTGACTGTCAAGCCTAGTGAACATTTTTCATTTTAAATAGGATTTCATGCAGTTTACTTCGATGTGGACGCTCATAAATTGTTCTGCAATTGATGTTTGATGGCATGCACGAAAATGTGAACGCAAAGCAATATTGACAGTCACACATGTTGTCAAGCCATCAAGCATGTGTGTTTTCTATGTGTGAACGTACTGTAATTTTTTTTTCATTGTTCACAAATTCCGCGTTGCTGCGTTGACAAATTGAGAATGAGAGCGAGAGTAAAGTTTGAATATTCTCTTCCATTGCCATAAAAAAATAAAACGCACACACCCTTACTAACCCACTAACTTTCCATTGAACGATTTGTTATGCTTGCATGCTTCTTTCTATGTGTGAAATTAATTTTTTTTTAGCAATTTTAAAACTTTATTATTTTGATATTTATGAGGAATATAGTGATAACTTTAATTCTATGTCAAGACCAAGCGTCTAAGAAAGATAACTAAAAAAATTTGATCAAAATTGATTCAGTAGATTTTGCGTGAATCCAGTTCATCGAAAACAGCTATCATTTTATTTATATAGATTCCGTTTTCAGTCCTGAATTTAATTTTGACCGCACCTTCTAAAAACAACCCTTATAGTGATTTATGTTCCCTTTTTGTGATGGTTATAATCTTTGAAGAGTTCCTTGTCAGAAACTAGATCAAAAATACTTTGAATGGCCAACAACGAACAAACTCTGGATAGACATTGAACTCTATACAAACAACCCATAAATTCTGACCCTTATTAGGGTTGTTTTTAGATGGTGCAATGTGCGTACAGACGCACAGGGATTCAAATTCAGATGCGATTTAATTTTGGTTTATTGGGGTCGGAAGGAAAAGTGGCAAGCTTCAATTTCAGACATTTTGTATGGTTCTAGGACTAATGGTTTATTGCACATGGCTATCCAAAAACGGCTAAAAACTCTTTTTTTAACCCTTATTTTCTTTAAGACTATACGTGATGAAATTTTAAGTCCGGATTTGTGTTCAGCGTTAGTCATTATCCATAAGCACAACCCTTGTATACCAGTGCAGTTAGAGCGAACATATTAACAGTGTTTTTTTTGTGAGTGGGATTGTGGATTTTAAAAAAACTTTTCTTTTCTCGCACAAAGGATCTTTGGATATGTAAAAAGTCTGCACCGATTCTTAGCGGTGCAGCGATTTTCAAAATATATTTCCTAATATTTCTTCATTAGGAAAGTTCTTCAAAATTATGTTAAGTACTCGTTTGGTAAAATAAGGAACGAAAATTGCTTGGCTAAAGACAATCAACAAAATTAAGATTCTTCTTATTACTTAGCTTACTAGTTATAGCATCTTTATAAAAAACTGCTAAGCGTCCAATTTAATTTTTTACAAAAAAAACGGCTCCAAATTATTCTATTCAGATATTGTCATTTAAGTTTTGTTACAGCTTATCGCGAATGGTGTACTATAACATAAAAAAAAAAGTTAACAAAATCATAATCTGGGTCGGGATCAAGTTAGTTGTTCTGGCAGAGAATGTCCTATATAATATAATAAATAACGTTTGGCTGTCAAGTTGCACCAAAATGTCTTTGATAAACGCAAAACATGCATATGTATATAAATTGCAACCCAGTTGGAACAGTAAATCTGCTGCTACTATTTATTATAACAGAGTGCTCTAGAGAAGCAGAGTTGGATAATTGCCTTTTTCCATTGCCAATGCATTTTTCGCTTCGTGACAAAGTAGCTTGGAAGCACACGGCTTAAAATTTTTCAGTTAAACACTAAGGCAACTGGTTGAAATTATTTAAATCCGTAACATGTTTGATGTGCTTATCTGCTCCCTTACTGGGTAAGCGTTGTAGTAAGCATGTTGCAAAAAGTTGAAAATGAAAGTATTTTTTTCTTTTTTTTTGTGGTTTCCATTTCAAAACTTACCAGCAATTCTTAAAATTTTGTACTTTTTTTACTAAAAAATGAGACAGAAAAATAAGACACACCAGACTTAAGTTGCAACCTCATGAATCGTTGACTATGCATTAGCCGTTTTTGCCATCATCAGTACTTTTGCCCGATGAATAAAAGCGCATTTAGAGCTTGTTGTCAGCATATTTTGATGTATCATTTCGAACTAAATACTTAGTATTCGCATGGCTACCAGCTAACTTCCATCATACTTTTAACAACAAATCTAAGTAAATTGGCAAATCTTTATTCATTTTGGCTCAGATTCCTGAAAGTTGCAATTGGGAAACATGAGCTCTAGAGCGTATATGATTGTGTAAAATATACACTATGAATGTTTAGTATGTGAAACTACATATCCTGAGTGAATAAATAGAAGTACCCAGTGGCAAATATGTTATACACAACATCGATGAATAGCTATACTCATTGTAGGCAGTAATGCTTACAACCCAAGTCACAACTGTAAATGCTTTTTACAAAGGATGGCCGCTTTGTAAGCAGCTTGCCTACATCTCTATATACAATGTGTAGCAAGGAAAAGGCAGATTGCCTTAAAACATCGCTTACCAAGTGACTGTATATTTTACCGAGGCAAGACCCCTAACATCTCCATATACAAATCAGACAGCAAACAGACAGACTGCCTACAAATCCATATAAAATGCAGGCAGCCAACAAACAGACTGCCTACAACTCTATATACAAAGGAGGCAGCCAGCAAGTGGACTGCCTACAGCTCCATATACAAAGCAGGCAGCCAGCAAACAAATAAACAAAATATCACAGTAACAATTTCATTTGTGAAACATACAACACAAAGGGTATAGCTTTTCATATATGAAAATTCAGAGTACTTCATCGATTTGCCGCTGGGTAAAACAATTTTTTAAAAAACTTAAGTTGAAAGAGGTAAAATATGTATGTATTTTCTGAAATATAATTTTGAGCTGCTCAACTCTCCCAAACAATATTTTAGTATATTACGTCACCTTTTTTCTTGAATGCACTCAAAGTTTCGGAGTCCTTATATTAAAAAATGATCATAACTCTATATTTGATAGAAAGCTTCTGCCACTATATACTCCTAATACTCAAACTTTGTTTTGCCAGCATATTTTTTATTTCCATTATATATGGTATGTTCGTGCAGTCGTATGTAAAAGTAATAACTATTTATTTTTAAAATTTTTGTTGTAACTCTATCAGCTGCATTATGAAATTTTTCTATCTAAATAATTCTTAGTATTCATTCGCAGCATTATTTTTTATTATAGAAATTACTTCAGTTCGTTAACATCAATAAATTTTCATTAATTGACTTAATTATTACAATTTAACTTAAGCCCTTATTTAACTGATCCCTTAATGTGTGTCACAAGTAGTGCTTCTCACAAAATGTTCGATAGTAACAAAATTTTTGGAAACATTACAACAAATGCTTGTGTTGTAATTGTGCATTTGGCGTGAAAATGGTTCTTCATACTTAAGGGTGCTCGAATTAAAGAAGTCACTTGAAAGTTTTCAAATTAAATACAATAAGTTTTTATTGTTATTTTTTTTTTTTTTTGGGGACCGAATTTTAAATAAAAATCATGGGCGCATGCTGCAGTAGACATTTTTCAACATTTCTGTTTACATTAATCAGTTTTCAACGCTTGATGAAGTAATTATTTTACTGATTTTTAATGTTTTATGGAATGTATGTATTTCTTAACGAAATGCTCTTTGTACGTGCAAATTTTGGTTTTAAAAACAATCAAAAAGCAGGCCATGGATTGGCGCTTACTAGTTGGATATTATTTCTAAGTTAAGTGTCACGAAAAACTTGAGTGCTATCAATGGCTATGGCACTTCTTTATTCCATTGCTGTAGTTGGGTTGTATTTTCCAAAAAAGGTTGTAAGTAATATTTGCAGTAAAAATTCACGTTTAAGTTGAATTAGTCGAAAGAAAAATTTTCAAGTGAACTAAAAATTTCGTTTTTAAAAACCTAACGAAAAATAATGCCAACTGTGAAATAAAATCCTGAAAATTCCGCCGTAATACTTAAAAAAAAAAACACCAAAGGATACTCAACTATAGATGTCCATCCACAAATAGTACGAAATATTTTGCTGCGATCTTCGGAACAAGTTTTAAACGACCGTACTTTTCATACGAAGTGATCCTTACAGACAAATCAGAACGCAATCATTATGGACCGTTTTTGTACAAAAGCAAAGCTTAGCCCAAATATCATGACTACTAAGTACATTTTCTTCGAAAAGTTCTTCATCATCATCCAAGTTCTTTTCGTTAAACTAGTGGAAAAGTTAAGCTTAAATGACTAAAAAGTTTCGTGATCGTAAGACTACTTACTAACAACAAGGTTCTAAAAACTTCGCTCAGAGACATATGAGACAATCTCAATCTTTCACCAGAAGTAACTGAAAACTAAGTCTTTTCAATGTGTAATAATTTATAAGTTTTTAAGAATGTTTAAGGACATCAAAACTGATTTCTTTTCTAAGAATATCCTTATTTTAAAATTTTTCCCTAAAATGTCTTTATGATTTCAAATTGAAATTTTTTTTTTTGTAAATATTTTTATATGGTACATCATTTTGGTATAGATTAATGCAATAAAATCCAAAAAAAAAGTGATTTCACACACAGTGAATAAAAAATCGTTACTTCAATATGAATTTGTTCAGAAAATCGTTAATAGTTACGAAAACAAATGCGATCAAACTTTTACGACTCATTATTCATTTATTGATTATTAGATGATATACGCTCTAGCGAGCGTGTCAAGATACTTAGTAAAACTTGATTTTTTACTTTGAGCGAAAAATACATTAGTTGTTGATTTATTTTTTTACATTTAACTAGTCCGCAAGGCTTTAATTTTTTATAACACTTTTAAAGCACCTTCAACTGTTCTTAATCAATTTATCACTAACCCTAAGCGCCACGACTTCAATTTTATAACAATCTGGCACATTGGATTTTTTGACTAGCCCACGTTGAAAAAAGTTTATAAAAAAGCGTTATGTAAAGAGTGGCGTCGCTAAAAAAGATAAAGTGCAGAGCCCTAGCAACGAAATTTTTTGAGGAAACACTCCATACAAAAGAAGTTTTTTTTTTTTGCTAGGGATGTTGCTCAAAAAGAGGCGACCTGTCATTTGAAGAGTGGAGCACCTTTTTGTTTTAGTACTTCGAAACAGTGATACACATACATACATACTTTTTTAAGCCACTTCCGTGACAACATTAAATGTTCCACGAAGTTATTAAATCAAATTGAATCGAATCTACTCAAAGCTCTACAAATGTTTCAAAAATAAACAGCTAAAACCTTACAAATGTTCTGTTAATAACAGAATTGTAGTAAGGATTTTGTTGCTATAATCAACTGATTTTGACAAATTAAAAGCCATTTTATTCAAACTCTCGTAATCTATTCACTAAAACCCAACAAATGTCTAACAGAAACTGCTGAAGCTCTACAAATTTCGTAGTGCTCTGGTATAGGTGTAATTTAAGATTGCGGCCTTTACTTAGCGATTTTGAAAAGTTTAATATCGTTTTACCTATATTAAATTAAGTAGTACCGTCCTCAGCCATAAAGAAAAAGTCGATCGAGATTTCGATCTAAATATATTTTAAATTATGATACTTAAATGTAAAATATTTCATGTAATGTAACTAATTTTATATTTTTCTCATTTTTTTCTAGGTAAGCATCATCATATGTTATGGAATTAAAATATTTCAGTAATTGGTAAGAGAATGATTTTTTCTTAAGAATGAATGCCAAAAATAGCTCAAAGCAGGAAATTTTTCGCAAGATATCTCATTTTTTTTGCCAAAAAAAAAGTAAAGGTTTTTATAACCTACATTTGATTCCGGGAAAAGAATATCATTAAACAAACTTGTAGTCAGCTTCCTTCTGATTGCATTTAATAAAATATCATTGTGATACTCTACTCCAGCATTAATTACAAGTCAAGTTCGTTTCAATAATCAAAAATATGAGGCCAATTACTTTTCGCAGTTGGTGTCTTGTTATGAGTATCCTAAAAGTCAACACTTGATTAATGTACTTAATTGCAATGCAACAATTTACGAGTCATCATTACATTGTCTGTAATTGAAACTTATTGTTGCTCTCCATAACAACTATGCCATGTACGAGTGCGTTTGAGTTCATTCAAGCTTAAAGTTTGTTCATCACTTTAAATAAAATATTATCATAAGTTTTAAGTAAAGAAAGAAATTACTCATCAAAAAAGGTGACCACAAAAATTGGTTGCATTTCCAAAAATATCTTATCACATATATTGTTTGCATGACAAATCTCTGATGCGTAATTGAAATAATTTTGTATATTTATTTAACTAATTAATCACCTTCTTCTGACTCTGTTTACCTCATATCTTTCATAAAAAAAAAAAAATTCCTAGGTATGATGTGTATGTTTAATCATAAGATTTCTTTTGAAAGAATTTATTTTTAGAGTTTCGTCAGAGCTTCTATCTTTTTTTGCAAGAAACCAAAGGAATACCCTTTGCTTTGTAACCAAACCAACCAAAGATTTCTTTCTATTCATAAAATTTCTTCGAATACTTTTTCATCATATTAAATTAAAAAGGAAACACATTATTTTTTTTTTTTTAGTTTAAAAATCAATTTTATTTTGCTTGAAGCATATGGACAGCAAAAAAAAAAAAAAGAGCACCAAAAAGTACCCTCATCTTGTATTCAAAGAAGTTAATGCATTGAATTTAATTAGTTCAACATGCGAAAAAATTTAGAACCCTTTTCAATTAACGATCCAACGGAGCAAAAGCTGCTAGCGCGTACGCTAGTGTGAACGCAAACTCATTCTTATGCGTATCCAGTTCGCTGCCCAACTTGTTAAACAATCTGCAACGCATCTGTTAAATTCATTCATTGCTCCAACATCACGCCCCAAGTTATGCGCCTAACTTTGTTTTGTTGCTTGCTGCCATATGTTGACTATCTAGCGAGCTACATAGCTGTTGGGTTGTATGACTTGTTGGGCGGCTGCCTTAGTGCGCTTGGACGCGTCACTAAGCCAGACGTTGGCCGGCTAACCAGCGAATTCATGCGATGCCATGCCGCTGTTTTAATTGTTTGTTTGTTCGATTGTTTTCATTTTTGTTGTTGCCTTTGGTTTGTGCGAGAGTATTTTTTTTTTGTATTTTGTGTTATCCTAGTGAGAAACTAAGCCATTTATTTCTGGAAATTAAAGCACACCAGTGCTTTCTGTAATCTTTCTTAAAAGCTTTGTAGAATGAGTAAAGATTATAACCCTGCAATCTATGCGCTTAGATTTCTTCAATTTGGACTATACTGCACCAGTAATCTCAATGACGAGGGTTAACAACACCCACATTCCATTAAAAGATGACTAGAAGGTAGGGTTCTCGGATAGATTATTAACTACTACACTTTTGATTCCAAACTAAATAGCCGAGTGAGTTATGATATTTACGAACTGAAGTTAAGAATTCATCAAAATTTGACATAAATCAAATTAGTCAGTCTCATATAAACTCGCTAGACTCAATCTAACTAAACTGAAATTTGCTTCTGCCACGCTTTTGCTAAGAGGCATCACAAAGCACTTGTTTCATTCTTATTTGATGACCTTGATCATCTTAGAATATATCAGATGGTAAGATTTATTACGAAATATACGATACTACGATAGGGTTTAGTTAAATATTCGGATCATCAATTGGTCTAAATGAATCGGTTCTTAAGCTGGCTGCCACTCCTGTCTATCCTAAACTATGATTGCTGATATGGATAACAGAGCCCTTAAGAGTACTATAGACGAATACACAAATAATTATTAATGTCGAGAGAATCCTTCTGAAACGAAAGGCTTTCAAATTTGAGATATCTTTTTAAATTTGCCGTAATTTTTTTTTCTAGATTACACTAATAGTTTTCAGCTATGAAGTAAAGACTTCTGGTTAATTTAAATGGATCGCTACAGAATTCAGAAGTTGGAAGAAAATTTCGTTCAAAATACGATCGATAAAATGCGATATCAATCGATCTTTTGAAATAGAAGTTTAATAATCGAATAATTTCTCGAAGAACAGACGTGAATTGGCCACCAAGATCATGAGACTTAACGCCATTAGATTTTTTTTTATGGGGTTTTCTGAAGAGTAAGCTTATGCGGATAGTCCTCAAACTGTTTAACACCTCAAAGACAATATTATCGAACAAATATCACTTATTGAAACATCATTATGCGAAAAAGTTATTAAAAATTTTAGTAAAAGATTGACAGCCAGCCCTGCTAGCAGAGGAGGTCACTTGAATGACATTCTTTTTCATTACTAACCGGAGTCAATGTACTTTAAGATACCTCAAATTTAAACACCCTTTATAAGCTTATATATAACAGCTCATACTTTCTTCAACGGTTTTTGTTCACCGCCTTGCGAACTATATATGTACATACATATCTCTAAACTTTCATCTTAGATCCAAAAATAGCAAGAATCGCCAATATTGAAAAACAATGGTTTTTAAAAACTTTTTTAGATTGAAAAATTGACGCAAAAAAGAGCATTTTCACTCCTTGGCTAACACTAGTGACGATTTCATTCCACTTTCGTCCATGCCTTTTCTATACTTTTAAAAAAAACTATTTTCTATCAATAGGCCCAACACAAGTACTTCTGGAGCTGCTTCTAGTAACTTTCAAAATCCTTTTCCAACCTTTCTCCATCATTTGCTTGAAACTTTTTTTCAAACATGCTAACTTTGGGGGTCCGACGCCGAACCTGATGATGTCTTACATTCAATCCCCAATAGATTTTTGCAAAAGAAATTTCAATAGGCCCAAAACGTGTCTTACCGGATCGCCCCTGCTGACATCTAAAATGTACTTTTGACCATTTTTCATATTTTTTTTTAAAAGTGTTCTCAAAGTAGAAAATCTCGGATTCAACCACCATCTCTTGTGTGGTCTAAAATCGATTTTAGACTAATCGATTAAATCAAAGAAAAATTTTTCTTGATGTCGATATTCGGGTATATACTCTATATTTTCTTGCGCTGACAAGATACATTATCTGTTAACAGATCGCCTTACATATCCTCCCCTTTCTGATTTTGCCCCGCTTGTGTTACTTATTAAAACGTTGCGTCCCTATTTCTTTAAAATTTTGTTTTGTCTAATTATAACCTTTTTTAAGTCTTCCTTTTTTACTGCATAAATGTCGGAGGCTTTCAGTGAATGTATTGCCATATTTTTCCAAAAATTTAATATAAATACATACAGCTTACCTAGGTAAGTAAGAAAAAGAAGGAGACGGTAAGCTTACAATAGTAAGCACCCATTTTTGCTTTATTTCTAAATGGGTTTAGCCTATGTGTATGCATTTAGCTAGAAACTTTTGCATTTCAGACTCTCGCACTCTCTCTCTATTCACTGCTACTGTTCTTTCTCGCAGTTTTCTCACTCTCCCGGATTAAATTAATGATAGATGAACAAATCGTTGCTCCAAATTCAAAATAATTATTGCCTAATCGTGCGTTAATTTATTTTCGTTTTATTTTATGGGACAATCTTTCTTTTAATGCGGTGTTTTTCCTTTTTTTATTGTTATTCCTATCTCTTTTTCCCAAACGCTTATCTCTCGCTTGCACGCTTCGTTCCAGCTCATTGATAGCGTTGCCGCCGATGACTTACTCCATAACTCTCGGATACGTCAACTAACTTAATTCTTGTTACAAATTCCATTGCTGTTGGACTTGTTTTTCTGTATCGTTTCCCCTGGCCTTTCATTATCATATCGGCGATTTTCCTGCGCTACGTTCCATATTGTTACTACTGCTGTCCGAATGCTTTTTGGAATTTCGTCATTCCCAGCTGTTGGTTGTTGGCTGATTGCCACCGTCGCCATTGGTTTTTGTTTTTGTTGTTGTTGTTTTTGTTCTTTTCGGGTTTTGTTTGAATTTTTCCGTTCCGTCTATGCGTAGAATGCTACAGTTTGAAATGTTTTTTTTTTTCCGGCTGTAGTTGATTAAATTTTCAAACTTTTTCCCCTCCACCCATTTTATAGTGCATGCCAGCTTTGCTGCTGTTGGCTGACCAACCACCCTTTCTAACTTAATTCTGTTGTTTCGGTTAAGGTTTTGTAAATTGCGCCAAGTGCGGGTTCAAAGATGTTGAACGTTGCGGTTGTGAATGGTTGTCATTTGTTGTTGTACATTTTGAAAAGGTTTGACTTTGATGTTTAGGAACTTAGTCAGTTTGTATCACTTAATTCATCTTTAATGGTGGTGTTATTTTTTAAACCATTTAATGGGGTATTCATTTATTTTGAAACAGCTGTTAGTTTTAATACTCCTTATGGTTTGCAATAAGCGCTACAAAAAAGTTTACTTTTATTTGAAAACTTATAGCAATAAGTTTCATAGAAAAAGCGTAGTCACTTGGCTTATCGAATGATTAATAAATTTTTCACAACACCACTAGAAACCCTTACATTCCTTTCAAACAACTCCTATACCACCGGAAAAACCACAGCGGCAAAGGAATTTCCATTGAAATTACTTTCAATTGCTACTAAAAAACTTAAGAATCTGAAGAGACATCACCCAGAAAATGCGGAAGCTATTAAAAAGGAAAACGTTTCATTGTGCTTGAGAGTTATGCCCGAGGGTAACCGTTTTCGAAGAAAGTCACTGCTGTCTCTATAGTCCAGACTTAGCATATATTGACTATTTGCTCCTTAGTAACTGAAAAGATTCGAGGGGTAAACGATTTCGGAGTGATAAGAAATGAAGGCGGCTAAAGTGGAGAACAAATCACGAATGTAGTCACATATTGAAGAATAAACATATTAATTTATTCTATCGGCTCTCTTGATACTTTTCAATGCTATCCGATATTCCTTAGAATTAACATTTTCAATAAAATTCTGCCTTCCCCTTTTCCTACATAGTTTATAATTTTCGATTTTGACCAACTTTCTTTATTATTCGATACTTTTTTTTTTGACTTTATTAATTTTTTCGATAATATTCCACTTTTTGGGTATTAATTAAACTTTCTCGATACTAATCGGAAATGTGCGATAGTTTACAACTTATTCGATACTTTTTGACTTATTCGAAAGTGTTCAGTGCCATTCGAATTTAATAAATTTTTCGATATTCTACAAAAATTTTCGATTTTGATTGAATTTTTGATAATTTTCAACTTTTATCTACATCAAAAATGAATGTCCACTTATGGTTACCCAACCCAAGGACGTCCACAAAGGATTATGCTACCTCTTCAGAAATTTTTGAATTTCTGCCAGGCTCCAGGCTTTGACATGAAGTTCCGGACTTGTCCGGGTCAATCCCGGTCACTTGGCAACCCTGTTCAGAATTATTGAAATAAATGAAAAAGATTACATAATCAAATCTGTCCTATACTTAACATTCTCTGTGCTTACATGTACAAATGAAAAAGAAAAATATCAAAAAGAGGCACGTACGTACTAAGTGTTCTTTTGTTAAGGAAAAATTTCCTTTGATACTGTAAAAAAACCCTATAATTCTAAGCAATGTATTTAGTAAACCAAACAAATATTTTCTTAAATTAAAAAAAATCAATGAATTATTTTACTTTTCTTTAACCACAAATTTGCTTTTACCAAAGAAAATTTTTACTATTTTTAGCGCTAGTAAAAATTACTTAATATGAGGAAATATTACTTATATTTTGGTATAATTTTTTTTCTTAATATTAGTAACTTTTCCGAAGGAATTAAATTTAAGTCTTTTTTGGTGTAATTTTTACAAAAATAAAGGTGACGCATCATAAAACCATTAGTAAATTAAACTTGCGTTCATCATGAACATCTCGCCACGGGGGCTCGCACTTACACATTTTTCTTACCGAATCCTAAATTATAATAAGGGTGACCTCCATATTTTTGGGAGTGACATCAGTGACAACAAAAATGTTGCCAATCATATCGTTTGCGATGTAAATACTGTGCAAAAAAGATTCAGCAAACTACTGTAATATTCACCTTAGTTTTTGAGATATTAACGTTTAAATTGAAATTTTTGTGAAGATTTTTCTAATGTTGAACTTTCAAATAAAAGTATCTCATAAACTGAGGGAGTTTTTGAACAATATGAGCTTATTGCTTTTATTCACTATTTGGCCATTTGTATAAAATTCGAAACTTTGTTGCTCAATAAGTCGAAAACTCAGCAAGATCTAAACTTATTTTCGTAAAAATGTATGCCTGAAGTTATGCTATGAAATCTTAATGTAGCCATCGAAGCGGGTCTAGGATATACTCCTCCTAAATGCCCTCGCTCCTAAAACACTCCAATTTATATGCAGCAGACTTATGCATTCATGCTCGGCAAGTGTGCGGCCTTCGGTCGTGGTTCAAGATTTACATACATTAGTATTCCCAAATAAAGCCAAAGCTCTTTTGTATTTCAATTTCATTGCATACCTTCAGGCGTTAAAGTCAACAAGTTTGGCCTAGGAAAAAGTTTTTCCTAAAAACTATTTTGGGCGGTAACATACATAGACATTTGTAAATAGTTAACAACATTATATTTGATGTAAGCGAAAAAAATGTCATTTTATAGAATAAAACAATAGCGGTATTCACGATCTGTTGTATTTTTAGTATTTTTTGTAAATGTTTACAATTTTTGCTACACATTCTGAGCGCTCTAAAATGTTTTTTTATTTATTAATTATTGTTTTGTTTATTTTTTGTTGTTATGACAACTTTACTCAACAAATGAACAAATTGTTTTTTCGTTGTTATGACAACTTTGCTCAACAAATGTACAAATACTATACAAAAGTTACAATAGGGTTTTTTCATTGTATTTTTGATATTTAGAGTATTTGAAAAAAGCAATTGTTTTGTTTTTGTTAAGATATAAAATATACTACAAATATCAAATTTATCAAAAATACACAATACAAGACCAAATGCTACAGATTGTGAATACCGCTAATGCCATTAAATCAATCGGTTGTATGGTAAAAATAACCAATTCATATGTTTGTTAAAAAAAAATATTTATTTGTTAATTTATCAATAATCACGGAATAAATATTCTTTCGTCCAAAACTTATAAAGTTATTATTTTTACGTGAATAGCAACCGATTGGCATATAATTGATGCATGCAAATATCGACACATATGTAAATAAATCGATATAATCATAGTCTGATGTTGGATGTTATAGGTATTTACACTCTCATACATACCGAAATTATATACCAAGCAAAAGGTATGTATGTACTCAAGTAATGCTTTGCATTATAAAAAGTATTACTAAATATTTATTTGGCCCAACCAAATGCCTTTAATCCACTCAGACAAAAATTTTATTTGGCTCAGTACGTAACCAAAATTTGTTTATTATTAGTAAATATTTTTTGAAACTATTAACCAGATACATATATCTGAAGGAAGCATACTCTTTTCTTTTCATAGTGCATGTAAAGTATTTGTCATTAATGTGTTAATTGTTAGTGCACATTTAGTTAATTTTCAAGCCATTTTTACTTAAAAGGTGGCTGAATTTTAGATGTTTCATTTGCTTCAAATTTTTTGCTGCTAAAGCAATCAATTCTGTGTGGCAGAATGTGTAAAAACTACCACATTACAACACATAAAATTGAGCAACGTAATTAACCAACACTGTTGGTGGCGGTCGGCAATGCAGTCGTCGCTGTCGACGGTCGCGCATAATGTGTCATGGCAATTAATAAACGGGGCGCTATTTGTACATAAGCGCAAAGACGCGTTAATAAAATTTCTGCTGCTGCTGCTGCCTGCTGTTGTCCCTTACATTTTACCCCAACCCACTGCCGCTCCCGTCATTATCCAGCTCCAGTTACTGGTTGCTGCGCGAATAGATGAGATAAGAAGTTTGAGTTTGTTTTAATTTCTGTTCTTGTTTCGGGTTACGCTTTATTTGTTATTGATGTCGTCGTTGCCGTCGTCGCCGTAGTTGTCGTCGCAAATTGGGGAGTTTTTTTATTATGAATTCGTCGCTTGTTGGTGTTCTCATTTTTCCAATTTAATTTTTTGTTTTCAGCAAGTACGAGTACCAGAACAGCGAGTATGTAAACATTTTTTGTTTTGTGTTTTCTGTTTTCCTTTTCATTATTTATTTCCACATATTTTTTGCTGACGCTATATCTGCGGAATTTTATCGGCCAAATACAGTTGCAATGGTAGTGTGTCGAGTCGATACTACTGGGAGATTGGCCGACGAAATGAAGATATTGAGAAAATATCGCGGCAGAGAGCGAGGAGAAGATCAAATGAGCCAGTAATAAATTGCTTCGGTTGTGGTTTTAAATTTTTTTGCACAATTTTATGCATTTTTTGCTAAATTTAGCCAAATCGCTGTAAAAATTTATTCGCATTTTGTGCAACAGCAATGACGAGTCTCAAAAGGTGTGGTGAAATTTGCTATTTTTATTACACAGACCGAAAAAAAGTGTGTGTGTGCACTGTTCTGTTGTGTTTTGCATGTGAAGTTATTTGAATATCTTTTCGCGGATATCTATATATGTGCTCGTACTCGAGTATCTTTGAGATACGCGACGGTACGCAGAACCTGCGTTGCATTCTAATTCATTTTTTTCTCTGCTGCATTACACAAATATGAGTATTTATTTCTGTTCTGCTCTTTTCGATTCTACGCGTGTATTGTCCCGTCCCGATGTTCTGCTTCTTTTTTTTTTTTTGCGTACGGGGTGAGTCAACTCTTTGAAATGTGCGCTTATGTTTGAGTTTATTAAGTCAATATTTATATCATCATAATTTTGGGTATTACGATTGATGCAGTATTTTTTGCAATAAAGTTAGATTAGGCCTCTGTAAATTGGTTGGGTTTATTTTCGCTATCCGATTTTAGAAAGTTGGTTTGTTCAATGATTCTTAAATTTATGTCACATTGAAAAATAAATATTTTAAGCAAAAAAAATCGCTAAGCAGAAGGTGCATACAGTTAAATCGACGAGAAAAGACTTAACTTGCTATTATGGTGACAATGATCTAATTAGTTTATGATAATTCTCTATTAAGATAGATCGAAGTTTTTTTTCCTCTTAAACCTTTAACGACAAAATTATTTTGTCATATTTGGGTCAGTATGGGTTAAAGATAAAAATTTGAATAAATACACTAAAGTTTTTTATCCTATTTGGAATCAATTGAGGGGGCGTTGCATTTAATTTTCGCAAAAACTTCATACTAGAACCGCCCTAATGTACATATTAGAGGCTTGCACGAGTGCACCTGAAACGATCATCAAGCCACTTGCCACGATTGCGAGTCCTACGAGCTCTTGTGCATGAAAACCACAAATCGAAACACCAAGCAAGAGAGGTGAGTGCTGCACTCGCAATAAAATGTTCTACGAGTTTAAGCACTCGTAGTTTATTGGATTCGGTACCGAGTGGCTTGTTGCCTTTAAGTGCACTTGCTCAGACAACAGATTTGCTATGTCGTGTTGCTTTGCTCGATGAATTTGAAAAACAACAATAGCTTCAATGACGCGTGCCGCTAAGAAGCGAATGCAAAACGAATCATAACATACATACATATAATCAATTGTTTTTTCTCATATTCGGTGAAAAATTTCTCCTTCTGAAAAGTCGCATCTGAAATAAATGAAAGTTGCCGCTTTTTTTTTTACAAAAATATCGGATCCACTATGGCTGCTTAAAATTGGAAATACATATTAAACCCATCGTGGAAATACCGTATAAGAACATGTATATTTTTTAAAATGTTAACGTATAAAATGAATGATGTTTTGTATGACATCCTTTTGCTGCAATGAGAGCTTCTATTCTCTTTGGTATGCGCAACTTTTTACCACTTCCTGAAGGTGTGCATTACGATGTCAGACGTCAATCAGCTTCTCTATGAGCTGTTGTTTTATTAATCATTGCCACTTTACTGATCTCGCGATTTATGAGCTCTCATACATTTTGTATTGGGCTCATGCCTGGCGAGTTGCCAGGCCAATCCAACACAGTGATGTTTTTTTATCAGTTAAAAATTTGCTAACTGTTTTTGTTTTATGATAAGGAGCTCCAACGTGCATAACAATTGGATCCTCTTCATCACAAAACCATTCAGAAAGTGAAGGCAAGAGTCGCTCTCACATGAAAATCTGGTTGTTAGGCTAAAATCAAAATTCTATATTACTTTTTAAAGGTTCATCATCTATACACAAAGAGTGTACAGAGTGTAATTGTGTTTTTCAGTATTTTGTTGTGCTATCTACATAGAATGATGTTTTTGCCTTTAATGACTTTTGATCTTTCTGAAGAATAAAAGTCTTAATAACATGATTCCCAAAAGTTGCCGAAATGCAAAGACAGGGTTAACCAAAAATATAAAAACAAAAATTTGAAAAAAAAATGAATATATTATTTTTTACAAAAATTATACTTGCTCTCAGTATGTCCTCCTATTGTCGAAAACAGATATCACTCTTGTTGTAGAAATCTGGCATCACGGCTGTCCGCAGTGTCCTTTCATTCCACATAAGTACTCGACGTATCTTCCTTTTATATCATTTTTTTTAGCAGCTGAACTTTTGAAATGAAATGTAGTTCATTGAGTGCCTTCCTTTCCTTTTCCATTTCCATTTTCATTTTCATTTTGAATTTCAATTTCTATTTCTATTATTTTTTTTTAACGTTTTACCTTCTAATTTCCGGAGCATTTTTCGTTAAAAAAAATGCATACGTTGGATGCTGCAAACATTGCACTCAGATTGCAAACTCAACCAGCCAAGCGGACAGAGATTGAAGTGATAAGCTGGCACAAAATGTTCCTTATCTCTATTATAGAGCAAAACATGTTCTAAAGTTACCCAAAACAAGTTTGAATCGTCGTCTTAAATTTTTAGCCAGAATAAATTGAAATTTTACCGCTAAATTTTTCGCCTTGATTCTTCAGATATTTCCTCGGTTCCTCCAGCGGAAACGACTAGAGTTTAACTAATTTCAACTAAGTAACGTGATCGTGTTGTTTTCTAACTTTACTACTGGAAAGAATTCAGCTGCTCTTATAGCAGGCTTTAAAATTTCCAAAGTCTCTAAATCTTTTTCCTTTTTCATTGCGGATACCGACGTAGTTTCTGCCTAAGATAGGCTAAAGTAGGTTGTTGTACTGTCCAATCGCAATATTAATGTCGTTTGGCGCGAAACACTGAAATATTCACTGAAATGTTGTTGAGCCAGCCAGTCCTAAAAGAAATTGTTGTGTTTTTTTTTTGATTGCTCGCACGGATTCCAATCCTGAAAAATACAATAAAATTTTTTATAAATTTATTAATAATAATTTGGATTAAATTAATATCTTCAAAAACACCTTAGATTCGATTCAGACCTTCTGAGCCTGCTTCCTTTAAAAATTGCTTGAATATGACCTAATTATTAATTAACTCAGCTTCAGAGTATCAATATGAAAGGAGAAATTTCAATTAACTTAAAATAATATTTAGAACGTTTAATGTTATTTTTAAAAACTAAAATTTTAATATAAAACGTTTGTACAATTTACTATTTTAAAACATAAATTTTTACTTTGTATGATTTTGCTCTTAAATATACTGGTGGAGGGTCTATTGAACTTCAAACGACTTCTTCTCTTGTTTGTTTTTAGCCATATTTGAAATTTTATAGACATTTTCGTTTCTTTAAGAGCCATTATTTATCGTTAGAAGTTTCCTTGATTTCGATGCAACGTTTGATTTAACTCGTGGGAGTGAATTGATTTTAAGGCTGCCTATTCCATAAAAGCAATGTTACTTCTTAGTACTCCCATATGAGGTCAACACACCAGAAATGGTCACTAAAATTCACGTTTTCGTGTTGGCCGATCGCAGTGTTAAAGTGCACGTGATTGTTGAGGACATAGGCATCTCAGACGAACGGGTGTGGAACATTTTGCGAAATCATTTGGATATGAAAAATTATCCGCAAGATGGGTGGCGCGTTTGCTCAGTCTCGACCATAAACGCGATTGTGTGACTGATTCAAAGACGTGTTTGTCGATGTTGAACAAAGATAAGAAGTATTTTTTCCGTCGATTAGTAACCGTGGACAAAACATGGATCCATCATTACACACCAGAGACAAAGGAACAGTCGAAACAGTGCGCTTCACCGACCGAACGTGCTCCCAAGAAGGCGAATACGGTGCTATCGGCCGGAAAGGTTATGGCGATAGTATTTTGGGATGAACGATGTATAATCTATATCGATTACCTTCCACCAAAAAGAACGATCAATGGCGAATACTATGCAGTCAAATTGTACCGTTTCAACGACGCTTTGAAAGAGAAACGTCCCCATTTGGCGAGGAAAAAAGTGCTCTTCCATCAAGACAATGCGCGCGTTCACACATGCCCAGCGCCCATGTCAAAATTCCATGAATTGAAGTACGAATTGCTTTCTCATCCAGCATATTCTCCAGATTTGACCCCAGCGACTATTTTCTGTTTCCTAACCTGAAGAAATCGCTCGACAGAAAGAGATTCACCACCAAAGAGGAGCTCATCATCGAAACAGAGGCCTATTTTGAGGACTTTCCGAAAACGCATTTTTCGGATGGGGTCAAAAAATTGGAGAAACGTTGGACGATATTGAGAAATGAAACATTTTTTTTTCCGTAAAAATCATTCCTTGTTTAATTTTTTACGGAATTATCAAACGGCCCTCGTATTAAGTAAGCAGTTCTTTCAATTATTACGATTGTTGGATATTCTTAATACTTTTTTGTCGGTATTAAAATCTTCACGGCTGTTAAGGAATATATAATGTTTGTTCTGAAATCAGAGAAGTTATGAAGGAAATGGAGTGTCGTTTCCAGTAGCTACCGCTTAGAACTTACATCCGCATTACAGCTTTCTGCAGACACGGCATAACTATCAAATGTGTCAAATGCTAATCAAATTAGTCATTCTGTCAGTGCAGATGTCAAACCTCGTTCCTAAATTAAGAAGAATATTAAAATTTAATATATTGTATTTTTTGGAGATTTTTGTAACACTTTTGTTTTAGTGTTCCATTTCATTCAGTCAAGTGTGTTGTAATTTTAACAGTGGTTCACCGCTGGCGGTATTTCCGTCAACCGTACGTATTTTGTTTATCCAATTAAGCTTAGTAGCTAAGAAGACTAATGGCTGCAGTAGCTAAACTCTATTTCTTATTATTATTATTATTAATAAGGTTCAAACGAGTGCATATTGCTCTGATAATAAAATGGCAGTCGAATATAATATAGTTGTTATAAAAACTAATTTTTTATTGTCTTATTTTTGACCTTGACTAGAAATACTGGTGTTGGCAATATTAAAGGATGAGTTAAACATAAAATAATTTAATATTTTAAATCGTTGAAATCGTCGATTAGTTTTAGTTTTAAAGTTAAAAGTTTTAATTTAATAATAAATAGTTGAAAATAACCTAATAAATATATAAAATTACACATTAGTATTTCCTTTATTTTAAAAATTAATTTCATGATTCCTGATTTCATCCGCCATTGCGATGTTATTTTTTCGGTTTCAAAGCAGACCAACATTTTAATTTAATTTTATTTTTTCACCCTTAAAAATACTGGCGAGATTTCCTTTCGATTTTGTTGGAGAATTTTCAGTTTTTGATTTTGCTGTATTGATTTTTCAGATAAAGTTTGAGGCGATATCGCTTCCACCAAAAAACCAACTGTTCTATATCGTGTATCAATTTGAAACCATTTGTCATATTTGGAACCATTTGTAAATGTTTTATAATGCTAAAACTGATTTAGTTATTTTATTGTCGTTTTAAATTATAGGTTTCAGCTGAATGAATATGTAAAACGAACTTACGTACATATTTCAGAATGGTATTAATTTATACTTTTGTTTTTCTCAATTCGAAAAAAAGATCAAAACCTGTTTATTATTTCTTATGCAAATATTTTCTTTACTTTACTACGTATTTTGGATGCGAAACTTGCTCTTAAATTTTGTCTCCATGCTGAAATCCTGGGCACTAGGTCTTTGGTTATGAAACTTGTTTATTTTGTTTTTTGTTTTTTTTGGCTTGATTTTTTTATGTTCGCTATTAAGTTTTGCATGTAAAATTTTTTACATTCCGATATTTTATACACGAATTTTCATACATCGCTGTTTATTTTTTTTTTGGTTTTCAATATAAAATTCATTTTCCATGCATAACCAGTTTTCTTTCAAAGATTGCAAAGTATTTTTTAAGTTTTTTTGTTTTGTTGATACTCTCTCACCTACAATCTTGCGCTCTTCATCGCTCTATTCCGTAGAGCAGATTTTTTTTTTGTTTTTTTCAGAATTTTTTCTTTATTGTTTTTGCTGAGGTTTTCATTATAAGTAGGAAGTATTGAGACCGGGTACACACAAGGTAACTGCGGCTACGACGGTATGGCAAGGTGAGGCTCGCATAAGCAGTTTTCAACTCTTGACTGACGGTTTGCTTCGTTGCATTTTAAGTTCAGGCTTTGTTTTTGTTTTTTTTCGTTTTGTAGTTGATGTTGTTGGCGCATAGAATGAGTAATAAGCCCCGTAAGTGTAGTTTTCTAGAAGAAGCCTAAGAAAAAGAAGAAGTAGATGGAAATGGAAAAAAGAAGTAGTAATGGTAGCGGCAACCCAAGATGTTTGTTGTTTGAAGTCATCATCATAGTCATCGTCGTCTAAGTTATCGTCGTACGTGGGTTAAATGTAGAGTTTACCTTTTTAGAAAAACTAAAAAAAAAATAAAAAAACTTAATAAAAGCAGATGATTATTCAGTATTGATAATGGTGCGATAATAGTGACATGTCTTTTTTAAGTGTGGCAAATGCATTTAAAAAAGTTATAAATGCATTTTATTGTATTTTTTTAATGATCTGAATTGAGAAAAAAATTTACCGATGATAATAATGAATCAATTACTGAAGTTGAGTCATATTATGTTGTTTTCTTTTAGATTATAGAACTACGCCTAAGCGTTTAAATGCTATAAATTGGTTTGGCATATAAACGTTAAAAATTGAGTGGGCAGTACTTGGCATTAAAAGTTGGATTAGAAATGGACATGGGATATTAACCACACCCGCGCGACTACGTGTATAATTTTTGACAATAACTTTTAACATGCTTTTAAGTAGTAAGATTTTCTGCAATTCTGTTGACATTTCTGCACCAATTTTAAATGAAAATTTCCTCTTAGATTGGCATTGAATATACCAATATATCTTGTAGAAAATATATAATAATAGTCCAATATTATTCGTTTCGCTTTCATGGGTATTTATTCATTTTGTGTTTTAAGGTAGCGTTTCAAAGAGAAAATGTATCAACGATAAAAAGGTAAAATCAATTTTGAACACAATACATAAAAATTTGTGATTTCTTAGTAAATCAATAATACCCAGAATATGTTATGGTCTTACAAAAAATTATGAAAGTATAGAAAAAAAGTCCAAGATAAAATTGGAAAATTGTACGGAAACGAGAGTTTGGAGAGTTTGCATTAAAGCACCAAAGTAACATCCGATGAGTATCAAAAATTTTGTTATCACCCGGATCGCTGGGGGTAGTTTTTTTTTTGAGATTGAGAATAAGTTTCTTTTTTAACATAACTTCTAACATATTTAAGATATAAAAAATTGCTCAGGTATAGTTTGTAAAAAATGCAAAAATGCATATTTTGCTGAAACATTTTTTTTTATTTAAAACAAAAGTCTGAGTCATGGTGTTCGTAAGATGAAATTTTGTCAATTCGGTCAGAAATAAAACATGTTCATTCAACTGGAGTGAAAAAGCGAGCATTTAAATATATTTTGCTCAGTGGAGAATTTAAATATTTGAATTTCATACTTCGTATGTTCAAATCTTTCTTTCCTAAAAGAGTACATAAGGAATATTCGTATTACAGCAATAATTAATTATTTTATTAATAATATATTATTATGGAAGTTGGAGAAACAGGAAGTAATTTATTACTCCTTTTGTATTATTCCAGGAATAATTTCCTTTCCAACTGGGTTGGGAAATATTAGTAAACTTAATATGAATCATAATTCAAAAAGTGACCAAATAATAAATAGATTTTTATGACTTTTTTGCTTCTTTAAACGGCCACCAGTATGAATTACCACTAGATGTAGAAGACCCTAATCGAATGTTACTTTTTGGCATAAAATTTAACTTTTCCAGCAAGTTCCATCCGAAAGCTAACTTTTCCCTAAATCCGTCCGAAACTAAAATGTCGTTTTTGAATTAGCTGCAATATCAGACAAATTTTATCCTACATTTCTGAATTTATTATAAGCCTTCAAATTGATGAATTTTATGCAAATCGAATAAAAATTGTTTGTGTTGCTACATACTGTGTGCGGCAAAAAATGACTTGCGTCGATTTTTTTTATTTTTGGCGAAAAAACCGGTGATGTTGTGTGTACTGCAAAAGCAACAATTTATGTTATATGTATGTTGAATTTAATCTTTACTGTGGCCAAATATATGAATCTACGTGATATTTACGTCATCAGACTTACAGTACAGAACTATAATTAAATCACTTGCCTGTTCTTTATTTAGATTTTTCAAAATGTTTTACATGCGATAGTTGACTTGTCACGCCCATCTTCTTAAATGTTCATTATCTTCACCCATAAAAGGTTTGCGCCAAATTGCGTTGCACTACAACCATTTTTAAAATTTTTTTTACCTCATAGTGGAGGTAAGCGTTGCAGTTGATTTGCCACTCCCATTTATATAAATTTTCTTCTTCTTCACCTTAGAAAAGTCTGCGCCAAAATCATTTGCCTATGACTATTTTCACTATATTTTTATATCCTACACATGGAGTATATTATCATTATTTTATTTGTATTTGTATTGCATAAAAAAGGCGTGTTACGCATAAAAAAGTATATAGTTCTTAATTCAGCGTTACCTCCTAAGTTTCCGTTTCCGTCTGTCTATCTTCTTGTGGAAAGCCAAGCAAAATAGTTGAATAAAATATGGTACATAGACTAAACCTTCAATCATAGTTCGTGAGATTGAAAACGGCCGAAATCAATTCAAAGGTACGCCTATCGCCCAAATACCCGAAATAAATTTAGCTAGCACCAGATAAAAACTGTGTGCATTTGACTAGCGAGCTTAGTACCTCTCATACAAAAAAAAAGAGAATCAAATTTTACAGAAACACACAAAAAAATTTTAACTACCAGACCAAAAGTGAATACATTTTTAGAAAATGGCTAAATCGAAGGAGTTATTTAAGGTAGTGTAACCAACTTTTAGACATATACTCAGGATGGTTAGTACAAGCTCTGGAAAATATTGGGTGAATTTTCACAAGACGGCAACTCCGATACAATCAAAAACTTTAATATGTAGAACGAAATTTAACAAAAACACGTGGACTGGGCAAAAAAAGGGTGTTGCACTTCCATCTCAAGCAAAATCTTAAACTCGCTGTATTAAGAGCTATTGTAAACCTAACCAAATTCTATATGGAAACGTTTGGTAAAACCAGTTAGCGCGTGGTTTTGTGGAAAAAATACTCTTAATAAAAATGTAAAATTTTCGCAAACTTTTACTGTTAATGCGGTGAATATTAATGAATTTTTGGCGAGGCCAAAAATAACCCCTTTTTTACTAGTCAAAGCTTCGGTCACGCCCAAATTTTAGTTAGAAAATCGAGTCTCTTATTACTTTTAGCAATTTTTTTTTTATCGAGAAGTTTGACTTTTGTGGATTTTTTGTAACTTGGCTTCCATTAAAATGATTTGCAAAAAAATTTTGCGACGAAAAATTAAGTTTTTCTTAGCAACATCTTTCAAATTTTGTATGAGTTCTGTGTTGTCGATGTTTTTCCTTTATATTCAATACTCTTTTAGTTTTATCGACACCTTCGACATTTTTCGAAGCTCTTCAGTCCTGACTTTTTACGACTTTTTCGATACTATTCGGACGTTTTAAATTTTTAAAATATTTTTAGATATTTTTCCAATTTTTCGATACTAAGGACTGTCCCAGAAAAAACTTGCACTTTGTTTTTTAGTTATAAAAAAATACCCAGCAATTTTTTTGTTTTTTTTTATTTTTTTATTAATAATGGCTAGTGTTCAGAATATAAATATCTAAAAACTAATTAACAATTTTGTTTTTTCTATAAAAATTTCTTACTTTTTTTTAAGGCCCTTCATTAAATTTTGCACAGTTGTTTATATCTTTCAATTGGGCGAAGCTCTGCGCAGTTAGGCGGATTTGCTATTTTTGGTACAAAATTGATCTTTTTACTGGCATACCATTCCATCGTAGCTTTAGAGTAATGAGAGGTTGCTAAATCTGGCCAGAATATCACGGTACCCTCATGTGCACGAATAAATGGTAGAAGACGTTTTTCGAGGCACTCGTCTATATAAACTTTGGAATTGATTGTGCCTTGCGTAACAAAGAAACTGCTTCTGAGGCCACAGGTGCATATGGCCTGCCAAACCATATATTGCTTCGGAAATTTCGAAATTTTTTTTTCTTTGAATTTACTAGGCACATTCCCCTTCTTCGGTGATGTATAATATTAGTGCCCAGGTAGCTGCTTAAAATCTGCTTTAACGTAAGTTTCGTCGTCCAAAACACAGCAGTAAAATTTAGTCAGGTACCTTTCATACAATTTTCGGGCTCGCATCTGAGCCATCAACTGCTTTTCCTTTGCACAGTAGATTTTGATGTACCTGCTCTAACCGCCATATCTCGCACTGACGTGTTGGGATTCTGCCTAAAAAGGCGCTTCACCTTCGCCGCTACCTTTGGGTTAGAAAATTCTGGTTTTCTGCCTGAACCCTTTTTTCGTGAAACAGGTAGACCCTTCTTATAATTAGAAATAACCATTTTGACAGTTCTTTCTGATGCACCAACTATTTTTGCTATAGCTGAATATTTTAACCCTGGACTTTGCAGGTATGTGGACAAAATCAGTTTGCGGACTTTTTCTTGCTTGCTAGACATCTTTGTCGTTAGAAGTGCTACCTTCAAGTGTTATACATCATATCAAACGTCATTTTATATGGAATAAATATTTTGTCTTTTTAGACCTATAAGATTATCAGGTAGAGTATAATCTTAAAAAATAAAAGTGCAAGTTTTTTCTGGGACAGTCCTTACATATTTGTTTTTTTTCAACTTTTTCTATACTCTTTGATAGATTAGAATTTATCTTTTTCGTGTATTTGAATTTTTTTATTACAAGTACGCAAATGAACAAAAAAGTCTTGATTGCTACAATTTAAGAACTTTAAGCATATTAAACAAAATTATTGAGAATATACATAAGCTTAGCAATCAAGATTAATCACCAGCTATCAATAATAAGCTTAAACAAATTTCGTTAAGATGAATTATGTGTTCCAATATAAAAAACAATTTACGTTTTTAGTTACTGACTAAATCGTTTAGCACTTACAAACGATATAAGTTATCAAGATCAATGCAAATGTTTCGGAAAGGACTAAACAGTGCAAAATTTGTGCTATAATTGATTAATTTCAAACTTCTCGACTTTTTCGATGCTACTTTTCCGCTTTAATAAATTTTTTCGGAGTTTTTCGATACTATTCTATACTTTTCGATGACTTTCGATACTTTTCGACAAATATACACTCTTTCGATGTTTTCGATTCTATTCGATACTTGTCGTTTTTCATTGATCTTCGATGTCTTCGAGATTTTTCGACTTGTTCGCCTATTTTGAATACTTCTCGACAATTATCGACTTTTTTGGTAAAGATACCATTCGATGTTCTTATCGATTTTTAGCACAGTTCGATATTTTGCGATGATAATTCGATACTATTCGACAATTTTCGAATCATTCGCTTATTTTTCGATTAATGTTTTTATTGCTGCTTATAAAAAAGTTTCACTTCTAGTGCGCGTTAAAAATAACAATATTAGAAAGTGTCTGCATATATAATTCTTTAGTATTTCAATATATTGATATGTTTCAATTTTTTGACACGTCTATTTTTGATTTATCGCTACTTTCATATATTTGAATTATCAATATTTTAATATATTGTCATATTTTGAGCTGTTGTTATTTTATTATATTATAATTTTAATGTATCGATCTTTTAATGTTTCAATATTTCAATCCACAGATTTTTCTATGTATCGATATTTTAATGAATATTTTTTTATCATTAGTATTTTTATATACCTGCATATAAGTAGATATTATATAAAATATTTCTTTTCTTTTACGTAAATGTGGTCCACCTTATTTTGCACCAAACAGTGGATATAAAACCATCGCACCGGTAAAATAGAAAATTTATAATCGCTTTTGCGTTTAGATTTTTAATGAGATTTTGTTTCACTACAAAGTTTTCAAGATATGCACGCATTGATTAGAATTTTATGTTATTTTTCAATTTTTTTTTTTTATTTAAAAGCGAAAATTTCCAGCCAGTTTTTATTTTCTTCCAATACTTTGCGGGGTTTGATGAGGATGAGCTATACGTTTGTTTGGGGCTGGGCTTAGGTTACGTTACGTTAAATTTTATAGTTCAATTATGATTTGCTGCGCAGCATAAAATAACTCCGTTGCATAACTAATTTTGTTTATATCATAATTTTAATTAAAATTTTCCCAATAATTTTTTATTAAATGGTTGCTTATTTATGTATTGTTGTAACATTAAGCTAACATTGTAGTCAACATAAAATTAACATAAAATAAATATTAATTTTACAATGTCTATGATTTATACAATTGTTTACAACAATGTGTTTATTTATGACTTTTACACCATAAGGGGACAATATTTTTTTTTCCGATAAATTATTGAATTGAATGCCTATCTCAATGTTTTTTTTTTGTCGAAAGAGTATAATCTATATATTTAAAAAGCTGAATTTAATTACATCAACTTTAAGATTAACAGGAAGTGTGCTATATAGGCTAAGAAAAAGTGTTTTGTGTACAGTAGGAAATCATGAAAATATCATGTAAAATCGATTTTGAAAAATTGCAAAAATGCGAACTGAAAAATAAAAAGTATTAAAGAAAAAAACTAAAAATCTTGTGCAAAGAGATATTAGATTACACTGGTCAACACTAGTTTTGGTGCCGAGAAGCTGCACTTTTTTTAACTAAGGACCTTATATTGACTACATTATTAGCAAACATTTTCATATCCTACGTGTAGTTTTCTAGATTTTGCCTTGTGAAAAAAAAGGTTTACATGAAAAACAATTTACATTATTTAAATAAAAACTTGATTTTTCAAAACTTTCGTGAATGAGGTGTAGTGGGTTTTTCACGTTGCATCCCCGAGCAATAGTCAGCCATCATGTGGCAATCCCATCGGCCTTAGTATCTGTCTTCCATAGTCTTTAGGTCCTGGTGAAACCGCTCCCCTTGTTCTTCGCTATAGGATCCAAGATTGTCTGGGAATTGGTCAAGATGACTGTGAAGATAGTGCACTTTGATGGACATATCTCATCCTAAGTTATTAAAGTGCTCTAGCATGTCATTTACAATTTCGGAGTAGTTACTTGACTTGTAATTTCCGAGAAAGTTTATAGTAACTTCAACAAACGAAGTCCACGCAGGTCGTTCCAAATTGTTCATTGAACTAAGGAAATCTGTATCTTTTATTAATATTCTTATTTGTGGGCCATCGATAACTCCCGCTTTTATCTTTTCTATGCTCAGACCAGGAAATTTTCTCATTATATAAGAAAACATTGGCCATTTCTATGCAGCGCTTTAACAATACATACACAGACAATAAAAGCATGGGTATTTGGTGTGTTCACTTTGCTGTCCTAATTAGAAGTTAACCAGTTTTTTCCTTTAATCTAGAAGCCAAAACCTCTGCAGATTACTTAGGATTCAAGATCCCGTATCAAATCATTTAATTCTTTTTGGGTAAAAGGTTTTGGATCTGTAGATGATATTCCCTCGAAATCGATGTAGCTACTCACTTCATTCATGACTTTTTCAGATAATGATTCACGAATGGAACAACATGCTGGAGCAGGTACTTCCTCTGAATGTGGTAAGAGTCTGCTAGCAGAATCTAAGTCTGGATAAATTATTTTTTTAACGTTAACACCACGCAAATTAATACAGCAGAAGTAACAGTCATCAAAGTGATTTTTTTGTTCTTTCCATTGCATAGGCACTCCGAACCTCAGATGGTTTCTTTTACCACTAATACACTATCTTACGTGTTCATAGCACATTTTACAAACAATTTGGGGTAATCCATAGCTTGTATTCATCCAAAATTTTCGACTTAAAGTAAGCAAAATAAGCACTTTTTATAAAATCTTTTTTAGGTTTTCTGAACTTGTTCACTGTGTATTCACCATAAATGTAACAAAACACATTTGGATCATTGAAACGACTTCTTCGTGATGAAGATATGATATAAAAATCAATTTATTTTTAGAAATCTATCGATAAAATAGTAAATCATGCACACGGAAGTACTTATTACAGGGAATATTCAAAACTGACAGTTAATCAAAAATGACACGTAGAAAAAAAAAATTAAAACTATTTTTAATGTTGCCAGTACATACTTAATACAAAACCACTGACTATATCTCGGCACCAAATTTTTTTTTATTTCGATTTGTTGACCTGTGTTATAGGCAGTATTTCATTAAACAAATCGCATTTTTTCATTTCAAATTAACATGGACGCTTTTTTTTAATGATAAATTACATATAATTTCGACTTGAAAGTTGATCGCCAAAACTGGTCAGTAAGATAGAATTGTCCAACGTTTATCCATGTTTGTCCAACTATTTTTCGTTGGTCCAACTTTGGTTGGAAAAATTATTGAGACAAATTTCGTGGAAACGTGAACTTAGCCCCACAAAAATAAGAAAATATATAAACAGTATAATACATCAATTGGTGAATAATAAATTTAAATAACACATTACTGAAAAGAAGTGAAGTTGGCCCCCAAATGCAAGGAATATGTAGAAATTGAATGCCGATGTTAATTTACTCTGTTTTTTTTTTTCGTTTGTCTACCTTTAGTTCAAAAGATATTCAGCAAAGAATTTTTTAAAAACGTCCTCAAAAGTAGGGAAAAATAATAAATTATACCGCTTTCAATTGTTCATATAAGTATATCCATCAAATGTCCATATATGTCCATCGAATGTCCATATTTGTCCATTGAATGTTCATATTTATCCATTGAATGCCCACTCTTTATTTTCGTTTGTTCACATTCTTTTGAAAAGCTTAAGAGAAAAAAAAATCGAAAAAACTTTATGTATGTATACTTGAAATTTCAATTCAAAAACCAATGTTGATTTTTTGTCATTTTTAAAAGAATTTTAGGGGGTATGTTCCCTTAATTATGGTAATTATGAACGCATAAATTTCGTTTCTTATGACAAAAAAACAATGATTGCTTTCGTAAGCTAAATGCCCCTAGGTTAATTATGCTGCTCCTACATACTCGCAAACATACATATGTAAAATAAACAATTACTAGTAATTATTGAGTAAGCACTCAGCAATTGTCAAACATTGAGATACTCATAATTATGATATTTGATATATCAATATAACGAACTAAGGTCGCTTTTTCATTTATTTTGCTTCATGACAAGCAGTGGCGTATGCAGATGGTGCAAAAAGTAAATTTCACTGCGTTGCCAAATCTACGGGAATTTTAGGAGGTTTTTTATTTATTGAATAAATGTTGTCATGTCTGTAGTGGCAGCCCTGCACCGGTTATTTTTGTCTCCCGCCATACAGCTGGGTGTCAGTAGCTCTGCAACCATGGAGACTTCCGTTGCTTCTTACGCCAACGTCGAACTGCGTTCGGTGATCAGTTTTCTCCTTGCCGAAGGAAAAAAACGTGACTTAAATTCACCGCGAGATTGCTTCTGTCTGCGGCACAGGTGTGAGGAATGGTGCGTAGCTTTCGCCGAATGCCGTCAAACGTTACTTTTTAGTAATGACGACGAAGTCAAGGCAGAAGTAGACCAATTTTTGAATAAGATGACGGTCCACAGTGGGAGATCGATCGTGGCATTAATAAAAACAAAGAAAATTAATGTGATAGGAACTAAACACTTGTTTAAGACAATCGTCAGATAATACTTAAGGAAAGGTTCTAAATTTTTCTTTTGGTTTAGTGGCACAGTGGGCTCAAAGTTGAACTGAACACCAAAAATGTTCTATGGAAATTTTTATGTAAGCAACTGTTGGATAGAGCGCTCTAGTTAACTTATTTGAAACAAAATGCGGTAAAATGATATATTGACGGAAAGTACATTGCTTCTACCAATTTAATTTTTTTCAATCGCCTTTATCTGAATTCTACGGATTTTTCAAAAATGAGAATAAAAAATGTTAAAAGTGACAAATTTTTAACCTTTGATACAAAGAAAAAAATATATCCCCGGATTTCGAAATTTTTTTTTATATATGGGTAGTTCTTTGTCAAAAAGGCCACCCCCTCTGCCCATTTCAGTTGAAATGAAATCTGTAAGAGGCGTGGCACCGCCCACTAAAAAAAATATTTTAACTTAAGATCCAATCCATCTACATACCAAATTTCATCAAAATCGGTGCAGTGGCACCCGTGATAGCGTTTTTTCACATTTGAGGCGATGCCACGCCCCTTTTTAGAAATCAGAGTTTCAGATAATCTTTCTTAGGATTCAATCTATCTTCAAACAAAATTTCATCAAAATCGGTCCATTAGTTTAGCCAAGGAAACGTTTTTCCTTTTTAGGGGAGTGGCACCGCCTACTATTGAAAAACAAAGTATACATGTCCCCCCTTCTCCTTACAACCTTTCCAACAAAAAAAAAAATTGAGCGATTACGTTGTGCTATGGCTGAGAAAAAGTGGTGCAACCGTTTAGAGATTCCCTATTTATGTATATTTTTTAGTAGCACTTTCTTTTCAAACACTTTTTTTGAGGTTAGAAAGCTATTTTTTCGAAAAAGACCAAACGGCATCAAGAAATTGAGAAAATTTCTGATTTTTTCATATGCTTGAACATTTTTTTTTGTCAAAACTGAAATGGGCAGAGGGGGTGGCCTTTTTGACAAAGAACTACCCATATATATTATGAGGAAAGTATGATTAGTTAACCAAAATCCAAAGCTCCAGCTGCAGTTTTTCACAATTTTTTATTTATATCAAGTTTTTCCTAAAGTAATTTTAGAACTTTTAATGTTATATATTGACTTTTATGAAATGCTCTTATTAATTTATTTGTATCGAAGTAAAACGGTAAAACATATTTTCGCCTTTTCATCCTCCTTAGGATGAAACACATAAATTCGAATGCTTTTCGAAAACAAAACATATAAGCCTTCGCACAATTTTTAGCATTTTTGAAGTAAGCATTGCCAAATTAATTGAAATTGAATCCCACTTTAAAATAAATGCTTCAACCATATTCCGCCTTTTTTCATTTCAAATTTGGTACATATCGCTCACTTACTTCAAGACTGGCATAACTCAAAAAACATAAAGTGGGAGAAAAACGCATTTAAAGTTTTCAATAAGTTACTTTTTATATGAAAATGATGAAAAGTATGTCTACCTAAACTCTTCTCACAAAGCAAGTTTATGACATATTTTTCTGAATCATTTACACAAAATAAAACGGCGGATATTTCTGCATCATGAACTCAAAAATCACGTTTTTTGAGTTATGCCAGTCTTGAAGTAAGTAAGCGATATGTACCAAATTTTAGGAGTCTAGCGCTATTCTTACTATTTATGGCCACCGTTTTTGTTTTTTTCTCCAATAACTTGAAAACTATAAAAGGTATCGCAAAATTTTTTGCATCTTTGAAGCAAGCATTGCCAAATTAATGGGAATTGATACCCATTTTAAAGAAAATGTTTCAGCCACATCCCACCTTTACACGGGAGGTAGGCGTGTTCGCAAGCTGATTTTTTCATATCCATATATTTTTGTTGTTTTAATCTATAAAACATCTATACAGAATTTCAAGAGCCTAGCGCTATTATTACTATTTATGGCCGCCGTGCCATACAAATCCATCCACTGAGCGGCGGAAGATTATGAGGCCGACTAAAAAAGTTATTGAAGAACGAAAATAAAATAATTTTTTTGAAAGACTTCCTAACATAAGTCAGCTTTGATTCAGTTGCCGTTGTCTTTATTTTGCTTTCAAATTTCGCCCCCTCACCACTTGAATCATATTTCTTACTAAGCCACTGGAAAAGACATCAGTCACTTACTCACGTACTTTACTCGTTTCTCCTTAAGTGGGTGACAAACAGTTCAATGTTTTACCAACTTTGTTTTTGTCATCATCTAATGTCTGTCCAATCTCATTTCGTCCGTCTGTTTAGCCGCTACTCGAGTCAATGCCGCAGTAAAATTTTGCAGATTTTATTTTTTGTTTTAGCTGACATCATCATTTTTTCTCTTCATTTTTAATTTGAATTTTAATTTGTCTGGTATTTGATTTTCTGTCAGAGTGTTTAACAACGGAAATTGACTGCAAAAAGCAACCGTTTGAGTTCGCGCGCGCTATACAATACAACGTCATGTTAACGCATCCGGTTTGGTAAAAATTAATTGATATGTTCTTAAAAAGAAAAAAAAAAACAAATGTGAAAACGTTTAAATACGCGTACATACCTACAAATTGTTAACAGCAAACGATTTATGGTCAAGTGGTGGCGGCGTCTTGCAAGACTTTAATTGGCATTTTTATGCAAATTAAGCCATAATTGTGTTGACAGTTTTGTGGTGACACGCAATGTTTTAACGCATTTACAAAAATATGTGCTACTTATACCGAAAATAACGATTGAACAAAATTCGCCGCTCAAAAACCAATTAATAAAATAATTTTCACTTTGAATACAAACCCTGGTAGGTATGGACTTTTGATTGTTAACTAATGGAATGTCAACGTACGATTGGTATTTGTTGAAAATTAGGTTATTTAAAGTTAATCCAAGTAGCTGAAATGAAAATGGTATCTACTCGACATCGTTCGCTGCAGTTTATTATCAATCAATTAAAGTTATGTATTTCTATTTTGAAATTCATTCGTCTTGTAATCGACGGTTTTCATTTCTCACTTTTATGCATCAAGATTAATGCAATGTTTACAAATGCATTAGTTATCAGTTTTATGCTCTTTACGTGATTGTATACTTAGCAGAGTAAAGTTATGTTAACGATTCATTCAGGCCTTAAATGAATAAAAGTTCGTAGATGTTTTTTTTATATTCTGCTTACAGAAACCATAAATTACATTGTACACTACAGCTACAGGATCTCAATTAGGAATATGGAAAATTTTGAATTTTATAAATTTCTTAGGAAATATGATTTTGGTGGGTAATATTTTTGAATGATTAAGGAGGGATTCTGAATAATGAGGTCTGAAAAAAGCTGTTTCGCCCAACTGATCCCATTTAACCTTAAAAAAATTGTACAAAAAAAAATATTAAAGCGAAGTATCCAATTGGTGGGAAAGATATAGCTCGATATTCTTGTCTGAAACATAAAAATGAAAAAGATTTTATAAAATTCCTATAATGTTCTTCTAGGTGAACTAAAAAAACCTAGAAAAAAAAAAAAAAAATTTAAAAATCAAAGTTTTTGGAAATTTAAAAAAAGTTTTTTATGTATTATCGGCTCCCGCCAATACTGTAATATCGTAAAAATTAAAACTAAAGAAAACGCGCTACAGAGTTTTCGTTAGGAAAACTTTTCAATACAAGGTAGATGATATTTAGATCAAACACTTGACACTTGTCGAAATACTTTGAATTGGTCTCTGTAACTTAACATATTCTTGAGCACTTTAAGTATTTATCTAAGCAATAACAAAATATTTTTTCGGACCTCATAATTCAGGATCCCCCCTTAATACAAAAAATTACTTGATCATTACCAAAATAATGGATAATCCAAAAATAATGCATTATTCGATATACATATAATCATTGTGGCTTAAAAAAGTAACATAATGATTTCGAAGGTTTTTTTTTACGCTGAACACGAATCTGGACTCAGAAATTCCTTATCACGTGAAGTTTTTGAAAGAAATGGCGTTGAAATTGATAAAAGTTAACTTTTTTGGCATTTTTTACAAGAAATATTCTCTGATATTGAATATTGCAGTGATGTGGAGATGTGAATGATGAGTTAAAACAATAACATAAGTTAGAATATATCAATTTTGAGGTAAGGGATGTCAATATATTGTAGCCTCATATGGTCCTTTGTTTCGATTACATCATTCACTTCGCCGCTGGAAGTTTGGAAAAATCAAATGGATTTCAAATATAAATTGTATGTAAAAAGTATCCAGCACTGTTAATTAAAACGAAACAAAATTTCTTTTGTCGCCTTTAAAAGTAGACCCCACCATCCTTCATACACCTCTTGTAGGTTGAATGAGTTACAGCCTTCAGCACATTCAGCGAATTTGCGGTTGTGACATGGTTTTCAAGTCTTCGGCTCTTTCTTGAGACGCCATTTTGAATACCCTTGGTTGGTTAGCATATTCTGCCCTCAGAAACGAAAGGGGCGTGTCTCAAAAAAATGCGTTCCGAGATAATTGATGTTTTGTTTATGTCAATTTGTTGAATTGAGATAGAGAAAATTTTTTTAAGAGATGTTTTATATGTTTGAACTAATATACCGGCATTTGGAGTATTTCATTATATGCCTTAGTTCTTAAGCTATTCGATGGCGAAAGAATCACGAATATGATTTTTTTGAGATATGCCCTTTTCGCTTTTGAGGGTAGTATTGCCTCGTAAACCCATGCCTGATTGCCAGTAATTAAGCGTTTCGTGAAGTTGAGGTCCGTAGAAGTTCGAGAAATAATATCTTCGGTGACCTGCTTTCGATGATTTGGACAAAACGAGCTCCTTTAGCACAAGTCAAGTGGCAATGACTTTCGTGCCTAAAATATCAGTTAGAACTTTCGAAGTGAAGTTATGTAAATGAAATATTAATCTTTTGTCTCAACATTCTAACACGACGATTTTGAAGTACCAACTTTTTGATGTTGTCAATGTTTTCGTCGCATTTAGCAGTTGAAGTTTGACCAAATCGAGACAGATTAAGTACCGCGTGTCGATCTTTCTTTATACAATTCATATGGCTGTTTATTTGACAAACATAACTCGCCACATGCCTTCTGTCACATTTTGAGTGATTTGATATATCATTGTAATATTTGCAGAGCACTTAACAGTATGAGTAACAAAACTAGCTCGGTACAGTGCTGCCTACATACAGAAAAAATGCTGACAGTATCTTTAACGCGCTCTTTTTTTTTTTTAATATTCTGAATATTTTTTACAAATAAGTAGCAGCACAACTTAGTAGAATCATTTTGCGCTTACCGCAATCTGAAAGCTACAATACTCGCGTGACGCGAAATATTTCAAAATACGTGAATCACCCTCCGTAGTACTCGCTAGCTTGTTTTCAGATTAAGTTATTCAATTTAATTTTTAAACTCACGTCACATATTATTTTTGTACAACAGGTCGTATGAGTGATCATCATAAATCTAGCATAATTAAACGATCTAAAATTCTATGAAAATATGGTGCGCGCCCATAATTAAAAATTAATATTTTCCTAACTATGTCAGGAATTTCGAGTTGAAAGCAGATTGAAGAATATATAAAAAACATAAAAAAAAAGATTCCATGTATGTCAAAGATATTTTGGGAAATATTTTTATAAATCAAAAAATTCATGCTAACTTAAATTATTTTTTTTCTCATTAAATTAAAAGATTTCTAAACGAAAAATATATTAAGTTTTTTTTATTCTATTCCCCATAGTTTTTGAGATATTCTTCTGAAATGTGTAACTTTTTTGGTTTTTTTATTACTTTGATTCTTTTTTGAGTTTTTGTCATTTTTTCCCTAGACGTGTTTTTATAAAAATTGGGGTTGATTTCGCAATCAGATTCTCACAAAAAAGCGCACTCAGAACTCTGCAACTTTTTTTTTGCAGAACAGTGTTATTATTTAAAAATACAAATTTATGATCTCAATAAAATAAACACGTTTATAATAAGAGTCTTGCCAAATAGAGTTTAATGAGTTTTATAAATATTCAAACTTTCCAAATATACTACTTAATTGTAAAAATAAAATCTAATTTGTATTCTAACAGCGATAGTTAAATTAATAAATTTATTACTTTATGTATATTTTTAATTTCATACGCCTATTGTGTTGATGTACAAATTTTGAATTTGATATTTACTTAGAATTTGGCATGTGTCAGTCGTGATCAAATTTAAAAAATTGATATGTATAACATCACTAATAAAGTATTTGCTGCTTTCTATTAGAAGAATCGCGTAATAATTGAATCAATAGAGATAGAGCGCATATTCATGAACGCATATACAGGCTGTGTCTAACAAAACTATGTCTGGAGCTGCTTGCTTGCAAAATGATGAACTTGAATTATTAGATATAACTTATATCGTCATTGCGATTAGAAAAATAGTTTTGCAAAAAAGAAAGAACACAATCATGATAGTTTAGCCATTTGGCAACATTCTCCGATTCTTCCGTTTTGCATTTTTCATATTTCATGAATCAAAATATTTTCGAAAGTGCTACTGTTGTTAAGTGGATATCTTCTATTTTTGTGTACATAACTTTTTCCTTCGTCGATGTTTTTCATCTCTATATAATAAGTAAATTGTTGATGATAGAGCATACCTTGAGATAAACATTTCCTTATGAAATTAACCAATGAATCGTTTTCTTTAATATACCGACCTTAACCGGATCAGCCTGTGTATTGTGATTAAACATATACATACATATATAATAAGGAATTTATTACATATTTTTCTTCTACTGATTCAAAGTAATTCATTGTTGATAATTTATTTATCAGAGTACCATTTTATAAAACTATGAATGTATATATTATCGTATTACTTGTGTACGTGAGTTAAGTTTTTCACTTGTTGAATTGAAATTTTTTATTTTGCAAAATCTAAAAATATGTAAGTTTTACTTTTTGTTGTATAAGTTGAAAGATGCCGAACATCGTGATTACCATGACCAACCTTACTTCTTTTGGGAGTACCGTACTTCTTTTGGGAGTACCGTGCTTCTTTTGGGAGTATCGTACTTCTTTTGGGAGTACCGTACTTCTTTTGAGAGTACCGTACGTCTTTTGGGAGTACCGTTTTTCTTTTGGGAGTACCGTACTTCTTTTGGGAGTACCGTATATCTATTGGGAGTTCCGTACTCCTCTTGGGAGTACCGTACTTCTTTTGGGAATACCGTACTTCTTTTGGGAGTACCGTACTTCTTTTCGGTCCGTTGTACTGCATACTAAACGCATAAGCAAATGTACTTCCTTGTATTACTATGTACTACTTTTTGCTACGTAAAAAGTACACAGTAGATCAGTGTAAATAGTTTTACGTTTTATATGCCATTCACTTTTTGTTGTTGGTAATTTTGGTAAATTGATTTTGTCTACTTGTTCGAAATTTTATGAATGAATTTTTTTTTTGACGTTACGAACCATAAGATTCTTATTGGTTTGCAATAAATATCTATCCATTTTATAAACTTCCATTGAATTAAATTTAACCAAAACATAAATTATTTCCTTATTAGTTACCTACTTTGTTTAGTTCAACCTTAACTCAAATACATATTCGTTCACTTACATACTTCGTTACATTTAAGGTAAACTTAAGAATAATAACCTTTATTTAAAACATTTGCTTATGAAATATTAAGGCACAGCGCAGCCTCTTCATTTTAATTGTCAGATTAATCTTAGTCTTAAAATTTTTTATTACTCAATTAGCGTTTGCAATGAATAACTTTGTAACATATGGAAGCAAAAAAATGGTTTCCTGTATAAAATATAGGTGCGAAGTGTGGGCGTGGTTGCTAGGCAGAAATCACACTCAATTTTCGATATCAATGTTAAGTCGACATCTGGTGTCCTAAACCATAGTTTACTGTCCTTTAAACACATATCTAATTTTGAATTCCATAGAATCCCAAAATTCAAAACACAACCAGTTATATAATTTAAATTATTGATACGAAATCCAAGCACTTGACTAACTAATTAATTTTATTATTAATTTTATATGTCTATGTAGAGTAGAAGGGACAATTGTGATTAAATGATACATTTAAAAAAATTATTAGTTACTTTTTTATGACCAAAACATTATTTGATTTACGAGTAAGAGAATTTCTTCATAATGTACTTTGTATAAATATATGTATGTATATTTTTTACAAGACTACTTGCTGACTTCTGGTTTTTACAAAGGAGGCTGTGCAGTGCTATACATATTTAAACTCTAGTTCAGATGTCTTGTGTTATGAAAGTATTTAACTGTCATTTTCATTACTCTACTGCTAGTAGTAGAATAATCTTTAACTTGAGCTTTTCTTCTATTCGAATACACAGTTCATATAGGCGAAATGAATATTGGGTAGTAGGCAACATGTAACAAATTATGTATTGTCTGTCGTATACATTCACTTTCTGATTATTACTAGGGTTGTAACGGAGCTCCGCATCCGCAAGTGCGGAACTTCCGCTTGATATTGTGCCTCCGCCTCCGCTTCCGCATCCGCAAATTTTGATGAGGTAAATCGGAGTTATAACGGAAGTTATAAAATCAACATTAGAGCTTACAAAGTGGAAAATTATGCTAATTTATATTTTATTGTTTTGTGATGGGCTAGGTTATGGGTACAACTTAGTATAAATTTCGTTTACACAGATCTCGAAAATTGTCCATTTCAAAAACATCATTTTGAAACATCGCTCTCTAAGTATATTTTTGCAACTTTATTTGAGCGCACTCTCCGGTTCAATAAACAAATATTGAACGCTTTTCTCTCGAATTCACTTTTTTCATACGGTGCTAGCAGTCTTTTCTCCAAAATTACTGAGCCGATCCTTATGAAATTTTATTAACATATTCGTCACATTCATGGTTATCGTATGAACTAAAATTGAGTCAAAATATTGATTTTTTTTTTCAAACAGAAATTACCCATAAAATCCTTATTTTTCCAACATTTTTTTTTTAGTTAAAAAAAATTTTATGGAAATATGACCAAATAAATGAAAAAAGTTCAAAAAACTGATTTTTGGGGAGTAACTCGAAAACCTTTCTGAAGAGAAAAAAATGGTGGGCATTTCTAGAATTTATGACTCAAAATACATTAATAAAGTATGTGAGAAGCTATATCTTCTTTTGTTTAAACTAGTGATATATATAATTCCATCATAAAAAACAAATATAAAATTTTCAAAATTCGAAAAAAAAATTAAAAAAAATTGAACTACAGCTTAAAAATTGCGTAATATAGAGTAAAATATTGAGAAAGCTTTTAAGAAAAATCAAAGGTGTCCCACTTTTCGAAAATGTCGATTTTAATTTTTAAACGTTAATAACTGATTATTACTGCGATTAATTTTTTTTTATTTCAGAAACTACATTCAAATACGAAAAAAATGATATCCTACTTTTTATTGATATCAATATTTATAACTTGTCTGTCGTTTTTTGTTTTAAAATTTAAAAAACCGATTACTCAATAATGGTTTCGAAGTGTATTTATTGATCCTGAAAAGAATTAAAATACGAGTAATATCTCCTACTGAGAGTTGCATAATAAATTCTGAAAAATAGCTTCTTCAGCTGGAAATCTAGGATGCCTACTAGTGATCATTTAATACTAATACTAAATTTTAAATATTTTCAAATTGTTTTTCCACCTCCGCTTCCGCTTCTGTTAAAACTCCGCATCCGCGGAGATCAATTTCTGAACTCCGCATCCGCCTCCGCATAGATGACTTCCGTTACAACCCTAATTATTACCAAATAATGTCTTGAGCTTAAATCATATTTCATCAAATGTTTAAGTAGCGATGCAAATCGATACTTGAAATCTCGAATATTTCAATATCGTGTCATCATGTCCTTGGCATTTACTATACGTAATAATGAAAACCTAAATTGTGTAATAACATTGGATAATTAAGTACGATTATGGTTATATATTACTCTTATGAATATATTGAAAGTAATATAAGATTAATATTAAGATAAAGTGAAGTCAAACTAAAATAATGCAGCTAAATATTTGTGTGTAAAAAATATCATTTTGATTCAATCTAAATTAATTTTTGTATTTGAACAGAAGTAAAATTTTTCTTCGTAAAAGTACCGACTCTCTACGTTAAAAATAACTGGATAAACTTTATTGATTTAAATTTTTTCAAGAATTTTGATTTGGTTGACAAAAAATAATTTTGTTCACATATTTCTATGAATTGAATCTGGACTTTTGCACCAATTTAAAAATATTGAAAACAAGTTTGTTGGTGATTTCGTAACCTTTAATTTCATATAATATTTGTTCAGATCGGACACGTTTCAGTCGAAATTCGTTCAAAAATGTTGTATGATATTCTTCAAAAACTCTGACGTGCTATACAAATTCTAAGGCTAGATTTGCACTTTAGTATTGAAAAATTTATAAGAAAAAATAATTTTCACTCAGGTTGTCAAAGGGAAATGACTAGATAGAAAACAATTTAGTCCCATGAATTATTTTTCCGCTCGCAGGCGCTGTCGATATAATAGTTTTTTTTAAAAATATTTTTAATTCGTTTTATTTTAAGTTTATGCAAGGTATTTTTATGTAATGCAAATTAAAAATAGTTAAATATAAAAACTAAAAAATAATTAAAAGATAATAAAAATTAAAAAATAATTATTAAAACTTAAAAAATAGTTGAAAAGTAAAACATAAATCAAAAATTAAAAAATAAAACAATAGTAATTTTAAACTAAAAAAACATTAAATTAAAAAAAAAACTATTTTTATATTAAAAAGAAAAACTAACGAATTGAAAAACAAAAATAGTTTAATACTTAAAAATAATCTCAAAATAAAAAAAATATTTAAAAATATTAAAAAAAATAAAAAACTTAAGAAAAAATTAAAAAAAAAAAAAAAAAAATAAAAAAAATAAGAAAAATAAAATAAGAAAAAAAATAAGAAAAAAAAAAATAAGAAAAAAAATAAGAAAAAAAAAATTTAAGGAAAAATTAAAAAAAAAAAAATAATAAGAAATAAAATAAGAAAATAATAAATATAAAAAAATAAAAAAAAAATAAAAAAAAAATAAAAAAAAAATTAAAAAATTAAAAAAAAAATAATAAAAATAAAAAAAATAAAAAAAAAATAAAAAAAAAAAAATAAAAAAACAAAAAATCAAAAAAAAAAAAATAAATAAAAAAATTAAAGAAAAAAATATACAAAAAACAAACACGAAACATAAATATAAAACCAAAAATAAAATGACAAAAGATAAATAAAAAAAAACAACAGTAAAATAAATTTAAAAAGTAAGAAAAATAAAAGAAAAATTAAAAAATAATAAAACAAAAATAAAAAAAAAATTAAGTTACTAATACATGTAAAAAGAAATTATTTATTTTTTTTTTAAATAAAATTATAAAATTTAAATAAATCAAAATTTAAAAATTTGGAAAATAAGATTGAAAAAACATTAAACATTTAAACAATAAATGGTATTTAAGAAAATAAAAATTTCTATTTTGAACTAAAATAAATACTAAAGTTTTTCTCAAAAAAAAATATTAAAAATTGTTCTTTTCTTCACCCAGACTAGCTTGTTAAATTTTTTATACACTGAGAAAATGCTTTGATTGTATTAAAAACTATGCATGTATTTGATATAGATTCATCAAATATTTATTTGAGCCAAACATATTTAATTTGGAACTAATACTGACAAATCTTGGTTGAAACAGTCTATGTCTAAAACATATATTCTTTTCTCAGTGTAATCTTAGCTCTCATAATTTTTCTGAATATTTTTAAGTGCTTTTTTTTTGAAGACTATTTATTTTACTTTCCTCTAGTTATTTAATTTAGCTTTTAATTGATTTGACAACTTCTCACAAATGGTACCAGTGGTTTTTGAATAAATTCAAAGCCATTTACATAATAGTTAGATTACTCATACTAACAACTTCATTCTATTTCAATTATCTTAAAGTTGATGTTTACTTTATTATAAAATAAATAACTTCGTCAAATTGGCTTTAGGCATCTCTATCTCAAAGCATAAACATTATTGCCAAGCATACAAAGCAAAGCAAAGCATATTTGCAGAGTAGTTTATTACGCAAATATGCCTTTGCATGTGGGAGTGTGTGCATGCGTTTGTTTGTTTGTTTGCTTATATATTTGATATCTCTGTTCTGATAGTCTTTGATGTTTATTTTTCTAATACCAAGTATCTTTAATAATAATTTTTTTTTTCTTCATCTGCTCTTTTCGTTTTAGGTTTTCGCATAACAAATGAAATGAGAAGAACACAAGAGCCAAGGAACCCACGTTATTCACACTTGAAGCAGCTTTAAGGATATTTTTTTTGTTATTTTATACACAAAACAAATTTTTATATTTAAATACGCAACACACATACACGCTGACAACGCCGCAGCAGCCAGCCATACAGCAGCACTAGCAGCATCACAAACAGCAACAGCAACGGCAACAGCAACAGCAACACAATGGCGGCAACGTTGCCAAAGTTTGAATTCTTATCAACAACATTTTTTATGCTCTGCTTCTTAAGTATCGCATGCGCTGAGCGCGATTTTAATTTTAACGACTCACAGGTGAGTAATTAAGGTGGCCCAATGCTTTGATAAATACGATAATGAACTGACAATGACAAGGTGTCAAAGTAGAGGCACTAGAGAAGAAGTGACAACAACAATTCCGAGAAGAGGCGTGAGAGCAAGAGCGACGTGATGCTTTTTATTTATACGCGCGCTATTGTAGATTAGAAATTAGAATTTGTTTTTTCGAGGAAGAAATTTGGGAAAACATGTTCGTCGTCGTCGTCGTTTTAACTTTTTTTGTTGTAGTTGTTGTTGACATTTGTTGTTGCATAATTGAAGCTGTGCGCTACTTTTGAACAAAATAAATTTGAATTAATTTTTTTTTATTTTTAAGTACAAATTTTTTTTTCAGCGGTAACAGCTGTCAGTTTGTAAACATTAAAATTAACATGTGTAATGCATTATTTTTTTCTTTTTTCTTTTGTACCAAGGGCTTTTTCTACATTAATTCTTTGGTGTTCAATTTTTGGTTGAGTTTTTTTAATGTACACACCCTGTTGATGTTATGAATCAAAATGATTTATTCCAAAATTTTTTTTTGGAAATCATCTGAAAAATAAATTTATTTACAACATGTGCCTGTACTTGTTGTGTATTGAGTATTGTTTTTGGAATCTTTTCTTGGTCATCCATTAAGAATTGTATAAACAATGGAAATTTGCATATCATTAAGGAAGGCTGCCAAAATTATTTCTGACTAGCTTGTTATAAAAAAATCATCTGACAACATTTGCTGTGATTTAATCGACATCTACAGCATTTCAATAAATGTGACGGCATGTGACGCAATGTGTAGTACATACAATATGGTACTAATGGTGTGTGGAAAAGCTTCTTTTTTTCTTTTTTTTTTTTGATACAGCAAGATTCTATTAGTCATGGTAGGCAATATTGCATGTTTAATAAATGATTACTTTTTGAAGAAACTGATTATTTTTTTATAAAAGAATTTTTTTAAAACTCCAATGATATGTACCTCATTTAATAAGTATTTATTTTTGATTAAAACTATCAATCGATTTCGAGATGCTCCACAGTTGAAATGACTTAGATTTTTGCGTTTTATATGGTTCAGAAAAAAATTATAAATAATTTCGTTTTAAAAAGAATTCTTTAACTTAAAAATCATTTTTTAAATGAATATATCTGCAGCGAACGTTAAACTTTTATAAAACCAATTTTTTAATAGCTACATCTGATACTAAACTAGAAAATGAGAAAAGACCTCGTGTCATAAAACTTAACCGAGAAAGCACAAGTCGAAAAAATTTTCATCATTCGAAAATTTGGCACTACTCGCTCAGAATTATTTTCCATCGGTCAAAATTTTATGTCTCTTAAAACCAGTGATGAAAACACGGGCCTACAAATTCGAACTTTTTCTGTTTTCAGTGCTGCTCATTGGGCTTTGGGATATTCTGAAACCGAATCTGGGCTCCGAATTGCTCTAGCACGTAAGGTTTTTGAGATATTCTAACATAAAAGTGCAAAAAACACTGTTTTTTATGACATGTTTGAGGTTATGTAGCACCGTGAATTCATTTTTTTTTTTTCAAAAAACTATGTGTGGGATCTTGAAGCACAAGTCTTTCTCTTTTAAATGCCGTTGAGTTCGCTCAAATATCTCTTTTTTCGCTGACTTATTGCATTTTGAAATCTTTTGATATAAAAATGTCCCTAATGAGTTTTCAGGTACAGGAAAAATTACAAACATGAAAATTTTAAATAACTCGGCGAAAAAAAGAAGATATTTCAGAAAACTCAAAAGGATTTGAAAGAAGAAGAATACTTTAGGATCCCATAGTTTAAAAAAAATCTATCAAAAAACTTTGTTTTTTATACTCTTAGGAAAGAATATCCGAAAAACCTTACGTGATGGAATATTTTGACAATTTTCCCGTAATCAGCACTCAATAATCTAATAGAAACATTACTCAAACTTTAAAAATGGAATTTGTTGTAGGACTGTGTAATTTAATGTGGATTTTTGTGTTGTTTTATAAGAAATTTTCCGAAATTACTCCTCATGTAATCTGGTGCAAATTAACTCCTGGCTTTGCATGATATGAAAGGTCAGAGTTAAACTTTCATATATTTTTTTTACTGTAGAAAATTTTAACAACAGCCTAGTTTTTGGTAGACTGATTGTATACGCTTTTGAAGCGCTCCAATATAGTGGTCATATAAGATGTAAAAGTTTGCAATAAACTCGTGGTTTTGTTATTACTTTAAATGTCACATAAATACACAGCGAATGAAGGTTAAAAATATTTGAAGACTTCACAGGTACAGTTAGGAGTCTGATTTTGGGTCAGAATGAGTTTTTTGCGGTTGCTGTCAAGTATGCGAAAATTGTTTTTGAGTATGTATAGCTTCCATACAAAATTACTATTTTTGTTTGCTCGCAACTCATTGCAAATTATACGCACGATAACCCTAATTTTGTCATTTAAAATGTCTTTAAACTTCTAAAGGGTATAACAAAATATAGGATGAATTGGGAAAGCATATGAAAGCATCCCGCATGTATCTTTTCTATTAGTTTAATACTGGTCGCGGGCTTGCTTACATAAACCATAAACTTAAAAAACTCCAAAGGAAAAACTCCAACGGCCTTAAATCGGATGATCTTCTGAGCGGCAAATTATACCACCAGGAAATGACTAATGCAGTAATTGAGTTCTTTCTCGGGCTGTATGGGATCTGGCACCATCTTGTTGATACCACATGGCGTTCACATCCATATATTGCAATTTAGGCATAAAAAACTAGATTATCCTACCACCATTAACTGTTATATCGTGACCAGCCGCATTTTCGAAGAAGAATGGCCGGATGATGCCTCAAGCCTAAAATTCGCCAAAAACAGTGATACGTGGTAGATGCATTTGCTTCTCAGCAATCGTTCGTGGATTTTTTAAACCCCAATATGACAATTTTGACGATTAACGTAGCCATCAAGATGAAAATAATGAGCCTCATCGCTTTTTTTTTCGAAAAATCATCATCCACTTGTTATTCCATAATCCATTCATCGAATTCTCTGCGTTGTCCCTAGTCAGTAGGTTTCAGTTCTTGAGTCAATTGAACTTTGTAAGCATTGAACGATTTGTTGAAAGATGGCCAGAATGTCTAAGATTACTAATTGATCCAATCTTCTTGCATTTTGTAACTAATCTCTTTACAGTTCATGAAGTTCCGTCACTATTCCGAGCATATTTTGTAAGAAAATTGCGGATTGTAGTTGCCAAATCTGCATTATTTTTAAAATATTTTTTAACAATGAAAATGCGATATTCCTTCGTGTAGCGCTACATTTTTAATAACCCTAAACTTTTAATTGCCCCACTGTATTTTTCTTTTGAACAACAACACTTTGCCGCACAATGGACGCGAAATTCAAATTTTCCGTGGCACAACCTTTTTTTTATTAATTGTAAAACAATATTAAGTTTAAAGGGAATAAAATTTACATTGAATCTTCTTCTTCTGTCCAGAATAGTGTTTCAAGATGAAGATGTTTTTTTGAACTGTAACAATAATCTATTATTCCTTTAGTAGACATATCCATTTATTCGCCTCGTTTGAGAAGAAAATTCCTAGCTTTTAATTCTTTAACTTGAAATGCTTCAATTGATATATGTTCGAGTCTTGCTATCCTTAAATAATTTCATAGTTTGGTTCTGGATCGCTACAGCCATTTAAACCAAGTTCGTAAACTTGTGCGGCTCTAACAATTTTCTCTTACGCAATTTTTTGAACCCCTCTAACAGAAGAATATCTCAGTATTTTCATTTAACCCTTAAATGCATTTTGTAGCCAAACGGCAACATACCATTCAAACCGCCTCGAAGTCTTCGGTATGTAATCAATCCGTGGTGGTGTAAGGTTTTCATGTTAACGGACATGTATTCTATCGAGTGGCGACACTTTTTTTTTGGCGCGAAGTTAAAATATGAGTTATACTTTGACAAAGAGAAAATTCGCGGAAGTTCGTTGGATGTCAGAATTACAGTTTTTTTTTGATATGTAAAAAGCGATTTTCTAAGCTAAGTACATACATTATATAATTTTTTTTGTAAAAGCTCTTCTATTGTTCAATCATTAACATGATCACGTCTACTAAATATATTTTTTTCACCAAAAAAAAAAAAAACAAATCGTGCATTTAAGGGTAAAATCTTGAGTTTAATCAAGATATCATATAGTCCAAAATTGCAGTCCTCTAAAATTGCTTGTCGTGAGGGACTTTGGCCCCCGAATTCTCCCTTTAGATCCGCCACTGGCTTTATAGATAGTTCATTTACCCATCTTATAAAAAATAACTATATTAAAAGTCTTAAATTGCTAAAATATGCAAACTGGAGAAATAAATAAAAATGTGGCTTTATTTGCGAAAAAATCAAAAAATACAAAGTTTCAAAAGGCGTTAAACTACATCCTTTGATTATTCAACTAATTTTTTGACCTCTAAATTTTTATATTCTTATACTATATACCATATGTGATAGAAAAATTTTAAAATATTTAAAAAAAAAAATGTAGCTTTTGGCTGATGAATTTTACTCTTGAACCAGTGTGCGCCCTCGAATATGATAGAAATACATACGCTCATACTTCGCATATCTAATTTAAGTGTTATCTTATAATATGTTTTTGTGATAACTAACATCACATGTATGCTCTGTTTAATGTTTGTGAAAAAATTCCATAGATAAATTTTTAATTTTACTTTATTTAACCTTCAAGAAATATTTTTTTTTTTTTAAAATTCAAAAACAAAGTGTGTAATTTTCCTGCCTTCGTCATGGAAAATCGAATTTTGACCTAGACCTTTCGTAATGGAAAATTTATCCATTGTAGCAATTAAAGTGTTTGAAACACGTAAACGACTAAAAAACAACTAAGAACATTTACGTCAAACTAAATCATAAAAACTATTATTTTATAAATACGATATTGCCTGACTGCATGCCAGCCAGCCAGCTGCTAAGCCACCAGCACCAGTGTACGTAAATGATTTCCAGATTTTCGCCGTTTCTGTTGCAAAATTTCAAAAATATTTAACATCAAAGATTAAACAGCAGTGGCAGCAGCACAAGTAAAATGCCAGCAACAACAAATAAACAACAACAAAGCAACAATAACAACGACAACGCCGTAACATGCCAACAAGCTGTTTAAATTAAATAGTTTTGCTTTTAAAAAAGTTTTTTTTTTCTGTTTTCAAATACATTGTTTTTAAAGCGAAAATTTAAAAAAAAAATCAATAAATAAATGATTGATTTAATGAGTGATCAAATGAGCGCTTGATGGAAACGCAGCTAAAAAACAATTGAAACCAATCAAAATCATAACGAATCACAAATAACATAAATAAATAATAAAAACAAGGAAACATTTTTTTAAATAAAATGCTTTATTGCTGAAGTTAACAGTAGGTACAAACATATATACGAATATATCAATAAAAAAAGCAAATAATGTCAAGAAGTTGCATTTAAGACACTGGGCGACAAAAGATTAATATTTTCAAACAGCAACCACAAACGATTGATATTTTCAAAATAAAAAATTAATAATATCAAGGAAGAAATGTACTTACTCACAAAATATATTTACTTATTAAGTGAACTGCGCTAATGTGTCATAGTTTTTTTAAGACTTTCGCTTTCCACAGTCAATCGGCCCACGATATGGGTTTGCAAATTTTTGTTTTAATAAAATTTGCTAGCGTTAAAAATAGGTTTGGCATAACGTGATCATGTGATCCGCATTTCGAGCTACTAGTCCGCGTTTTTGATTTTCCTTTCCGCATTCTCTCGTTTTTTGTTGAGGATATTTTTTTTATGTTTTTAATAATTTTTTATTATTTTTTATTTTTTTTTATTATTTTATTTTAGTAAATATTATTTTTCAGTAAATTACTTTTCTTGTCTGTTGAAAAAGAAAACTTAATTTTATCCCTGGAGCTTAATGTACTGTTTGTCCCGAAAATAAAAAGTGATGAACTCCATGCATGAATTTTACCTCTCCAACTCCTTTCGCAGGGGATGAAAAAAAAACTGTTTTTTTGGTTTCTATTTTTTTAAAAAAACACCCACAAAAGATCCAAATTTTGCAAAAAAAAAAAAAAATATAAGGCGTTAATATTGATCAATAAATCTTCAAAGTTATCCAAAAAAAAGTTTAAGTACAAGTTGGTTTTTTTCTGTGCCCACTTGAGAAAACTTTACTCTCAACAACACACAAAGAAATAGATTTTAAAGAATAACAATCGACAACCAGAATTACAGCAAATCAATGAAAGAGTTGCGAAAAAGTTTTTTCGTTTGAATGTCTTTTTTGTCCGCCAGCAGAGATGAATTGTATGAAATGTGTATAAATGTAGTGTCCGCGTTCGGCCAAGGGAGCGTCCGCCCACCGGATTGTATTTTGTTCTAAAAACATAACGAAAAACTTGGGACCAAGAAATTCGTCCGGCTACGAGAGATGTCCGCCTGCGGGAGCTGTCCGCGACGGGAGCTTTCACTGTATATGTATATTTCTCGACTCCGATTCGAAGAATGTCAGGTCTGTTAAATTAGAAAAATGCACATATCTTGGTTTTGAAATAAAAGGTAATGATATGCGGTTTACGGCATTCTTTTAAGAAAATATCAATACATCAAAAATTATGTACAACGGGATCGGTGGCAAAATAATATTTGACGTGTTATAACTAGAAAGTGGAAAATTGGTACTTTTTGTTTTTTCCGGTCAAAGAAAGAAGAAGAATTACTATTCACGGATTTGAGTTACTCGACCGATAATTGGCCGAAAACCATACCCACTTTGGTGGAAAATTTGATAACCTCTACCCTTTGCACCATTGTTTAAATCAATATTTTTGAAAATGGGTTGTCTACTTAAAACAGAAGGCGCTAATCCAGTTTTCAAAATTAATCTCTGTCCTTGTAATGGGCTTTGTCTAGACATACATATAAGGCCATTGTAATCCACTGATACATAGTGAAAAAAACAAAAAGTTTTTTTTCAATTTTATCAATATTGATTTAATAATTTTTTTTTACCTGTCACAAAGCATACCCCACCTAAAGGCATAGTGTCCGGTTACAGTATAGTATTCTTTCTTATACCATACACTCAGGTTACATTCACATTGTCATTCCGCATAGAAGGGACGTGATGTAGAAAACTGTATATATTCTTGATCAGTCGATTTAGCCATGTCTGTCCGTAAAGTCTTATGTTGCGCCTAATAATGCCCAAATTTTTACTCAAGGAATTTCGCTTCATTGCTGAAAATTATATCTCTAAGTGAGAGCAAATTGGTGATTTTGTCGTGGTGTAATTAAAATTATAAGCATACTAATCGTAATTAGCTTAGACCTATGGCAATATAAATATTATTTGTTGACCTGTGTAACCAAACAATGCATAATCATTGATAAAAAACGAAAAAAAAATTTAAAGAACAGAAATAAGAGCACAGTGAGGCAAGTGAAAAAAGCTGCGCTGTGCATTTGTTGGTCTGGCCGTGTGGAAGAAACAAAACAAAAAAAAAAACACTGCTGCACTCAATACAAAGGGGCCCTTTTGTTTATATGCGCCCATATTGCTATATATAAAATTACAATAAACAAAAACCGAACATTAGTAGTTATTCCAACTTGTAAATATTTGTTGAAAGCGGAAAAGAGACACTATTTGTTTGTTTGCCAAGTCAGCTGCAATGGCAACAGCGGCAGCAGCAGCAGCAGCATAAACTGGCAGGTTTTTTTTAATTTTTTTTTATTTATGTTATATAGTATGTCAGAATGCTGAATATGAAGCGATAAGATAACACATACTTTTGTTTGTATGTATAGTTTTTTTTTTTTAAGTTTTAGTTGGCAGGAGATAAGAATGTTGGGGTCCATGAGCTTAATGTATTTCCGGCAATTTTTCCTCTCTCTTTTAGTTTTCGTGTGCAATGACATGCGCGATAGTGATTGATGTTGCAACCAGATCTCTACTGTGCGATCTTGTGTATGGTGCAACACTCTTGTGTTGTCATTATGTAATTCATCATAAAATATTTCATCAAAATGTGAACATCAAAAAAAAAAAAGACAACTACATGCGGTTTTGTGGGATAGGCTCATGGTAGTAAATTATATGTTTTCAATGATTGTCTCTGTAGTTTATCACAAGTTGTCAAGCTTGTTAATTGTGATCATTTATCATATGTCATTTGTTTAAGTTGTTGTTAAATCTAGTTGGAGAATAAGGATTTTAAGAAAGTTGATGCAGGGAGAGTCATATGTAGCTAATGCGTACGATATATCACTAATTGCTTGAGCAAGTATCCTCCAACATGGCCCAACAATGTCGCTCATCTCTAAATGAGAAGGCCCAGCATTTTAATATTCACCTCATCTGGGTGCCAGGGCATAGGAACATTGATGGCAACTGCAAAGCTGATGAATTTGCTAGGCAAGGGACTACTGCACAAATTCCTCAAGATAAGGAAGGTGTTGGCATGCCACTTGCTACCTGCAAGTTATTGCTTAAAGAAAAAATGGTAAAAAATGCTAAGAAAAGGTGGACTCAAGGATCAACTTGTAATATAACTAGGCAGATTTGGCCGAAATGGGATGCTAAGCGTTCGTCAGAACTTATTTCTCGCACTAGACATAGTGTCTCGACAGTTGTTGCAGTCATAACTGGACATTGCCTCATTGGCAAACATGCGGAGAGGTTAGGTGTTAGGTCTTTTGACTTTTGCAGAAGTTGCGGAGGTGTGGAGGAGGAAGAAAACATAAAACATTTTCTCTGCTCCTGCCCCGCACTTGCTAGGAAACGCCACAAAACACTCGGTTCGTTTCTATTTGATGACCTGGATGACCCGAAGCATGTTGGTATAGGTCAGCTATCAAGTTTTATTATGAAATCTGGTTGGTTCAACGAGAGGGTATAGTGAGACACCCTGTGGTATCACAATGGATCATTTTTGGTCTAAGTGAGTCAGCTCGCAACTGACTGCCACTCCTAACTAACCTAACCTAAGTATCCTCCAATTTTTGATAGAATACTACACAGTTATAGTTAGTTTTATCTTAGCCCAAAAAACTTATCCAACAAGCCAGGGCTTTAATTTATTTAAACTTAAAGTGCTAAAACAAAAGTTCAAAAAGTGCAAAAACAAGTTCCTTCCAGTGGCGTACCGTGGATATATGGTACCCGGGGCGAATAGGAGTTGGCGCCCCCTACATGCCAATTTTTTTTTAATTCAAGCAAATATTTTTAATGACCAAAAAAAAAGGTCTTCACTTTTGCTTCCATTACAAAGTCATCCCACCTTCAATTATTTACATTTGACCTAAAAAGGTCCCTACTTTTAGCTCAAGAAAACCCTCGCAAAATAAAATAAATACAAGGACCATTTTGCCGCATAAAATTACTGATGACCTCAAATTAGCGTCAAGATCAATACATATAGTATATCTCGAAATATGATGCATTTTTATATTATATATTTTTGAATTGCTTTAGATTTTCATTTGATAATTGTAAAATCATCAGTGGGGCCGGGCCCAGTTTTTACCAGCGCTATTCTCAACCATTTATAGTACTTGTGTGAAATTTGTTTGCTTTACCTGAAATAACTCCCACATTAATAACAAACAAACAAATAAAATAAATAAAATATAATGTAGTAATTATATTATGCAAATCTTATGATAAGTTTTGATTTGAATGGGCGGTAGGCGTAGCCGCTAATCATGAAGAAGTAACCGGCTTATCGAATTTTATAAAATTGTTCTGCTTCTTCGTTTCCAGCCATCGTGATTTCCAGACAAATACGACTAGAATAAGAATATATAGACCGATTTCATTTCAAATCATGCGGGTATGACTGACTGCGAAAAATAAGGTGTGATTTTTGAAAAAATCAACCCAGTTTATTTCCATAAAAAAAGTATCATAGTCTCTCCAATTTTGAATTACTTTCAAAATTGTTTAAAGATTCTGATAGAGAATGAGAAAAGTTATATTATAATCAGAGCTTGAAACTTTTATACTTTTATTCAAAAAGTTTTCAAAATAAAAGTTTCTTAAAACTTTTTTGTTATAAAAGTTTTTATAAACTTTCTTCAAAAACTTTTATTGAATAAAAGTTTTTCCAAAAAACTTTTTCAAAAAGTTTTTATATAAAAGTTTTTTCAAAAAACTTTTATAAAAAACTTTTTCATAAGAGTTTTTCTGAAAAACTTTTAAAAAAAACTTTTATTAATAAAAGTTTTTTTTGACTTTTATTAATAAAAGTTTTTTTTAAAAGTTTTTTTTAACTTATATTTTTAACAGTCACATGCAAAGAGTTTTTTTTTACTTTTATTTTTCAAAAGGCGAAAATAAAAGTTTTTTTTGTATGAAAGAACGAGGAAAATCCAAAAATAATATCTTGGATCACTAAGCAAAAAATTTCAAAGGAGAAAACTTAGGATTATTGATAATAAAGTCCAAAGGAAAATACTTAAGATGTTTCTGAAAAGAAAGAAATTTATGATAATTATGAACTTATAATTTTTAGAAAAATTGTGCTTAACGCATCAATGTGAAAAGGCCGAAAATGGATTTTGGGAGTACAGGGGAGACCCTCCAAAGAGGTGTTTTGGACCCATTTTTCGAAAAAAATTTTATTGCACGAATCGATGGGAAAAGGCCGAAAATGGATTTTGGAAGTGACAAGTGAGGTCCCCGACCCTCCTAAATGGGATTTTTGGACCCATTTTTCGAAAAAAATTTTATTGCACGAATCGATGGGAAAAGGCCGAAAATGGATTTTGGAAGTGACAAGTGAGGTCCCCGACCCTCCTAAATGGGATTTTTGGACCCATTTTTCGAAAAAAAATTTATTGCACGAATCGATGGGAAAAGGCCGAAAATGGATTTTGGAAGTGACAAGTGAGGTCCCTGACCCTCCTAAATGGTATTTTTGGACCCATTTTTCGAAAAAAAATTTATTGCACGAATCGATGGGAAAAGGCCGAAAATGGATTTTGGAAGTGACAAGTGAGGTCCCCGACCCTCCTAAATGGGATTTTTGGACCCATTTTTCGAAAAAAAAATATTATTGCACGAATCGATGGCAAAAGGCCGAAAATGGATTTTGGAAGTGACAAGTGAGGTCCCCGACCCTCCTAAATGGCATTTTGGACCCATTTTTCGAAAAAAACTTTATTGCACGAATCGATGGGAAAAGGCCGAAAATGGATTTTGGGAGTACAGGGGAGGTTCCTGACCCTCCAAAGAGGTGTTTTGGACCCATTTTTCGAAAAAAATTTTATTGCACGAATCGATGGGAAAAGGCCGAAAATGGATTTTGGAAGTGACAAGTGAGGTCCCCGACCCTCCTAAATGGCATTTTGGACCCATTTTTCGAAAAAAATATTACTCGTGTTATAAAATTTTTTTTCGAAAATTGGGTCCAAAAATCCCATTTAGGAGGGTCGGGGACCTCACTTGTCACTTCCAAAATCCATTTTCGGCCTTTCCCCATCGATTCGTGCAGTAAAATTTTTTTCGAAAAATGGGTCCAAAAATCCCATTTAGGAGGGTCGGGGACCTCACTTGTCACTTCCAAAATCCATTTTCGGCCTTTTCCCATCGATTCGTGCAATAAAGTTTTTTTCGAAAAATGGGTCCAAAATGCCATTTAGGAGGGTCGGGGACCTCACTTGTCACTTCCAAAATCCATGTTCGGTCTTTTCCCATCGATTCGTGCAATAAAGTTTTTTTCGAAAAATGGGTCCAAAATCCCATTTAGGAGGGTCGGAGACCTCACTTGTCACTTCCAAAATCCATTTTCGGCCTTTTCCCATCGATTCGTGCAATAAAGTTTTTTTCGAAAAATGGGTCCAAAATGCCATTTAGGAGGGTCGGGGACCTCACTTGTCACTTCCAAAATCCATTTTCGGCCTTTTCCCATCGATTCGTGCAATAAAATTTTTTTCGAAATATGGGTCCAAAACACCTCTTTGGAGGGCCAGGAACCTCCCCTGTACTCCCAAAATCCATTTTCGGCCTTTTCCCATTGATGCGTTAAGCACAATTTTTCTAAAAATTATAAGTGCATAATTATCATAAATTTCTTTCTTTTCAGAAACATCTTAAGTATTTTCCTTTTGACTTTATTATCAATAATCCTAAGTTTTCTCCTTTGAAATTTTTTGCTTAGTGATCCAAGATATTATTTTTGGATTTTCCTCGTTCTTTCATACAAAAAAAACTTTTATTTTCGCCTTTTGAAAAATAAAAGTCAAAAAAAACTCTTTGCATGTGACTGTTAAAAATATAAGTTAAAAAAAACTTTTAAAAAAACTTTTATTAATAAAAGTCAAAAAAAACTTTTAAAAAAAACTTTTATTAATAAAAGTTTTTTTAAAAAGTTTTTTTTGACTTTTTTAAATAAAAGTTAAAAAAAACTTTTACTTTTATTTTCGGATATAAAAGTTTTAAGGAAACTTTTACTTTTATTTCACAAAAATAAAAGTTTAAAGTTTACTTTTACCTAAAAAAAAACTTTTATAAAAGTTTATTTCAAGCTCTGATTATAATCAAAAGAATGAATTATTTTGATTTGGATGGAAATGCCATTTTTCTGAAAAAAATTTCGGCGATTTTTCAACTTTTGACATCTAAAATTGAAATGCGCATAACTTCGTAAAAAATGTTATTCATTCAAATCGGAGAATATGTGTCCTCTTATTTCCTCTGAAAAACAACATATCTTATCAGCAACCAATTTCACAATTTGAAGTCAGTCAGCCTGCATGATTTGAGATGGATTCGACTTATATACTTTTCCTTCCCCCTTCAATGCGATGCAAACGGTAGAACAAAATCACACTTAAATTATACAATCTGAAATTATACAAGCATTTATCACAGTGATTATTTGTAATGCTACCACAGTAAGTGCTTACGTCCCATGACATATAATTTTAAAATATAAGGGTTTCTTGCTGAAAAGTATACGCTTGCTTAACTCTCTTAAAGCGCTCTCATTCCACATAGATTATTTAATATTGAATTTTTTTAGCTAGGTGTAGGGGACAAACATTAGAACAATATTTTTTTAAATTCTATGCTTATACAACCTGTACTCAATTCAATTTGTTTTATTATCTTTTTAAGGTTTCACTGCTTGAACCCAAAGATGAGCCGAACAATCAATTTAATCAGGATCCATATGCGGCCGAAGTGGCGCGTTGTCATTACACAAAAAACGAAATCGTGCTGTCACTTGTGCTGAAAAAACTCGATTGGAGTGATATGTCCGACAATAAGAAAAGTAAAGTGTTGGAAAAACTTTCCAAGTTCTTTGCTATACCAAAGGTAAATCACAACACTGCCTCTACCCATGCCATTTCATTACCCTAATTCTTTATGTGTACATCCATACGTACGCTTGTTGTTGTTTTTGTTTCAAAAATTCTAAATACTCATGGCACTGCATTGCTTTTTCTTTCTATTCACTGCACGTAGGAATTTATTGTGCTGGAATCTGTAACGAAACGCGATTTGAACGATATGCAAAAGCAATCAATACGAAAAGGGAACAATAAGTGTCATAGTAACAGACGCTTGGGACGAGTCGATTTTATGGTAACATAAAATGCTTTAAACGAAAAATGAATACGTAATGGATTTCTTTTGGTTTTAGCTTGGCTGTGGGACGAAATACTTTAGCATGGGTGAACCAATTGCTAATCAAATTGGTCAACAAATGAAAGATGGTTCTATCAATAATATTGGTGGCGAAAAATTCGGCTGGTGGATTATATGGCGAAAAGATGTTAAAGCCAGGTAATTATACTAAACTGACCTTAGCGTGTACTTTATTTCGACTACGATTATGCGCCATGGAACTTAAGTCATCATGTAATAACTTTGTAGACAAATTGATGGCATCATTTTATCAAATTGTGTGAAGTTTATGTAAATTTCAATCTGAAATTTTAGTGAATCTAAAAGTAAAAAGTTCCATGATAATTGTGAGAGTAATCTGTCGACTAAATTGGTAGCTACCCTAATGTAAGTGCTATCACGGCTAGAAAACACAATCTGCAAACAAATAGCACACGAGTGAACACCATCAATGCTGTTGCAAATAATACTCGTAAATAATCTTACCTACACAGTACAAACTTTAGAACTTTAGTATGCCAAAAATATCTTAACTAACTTCTTTCCAGTTTTGGTGGAGGGCTCGATTAATATTTATATGATTTATAAAAAATCTAACATTTATTAGTAGCTCGTAGCTTCGTAGCTCTCCGAACACATAGCTTAAAAATTTTGCTTGTATAAAAAGTGCTGCACTCACAAGTTCAAACCAGCCCACCTTTTTTTAATACTAGATTATCTTATTAAATGTACCTAAGTAGTTTCGCAAAGTATCATATAAAGTTTTTAAATTGCATAGGAGGTGCCACGCTCATAAGTCCAAACAGGCCCGCACGTTCTCCATGCTTGCTAGTTCATTAAATGATTTCGTATTAAATTTGACGGTAAATATGTGTAGATTTTGCAGCAATCAATAGAGAAAAGTCGAGAATTAATTTTGGAAGGACTCTGACCCCCCAATAATTTTCATGCATCAATCGATTAGAAAAAGTCATAACTGCATTTCGGACTACCCAAAAGGCACCTTGTAACCAAAGGTGTTTAAGCACCATTTATAGAAAACATTCAACGGAAAAAGATTGAAAATGAATTTGGAAGTCATCGGTGCTTCCCTGCCCCCCTAAAGGGGTGTTTGACCCTCTTGTACCAATTTTTATCTAAATAGTTCTATCAGTATATCTTGTTGCATACATTTCACTGCACCCTTAAGATAATGTTTTAAACCCATAAATAAAAATAACAATTACGATGTCAATTGATGGATGAAAATCGAAAACGAATTTTAAAAGATACCTCGAGGTCAGAGCTTTTTAACCCAATTAATGCAAAAAAATAAAAATTGCATTAAATGATGATTTAGTTTCGAATCCCTTAAATTCCTGAATCTATTTTCGAGTTTTTCTCAACGATCGGTGCGATAAAACCTAAAATTGTCAGGGACATCTCCAGTGACCTTCAAAGTTTATTTTCGACATTACTCAATTTGGACTCAGAATCGATCCATCACGTCAGGATTTTGTAATATTTGAAGTTAATTACTAAACTGTTTTTTGACCGTTTGATTAATATTGTGGGTCTTAGGGGATCAAATTCATGTCACTTTTATACGTCCATTTGAAAGCTCATTTTAAATAAGAAGAATGTAACTGAATGATGTTTTTATTTAAAATAAGCCAAACAAATTTTTTTGAATTCTTTACATAACCTCGAAAGTAGGCAAATCAAACCATTCTTAAGTACTTACCTTATTTCAAAATCTGGATGTGATGGGTCGATTTTGAGGTCAGATTCGGATTCAGCACAAAAAATACTTCGAAAAACGATCTTCAAAAGCCCCGAACAATATTCATCACCTCCTCATTCAAGACCTTTTTAATAAATAAAAATAATTTTTCCATATAATTTACATGTAAAACTAACAGGCTTCGGCGTCTGAAAATTGAGGTACAGATCTAAGTTTGCATGAAAATTTTCTTCATATCATAAACTTAGTTTTTTCGCCACAGCACCTTAAATAAAAAAAAAAAGAAATTTTCGATGATTTTTTTATCTGGGGATATGTCTCTTAAATTGAGTATTGGAGGCGCTACATGTCGAAATATATTCCTGTAACCCATTGAGATGCGCAACATATAATATGGCTTAATTAAAAATGGTCGAGGCAACAATTTAAATAAATTAAAAACTTTTAAGTGAAAACTGCATCGAATTCGGCTTAACCGTTTAAAAGTTAGATTGAATCATACTGAATAATAAGATAACAATTTCAAAGTTGCCTTAAATTTCTATGGACAATGGGCGTGTCAATCGATTACGTTAACGGCAATGCATCTAATGATATATGTAGGTACTCGTACACCGAATTCCACTCCACAACCCAGTGTGCGACGACGGACTTGTACAACATTTTTTTTTCGTAAAACTTAACGCTTTGGCAAATGTGCAGCAAACTTGCAGTGCTCACTGCGAAATAAAGGCTCTAAATTAAATGTAAAGTGTGTTTTATCTCAGCTATAAATTAATTAAAAGCCATAATTTTTACAATTTATAATAAACCATTTTTGTATTGTATTTTAGAGCTGAACGCAACCGTAGACAGGTTGAAGGTTCCGGTGAGGATGATTACGACAACGACAACGATGACTACGACTATGATGATGATGAAGATACTATGTAAGTCTATTAATGCTATTTTTGCATGTTAAAATCACTTACAATAATTATTTAATCTTTTCATTGCAGCGAACCTGTTACCGAAATACCAGCAACAACAACGCATGCACATCGCCACCATCATGGTGCTTCGAAGGTGAGTGACATACAACAAAGGTTTACAACATTATTGTTAACACTTTGCTTAGTGATTTAATGCATATTTAAATGCATATTGTATTTTCACATGGGTTTCTGTCTAAAAAAAATATGCACACTTTATTTCTATTGTAATTAATTGAAAAAAAAAGAAACAAAAAAACCCATGCAATTGTTGTAATTAATCGAAAAATGTATTTTCTTGTTTTTCTTTTTATATTCGCTCTCTTTCTCGTTTTTGATACAAAAAAAAATGTTTTTTTCTCTTTCTCTTTGTCTAACGTTTTAAATTTAAATGTAAAAACAAAAAAAAAAAAATTAATTTATAATTAAATGTATTTATGTGCGCGTGTATGTGCTTATGTGTATGTGTGTGTGTGCGGGTATTACATACATACTTTTTGCAATTAACAATGTAAATTCATACAACTAACAAAAACAAAAATGCAATGCACCAAAACATTTCCTTCGGTCACTTGTAGCCTGACTTAACTGATACTAGCAATGAGTTAACTAACAATGCTGATGCTGTCGCTGGTAATATGCTTAACAACAATGACAACAACCAACCTAGCAACACCAACAACAACAACCAAAGCAATAAGCCACCAATTGCTAACAAGTTGGATGATGAAATCGTTAAAAGTGTCTCACAACTGGAATCGGTTATAACAAAAACCATTGAAAATACAAAGCACATCAAAGAGTTACCCGTCGTTGTACCATCAACATCAGTTGTTGATGATGTTGTTACTGTCGACGAGGAGGACGATGATATTGCTGTTGACATAGATAATGATAATGATGCTGTAGTACCTGCTATTGAACATATTGACGGTGATGAGGGAGCACTTGATAAAAATATCGATATGCAAACGAATCGTCTAATTGATACTGCTGAAGATACATTAGGTCTATCACAAAGAGAAAATGCTATTGCAACGACAAGCATAAATCCAATATCCTCTATAACACAAAAAATTTCACTTGATGCAGAACTAGAACATGATTCAAGCGAAGCATCATCCTCTGTAAATGTTGCTGAAGTTATTGAGTACAGCGCCTCATCAGCAACGGTAACTGTAGGCTTAGATCCAACAAAAACAACAATAGCAACAACACCGACGACAACAACAACAACAACAGCAACCAATACACCACCATTTAGCACATTACTAACAAATTCTAATAATAAATTATCACTACCACCACAAATTTCACCACATTCACCACTACCACATGATCATAATTATGATACATCATCTATATCGTCTGTTGTTGTTGTAAATTCAACATTATCGTCATTATTATCATCATCAACACCACCACCACCAACATCATCATCTTCATCATCATCCGCATTTTCATCTTTGTTGTCTACAACCACAACAACAGCAATGCAATCGAAGGTAATGCTTTATTAACTACAACTTGTTGACGTTTTCATTTAAAAAAAAAAAAATGTTTTTTTGTTGTTGTTTTGTTTCATGTAAAATCTCTTAATATGTGCGTTTTTTAGTAACTTTGTTTTCTTTTTCTCTACTCCTAAACGTTAAACGTTCCATTTATTCCATGGTCAACGTGATTTGTTATCACCTTTTTTTTTGTTGTTGTTGTATTTTATGATGTCTCTTTTGTTTTGTTATTATTATTAAAAATGTGTTAAAAATCATAACTTTGCAGTTTTAAATTTAAATGCTCTATTTTTAGGCAAACTGTTTATTTTTAATCTTTATTCATTAACCTATGTATGTAGGTTCTGCCAAAACTCAATTTTAGATTGAGCGTAGAGCTGTTAAATTTTTTTTGCTATCGTCAAGTTTTTATTTTTTCTCATTTCTTTTAACACATTTTTAATTTAAAATCAAAGTGTACAGATTTGTGACTTAGCGTGTAATATGATAACTATTATTAGTTATGCAAAAATATAATTAAATGTAAAATTCTGAAAAAAAAAACATGAATCCATTGATGCAACAAAGGGTTAACTAACATTTTCAGTATGATGAGAAAACAAAAATTTGATATTAAGACGTCATAATCTAATTTTCATCAAATTTTTGGTTAATTGTTTGTTGCACCAAAATTTGCATAAGGGATGTTCAAATTTAAGATATCTTTTTAAATTTTAAATAGAAGGCATGAATTGTGTGAAATCTTTATTTGTTTTTACTGGAAATTGAAGTACATTGGTACCGATTAGTAATGAAAAAGACTGTCGTTCAAGTGATCTCCTCTCTAGATTGGCAGGCTGTCAATCTTTTACTAGAATTTTGAATGACTTTCGCATAATGATGGTTCAGTTAGTATTATTTGCTCGATGATGTAATCTCTGATGTACTGAATAGTTTGAAGATTATTATGCATTAAATTTACTCTTCGAGAAACCCAATAAAAATAAATCCAATGGTGTAAAATCGCATGATCTTGGTGGCCATTTCACGTCTGTTCTTCGAGAAATTATTTGATTATCAAACTCCTCTCTCAAAAGATCGATTGATACCATTGCTGTGTGGCATGTTGCCACAATCTTCAAACTGACTCCACAAAAAGTTTCTAATAATCTCTCGATAAGGTTTGATTTCTGTGAACGACGACGAATTTATGTCTTTTGCTCTTTTGCAACACTTGTGCTAACAGCTGCAATATTTTCACTTGAACGACCACTACGACGATAAATTCAGCTTTTCTGATCTTGTTTCTTCAGACTTATCAATGATAAGTTTAATAGCACAGTTTGTCGGAGCATTTTCTCTACCATATTTTAAACAAAAATTTCTTCCAACTTCTGAAAAACTTTCACCATGTTTAAAATAAGTTTTAATAATAAAAACACGTTCACTAGAGATTCATTTCAACTAACCGAAAGGTGTTGACTTCATTGCTGAAAAAACATCGGTGTAATCTAGTACCTGCGAAAAAATGGCGGTAAATTTAAAAAAATATCTCAAGTTTGAACACCTTTTATAAAATGTTCATGTGACCGTTTTTGTGATGTAAGTAGTATTTATATTCCTTCAAAACTTAACTCCTTTAGTATTTTATTAACGATTGTGTGAGCCTGGTCCTAAAGTGCAGAGGAGTAAAACCCCAATGGGAAACGGAAGCGAGTAAAAAGCGCTTCGGATGTACTTCAAGGGAAGCTGCTTTCAATGCACTTAGCAATGCTTATCTTTTTTAAAATAGTATGTCATTGCGGGGATGCACATCTTTGAAAGCATATGAAATGCGCCTCGTTGAATGCTAAGTAAAAGCACATCTTTGGAAACATATAAAATATGCTTCCTTGGGTGTTGAATGGAAGCCCATTTTCCGAAGTACATATGGTACGTTCCATGTCAACCAGGACAGTGGTCTGCCCAAAATTGAGCGCAGCCGAAAAACGTTTTCATATGATAGCGGGAGTTTTCGATTTTTTTTTAAGGAAATGGCGCCCATAAAACGGCGCCTACCTTTAGATATCTATGTATAAATTGGCAGTTGGCAAGCATCCATAATCATAATAGCTTAATTATTTTATTTTGTAGAAAGGCTGTGAAGGGATGGAGTGCAGTAGTTACTTTTTTTTCAATAGTTGGTGGTGCCACGCCCTTAACGGAAAATACGTTGCCATGGCTAAACTAATACACCGATTTTAATAAAATTTGGTTCGGAGATAGACTGAATCATAAGAAAAGTAATTAGAAGTTCTGAGTTCTTAAATGGGGAATAAGAAGCTTATAATTCTTAAATGGGGCGTGGCATCACCTTTAGTAGGAAAAAGAGCTGTTTCGGCTGAACCGCGTCATCGATTTTGATAAAATTTGGTATGGTGCTAGATTGAGTCCTTAGTAAAGATATTTCTTTTGAGTGGGCGATGCCACGCCTCACGCCTGCTAGTTATTTGTTTTAAATAGGACGGTGACACGCCCATAATAGAAAAATATATTGACGCAGGTAAATTAATGGACCTATTAGATCTTGACCCAATTTCATCAAAATAGCTCCATTAGTTTAGCAGATTCAATCTAGCACCATACCAAATTTTATCAAAATCGATGAAGCGGTTCAGCTGAAACAGCGTTTTTTCCTATTAAAGGTGATGCCACGCCCCATTTAAGAATTAAAAGCTTCTTATTACTTTTCTTGTGGCTTAGTCTATTTCCAAACCAAATTTATTAAAATCGGTTCATTAGTTTAGCCGTGGCAATGTATTTTCCGTTAGGGGCGTGGCACCACCTACTATTGCAAAAAAAGTAACCACTGCACTCTCTCCTTTCACAGCCTTCCTACAAAATAAAAAAACTATGCGATTATGATTATGGCTGCTTACCAACTGCCAATTTATATGTAACAGGTGATTTTTTATGTACCGAATTTCAATCGATTTCGATGTCTTTTTCTAAATATATAAGAAAAACATTGCTAAAACAAGGGCCTAAAAGTGACGAAATATCAATCGCGAATATCTCGAGAATTTGATCTAATCGAAAAAAACTAAGTATCCCACCGTGTTCTACGACCAAAAATTAAGTTTGGGTGTCTCTGCGTTTTTGTGTGTCTTTTCAAAAGTTGAAAATTTACATGCAGTGTTATATTGAACAATTCAAATATTAACTAGCTACTGATAGGTGTTCGTCCGCCATTTCCATCCAAAAGTTGAGTGATTAAGAACGGCTTACACTTTCCCTGAAAAACTTTTGTACAAATTGTAAATTAATTTACAAACATTTTTGCACTTTCGATTTAATTTTTTATTTTACTCTATGGTACTCGTACCTACTATAATAAATTAATTTCGACGATGTTTTTGTGTGTAATCTAAAATAATTAATTATCAAAAAACATAAAAAAACTGCAGGAAGAGCCAAAACTACCATCATCATCATATGATGAAAATGTTGACTCAACTATGTGGCCAATTGATAGTGAAGAAGACGATCTTGATAACGACGCTGGCGGTACTGAAGTTCCAATTCTAGCGTATACAACAACAACATCAGCTAGTAGTTTTACATTAACAACAATTAGTTTAAGTACAGAACAAAAATTAATAAATTTAACAATTATCGAACCGATGTCAACAACAACAACAACCACTGGAACATTAGCGATAACGACAACAACAGAGCCAACAGAGTATATCAGCATTCACAAGGCGAAAAAGGTGAAAACAGTCGAGATACGAGCATGTGATAAAATAAATACAATAAAAATATGAAAAAGAAATATAAAACAAAAACATAAAATCTTAATATTAGACAAATTTTTTTTGCACTTTTGCACTTTCTGAAACGCAACAAGAAAAATGAAAACACCCTGTAAATAATGAAAATATCATATATGAACCTTTAACTAATTTTTTTAACACCTGCATCTTTTTCATTTTGTGTTGCTAATGGTATATCTATTTACTATATTGTTTAATTGTACAATCACCAATAGATAATTATTATGGTCTTATTTTTAAGGTATTTTTTTTAATGCTTCTTTGGTGCTTTTCTTTATATCCTCCAGCACTTTTTTTTTTAACATAAGCATGAAACTCTTTTTCTAAGCCATATGAAATTAATAAATTAAATTTTCTTTTATTTTTTCCAAAAAAACCACAGGATGGAGAAAATACACCTCCAAGGGTTGTTATGCGACTGCAGAAATTCGTTATCACTTCTGGCAAAGAGTTCCGTTTTATTGTGCCTGCAGATACTTTCTATGATGCGGAAGAGGATCAGTCGAATTTACGCTTAGACTTAACCGACGAAGTTGGCCATGCATTGAAACCAACATCATGGCTGCAATTTAATCCAGAGACACGAGAGATTTATGGATTGTAAGTTTTAGAAAAATTTGCTGAGCAAAAACTGATTAAAAATGTTATTTTTTGTGCAAAACTATATGTATATCAGGCAAACCCCTATTACCCCTATTAAGCTTAATAGCTAAGAAGGCTAAGAGCTGTAGTAGCTAAACTCTATTATTATGATTAATATGGTCGATCCTGTCTATTAAATTTCCTTTCAGCCGACAGATTTGCGTTATCGGGAATTCAGAATATTATTATCCTGTAGTTGTTATCCTTTAAGGCAGCTGAATAAATAGTGAAAAATAGTTTTGCTTGTCGTAGTTTGTTTTTTATCTATAGATTGTATTATAAAGAAAGAAGAAAAATTAAAGAACAAAACAAATATGTATAAGAAGCAAAAGAAAAGGTTAAAATAAGTTGAAAATATAAGGGCCTCTTTATGTATCACGATTCATCTAGTTTTGAATCTAATTTTCTAGCCTGAAAATATGCTTTTATGTTTCAGATGAAAACAAAAAATATCTACCCTGTGCTTAATGAATCGTTTATTACAAATATAAGGATTGTACTAGCATATTTTTAGGCTTACACATTAGAGACGAAACGAGACGAATCGTTATCAGTGTTGGCATGTCACAAGGATTTTCAGCCTGAAAACATTGGGTTTTTTGAAAACAATTTTTAAAATTTCGATTATGTTGTCTTATGTTAGTAAAAATACATTAAACTCAGAATAAGGTTATTTTAAAAATTTATTTATTTTGCAAAAATAAAACCCTTAATCCAATAACAGATTTTTTCTTTCCCTTTCAATTAAGCCTTAATAAAAAAATTAATTTATTTTTTTTTGCAGACCCGTGATTGACACACTATATAAATACAAATATCGTTTAACCGCAACTGACTCAGGCAATTTGACTGTGACTGAAATTGTTGAGATTGAGGTGACCAAACACCGTGGCGAACCAAATGTTAATCATGAAATAAATATTGCTGTCAAAATCAATGACAAGAATGTGTTAAGTGTTGATTCGCAATTGAAACTTATAAGAGGTAATAAAGTTTTCTCCTTTGTTCATTTCGTTTTAAATCAATCCCTTTTTTTTCTCTCTTCACAGCTATTGCCAAAATTTTGGGTGATGAGTCTACTTCACAGTTGGTTGTGCGTGAGATAAATCAAACACCATATGATCCTACATCTGCTACATTAGTTTACTTTAATCAAACGCTTCCTATTAACGAATGTCCTGACATGGAACTCAATTCAATTGTACAACGTATCGATGGCGAGCGTCTTAGTGATTTAGTCTATCCCACTTTGAGTATCAAATCAATAACTAGCAAATTAATTGGACCTTGCCAGTTTTTCTATAAATCAACCACACCAAAGGCTGCTGAATCATCTATTGAAACCAGCAGCATTTTACCTACGGGCAGTGGATCTGGCAGTGGTAGTTCATCAACAGCAAACTTTGATACGCCACCAACTACAACCATATCAACATCTACTTTGTCAGACACAACTGCCGCTGGTGGTGCTTACACCGATTACGTTGAGCCAATTGAGCCTAAAGTTGGAAATACGCCACCTGAGATAAGCAAACGCTTGGATAAATTTGCTTTAACGTCGGGAAAAGCGTTCCGTTTCATTGTGCCTGCAGAGACTTTCAATGATGCTGAAGATCAATCGAACTTGCGGTTAGAGTTAACCGATATAAATGGACATGAATTGGCACCTAATTCTTGGTTGCAATTCAATGCAGAAACTCGGGAGATTTATGGATTGTAAGTTAATAATATAACATGGAGTAATAGCTGAGTCGTTAGTTTAACTTCCTTTTAAATGAGTGGTGATTTAATATATTTAATGAAATTATTAAATTGATTGAGCGGTGGAGTCGTGAGCTTTGATTTTCTTTAATTTTTAAGCGGGGAATATATAGAATTTCTGTCGCTAAAATTTGTTAAATGTTGAATTGGGATTAGAGTTTTGTTCCATTTTGTGGAATGAGAAATAAATATTCAGCTCTGAATAGCGATGAAATAATAGATTTCGCTTACCACAATATAACTGCATTAAAGTCTGGATATGTGGATGTAATTTGGGTGCGGCTCAGAAATCCTAAAAAAAATAAATAAAAAGATTGCAATATTTAAACTAAAATTTCATTAAATTATAGAGCTATTAAATGTAAATTTACAAAAAAAAACATCTAACTATAAATCAACTTTCCCTAACACACTCATCGAAACAAAAGATATTGAGTCCCACAGCGAGTGATGAAAAAGAAAAATAATATCACCAGCAGGAAACCAATTATTAAAATGATTAAGAAGATATCTCCTGAAACTTATATAAGTATCAGAGAAATTCCTTAAGTTCTTAGGGAAACTATTCCACAATCTAGCTATTTCGCTATTTAGCTCAGGGTAAGCGATCTGCAAGTCTCTGGAATAGCAAAAAAATGTAAAAAGTTGAGCAAGGTAAACAGGAATCAGAAGTTTAGAATGAAAAAATTTACGAAATTTTTTTACCATTCGATTAAATTTTTCATCGATGGCAAAAAAATTTCGCTGCTCAACAATTACCGAAATCTAGAGTCGTACTCGACTTGGGAATTCGGGTCGTGCCAAATTTCTAAGACTCTTGTTTAAAATTTGGATTTGTGTTTGATATTTGGACTTCTTTTCAATATTCAGACTCGTATTTGAAACTTGGATTCGTAATCAGGATTACCAAGGTGAAAAAAAAGCAAATCCAGTCAATTTTTTTTCTCGTCCAAACTTTGAAGTTCATGTCACAAAAATCGTTTGCTTCCCGGCTAATTCAAAAATTTTTGAATTTCTACCAGGCCCCGACTTTGGCAAGAAATTCCGGGCTTAGCTGGGTCAAACTTGATCACTTGGCAACTCTGTTCGCAATTAAATTCTTGACTTGTACTGGATTCGTAGTTAAAGTTTCGACTTGCACTCGAAAATTGAGCTCGTACTGACAATTTGATCTTGACTTGAAAATGGGACCCCTTCTTTATTGCGCGTGTAATGTAGACTCGATATATTTTATATTTAGAGACTTACTTAAAGTTGGTACTCGTACTTAAAATTTTAGCTCGTACTTAAATTTTAGGTACTGCTGTATGATTTGGTATCTTTTTTGTGGAGAATGCACAAAAATTTCAAATTAGCTGAAACTTCGTAACAGTAATTACTTAGGCTCTTATTTTAAAATTGCATTAGTGCTTAGCTTGAAATTTGAACTCATACCTAAAAATGTGATGCGAATTTAATATTCGGACTCGTATGTAGAAATCGGACTCGTAGGAACTTGGAAATTACGCTCGCTCGGGATTGAAAGTAATGCTCGAGTTTCCAAATATGATGAGTACATGTAATATAACTCATATTCGAAGTCTATGTAGAATAATGGATGCAATTCTGACTAATACTTGAAAGTTTAACTTGTACTTGAAGATTGAACTCGTACAGAAGATAACTAAAAACTTAAGTTTTGTGGAAATTGTCATAGTGGATGTCCTTTGTATTGCTATTATTCCTTTTTCTTGACTCATTTAACTTTGCATAAAACAAAACAAATTGTAATAAAATATTAATCACATTAAATTCTCTCAACAGACCCTTGGATACAGATACTCATAAGTACGAATATCTCTTAACGGCAACTGATTCAGGCAATTTAACCGTGGCAGAATCTATTCAAATAAACGTGCAACAATATAGTAGGGTACGCAGTGCTAATCATCAAATCTATATTGCAATTAAAGTAAATGACAAGAACGTGTTAAATCTCGATTGGCAAATGAAGCTTATAAAAGGTATGTGAGCTCTCTGAGTCTTCATTTTGGCAATGTCACACGTATAAAATACTTTTATTACTTTTAGCAATTGCCTCCACACTCGGTGATGATTCGACCACACATTTGGTAGTACGAGAAGTACGTCTATCGCCATACGATGCAACATCATATACATTTGTTTACTATAACGAGACGTTGCCTATTACTGAATGTCCTGACTCTGAGCTTAATTCACTTGTGCAGCGCATCGATGTGCAACGCCTAAGTGACTTGGTTTACCCAACGCTGAGTATTAAATCAATAACTGGCCAATTGATTAACGCTTGCAAAAAAGATCTTAGCAGCACAAAAACAAAACAAACTTCATACATGACCAAAAATGAGCCACCAAAGGCAATTAATCAAGTGGATCGCGTTAATGCTTCTGTCAATCAGCTGTTAGTTTATAAAGTACCAGCCGATTCGTTCACAGATGCTAATGATAATGAGCCGAAATTAACTTTGCGTACCAAAGATAATAAGGAACTGGATCCACGTAATTGGCTACAGTTCGATTCAAAGAACAATGAGTTCTACGGCATTCCCAAAAGTGTTGATGTTGGTTCAGAAGAGTATCTGCTAGTTGCTGAAGATAGTGGCGGTTTGACGGCAACAGATGCGCTGGTTGTTGTTGTAAATCATACACCGCGCAAAGATTTCACTGCTTACTTTAAAGTTTACTTGGCAATACGTAATGATCAATTCAATACCAATTTGCAACGTAAATTTTTTGAGCGTCTTGCGCAGCTATTTGGTGATCAGAATACAGATTCAATAGTATTACGTTCGATTGTAACGCCTCATGATTCTGATAGTACCATAGTTAATTTCTATAATACGACCTTACAAAAATCGAATAATCGTTGTCACGAAGAAGAAATCGAATCGATACGAAATGTATATTTCGACGGTCAAGGTTATTTAAGAGATCGTGTTAAGAAAGTTTTGGGTCCAGAATTGAATTTAACGCAAATTCAAATAATGCCTACAATGGGATCTTGCTATCGTAAGTTTTTTTGTGATGTCCTCTTTAATGAATGTGCATTGATATCGCAATTGTTTTTTTTGTTTTTTTAGCAAATGTTAATCATCATGATATCATTCCCATAAAGACTGAAGAACCTACGCTTAAATCAACATTTGCCGAAGATTATATGTTTACTTTTATCTTACCTGCGGTTATTATCATTGGCTTAATAATAATTGCTGCGATTATTGCATGCTGTCTGCATCATCGACGTATGAGTGGCAAAATGGAATTGGGTAAGTTATTGAGCAAAGATTATTTATTGGGTAACAGACGTTCAAAACTTGTAAACAGTAAAAGAATTTATTTAAAAATTGAAACATTTGACGTTTTAGTGTCTGTTAAAGCCACTTTTTAAAAATATAATCTTTACAATTTTTAGAAACAATCAAAGAGTAGAATCTCTTATAATATTTGTTTAATAATTTGTTTAATATTTTTGAAATTAATAAATCTAGCAAAATTATACTAAAATAATCTTGAAAATTTTGAAATCTATTATATTTTAAACTCAATAGTTCGCTGAACTATCAAAATTATATTCATTATCAAATATCTATTGCAGGAGATGAAGAGGAACGCAAATCTTTCCGCCCAAAAGGTATACCCGTTATTTTTCAAGATGAATTGGATGAAAAACCAGAAAGCGGTAACAAAAGTCCTATAATATTAAAAAATGAAAAACCACCATTGCTGCCACCTTCATATAATACGTCAAATATGAATGGTATGTATGAAATCAAATTTAAATAACATAAACATAAATTTCCTGATTCTATATAATTTTCAGGTGACAATGATGTCGATGAGTATGTGCCACCACCCGCCGTTGTTGTTGGTGGCCGCGAAATTCGAGGAAAATCACCGGCAACGCCATCATACAGAAAACCCCCACCATATGTATCGCCATAAATGTGTCAAATTCAAACATAAAAAACAAAATCTACTTAAAAATAATGCACTACTAACAAACAAACAAAAAATTAAGGAAAAACAAGTTAGAGCAAATATTATTAATATAAGGGGTTGTTATTAGTTTTGGGTACACTTATTCTACTTCTTCTTTATCTACCATACATACGAACAACTCATATACACCGTTTGAAACCCCGCCAACATATTGACTAATGAAAAAATAGACACCAACTGTATATTTGAACAAATTACTGGAAAATTTATAACAATCACTTTTGCTAATCTGTTTTCTTAAACATATACATACATACATACAAGTACTACAAAACTACATAGAGTTTATTAAACTGGGACGCTTTTTCTTGAATAGGCTTCTAAAGCTATGATTAACTATGGCAAGCTCCATAAAGTAACTAAGATTTTCAAATTTTAATTTTTAAATTGCGAGTTTTAAAGAAAACAAAAAAAAAAAAAAGATATATAATACTTCTTTTAGATCTTAAGTGCGAATCATACGTATTTATTTTGTAGTTTAAGTAAAAAATTTGGTATAAGCATAATTTTTGCTACAAATAATGTTTATTTGAGTATATAATATTAAAAAAATAAATTATAAATTGTAACAATTTTGAGAAGTTTAAGGCAAAATTAAATTTTATTTGACTGATTTTAAGTTGAAAAAACAAAAGAAAAAAAAAAACCGTAAAGAAAATTGTATATTTAAGTACAAAAAGGCAATACGTTTTTGAGAATATTTTTTTCTAACCAAAAGAATTATATTCTGTTACCATTTAATATTGAATTTACACTTTTTTTTTTTTTAATTAAAAAACTAATAATCAAAACTACTGTGTGCGTGTTTTAAGTTTAAAGTTATTTTTTTATCGAAACAAAAATTTAGTACAATTGTTCCATACTATTGCTTGACTTATTACTTTACAAGTAGTGCAATTGACTTTTCATGCATTGTCTTTGAAATATATACGTATGTAAGAAAATCCAATGTTTTGTCATTTAAGAAAATAAAATTCATGAGTAATTCAATTTATTAGTTATATTTGAGTAGTTTATTTCCAAAATGCAACCTCAAACCACTCATTTTTAGTTGAAACTAATAATTTCATTAATAATTTTCTGATAGTGCTAAACTTAGTCATTAATTATTGGAATTAACAAACTAACTCCACTTCAAAATTACGTTAAGAAAAATTGATTTAATTTCTATTATCAATGAAAAAGAAACATTATAAATGGCTTAAACACTCCAGAGGCATTGAACATTTCAATACTTATGCTGGAGGACACAATTTAAATAACTAAGCTAATGAAAATTTAATTTAGTCGTCACCGAAAATTTCAAAGCTTTTTTAATTCATTTCATTTGTATTGATTTTTCAAATGGTAATAAAATTAAACTTGCATTGAAATTATGTCTGCCAATGTATTTTAGTTAACATAGTAAAACATTTTTTAATAATGAAATTATTTTTAAAATAATAAACAAGCGAACTTGATTTCATTGGTATTGCGATTTCATTGAAAGTACTATTTCATTTTTTTTTATTATTTATAATTTGAATGCAAAAACTAAATTCCTAATGTAACTATAACTGGTTTTACTAAGGTCACTATTTACAGAACTGAAATTGGAAGTACAAAATTTCATTCGGCGAAATTTCGCTTGTAAAAATTAAAAAAGGGAAAAAAATAACCATTTCTAGAACGTAAAAATGAGTGATGAGTAGCTATGGCAACAGAAATTGATCATTTATTTTCATGCAGCATGTCCTTTATTTTAAGGAAATGCCATACATAAGTACTTTTCAAAGATATTGAGAAAATCAATGCACTACTGATATTATCTTCCAATGCTGTTTCATAATTTTAATGTTTATTAGTTATTCCGATAATTTAAAACAACACTTTTTTGCTACATTTGTTAAAAGCTTAAACATTTTCTCATGGCGTTTTGTTTTTCTTTGTTTTTATTTTGATAAGAAACACTCAAACGAAACAATCAAAAAAAATGTAAACAAATCAGCCGAACTAATTTGTTAACTATGTATTTCAACTGCATATTTTTACATACCTAACTATAAAGAAACAATTTAGTCTTTTTGTATATTTTAGACAGCTGTAAGTTTAGTTTTGCACAACTAAGCACTTCCAAAAAGAAGAAAATATTTCCATTTAAGCAAATTTTTCTTAATGATATACAACACTATTTTCAGCGTAAAATTAAACTTAATTTTTATAATTTTACATATTTGACCACATTTCGAATGACGCAAAGCAAACTACTTAAATTTCGTATTGTAGTTTTAAGTTTTATATTAAACTCTATTTAAAGGTTAAAAACAAAAAAAACACTTATCTATCTATGCTAATGTGCATCTTAATTTTGTACTTACTATTACAAAAGTTGAAAAAAAAGAAAATAAAATTCAGTTAAATTTTGTATACCATTTTTAATAATGTATGTGTTATGATAAAACACACACAAACCCAATCACACAAATTCACATATACATTTTGTAATAAAGTAAATGTTTTTTATATAGAAAAAGTTATTTATAAGAAAAACTTATTTACGTACGCATTTAATCAAAATGAACTTAATTTTAATTTAAAAACAAAAAAGCAAAACTTACTTCTACTTATAAGTACATAACTCTTTTTCTTTACCTAAAAACACAAAAATAATAATGGCTCAATCTAAAACTCAAAATAAATTTTAAATTTAAAAATCTCTAAATCTTTAAAACAAAACTTATATCTGAAATGCCAAAGATACAACAATAATAAAAACATTTGTTGCTGCAACAAACTACTGTTGTGGCGCTAAATTTCTTTTTGTCTTAAAAAAAAAATGATGCAATGCAAAGCGATGTAACAATAAAGGAAATAATTAAAAAAACAAATAATTTACACATTTTTCTTTTTTTATATGATATAAGTATTCCATAAGTTGAAGTTTACGAAATAATTGTCAATAGAGCATTTTGGGCGTTTCTCTGCTGAGAGGTCAAAGATAAATATCTTATTTATTTTATTATTAACTCACAACGTAAACGTCATTTCTTTTTTTTTTCAGGAACTGCGACATTTGGTCTTGAAATAAAAATCACTGCATAAAAATTTTTCATTATTATATTTCATCAAAAAAAAAAAAAAAATAATACTTTGTGCTCAGCATACATTAGACGTTCCATCTTTGATGTTCTACCTGTAACGCTACAAATTAAGCTTGATAGCATTTTTTAGAAATTTTTTGGCTTATACCTTCAGATTGGGTTAACGAAATCCTCCTTTCTTTGTGAAGGAAAAAAGTTAAACACCATTCAAATTTGGGTGAAATCAATATATTTTATTTTAGCCTTCAATATTTGAACCGAAGTCTTAGGTGTAAAATTAAACAATATTGTTCACAAATAAAAATTTTAGCTGTTTGACACGAAAAGTACCCTAACATTTTGGGCGATCCGAGCTACATAAATAATTTTTTTGTGTTTTTGTTTTGCAATTTGAACTATTTTTTTTTTTTTTTTTTGACTACAGAGATTTGCAAAAGATTAAAAAGAAACAAAGTGTCATATTGACATATGTTGAAAAAACTAAAAGTTTCATATACCCGTCGAAGAAGATCGGTCATTTTCTCGAATAATTGGGCAATTTTTTTCATTTTATTTTTGACCACTTTTATATTTGTATTAATAATTTTTTTCCCACTTTATATACTTTAGCCGATTTTTAAGACAATTTTCTGGATTGAAAAATGTTTTTTTTTTTCGTTTCAAAAATGTACAAGGCATAAGTAGTTTCATCCCGTAAGCTCGATGTCCATATCCAAAGTGCGAAATATTTGATTTGTGTCTGATACATTTAGAAATTTTGATGATCTTGCCTACAATATTAATATATCCTGAATCATAAAAATGTAGAGTCTTAAAAAACCTACACACTTCCACTTAAAATGTTTGATATATACGTTTTGTTTTGTTTCAGTCACCCTTAAAAAGAATAGTTAAGAAAATTAAATTAAATTAAAATTAAAATTACATGACCTTTGGCAAAATGTATAGCTTAAAATAATATCAAAAAACACAGTAATATAAATACAACTTTATTTTCCACTGAATTATGACTAAAAATGCTTTCACAAGCGGGTTCCAAAGAAAATTGCACTGGAACGAATTGGCTTGAAAGTAACGTTCACGCTCTACCTCATTTTTCAACTTTATCGAATTCTTCTAAGCATTTTGACTTTTACAACATATAGACTTTTTCAACATATATTTTTTTTTGGATTTCTCAACATTCGGATTTTTCAACGTTTTTCGTCTTTTTCAACATTTTCCAAGATTTTTTGAGTTGTTCAAAATTTTTAGACTATCAAATTAATCAACATTTTACGTTATTTTTCTATATTGTTCGGAATGTTATTCATTATTTTTGGTGTCTGGACATTTTCAACATTATCCGATTCATAAAGAAATTTGTGGAACATTTTAGACTTTTTCAACATATATAAATATTTTTATCAGGTTTTTCAACATATTTCGGTTTTCTTTTTCATAATTTTTATCGTTTTTTGAAATTGTTTGCTTTTTTTGATCTTGCTTGATACTTTTCCATGCAAAAATAACGAAGCATCATAACTTCATTTATCACACCGCGAGTGCTTATTATCGGCTTTTTTTTCAATGACACTGCACGCATAGTGCAAGATAAAATTTTCAGAGACAGCAGCGTGTTACTTATGGTTAAAAATGACTTCTAGCAACAACATTTTACTCAGTTCAATTCTGTTAGTTGTATATGAGAGACCCCAACGGAAGAACCTACCTTATACCCACATATTTGGGAAAATGGAAGTTAAATGGAAGGTGTTTTTTTAGAGTGTCATACCTATAGCTTCATTTATATTCAATAAAATTTGTCATTTAATTATGAAAAGATTGACACTACAACAACGCTTGCAAATTGTGGAATTTTACTAAATACACTAAAATTTCAATTTAAAATTCACATGATTTTTTGCAATTGGGAATTGACCGCCAAGATCGCTTGATTTGACACCACTGGATCACTTCATGTGGCAAATGTGTGCAGTTTCTGGCTTGTGCAGATAAACCTGAAAGTTTTGAGATATATTGAGATTAGTTGCGGCGCTCATATGCCCAAAATAAAATAAGTAATAAATGACATAACAATATTTACAGGCTGAAGGCAAAATTCAAGCAATTTGAAAATATAACTTTCTAAAAAACTTTTTTTTTATCGATTTAATGAGTAATTTTCTTACATGTAGTTATTTTGAGTATTCATATGCTACCTATGCTTGTGTTACAGGGATAAAAATCTCTGAGGTACTCGATCGCATTGCGAGTAAAAGCATCCGACATGAAAGAAAGGACTTTAGTCAAAATGATAAAAGTTATCATTTATACATTGATGTTTGCTAAGTTCTTGCAAAAAAATTCAGTTTTTCGCAAATGAGCCTAAATCAGTATCAGGCATCTTATCAAAACATGTCAATGTGTGCGTGATACACAAAATAATACACAAAGTAACAGCCGAACGAAATCGAGTCGCGCCGAATCGTATTTCTCAGCTTACACGACGAGTACGTACAGGCAGTCTCTGCTTGAGTTCTGCCGCTGTTGCCCGCGGGCGACAGAGTGTCTGACACTGGTTTAAATTAATGAATTATCGTCGATTTATTAAACAATTTAACAGTTGTGTGTTCGGTACCACCCAAGTTTTTGAAGTTTTTGGAGCTCGAGCTGTTTTTTTTAATGTGCAGTTAAATTTAGTTTCCTATTCCGTTTTGTCCTTATAAACTAAACCACACTTTCTTATGAGATTCAGATCAGATTTTGCTTTTAAATTTTTTTTAAAACAAACTTTTTTTTAAATGCTTTGAATACCAATTTGCAAATATCTTTTGTGATGCTTGACTATTTTTGCTGAAGCCTTGGCCACACCCGGCTTAGAATTTGATTTCAGAGTGTAAAAATCCATTCATCATATTCGTATAATCAAATCAAAAAGCCTGAGTCAGTGGTCTTTAACCTTCGTGGGTGCGAAGGGGATATTTGAGTTGAAAAAATATTTTAGAAAATAAAATAAGCGGCGCGTAAAATATTTAATATTAATCATCAAGTTAATTGATATATTTAGCCTAGGCGACAAGTGATTTTTGGGGATGTAATTAAAAAAAATTTTTTTTTGACGAATAGTTTGTTCGTACCTAACTATCAATTACTTAAATTATCTCTATTGAGCAAGGCCCGCGTCAAAAGATTGATGAAAGTGGCTTAGTTGCAACTGTTCGTCTTTCGGAACGTTTTGTTGCCAAGAAAAACTTTAACTAAGACTTATAGGTGCTACTGTCTCTTGAAAAGTCTTATAGCATTGATCTAATGAATTTTTCTCTAGGTACAAGAATTGCCTCAAAAACTTCTTGCATAAAACGACTGATTTAATATTAATTGGCAAAAAGTTAACGTAGAGTTTTTTGCTTCAACCATTTTTGGGGGACCTCGAACCCTTCGATTCGGATACTTTAAGGGTTTGCTTGTTAGATATAAATAAATCACCCAAAAAAAAAAAAAAAATTGAAGAAATTGTTATGACCCATATTCTTTCATAATTCCTTAGGACTTGTTAACTTGCCTATGTTGAATATACTACTATTATACTACATATTCTTTAGGAGCGTCAGGCCTGAACAAAAGCTGCGTAAGTTTGTTCCGATATGTTTGTTTGGCATATGTACAACTCCGTGAGTTTCATTCTTTTGTTCAGGTTCCCAACTGAAAATTCAATTTTAAGTTTAGTTCCAAAAATGTCAAACGGTATGCGAGCGCACCACGGAGCACAGATTGGTTGCGTATTTTTCTCGTCTTTCAGAACTTAGCTAAATTTACTGAATGCAGTTATTTAAAATCTGCTCTCAAAAGCAATGCCATAGGAAACGCTCAAATGTGTTATGAAATAACAATTTTTCTTTATTTTTTTTGGAAAACCAACTGAAAATCATTACATGAAATAACATTGTAAATGTTGCCATTGTTAATAATAAAATTATTTATTAATGCAAATTGTGCATTCATTATCGTTCATCCATCCAAATGTGCGTAAAAAAATTGTATTTTTTGAAAAAAGTTGAAATCAAAAATGGAAAATTTAAATGGAAAAGTGCAAGAAACACAATTTTAAGTGTTGCTTAAAATAAATTATTTGATAGAAATTTAATTGTTGTAATGTATAATTAGCCAGCTAAGTTTGATTGCGTATTACGTTTAACTTTTAAGTAAGTACTCATTTAAGTAAATATAAAAAGTAATGTTCGAAACAGAATTTTTTTTTAAAAATAATACTTTGTATTAGAAATACGTATTAGTTATGCTTTTTCCCGTACATACACTAAAATACGCTATAATGTACTGTTTTGGTTTATGTTTGAGTAAAGGACACTTTTTTTTGAGCAGCCCCAAAATTAGCTTATGTATTTTTGAAGAGCATTTCAATTTCAATAGAAATACTGAAATGAATGTGTGTTAACTTGTATCGGAGCTGAGATGCATTAATTTTTGTTTATTAATTCAACATGACGTATGAATAACATTTAATTATTATGAATGTAAGAACCCTATTGCGGTTGGCGATCGACAATTGAAATGACCACGGTCGATTGTGCAGATTAAAACTCACTTTGGTATTGTGAATTTTCAGTCAACAGATTTGCATTATTGTGAATTCAGAAGATAGTAGTTTTGTGATTTTGTACTCCTTTTTGAGAGCTGAATGCTTATTTTAATTTTTCCTTTTTTTTTAAAAATATATATTTTTGGCACAATTTTCTCCAATTCATTAAAAGTAAATATATATTGAATTGTATTTCAGTGGCAAGGTGATAGAAATTTGATAGAATCGGCAATGGATAGGCCGTGATTCCCAATTTTATTCATGCAATCCTGTGAAAACGGAAAATTAAAATATGTTCAATAAAACTCATCAATTCAGTTTTATCGACTACAGAAAATCGGCAGAATAACCATTAACTGAAATGGCATTAACAGTAGACTAACCTTCGATAAATCACAGTTCACAGTACCAAAGTTAGCAAACATAGTTGAAAAAATTATAGTTTGATTTAAGCTTTTTACTAAATATGTTTTTAAGATTTAACATGCTCACTCGGCACGTAACGTTTCGTAAATCTTTCAGCAATCTTACTCATGTAATCTCACAAAGTTTCAGCAATCTGTTTCAGAAATCTTTCATTTCCATTTCAAAAAGCTTTCTGCAAGGTGTAAATGACTGTCTTTTGATTTCATTTGAAACGTTTCCGAAACATTACAGATACCGTGTAGGATTAAGAGAAAGAAAACAAAGCATTATTATTACGTCATCGTTCTCTAAATTTTTTGTCCATCCGCCTCACTCATGCTGTTATTTTACTACGTCATTGGAATACTCTGAATTATGCTTCATTTTACCCGTGTCATCTTGATACTTGATTTGAAGTTTCTTAATTTATAATTGACAATGATGGCACAAAATTCTGCTTAACATATCATCAAACAGAGAACCAGTCTGGCAACATTCACAGAGTTCTTGACTAAACATGCTCTTACATTTGATGTCTTATATATACAATACAGATTGCAAAAAAGTAATATCGAATCATAAAGCATTATTAAGATTTCTTTAGAAAAATTCAGTAAATTAAATATGAAACCTTTCAGAAACACCTCAGAATAATTACATGTGAAAGGTAACATTTGAAATATGTAAGAAAGATTTCGTTAACTTTCTGTTTGCGATATTTCAAATGAAATATTTCTGGTACGTCGTGACGTATTATTTCTGAAACTCTCTGAAGCGTTACATGCCGAGTGTCAACATACTTGATATGAAATTTAATAAATCAAAAAAAAATATTTTTTTTATTCTGAACTTCCTGAAGAGCTCTCAGTTTCGATATAGCTTAGCAAATGTGTTTTACAAAAATTATGTAGTTTTCAATTATGGCCGCCAAAACAACAAACGACAACGCTATTTTAAGCGATTAAGTTCTATCTAACTTCTCCATCATATTGCAAATCTATCGTGCTTCTGTTTGTTTTCGATTTTAGCCAGCCTCAAGTAACTTTTTTCGCCACTCCCAGCCATAAGACACAAAAGTAATGAATACAATAATTAAACGTAATTCAAAGTAACTGAATAAAATATGTAATGAATTGAGAGAAAAAGCTGAAATTGAATAAATACATAGTTAGAAGAAAATTGCGTAAAAAGATTTATATTAAAAGATCAATAAAAACAATAATAATAAATTTAGCGAAGCGTTGTGTATGTCAAAATAAAATACATTTTTAAATAAATAAATTAATTAAAGGTGAAAAAAATAACGTTCTAAATAAGTCAACAAATTTATATACTACATACAGATATATCAAAAACAAAAAAAAGTCGTAATAATAAATATTATATCAATAAACAATTGTCTAATAAAATATGTTTAAAACAAAAAAAATTGTGTATGGGTAACTAAAACAGAACAAGTAAATATAAAATAAAAAATCCAAGTATACATTTATATATATACATATATATTACAACAAAGTAATAGGAAAAGTTATGTAATTGAGAAATAAAAATAATATTTGAAATCGGTAAAATTTGTATGAGAGATGATACGCAATTTTGAAGATACTAAATAATAATGACATTTATATTTTGATAAATTAAAACTTAGCATTTTTATTGTACTAGATTATTATTTCTTTGATATAGCCTAGTAGTATTAGAGTTTGTCAGTAATAGTCCTTGGGCCCTGGAGTAAAAAAATTATTCATGACCACACTGCTCAAACTTTTTGTATGTGGTATTCACGTGGAGTCGGACAAATTTTGAGCGTAGCCAAGTATGATAGTGGGGCGTTTTCCTTTCAAGCCATCGCAAAGTCATGAATCTTACGGGACGAAAAAATGTATGACCTATTTGTTAAATTTTTTTTTGTCAAGAGTTTTTTATACATAAAAAGCGTAAAACATTTTGTCGGACAAAAATGTTGGGGCGTTTAGCGTGTCCGACACGCCAACTATGCCAACTTTATGAAATCAAAAAATTTATGACCTAAGAGCCAGTTTTGGCAGAGTCCATTGTAAAAAATATTTAAAGTCAAGTGGTAACCTTGTCGGACAATTTTCAGGGGGGGGAAATCGTTCTCGGACACACTGAAGTCAAGGGTTTTGTGCAACCCTTATATTTATTACCATTTTTCCGACAAAAATGGAGGATATAAAAAATGATAGTCTGTCATAAAAAATGCAACTGTCGGACAAAAATACCGGGGCAGATCCATAGTCGGACAAAAAATCGAATTTTTATGGGTAATTGGCAGTGATATTTTTAATATTGTACGTATAATGAAAGAACAAATTTATGATATTATTATTAATATTAGTAGACTAATTATCATTATTTATAATATAAAAGTAGTGCTTACAAAATATTTATTATTAAAAAACAATTTAATTAATTATTAATTTTCGTCAGATTCCTCCGATTCACTGCTTTCTGTATCGCAATTATTATCATCATCAGTTTCTGAAGCTGAACTTGTCTCCCAATCATCCTCGTCAAAAGAAGTCGAAGCTGTGAATACAAAATTTTATTTTGAATAAAAGTTATGAAAATTTCGAACCGATTCACCGTATTAGAATTTGAATATTTTAAAAACTCACAAATTTACAACTGATTGCTTTCAGTTTGATGAGCGTTATTTTATAAACAATAAGCTACATATTTGCGAATTTTTAAAATATTTGAATTCTAAAATGGCGAATAGATTCGAAATAAAAAAAGGTACAAAATGAGACTTTATAAGCTAGGATCGTTTGAAAATTAAAAAAATTTTATTAAAAATACGTTGACAATTTTTTGACATTTTTCGATTGATCATATCTATTAAAGAAGTACCTACTCAAAAATATCGAAAAATATGTTTTCTTTGCATTAAATTTTTTTTTTTTTTAAAGAGTAACTTGAAATAAATATTAAAAAAGTACTGTTGTAAATGAATCTATAGAGTTTTTAAAGCGGAAACATATAGAATGTTTACTATAAAATATACGTTACCTGAATTAAGAGTCGATATGTCTTTAAAAGTGGGACATCGTTTCCCATCGTACCAAAAATACTCGTAGGTACCATCGATTTGTATCCAGCCGCAATCTTCAATATTTAGCTCAGTTGGAGTTCTCAGATAAACTTTGCACCAAATATTACTTATGTAGATAGTCCTTTTTATTTGCTGCAAATGCATCGAAGAAATGTTTTTGAGATGTCAAAATGTTCGTATGCTCAAGAGCTTTCATATGCGAACGGGTGTTTTTGAATTTTTTTTTTAAGGAAATGGCGACCATAAAACGGCGCCTACATTTAGATATCTTTGTATAAATAGGCAGTTGGTAAAGAGCCATAATCATAATCTTTTAATTTTTTTATTTTTTAGGATTGTGTATTGTGCACAATGTAGTGAAAATTTGAAAATAGTAGTAATTTCTTTAAATACCATTTATTAATACAATTCACTGATTTTTTTTTACTGAGACAATTTTAGTATAATTTAGCTTAAAGGTAGAAACTTATATATATATACTTATACATAAAAGGTGTTTTTTTAGAGGTATAGAGCTTCGAATTGAAATAAAACACAAGAAAATCGTTTTAATGTCCATCAATTTGGCTTTATTGGAAGGATAATTTTATGCCATTAATGTTTGAATATGATTTCGGGCATGTGGCCGCCGCGGTCCTACAGGTCCAATTTTGAACCACTTTTTCGAGCATATGGGGCCGTATGTCGGCAATAACGCCACGAATGTTGGTTTCCAAGTCCCCTAACGTTTCTGGTTTGTTGGCGTAGACGAGCGACTTCACATAATAATAATAATCCAATGGTGTCAAATCACACGATCTTGGTGGCCAATTGACAGGTCCATTCCGCGAAATTATGCGCTCATCGAATGTTTCCTTCAATAAATTGATTGTGACGTGCGCTGTGTGGCATGTAGCGCCGTCTTGTTGGAACCACAACTCATCCACATTCATGCCATCCAATTCGGGAACAAAATAGTCGGTTATCATGGCTCTATACCGGTCTCCATTAACGGTAACTGACTCTCCAGCATTATTTCGGAAGAAGTATGGCCCAATGACTCCACCAGCCCATAGAGCACACCAAACAGTCAGTTTTTGTGGATGTAATGGTGTCTCAAGGGTCTCATGTGGATTCTCTTCACTCCAAATGCGGCAATTTTGCTTGTTGACGTAGCCATTCAACCAAAAATGAGCCTCATCACTGAACAAAATTTTGCGATGAAAATCAGCATCGAGATCAATCTCATTTTCGGCCCATACACCAAAATCACGACGCATTGCATGGTCTCGCGGCTTTAATTCTTGCACAAGCTGGATCTTGTAAGGTCGCAAGCCAAGATCTTTGCGCAAAATCTTCCATAAAGTTGATGGACAAAGCTCCAATTGCTGTGCACGGTGGCGAATCGATTCATTCGGGTCCTCTTCAACATTTTGCTCTACAGCGGCAATTGTTTCTTCGGTGCGCACTGTTCGACGTCTCTGCGGATGCGTATTATCACATAGAGTAAACGTAGTGCGAAAACGACCCATGGTTAACCGAATTAATTGCTCTGATGGACGATTATGTCGACCATAAAATGGACGGAGCTTGCGGTAAACTTCGCGAACTGAACCATTAATTTCGAAATAAATTTGCACGATTTGCAAGCGTTGTTCTTTTGTCAACCTGTTCATGATGAAATGGCAAACCAAACTGAACATAAATGACATTAGAGTTGCCAGATTTGACCATAAAATGCCAGTTTTATCTCTATTCGAAAAACAAACCTCTAAAAAAACACCCTTTATATGTATATGATTTTTTTTATAAAAAATTCAAATTAAGTATTAACGTATACAAGTATTATAAGGTCGAAAATTTAATGTTTCTTAATTTTTATTAAAAAAGTCCCCAATATTTTTGTCCGACAAGTGGTTCAATATGCATTTAACATGCAACAGAAACATTAAAAATTTAAATGGTATCTGTGGTAATAAATTTTTTGATTGCACAAAACCCTTGACTTCAGTGTATCCGAGAACAATTTCCCCCCCTGAAAATTGTCCGACAAGGTTACCACTTGACTTTAAATATTTTTTACAATGGACTCTGCCAAAACTGGCTCTTAGGTCATAAATTTTTTGATTTCATAAAGTTGGCATAGTTGGCGTGTCGGACACGCTAAACGCCCCAACATTTTTGTCCGACAAAATGTTTTACGCTTTTTATGTATAAAAAACTCTTGACAAAAAAAAATTTAACAAATAGGTCATACATTTTTTCGTCCCGTAAGATTCATGACTTTGCGATGGCTTGAAAGGAAAACGCCCCACTATCATACTTGGCTACGCTCAAAATTTGTCCGACTCCACGTGAATACCACATACAAAAAGTTTGAGCAGTGTGGTCATGAATAATTTTTTTACTCCAGGGCCCAAGGACTATAAACTCCTAAGCCAGTTTCTGATGGTATGATATGATGTGAACGATGAAAAACTGCTGCTGTCGGAGTCCTCACCAGATGCCATTAAGATCCAATTTCCATTCAAATCAAACGACAAAAATGGAATTGAATTAAGCACACGCTACGAAAATCACCAACTGAAGTCAGCCGGCAAGCAGGAAATATGTGAATCGGGGAGAGAGAATGAAAGGTAACTGATCGTGCACGTTGCTAAGATTTTGTGGAGGCCCTATGATTCTTGAGGAGACGAAGGACACAATAGAAGTATATTCATTCAAAATCACATAATTTGTACATATTTTAGCGCATAGGTGAGCAAAATATGAAAAATTAGCAAAGTTTAGCTCTTTCCTTAAGACAAAGAAGCAAAACAACAAACACATGCATTCACCACTGCTTGGAACATTTTTATCATTTACTTATATACGCGCTTTCCACGAGATTTTTATTATTGTTATTGTTGCATCATTCAGAAAAAATAAAACAACCGAAGCTAGCGAGAATAATGAAGCAACAATACGCACATTGAGGACAGCTTCGCTCATTTCATTTGTACTTTTATTTCTACACTCACGTTGTTTTTGGAATTGGTTTGTGGCTTATTGCAGATTTTTTTTCGCTATCGAGATCGAATTTATGGGGGGTTTGTTCTGCTATTATAATTGTTGGTTTTGTTGCTTTTGTTGCAAGTAGCTCCTGCTTCCACAATTTTTACTATTTATGATGTGAAACTTCGTTATTAAGGTTCCTTTTTGTGCTTTGACAAATTGAAATGATAAAATCTATTATATTGTGAACTTCACAGCTTGCAATGACTTGTGGTGTAGTGTTATCTAACATTTTTTAACATTTTAATATTGAATTTAAATAATCCATTTGGCAATATATAATACTCCTTGCACTCGTTAGTTAAGCCCGAGCAATGGAGACCAATGTGTAGGTACTGCTTATTCTGTAGTACAATATAGTACTGAGTTTAGACCCATTGAACAAAAACTGTTCACAATATTGTTGGTCTCGGCGAGATCCATGATAAGTTCTAAGAGTTAAAGGGCCGACAAAATAAACTTTGATCTCTAAGTTGAGAAAAACTTTAGAGGTCAAAGGTCACTGAGAAAGACTAACAAAATTAATTGATGAATTCGAATTGTGATCGAAAGCGGCTCATTGGTACGAATTCATATCAATTTTGTTGAAAATTTGCCACCATAGCTCGGACATAGGCTTATTTCTTGTACATTAAACTCTATAAGTTCAAACGAATATGGTAATTTATGCTATGTCCTTTGAAAATGTATGCTCTTGCTAAGAATTTTTTTGTTGTTTTCTAAAGTTTTCAGGTTAGAAATTGAAGCGCATATCTGTGCATAGTCAAGTTGTAAAGAAGGTTTCGAGCAACAAATGTTGTGTGATCACATAGTTTCTAGCTCGTCTCTAACTGATTAATAATTTTTTTCAAAGTTTAGTAAAATGTCCATTTTACACTCAAGGGAAGTTGCAAGAATGAACCGAACTGAAAATCACAATTTTTGTAGGCAACCTTTATACCATTCAATCGAACAAAGATACAGTTTTCTGTAAATGGCAAATCATATTGGCCTTATCCTTTATGACTACGTGCTTTTCTGAAAACAAATTTGCTAATGTAAAAATTTTATTTAAAAAAAAATATTATTGAACAACAATTATTATAAGAGAAATTTCCGCTCAGGACGAATAGCAAATATGTGCACCAGCACGGATAGTTGCTAGCAACCATATTACTGATTTTCACAAGCTTTATACCACTGTTCAGGACTATCCACTGTTTTTTTGAAATAGAACCACGTGATCTGATCTCGACGTCAAAGAGTTAAAGGCAAAAACCCACATAAGGGTTAATGAAAACATATTGGATAATGTGCTGGTGGTAGTTTCACATCACTATGTTTGTCACAGCGATGACTCAATTTACATAAATATTGATATAATGAAAAATTTCGCCAAAGTTTTTGTGTCAATATTTGCAAAAAAAAAAACAAAAAGTTATTAGCAAAAAGTTTTTTATGGCTCATGAGAAATGGTGTGAAAAAGCAGTTTTAATAATCTGCATAAGAAAATCAATTCAAAGCTTATTCCAATATCGATGACGTATGATTAACTGCAAATTTAATTATTGTTACTCATACGACACGTAAAGTAATTTAGTTATGTGAAAAGTACGTAATATATTTCAAGTATATTTCCCTTACTATTTTAGTTTCGCAACTCCCAAACAGTTTTCTATTTTTAGTTTTTCTTGTGGCTACTCATGTTGCAATCAACAAAGGCGATACAATTCTGCTGGAGTAGCACTCAGCGACAAATACAAGCATGGTCATATCTTTAATAAATTGGCCTTAACAAAAACAAAGCAATTCTCAGAAAAATCAAGCAAAGCAAAGCATAAAGTTAAATCAAAAAAGCCTAATACATAGTCAATGCATAAATTGTCATCATATTCCTGGTATTGCTGTTGAGTTCTTTTCAATTAAAATCGGAAAAATCAAAGATGTACATAAATATGCAATAAAACCCGTACGAAGAAAATGGAAAAATATACAATGTCCTGTATCAAAGAAAGAGAACGCAATAAAAAATATTGTATGAAAAGAAGCGAATCACTTACTTAGCATGCAAAGAAATACGTGAAACGATACAAAAAATGCTTCTAATGAATACGAATTGGCATAAGGAAAAATTCATACCAGAGCCATGTCTGGGTTACGGGAGAGTAAGAAAGTATTTAAAAATTAATCAGGGAGTTTAAAGAACCTATTCCGTTTGCTTACTAATTAATGTCTCAACTAGTCTTTGGAGCAATGCACTATATTGATTTAAAAGTAAGAATTATTTTGCATTTCTTCAAATTAAGAACTACTTTTTGTTTCGTTTTTTTTTTTTTGCTGAAAAACAGAAAGCAGGTAAAGCAATAAAGCATCATAATTAAATCACTGAAATGTTGAAATGAAAGCAGTTTCTATAATTTTAGTAACTATGCGAGTATATACATATATTAAATTATTTTCGGGCGTATATCTAGAAACGTTCCGTAATGTGCACGAAAAAGTTCATGCAAACTTGGGGTCTGCTGCTTGTGGAGTGTGGAGCCAATGCAATTATTGAGATGATTGATTTCTTGCAAATCGCATTACAGAGTAGGACCCTAGGTGTTGCATAGTACTTTTTTTTTGTTTAAATTTACAAATTTCCTTCGCATACAAAAAAAAATTTTTCCTGCGATTGAAAAATGGTTTTGAAGTTTTGAATAAATCTGCCTAAAAAGTTACTGTATCCTGTCAATTTTTTGACCATAAATTCTGTTTCAGCCTATGAGTCATAATTTTATTGGCTCTAAGACAGTGGCCCTTAACTGGTGTTGCGAAGTTGTAATTTTTGTAAAATTTTCAAAAACAAATTATTTTCATATAATAATTAATTAATTTGATTTGATTTGATTTATTTATAACAATTCACTGTAACTTATTGTAATTATAACATACGAAAAAAATTTTTTAGAGAATAACTATAAGAACAGTAAGAAATTCTATTAAAGTTTAGCATATTTCAGTCTTACATTTAAAAAATATTACATATTTTCTTACGCTAGGACAGGGGTCGGAAAAGTGTGGCTCCGGAGCCGCATGTGGCTCTTTGGCTCCTTCAGTGCGACTCTTGCACAAATAGCCTCAAGCATCACTATTACCAGAAATCAAAGCAATTCTGCTTGAGAAGCAAGCTCATTATCAAGAACTAACAGACGATCAGTGGATACAAAACTTTTATTTCATGGTAGACGTTACGCCTCATCTAAATCAGCTTAATCATAACCTACAAGAGAAAGGAAACACAACTTTTTCGATGTTAGAAGAAGTCATTTCAAGTCCATTGACTGAGTCCATTATATTTGCCAAAGCAATCCTAAACTTCTACATCACTGGAGAGAATTCTTGGTCTGGTTTGTTCAATGACAGTTGACAATCGGCACTTCGTCATCTCTGATGAAATGCTTGACATATAATCATTATCTGTCATTTCTCCTTCTACAGGAGCTGAGTGGTTGGAAACAAAAAACAATGGAGAAACACTCAGGTCAAACCGGCAACACGGCCTCCAGGAATAAATGAAGACACTCCTTTGTTTTCGGAGGACTCAGTGGGCTTTAACCAACTTTTAAGAAAAGCGTGAGTTACAACAAAAATTTTAATTGAAGATTGTTAAGGATGTAAGTTAGTGTCGATATATGCTAAAACAAAAGAAATCCTTGGAGCTTGATTTTTTAATTTCTTATTCCCCTTTTCGGTTCTACATATTCATGCGGATAATCTTTATCAAGCATGAATTTTGTCAAGATTAAACTGAGAAGACGTCTTATTGATGAAAACCTGGGATCGTGTTTAAAATTAAAAACAACAACATACAAACCTGACATTCTCAAACATTACAAGGAGATGCAAGGACATTGTTCGCATTGAGTGTTCAATCGTTCAAGTTTAGTTCATTGTACCCGTAATTTAATGAAGGTCTAAAATTATAATAAAGGCTTACTAAATTAATAAACAGATTTGGCTCTCAAATTTTTTTTTTAAATCGTTGTAATGTACATATTTGGTTCTTTGGCGAATAAGATTGCCGACCACAGCGCTAGGATAAAAAAGTTTAGTTTGAATTTGATTATTTTGCTTTTATAAATTCTATAAATTTTTTGTAGTATATAAAGTTTGATTAATTTTTGGTATCTTCCGGTAATGTATTGAATAAATTATAAAGTAGCCAGCGTATTTTGCGCTTTTGTAGTTTTATGGAGTTTCACTCGAAAATTGTTGACATTCCTTAGCCTATTTGATTGTGCCTCAGCAACAGTCGTGGCATGTTGAGTTAGATATCTTGGCGCAATATTTATTTTGACCTTGAAAACAGCAATTAATGTGTTCAGTTGTAGCCTTTGTCTAATATTGAGACATTTCAGCGCCTCCAACATCCATCTAACTGATGTGTAACGGTTGCACTTTAGAATGCTTCGCATTGCCTTGTTTTGTAGTTTCAGGAGCCTTTCCAATTGTGATTCATTTCCACATGTAAATACAGTGAAAGTCCCCATTACGGACAACCTCCCATTACCGGACAGCTCCCATAACCGGACATATTTCAGCATATTTCAGCGACACGTTCTAACTTTTCCATACAAAATAAATTCCGATAGCCGGACGCTCTAATAACCGAACAAAAATACTGCGACGGTGGGTGTCCGGTTATGGGAAATTTCACTGTAATACTGTGGAGCAGTATTCAATATGTAGCTTGATCATTGTGTTATACACATTAATTGCGGTTATGAAATCAATCTTATTTCTGCTCTTCTTAAAAAATCAAATCTTTTTTGGAATTTTTCTGCATATATAATCGAATTCAATATATAATTTATATTTATATTTATATATATAAATATAATAAGCTGACACCACTATTCGCATTTATTTCCATAAATTTTGTTTTAGACTCATTTAATTTAAGCTTGTTCATTTTAAGCCATTTGTTTATTTCAACTAGGTCACTTTTTAGCTTATGCTCACAATCATCTATAGATATTATTTCCATATATATAAGTATAACGTCAGCATACATAACTATTTTGCAATTTTTTACTATATTGGGCATATCAATAATGTAAATAATAAATAATAAAGCACTCAAAATTGATCCTTGCGGTACTCCATATTCAATAATCACCGGATTAGATATATTTTTATTGAATTTTTTCCTCTGAACTCTATCTGTTAGATAACTTTTAAACCATTTTAATTCAACTCCACGAATGCCATACATCCATAACATTTTTATTAGGATTTCATGGTCAATGGTTTCAAATGCTCTTTTAAAATCTAGGAATAGTGCCAATATTTTATTTCCATTACTGCCTTTCCATTCGTTTATTATGTTACATATTGATGTTTCACAAGAGTAATTTTTTTTGAAACCAGACTGGAAATGTGATAATATGCCATTATATTCAATGTACTCAACAATTTGTTGCTTTACAATTTTTTCTAGTACCTTTTCAAGAGTTCCAAGTGTATTTATAGGTCGAAACTCTTCACATTTATTAGTATTAACTATTTTTTGAGCTGGTGTTATTATTGACTCTTTCCATGCGGTTGGGAACTCTCCATTCCTTAAAGAGGTGTTTACAATTTCTAATATTGTTTTTCCCAGTATATCCCAACAGTCTAAGATAATACTTGATTTGATCAAGTCAAAGTCAGACTTATTCTTAAGTGTTTTGCAAATTATTTTCAGTTCAGATAAAGAAATTTCACGAAATTTAAATTCAGATTCAACAGGCTTAGTTACATTTATAAAATTTGTATCTTCAATTGATCCTCTAATATGTCTTATGCTGTTTTTAAAGTATATAAGTATCAAATTTATTTCTTATTTCAGTACCATCAGTACATTCAGTTTGTTCAAACACAACATTCCTGATTTTGTTTTTTTTTTGCTGTCTTAAGACTAAGTTTCTTAATTTCAATCCACATTTGCTTTTGCCCATCTGAATTATTTATTCTTTTCATATATATTCGTTGTTTGCTAAATTTATTTTATTTTTGTATTCGTTTCTTTAATACTTATATTCATTCTAATCTGAACTAGAACAACTTATTTTTGCTTCTTCTATATTTTTCCGTTTTATTATTTCTTAACTCTGCTAATTCATTACTGAACCATTTAATTTGTTTTTTCTTTGTATATATTTCTTTTCTTTTGATAAATTTTTTCATTGCTCTTCTAAGTGCTACATTAATGTTATTTGCAATCATGTTGTTATCCAGATTCGATTTAAAAGCGGTATCCAATAATGATATCTCATTGTAAAACATTTCTTTGTTGTATTTGCAAATATTAATGCTCCTTTTTTCTTTTATTGTATTATCTTGATCTTTTTCTAAATACACGTGTACATTTTCATGATCAATTATTTTGTACACGTATTCAGTTACTACATGTACCTTCAATATGTCAATGTTTGTGATAACGTAGTCTTTTATCGTTTTAGAGCTTTCTGTGATTCTGGTATAATTTTCAAATTTTTGCACAAAGCAGTTATCATCCAATATACGTTTGATTTCTAGCTTACATAAATCATTTTTATTCCAATCAATATTGAAATAACCACACAAGATAATTTGCATTTCGTTTTCAAATAAAGACTCCACGATATCCTTAAAAAAATTACAGAAATCCCTTGCAGAACTACTTGGTGATCTATACAATGCACTTATTAGTATCTCCATATTATCGTATTTATACTTGCTCGCTAACATCCAAATTTTTGATTCAATAGATTTTATAATAGTATTTGAGACTTTCCATTTATTTCTAAGGTAAATAGCAATGCCACCTGTTCTTGTTGATGTTAATTAACACGATATAGTATTGAACCCACAAATTTGATATTTATTTGTATCGATTTCGCTTGTTATATGTGCAAATCCGCCAAATTTGGCCTTTTAGCTAGCCTCGTTTTTTTTTTTTTTTTGGAGTACATCCATATTATTTCTTGAAGCTAAGGCTATCTTGAACTCATAATAAAGGTTGTTCAATTGAAATTCAGATAGCTATTTTTTTTATTTAACTTTATATGTAACATTTCATGTTGTTTTTAACTAAAATCCAATTTTAACTATGTCTCCCTTTGAATTTTAATTGTTCCTCCTTGAATATTAATTAAAGACAGTCTAAACTTCGAGAAAAACCATGTTTGAAAAGTCTGCTCCAAAAAAAAAAAAAAAATCGAAATTGTCATCTTACCTCGACCATGTTTTGATAATTATCAAAACATCATTATTTTTATACCCTACACCGAGGGTATATTCACTTTGTCTCTCCGTTTGTAACACCTCGAAGGGGGCGTGGAAGGTATGGAAAAGTATATATATTCTTGATCAGCGTCACCACCTGAGTCGATTTAGCGATGTCCGTGTGTCTGTCTGTCTGTCTGTCCGTTGAAATCAGGTTTACGGGAAAACCAAGAAAGCTAATTGATTGAAACTTTCACACACAGGTCAAATCTTTTTGCAGGCATCTTGCTATTGAAAATGGGCGAAATCGGTTGACGGACACGCCTACCGCCCACACTCTATGTAAATTTACGCAGGCCAATTTTGAAAAAAGTTGCAGCAATTTTGATGAAACTTGGTGATTTAGTGCACATGGGAACCAAATTAGGATTAGCCTGGGTTTCAAGTTTCCAAAATGTCGTACAGGGGCGTAGCACAGCCCTAAATTTTATCATTTAAGCTACCATATCTTGTAAGCCGTTCAAGATATTGCGATGAAATTTGGTAAACGGATACATATCAAATATATCTTGAATTGAGATAAAAGTGGGCGGAATCGAGAAAATGGGCGTGTCACTTTTCAGCTGTTAAAAATTTTGATTCCGTATATCTCAGAATTGGCACAAACGATTTCCATAAAAATTTTGGGGATGATGCCGCTGAAAACAGTCATCAATACAATCTCAGCTACTTTACTGAAAAAACTCGCTCAAGGGCGTGGCACCGCCCACAATATTTATAAACGTTATATAAAGAGAACTAACAACGTAATCGTTATGAAATTAAATGAGGTAGATAAACTTCCTATAAGGTCTCTTATAACAAAAATTTGGTTCAATAGTACCGGTGGGCGTGGCTCCTCCCATATAAGCAAAAAACGTTTATTGTTATAGATAGTGTGCTATGAGAGTAATCTTCATAAGATTTGGTCTATAGATGTCAGTTACTATAAGCTTTAAAAATAAATGAATTTTGGCAGGATTGCATCAGTGGGCGTAGCACCTCCCATATAAACATAAATTTGTAAGCGCTGTTTTAAGTGAACTATTGCAATGAAATTTAATGTAAGTGGTTCAGTTGCTATAGAGTATATCTGAATCAAAATTGGCTGAAATAGCACCAGTGGGCGTGGCACCTCCCATACAAGTAAAACACGGTAAGTGGCATATTTATCGAAATATGTGAGCAATCATACTAAAATTTGGCGTAAGAGGTTTGCTTATGGAAAGCTATTTCTAGATCAAAACCGGGCTGGGTTGTACCAGTGGGTGTGTCACCGCCCTAAATTTTAAATTTAACTGCGACAAATATCGCAAACTATACAAGCTATTGTACTAAAATTTAATATGAGGATGTCAATCACGGATATAATTTATTGAACCAAAAGTGGGCGAAATTGGAGAAGTGGGCGTGGCATATTTCAAATTTTTCATTTCTTTTCGATTTTCCATATTTTTTCGACTTTTTCAACTCTTTAACTTTTTCCAATATATCCTATAAGTATTTGTTCTACTTTTTCAACCTCTTTCAACTTTCTTCATAAGTTTCTTTATTTTTTCAACTTTTTCATCAATTTTGAATTGTTTCAAATTTTTTCAACCTCTTTCAACATATTTAGAGTTTTTCAACATCTCTCAACTTTTTTCAACATTTCACATATATTTACGAATTTTTCAACCTCTGTTAACCTTTCTAACATTTCGCATTTTTTTCGAGGTTGAATACTCTTCAACGTCTTTTTAACATTTATGGAAAAGGTACTTTCAGTGCAGTGTAGGGTATGTGAGTTTCGGCCTGGACGAAGATAACACCTTACCATGTTTGTTAACTTTGGTTGTCATTAAAATATTTTACTTTAAGATAGAAAAAATTAGTTTATTACCTCGTTATGGCAGACTGTTGCTGTAGCGCAACTACATTAAAACTAATAGTAATAGTAAAGCCTGAATCTATTTCAGTCTTATAAGAAAATTATTAATTTTACATGGGAATAGTTTCAGAGACTTCATGCTTCTTTGGCAGTACTTAGTAGCAATTTTTAAAATTTTTTCCAATTGGGGCATTAGAGTTAATTTTTTCTTATTATATGCAGTAAAGGCGCGTGTTTTTCCGTATTGTATGAAAAGCATAAAAAGCAATTCACACACCGTGCAAAATCAGTAAAGTTGGCCCTTAGCGCGTTGCTGTTTCAAAGTTGAGTAGTCAGTCAACATTGATAGTGGCCCGGCAGCGTTTCCATGCAACAGGATGCTGTTATTTGCTGTTGAAAGTTGTCTTAGTGTGTGTGTGTGTGCGTGTGCAACAGCAAAGCCAATATGGAGGCCAATAACTGTGCAGCAATAGGGTTTCCATATTTTTGTTGTTGCATTTTTTTAAAATAACTTTTTTTTTTCTCAAGAAATTATTGTGAGAGCTTACATGTGCAGGCTTGTTGTCTCCGCACTTGATCGCCAGTCGCTTTGACTCACTGAATAACAAATTTTTCATTTTATTTTTGCAATTGCTCCTTTTATTGTTGTTGTTGCTGTTTGGACATTTTTATCCACTTCACCCCATCATTTTGTATAGTTGTTCCCATTGTTGCTATTTTTTTTGCTCTACTTTTTATTGTGTTCCCATTTTATGCCATTGAATTATAATCCTTAGAAGTCCTTAGAATTCCCAGTAGGAAACAGCAAAAGTAAGTAGTGCCCTAAGAAGATCTTTCTAAATTCTTTAAAAATGGTCAAAAAAGTTGGCAAGTGTCATATTAAACGGAGGACATTTAGCGTTCCGTGAAAGCGAGAAATGTGGGCTTCCATACGGAAGGAAGAAAACTAGGCCTCTCCAACTCGCTTCCTTGTGAAATGGCGAAAAGTAAACCTGTAGGGCTTGCTTCCAAGGAGAAAATAAGATCTATTTTAACATTTTTGGAAGGAATACAGATAAATATTTTTTTGCCACAATTAGTACGAAATATCGATACATGGAAATATCGTCATACTCAAAGCTGATATTTTAAAATATAACAAAACACCCTAAGCTAATTGAAAACTATAAAACGAATTATGAAAACTAAAGCTTATAGTAGATTTTGTTCCTACTATTTAAGGCGCCGCTAAAAGACCAGCAGCTATTGGAAACTGTAATAGCATGTGTAAAATATTTCCGGTATGGAAAGTGTTGTGGACGTTCTAACAGGGCCTTATAATAAGAGCTTAGGAATGAGCTCCCCTAAAACAAAAATTTTTTGATCACAATGGGGAAATCTCATATTCCCCACAAATGATGATGAACAGAAAAAAAAACAGGTCATTCAAAATATCAACAAATTTTCCGTTGCAACGCAAAAAATATGGAAAGGGACCCTCAACAAGCTGCTTTTGTGCATATTAACGTTATAACCAAAAAGAAAAAAAAACATTATTCTCCTGTTTCGTTTCTTCTAAGAACACTACTAGGCTTTTATTATTAGCCCCTAGCAAATAGCTTAATATTCCGCTACTTGGAAGCTCCCTTGAGCTCGGAGCCTGGGGCTATAGCCACCTCTAAGCCCACCTTAATCGACTGCACGTTTACGTGTGCATTATCACTTGGCATGTTTAGTGAAGCTGCTAGCAGCTATGGTTGCAGGCCTTCTCTGGTAGAGGCTTTGCTCAATTGCCTATTGGGTTGTTGCGTTGTTGCTTTCTCAACACTAGATGGGTGCTTTTCTGTTCCTTAAGTTGTGCAGTTTTTTGTTGTCACTTTTGTTGTTGTTATTTTTTAGTATAATTCATTATATAAATATTGTACAATCTAAATGTATGGACATGTTTGTTATAATTTTACAACTTAAAGACTGAATTTCGTTAAAAAGCTGCCAGATACTAAATACACAATAAGTGGACTTTTTAAATATCTCAAATTTTTTGTTAAAAAACATTTTTTTTTTCCAGATATTGTTCTCGCTGGTCACTCCAGAAAGCTTAAGATCTGATTTCAATAGTAATGGGCTTAGCTTTGGATTTCATCAATTAACATTACTAAGCTGAAGTTGAGCATATGGGAAAAGAATATCTAGGACTTTCCAAGTAACCTTTGAGGTTTTTCAATTCAAAGGGCAAACTTTACTTCATCGTTTCGAAGTTTCTTGATCCCTGTGAAGCGATCATGAATCTTACCAAGTCAGACAATATTACTGAAAACTGTTATCGATTATTGCTAATCGTTTTGGTATTGCAGACAATTTTTGTACAATGAACTCAAATCAGGTCGTATTGCTTTAAATTAGTTGAAATAGTAATCTGAGCTCCGGTTGGCTATATATTAATATGCGGTAGCAAACCTTGTCTTGCGCTCTTTGAACTATCTGAATTCTCTATTTTTAATCTGCATATTAATATTCTTAAACTTTGCTTTGATCCATACTCCGGAACACGAAATCTTTTATTTGGCGATTGACTTTCACAATAATCAATCAAGTTTCATATGCGTACAAAAGTACTGATAGATTACATGCTCGCGTTATGTGTACTTTTGATTTCATTCTGCATTTATTTGAGGTCTAGATTTTGTTGAGTTGAATAAACGAACTCCTAGCTTGGAAAATGTTAAAACAGTTGAAAAGGCTGAAATGTCATAGAGATATTGAAAATGTTGCAAAGTTTTAAATAGGTTCAAAAAGTTGAAAGAGTAAACGTTGAACACTGGAAAAAATTGAACCAACATGTAAAATAATGAAAACAGTTGAAAAAGATTGAAAGAGTCTAAAAATGTTGAAAGATGCTGAAAAAGTCGATAAACATGAAATTGTTCAAAAAAGTTGAAAGAAAGTCAAAACAACTGTTGAAAAAGTCGAGATAAATTGAAGAAGTCGATAAAATATTGAAAAAAATTAAAAGCTGTTGAAAGAGTCAAAAAAAGTTGAAATATGTTGGATAGGGCTGAAAAAGTCGAAAATATATGGAAAATGTAGGAAAATAGCTTTCCATAAACAATGTTCTTACTATATACCAAATTTAAGAATGATTGATAAAATACTTCGATAGATATGCCACTTAAGGTATTTTATTTGTATAAAAAGTGCCACGCCCACTTGTGCTATTTTGCCAACTTTTGATTCAGATATACTTAATAACAAGTATGCCACCAACATTATATTTCATCCAAATTGCTGCAATAGTTCACTTAAGATTGCGCTTACAACTTTTTGTTAATACGGGAGATGCCACACCCATTGATGAAATTCCGTCGAATTACATTCAATTTCAAATAACCCACACCTCTAAACCAAATTTTATGAATATTACTTTCGTAGCACACTAACTATAACACTTAACGTATTTTGCTTGAGTGGAAAAATCCACGCCCACATGACCTATTGCGAAGATCATTTGTTATGCGATACCAGTCGAGGAGGCGGCTGACCAGGGCCTATTAGAAGTACACATTTTTTGTTTATTTTTCTTTTTTTGTAAGAAAATGTTTAAAATTTAAAAAAAATATTTTCTATTGGTAGGGGGCGGTAAATTACCTCCTTTTCCCCGAGCGCCGAATGACCACGATACGTCACTGGATATGACGTTATAAAAACTAGTCTGTAATAGCCTTTAAAAACTTGTAACCTGGGCAATATAAATTTTGGTCACATGTGCACCAAGTCCCTAATTTTCTCCAAAATCACTGACACCTATTTGGGAAATTTTTTCCATGTTATTTTTGGATGATTATTTCTTGAACTTTCGTCCAAATGCACTCTCATCATGAATCATAATTCTATCATGCTATAAAATAAGCAATTCCAAGGGCTTCATTTACAGAAGAATTTACTGTCGAATGTATTGTAGAATGTCTTGACAATGTTGTCTGAGATTTTAATGATTGAACTTAAATCTTAAATATGGCACCACTGTTTACACCCTGCGAACTATCAATTCAATCGACAAACAACCCTTTTCGATTGAATAAATAACATGCAAGTAAACATACTGATATACAATATAGTAAACAATGTGACATATGTTGTTGTTTCTGTAGTTGTTGCTTTTTGGTAACTTTATAAATGTTAATGTTAACAAATGAAAGCAACAAAGCAACAACGATAGATTGTATGGGATAGGGTTTTTCCCTTATAAGGTTTCAACATAATTTCGTGTATATTAAAACTCAATTATCGTTCACAATGGGTTGGTTGGAATTCTTCATGTTTTATCATTATTATTATTATTGTTGTTGTTGTTGTTGTTGTCAAAATAACTCATGCTGTCAATTTACGCCCATTATGTAAGTCATCTGTAGATTTTTGTCAAGGAGCTTTTCAATTCATTTGTTGTTGTAATTGTTATTAATGCTATTGCTGTTGCTGTTGTTGCTGCTATTCTTTGTGATCTCATCATCAACATCATCATCATCATCATCATCAACATCAAGCAGCGACATCATTGATGACATCTTGGCTCTTGGTTTAGTTTGACAGCTGTATTTGTTTGTCACCGCGTGTAAGTGTATGCTTTTGTTGTTGTTTTTAGTGTCATTTTCTGGGTTTCTTCATGAATTGACTGACTGACTGAATGACATTGATATCTTGATATAAAAATTGTTGTTGATTCAAAAAGGTTTTTCCCAAAAATCAAATTTTCAATAGGGTAAACGTATCATTAATTGTCACTATTAAGCAAATAAAGTGAGGACTTTTAAAATCGTTTGGGCGTATAAAAAATTGCTTGTATTATGTTTGACCCAATAAATATCTTTTTAACTTGCAATTAGGTGCATAGTAATATCCACCAAAATTGGTTTCTGGCAAATAAATATTTTTAAAATCTTGCAACCAAATAAATTTATTTAAAGGAAACGTATTCTTTCCTCAGTACATGCAATTTTGTTCCCAATTTGTAATTTTTGAAGTCTTAAGCTCCTTATCACAAAAATTGGTCTACATGTGATGTTAAGTTTTTCCTGAATTTAAACAAAAACATGTCATGATAGGTTAAGATGATTTGCAGTTTAGACTACAGCGATCAAAAGTCAATATGATGGAAACATTTTGAATTGACAAAACAAAAAACAAAAAAAAATTAAACTTGTGGCCTATCTCTATGAAATTTGAAGTTTTTAAGCGGCGGACGTGTGCTTAGTTCATAAATTTTATACGCGTAAGACCCTTGTATATGCTACTATAACTTGGTATCGTAATTAGGAAAATACTTTGTCTTTGTAGTAAAATTTTGGTTTTATAATATCTTGCTAGAGCAATAAATAAAACCATAATACGGAGAGATATAAATATGCCTTTGATATGCAAACTTAAAGCTCAAAATAGGCTGATTATAAAAACATTAAGTTGGCATTCCTTTCAAGTGACTTTTCTGTTTAAAGTGGAAAGACACATACGAGACATGCTAACTAATGTCTTCAAAAGCACTTTGTTATGTACAGAATAAAGACTGATGTGAGTCATGAGATGGAACGTCCTTATTCCATGCATAATAAAATGCTTATAGAAACATGAAGTGGCATGCCTTTCAAGTGTATTTTATGTTTACAGTACATAGACATAGGAGAAATGCCAGCTTATGTCTCGCATGTGTCACTATGCTGTACATAATTAAATGCTTATGAGGACTTGAGGCATAAAAGTCACTTAAAGCACATGTCACTTCATGTCCTAATAATCATTTTATTATGTGCAGTATAAAGAGACACACAAGACTTGCCATTTCATGTGTCGTATGTGTCTTGATACGAGGGTGCATTTTTCAACCCTATATACTTAGAACCTATGGGAGAAACCTATAGAGAAAAACCACTCCAAAGTAAAGAACTTGGAAGAAATCCTCCAGGAAGTGTGGAATAAGACATCCATGGAGACTTTTGTGTCCTTAGTAGATTCTATGCCTTCCAGATTCCGTGCAGACTTCGCCAATAGTGGTTATGCCTCTAAGCATTAACTTAAGATAAAAATATTCTCCTGTAAGAATACGGAAACTATGGAAATAAATTGAATTTTGAAGAGTTGCATTTTTTTTGCTCGCTTAATTTTTGAGGTTGTTTTATGCATTACAGAATACTGGATGCAGATAACTCAACAAAAATTTGCATCAATAACGTGAGGGACCATTTGCATGTAGATATAAAATTATAAAGCTTTAACACAATTTGTTTTTAAGATATCGCAAATTTTCTGACTTCAGCGCTCGCAGTTGCATTTTTTATGCTCGCTACTGTATATAGATACATTTTATCTCTGTATTTTTTTGTTCTACTGTGTTAACAAAATTATAGGCTTTTAAAATATATTTTTGTAGATAATTTATATGAACATGCGGTTGATCCAATTGGAAAACCAATGCGCAAGAATGATGGAACAAGTGTGTAATGATTTTCTATTGCCACAAATTTCAATCTGGTGATAAATTTAGAATGACCGCAATAAGCTAACATTTATTATGTCTCTGCAATGTGATGTCAGATAAGAGAGAACTCCTCCTCTTTCTAATGCCAAACTTCAACAGGAGTTCATTGACCTCCTCCTCTCCTAAGTCGAAGAAATTATCCATGCTATTCAAATCCCATTTATGGCCATTTCCTGTAACAGTCATTGCATATTTTACCCTTTACACACAATTATAGTACCATAGACATGCGAATTCTGTTTTTCTTCTGTTTAATGCTCTCACGTTGTTGTAGTAACGCCATAATCTGATTGTGTTGCTCTTTCCTTTCCTGTTTTGTGTAGAGCTTTTTTTGATTTTCCATTGACAGTTTTAAGTATTTTACATTTTGAAATAAAAAATAAATTTCAATTTTATATCTGTTGCAATAATCAGCTCATTAAAAGGATTCTTTACGGTGGGCTAGAGGAACATTATTATGAAATATTCAACAGTTGGGGTACGTAATAACGTATCGATACTTTTTGTGTAACATATTTATTTGAGTCACAACAAATCAAAACAACAAAACGAAAAATATCTTACATATTATTTTTATCTATATTTTTTCCTTCAATTCTGCTTTTTTTTTATATCTGCACTATTTATGTTAAATTGCTAGTAAAAAAATTCATTTGTAACGCTTTGGCGCAAAATATACTGAGCTGATTTTAATAATTTCTTTTGTAAAACAACATATTTGTGCTAAGAAAGGTTATGGCATGATTATTTTTTTCAGTTTTTAAAATTAAATATTATTTTTTTTAGGTTTAGGTTTTTGCAAAAACTCACATAAATAGTATCGTTTGATATTGCATTGGTGATGCTTATGCTGATTCTTGAATTCTCTGTTGTTGTGGTTGGTTTTTGTCCTTCTAATTTGTACCGCTTGTGTTTGGCTTCGAAGTTCGAAGGACTTTTAGTTGTGATTTCTTTTATTTTTGAAGAGAGAACATAAAATAATTTGATTATGAAAAAAAAAAAAAACAATGAAGCATGCTCGTGCAAAGCCGCGTGTACCACTAGTACTATACGAAACAACGAATATTACTGTTCTAAAAAGCTTATCGAATTTTAGTAAAAGACTTAAGCCATATTCTCTGTAAGTCCAACAGTAGGTCATTAGCACACAAAAAAAAATATAAAAAATAATAAAGTCAAGCGCTTGGCTACTGGGAAAAGAATTATTACTTCATAATAATGTTTTTCTTGACCACCGTGTCACATCAACGTCAAAAAGAAAACCTCTTCTGTATATTTTACTTTCTAATGAACTGTAAAACATTTATGTTTAATGAATAGAAGCATTTAAATTCTTTGTTTTTTCTGATTTGATTTTAATAAACAATTACTGTAGTAATTTAAGAAAGGTTTTTGACCTTTTTGATATGTTTGTTCTTTTTTCATGGCGTCTGTTAAGTTTCCCAAGTTACGATACGTAAATATTGCACTCAACTTAAATGTAGATGGCGATTTTTACGAATTTCAGATGTATTGCAGATGACGAAATTCCAAGAATTTGGGTACATTTTTACCTTTTGGTGACGGTTATAAATAAAAGAAAATTACAAATTGGTTAAAAATTGTTTTGCGGCCATAATTTTAATTTCTACAATAAAGATTGTAAGCCTCAGTAAATTTTAGTTTACAACATCTTTTATCTGAATTGATGAAAAATTTGTTGCATTTTTGTGTATGTGAAATTTGACCTGTTGTAAGATCCTCTATATAAATGCATATACATTTATATATAATATTCTTATTATAAATTCATTTCTGAATAAATCCCACATTTCCTTTTAAGCTACTTATAAAATTACTTATGGTATATGAGTATATTCAGAGTATATGCTAAAGGGCGACAGCTAAAAATCAATTGTTGCAAACGAAATTTCGTGTGCAAAATCACTGGAAATGTTGCCGAAGATCGGCAAAACACGGAAAGCCGATACGTAAATGGTCGAATTGCCTCGTTATGGTCGACCTTCAACGACTATGATGGTTGTCGAAAACATCGACATAATAAAAAAGTTAGTGTTCCAAATTCGTCTCATGAGTGTTAAAGATTTGGGACAAGAGATTAACATGAGCCCGCTTTAAACATTCTGACTAATATTTTAGGTATAAAACGCGTCGTCGCTGGACTTGTGCCAAAACAGCTCAATTTTGTTCAAAATCAGGCCGCTGCGGGCATGGTTTTTAAAGCTTCTACGCCAAAAGGCTTCATTATAATTTGTTTCCATATCATTCTTAGGATAGGTTTGGGTGGCGGGCGCATAGCCTTACAGGGGCTTATAGTGTTACCACAAATTTTCTGCTTCGGTCTTAATAGAAAATTATGGTACTTTCATTTTGATGTTCGTCCAATATAAAGGTGCCTGTTGTTAAAGCAAATAATTTAATTTCACTTAGGTGAACTTTTGTTAGTTCCTCCAAGGCTATGTAAGTCAGCTGCCCTAAGTATTTTAATCTGTTTCTTGCCAATGCAGGGCAATATCAAAGAAGATGTTCTATGGTTTCCTCATCGTTGTGTTCATGACAATTTCTACACCATTCCTTGGATACTATGCCCAACCTAAAAGTATGATTCCCACTATGGCAGTGGCCAGTTACAACACTGGTCAATAGCTATTTTCACTCCGAGTTAAGTATAATAAATATTTTGTATTCAATTTATGGGAACGAAGCTAAAAAGGTTTTTGTAATTTTGCTACAGCAAGACCAATCCATTCACTTTTCCTCAATTGAGAGTTGATCTCTTTCTTTTAATGGACAATAATGTTAGAGCGGTGCTGAGTCTATCATGAGTAATGCATCTGACAGAACACCTTACTGTGCGCCATATCATGATAAATCGTTCAACGAAATTTAGCTAAGCACGACTTTTTATTTGAAAAATTTTTAGTACTGCAAGTTCACAGCTTTTTTGTCCAGTGCTTGACAATTCTAAGTGCCATATGAACATGATATTTGGTGTTTAAAAGATTTTTTGATAGGATACTGAGCATTGCTAGTTCTATCAAGTCTTGTAGATTCTTATATGGCCCTTATATGGATAGTTCGTTAAAAAATATTTTATTCGAAAATGTTCACATGGCTTACATTTTAATCAAAACTAAATAATGAAAATTAAGAAAAGTTGTTGAAGTTGTTATTTAATTACAATATACATATACTTATATTAAAAAAGTGAACTTTCTTTGAAAATACATTATTTTTACTTGAATAGTAATACATCTCAAATGAGAGAGGCCTGTATTTAAGACGTGTAAGTTCAATCTTTCGAAGAATGGCGAGTGATTGTTGCACTTTTCGTATTGAGAATTTGGATATCAATCGGCCGTTAAAGATGGTTCACATACGACATTTAGCACTAAGAAACCGATTGATGATTGATCGTTTGTTTTGATCGAATAGCTAAGGTTGAAATGTATTTCATTTAATTTATTCAATTGTTCACTTTACTTCCTTAATATAATGTGAAGAAATTTTGGACTTGCGAAGAAAGTAAATTGCTCTCTTGGAAATACTGGCCCAGTTTTGATTGTGACAGATATCACGCTCACTGATGCAAGCCCGATCTACTTTGTTTCAGAGAAATCAAGCAGCATTCTCGCGCCACTTTTACAATTTTGCCCCAATTTTTCATCCAGAAATGATGTTTGTGATCGGCACTTGCCAACCAAATTTGCACACAACATTCTGCATGGCTTTATACCAAGTCCAATCTGGATTTTGTTCTATATTTGCATAAATTCCTCAAGTTTAAAATTGCTAGAGCCGTTGTGGAAATAAAGTTCAGTCACATTTAATGGTAATTTAGAATTTTAGTTTTTTTAAGAAGAGGAGATATATAAAAAAACGTGATAATGGAGGAAAGTTGAATTTTTACAAAGGATGGCAAATCAAGAATGAAGCAACATTTTCTTTCAATGATTTTCTTAAACTTTTTTCTAAGCAACTCGGAATATGACATAAGTTGAAATGTTCGGAATCGATCAGCACTGCTTCCTGATGGCACATCAATCCATATGTCGGGAAAATGTGCCTCAACATTTGGTTCGCCAATACGTAATAACCTTAACAGTTTCTACACTCGCGATAAACTTCCATCTTGTTGGAAGGTTGTTAATTTTTAGCCCCTTCGGAAAGATAGCGAAGTCGCCAACCCCAATTATTACCGTGCCTGTGCGATATATTCTGTGTTCTCTAAAGCCATGGAGGGAAAAGGAACTTTCTTAATGATCGCCAACACAGTTTCCGCAGAGCGTGCTCTATCGGAGATCTGTTGGCGTTTCTCACTGAGAGGTGGAACCAGGCTGTTTAACTTTTTAATGAAAATATGGCTGTCGCTGAGATGTTTCTATAACATTCAATCAAGCTGAAAGCTGTAAGTTTTTTTGGTCACAATTAACAAAGAAAAGTTTGAAATATTTCAAAGAGATAAGTGAAAATTAAATATAAAAGTGTAGTGATTGCATTTAATTTGACTGAAAAACAAAAAAACAATGACAAACTACATGCCCAAAGTATCCCCTTAACAACGTTATAACGCTATGTCACACCCCAAGTGACCTTTAAAAATGCCTTTTTTTATTGTTATTTCCTTGTTTTATTCGATTGAATTTTGTAACAATTTCTATGTGTTTCTATTTGTTTAACATATTGTTGTTGTATTTATTTATTATTCGATATTGTATTGTTATTCCGTTGCTGTTGTTGATTTTTCAAATGTTTACCTTTGTGAAATTACACTTACACTTTGCACACTAACACATTCCCAATCGAATAAATTCGAATACATTTATAGACTGCTACATCCCAGCTAGAACTAAAGTTAACAACGTTACCAGGTAAGCGCAGATTGTTGCTTTCTCCCATTGCTTTTGTACCTTTATTATCTTAACAACAGCTTAAGTGTAAAAGTAATGGGGCGGTAATAAGTAGAATTAAATTAAAATGAAACAATGGGCTTGAAGCAAAAACTTACAGCTTCATAGAGATGCAAATAGAGTAACCTCCCTCTTTTCTGCCTCACTCGGAAAGGCAGAAATGCAATGTGATTGAAAGGAAAGTTTAATCCAATAGGGTTCATATGTGTAGCCACTAAGCTATGAAATTTACATTCATAAGCGAAAGCTCACTTACAAATTAAAAAAAAAAAAAAAATAAATAAATAATCACAATGATAGTAAAAAAACTATGCGAAACGAAACGAATTTCAAAGGGAGAAATGCTGAAACCATGCTAAGTTTCAGCATGCTTACTAACTTCCTTACTGGTTAAGCTAAATAGTAAGCATGTGGAAACCAAAGAAAATATAATTTTCGATTTGCTTAGTAAGCAGACCTCTGCTGTCTTATATACCTCACAAAATTACAACGTTCTATATTTGTTCCCATAAGACCAGGTACCTCCAGGTCTCAACTGGGATACCCTTATTGTATTTTTTTGTGTTAGTATGTGTGTTTATAATTTTTGTCCATTGCTGTTCTTGTATGCTGTCGCTTCTGGGAAATAAATCTTAATTTGCCAACAAAACAATATGAGAAGCGAGGGACTGCACAAGCAGGTTCACATTACCTTGATATACGTAACCAAAGTTCAATACCAACTTTACCCCTCACTACTCGATTTCCATTTCACCTTCAATTCGTTAGTATTTAGCATTGAAATTGTGTAAAACCATACAAAATTAAATGGTATCGCAATTCGAACTTGGTCGTATTAAAAAAAAAAAAAAAATGAACACAACAATTGGTAACACTTTGCAGTGTTTTTTCTTCTCTATTAAACATTGATCCCTCTGACGCTTGACAACATTTTGAGTCACCTCATGCCATGGTAGAGCATTTATGCAGATGACAATTTGCTATGCATGAGTTTGCGCAGCATATTGTTAACCCATGTTGATTTGAGATAGAGGGAAACATTTTTTTTTAATTCATTTGAATTTTAAAAATATAATTTTTATGAACTTGCTTTATAGATATAGATATCTATATTAGGACCAACCACACATTTCTTCCGATCAACCACACCAATGCTGTGTCTGGATATTTTGTAACATGGATAAAAAAAAAAAAAAAAAAAAAAAAAAAAACGTTGCTCCAGAGTCCCATTGACGATGCTCATGGCATTCGCTTACAATATTTGCAGATCTTATCATGTGTCATTTTGGAGCTGAAAAAGTTTGTTGAATCCTTATTTTGATTAAATCAGCACCCAGGCCAAACTGTTCGCTCTGCAAGCATGAAAAGGAATATGTGATGATTTGTGCAAAATTTTCCATTAGAGCTCTCGGAAACTTTGCGTTTTTTTTTGAGTGCACACCCCTGAGACAAGCTCAATTTGTATTTTTAGATTTCAAGTATATAAAAGATTTACATCTTATTCCAGATCAATATTTAAGGTCAAATGCCATTAAAAACAGTTTTTCGATACTATTTCACTTTTCATTTTATCATGATATTCAAAAAGTTAGATATAAGGTTTGCCATGTATCATGAATACGGTTGTTCATTTAAGCATATGTCTCAATTTTTTTTTTGAATAAACATTTCGATTGATCAACTTTTTTCCGAAATAAATTAATATTTGACCAATAGAAACCGAACTCGAACGCAAAGTGTTTGAAGTCGAAAAATGTGTAAAAAGTCGATAAAGGCCGAAAACTAAATTGTATATCGAAAAAGTCAAATAAACTGAAAACATAACACGAACTTGAGCGTAAGGCATGCACTTCAGCATAGATTTCAACATTTTTGGTCTATTTTAACATTATTCGACAATTGAAAAAGATTTTTCGATTTTTTAAAAATATTTAAACATACACAATTTATATTATACATACATATTACATTCTTCGATATTTTTAACATTACTCGTATTCGTTTTTTTTCAAAATTTATGAATTTTTCTAACATATTTGGAGTTTATCAACATGTTTCAATATTTTCCATATGTATCACCATTTCCAACAGTTATCGACTATTCGCTTTTTCAACATTTTTAGACTTCTTTAATACATTTAAACATTTTCAACATGTGCCGACTTTCCTATCATTATTCAAGTTTCCCAGCAATGCTCATTATATATATAAGCATTAAACTCTATCAACATGTTTTAAGTTTTCAATAATTAATTGTCTTCGTTTTTCGTCATTTTTTTTAAACTTTTTTCGTTTTTTCAACATTATTCACTTATTCAACATTTACCATAATTTTTCGACTATTTGCAATAATTTTTCTTTTAAAGTTTGTTCGTTTTCTCAACATTTTTCAATTTTTAAAAATATTTTTAAAGATTTTTGATGCTCAGAAATTCTTATTTTTCAACAATTCTAGATTTTTCATCATTATTCGCTTTTTCAATATTTTCCAACTTTTGCTACATTTATCGATGGGTGATCAATCTAAGGGGCCGTTCATAAATTACGTAAGACTTTTGGGGGGGAGGGGGTCGGCGGATTCTTACTAAATCTTACGATAGGGGGGGGGGGGGGCGGGGTGGTCATTGATAATCTTACGTAAGATTTAAAATGCGTATTCATACATACAGTTGTATAAACGCATCGTCATTTGTGACAGTAATGAAATATATTTGAATTTTCGACAGTCACGAAATATTCCAAAATCAATTCGATTACAATCGATTTAAGTAATCGACTCTGAACGGGACAACTTCTCTTCTGTTTATGTAATGAAATATATGTATGTTGTTTACACGCAGGGTCGACTTGTAACGCCGTCTCACAAGTTTGCTATTATTCAGGCATTTATATGCAGATACGTCGACGTTGAAATGTTGCTGTTGTTGTCCCGGTTATTTGCCACCCCCTTGCCCTCTTCAACAAGAAGATTCGTTTTCGATTCCTTCTTCAACAGTAGACCAAAACAGTAATCAGTTTTGTCCTCTATTTCTTCGCTTAACGTTAAATAACGATTGGTCAAAAGTACATCTACAGTTCAAAATTATGCCTTACGATTTTTTTGTCCTTCACTTGCAAATGTCTTAGCTGATCGAGTTTGTAATTTTTGTGGCCAGTACTTTGCCTCGAAAAAAGCTACTGTAATGCACAAAAAACTCCAAGGAAAAGACTGTAGTCGTACTCACATGATTCAACCAGTTTCAATTTTGAAACGCGGACGGGGGAAAAACCTTTGCATTTTGAAACATTCGGAGATTTGTCAAGTTGCAGAGTGGCATGACGACGAGGATATTGATGTTACAGAGTTTGAATGTGAATCAGAAAATTCAACAGACGAACCGGGTGTGCCAATTGTAGGTTCACTATCAGACTGGTTGCAAAGCGCATGGACTAACGATGACTTTTTTTATTCGTCTTGAAAAACAAATGTGTAGTTGGTAATTTCGTGTAATTTATTTAATATGTATATTAAAATTAAATATAGTAATATAGTACATCACATGAAAAACGTTTTTGATTAGTTTCACCTTTATTATGAGTCTTACGTAAGATTTCGGAAGGGGGGGGGGGTTGTGGGAATCTTACGAAAATATTTCGGAAGGGGGGGGGGGGGGGTTGTGAGAATCTTACGAAATCTTACTCGGGGGAGGGGGGGTCAAAAATGTCATGAAATTGTCTTACGTAATTTATGAACGGCCCCTAACGTTTGGAATTTGAGCAATTGGCTTTTTTTCTTGAGTGTGGCACCTCTAATGCCATTCGTATAGTGACAGAAAGTTAGTTTTATATCTTCGCTTGAACAACGTTGGAAAATTAGGCTGTGGAACTGCTTGGAAATAGATGAGCATTTTACCAAAAAATTAATCTATTTTTACTTAGCTCATTTCCACCTCGGTGGTTACGTATATACATAAGTAAAATTGTCGCATCTGGGGCACAGAATATTCACACGTGACTGTAGAGATGCCTCAACGAGTAACTATTTGGTATGATTTCTGAATCGGTGATATCATCTTTAAAGATGAGGAATGTAGATTTGTTGCAGTGAATAGTGAAAAAATCATTTGAACGAAATAGTATTTCATAACTAACCGAAAAGACTGTTCTTACGAATAAAAATAATTAACATAATTAATTAAAAAAAAAATATTCATTTTTTATTTATAGCGAAATCACACTCCAAACTATAAATGGTCAAATGGTATTTAATATATAAAAACAGAGAGCCAATGTTAACAAAACATTATTTTTTTGTGTTTTTCAATATTTTGGTGGCTATAAATCGAGCATTACATGCTTTCAAGGTAAATGACGGAGAATTTTCACTTCTGAGATCTTAAGGAAGACTTGCGCATAGTTTCATCGAATACAAAAAGGTGCAGCATCTTCTCAGCTAAAATTCACTGGAATGTTTTTTATATATGTTTAAAGATTCCTAATTAATAATTTTCTTAATTACAGCTTAAGCTACATATTCTGTCTACTAACATTGACATATCAATTTTAGCATATATGCACAAAAATGCTGTCGCACGGTGTTATCATTACTGAAATGGGTTAAGCTTAGGTGTTTACATTTGAGAAGTAAGCAATAACTTGATAAAAAATACTTTTTTTTTTCCTGTAAAGATGGTATATATGAGTTTAGCCCAAACAATATAAATAATGTTGTTTTTCACAATAATAGCTAGCAACAACAAATACGAATTACAATCAACCCCACTCTGCCGAATAGCCAGGCAGTCAATCTGCTGGGTAGCAGCAGCAAAGCCAAACCATTAACATTTGGAATTCTCTCACTGTGATATTCAATGAAGTGGGTCTAATAGAATAATATTGTATACAATTTTTCACACTGTGCATGTCAATTTGATTATCGATGGACAAAGTTACACCCAGTTGAAATTGAAGCTTGACAACAATAGAAATAATTTAAGAATATTTTTTTTTTTTTTGGATTTTAATAAATGCTTTTTTAATAAAATTGAAAATAAAAATAGCAACTATAATTCATTGAGAAATCAAGTTAAAGTCATATCACATGACATCTTTTGCATTGGGTGCCAACACCCTCTGTGTAACAGCACCCACTATTACAAATACATATAATCCTTATGTACCCACCGCGTGACTCAAATCTGATTGCACACCATATTGCTTTGTGTTTAGTTTTGTTTTTGTTGTTTGTCAAGTTTAGTTAAACAACGACAATAACAGCAGCAATAGCAATAACAACAACAACAACAATAACAACAAAAGACGTCCTTTTTGTGATAGCGAACGACATCTATTGGTATACATACAAACATACATACATAGATATAACATATATATGTATGTATGTATATATGTTGATAGCGAATATTCTTTTGTTTGTATTATAAAATACAATTTAACATATGTTGGAAACAATAAGAAACCATTCAACTATTTTAATTATTACAGTGTAGATATTTAGTGAAACATAAATTTACAATTTCGTGTTGTAATTAATTTGACAAAATGCTAAAGATAGATAATATTTATTTTGTAACTAGAATGTTTATCTGAGTGGAAAATTATTTTTGACCTAGCATTATTATTTTTTTGTTGGTGTTGTTCCAAATGAATGGGTTATACTTCTACCCAAAGGGAAAAATCGTTAATTAAACTCACATGTTTCACAGCGTTTCTACTTTTGACAGCCAAACTAATCATCTGTTGGATCAAATATAGTCTTCATAATATACATAGGACCTCTTCTTGTATTTTTTAACTAGCTACGGAGCATAAGAGCTCGACAAATTGCTTCCAACGTGCAAAGTCATTAGCGGTTTTTATTAAATTTCATACGAGAAGGTAAGAGTTATACAAAGAAATCTATTAACTAATAGATGTTCATAAAATATAATATCTACTATATGAAGCCAAATGCAACAAATGTGTATGTATTTCCGACAGACCAGATCTTACATCCATGGATCTTCGTACATCCATAGGTCTTCAGCGGAAGTCAGACGAGCTATACTGATTTGTTTGGGAGTTGAAGGACAAATAGATGGGGCACCTCCCTTTAATAAGAAAATATACAAACTTAAAGCGCTATACCATGGCACAGCTATAATTTTAAAATTTTGTGCTTAGCAACTATGAAAATGAGGACAAAATTTACTAACTAGGCATAGCATTTCTATTACAACAAATCTACTTAAATGTTGTGTCTTGACACCTATGGCAGCCACAAATTTGTTATATAGATGTATATTGTTCGCAAACATGTGAGCGTGGTTTGACAACAGGGTGTGGCACTTCCAATACAACTAAATTTCTTAAAACTTTTGGGACCTATAGCAGCTTTTGTTGTGAAATTTGACACATAGGTTTTTATTGTTTGCATTATCAAGAACCTTAAAAATTGCATGCGGGATTGGACAATGGAGTGTGGTACCTCCCATACAACAGAAATACATAAAACGCTATAGCTGTTATGGTTTTGAAGTTTGACACAATGAAGTTAAATAGTTTGTACTATGCAACTTGAAAAATGCTGTAGGGATTAGACAACGGATCATATTCGGTCGGGGCCGCGTGGAAACAACTGGTATTATACATAGTATAATAATAAGATTACTGTCACATACATTTTTATGATGTGATAAAATTGTGCTCTTTCACTAAGAAGTTTTGGAACATCCATTTTGATCGGTTAGTGAGCAAGATATATTATGCAAAGGGTTTCTCAATAAGAGCACTACAAAGGTTTTTTTAAATAAAACAAAAACGGCTTGGGATGTCAATGAAATTCTTTATTTTTGTAAAAGAACATTCGATGCCATTATGCATGCAACTCAATTTCTTTTGCATAGCCACCACGGGCACGCCTGCAGAAGTTCAGACGCTGAACCCAATTTTCGATGGTTTTCAAGCATAAATCGGCCGATACTGCTGCAATTTCACGTTCGATATTCGTACGAAGTTCATCAATCGTCGCTGGCTTGTTGGCATAGACCATAGACTTGACGTAGCCCCACAGGAAATAGTCTAACGGCGTCAAATCGCACGACCGAGGCGGCCAATTAACTGGGCCATTTCGTAAGATAACACGTTCACCAAACTTGGTTTTCAATAAATAGATTGTGCGCCCTCCTGTTGGAACCACATATTGTCCAAGCTCATATCATCCAAGTTGGGCCCAAAATATTCGGCTATCATTGAGCGGTAGCGATTCCCATTCACAGTAACGTGCCGGTCTTGATCATCACGGAAGAAGTACGGCCCAATGACGCCGCCGGCCCATAAACCGCACCAAACCGTAATTTTTTCGGGATGCAATGTTGACTCATGGAGTACGTGTGTATTGCTGCCTGACCAATAACGCATATTTTGCTTATTGACGAAGCCATTCAGCCAGAAATGAGCTTCATCGCTGAAGATGATTTTTCGATGAAAATCCGGATCATTTTTAAGTTGTTGCTCAGCCCAATTCACGAACATACGACGATTCTGGTGGTCAAGCGGCTTCAGTTCTTGCGTCAATTTGATCTTGTGAGGATGTAGGCTAAGATCTTTTCGCAAAATTCGCCACAACGACGTGACAGAGATGCCCATCGCTTGAGAACGACGTGTGAGAGACTGATTTGGGTCTTCCTCAATTGATGCGCTAGCAGCAGCAATATTCTCGACACTACGGGCTTCTTTGTCTCACTGGCACGGGAACAATTTGTACTGTGCCTGTAAATTCAAATTTTTCCATGACGACCATAAATTGGAAGTAGCGCTCTTAAGGTTGAGACCACTGACTCCGAATTTCGATTGTAAATTTTAATAATTTCGACTCGTTGTTAGATGGTATATCTTTCCATGATGAAATGGCAAACCTTACTGAAGAGAAATGTCAAAAGAGCGGGAAAAAATATGGCGTCCTTTGCTGACCCTATTGGTCTACTTTTGAAGCGTCCTTATTGAAAAACCCTTTATATTTAAGTCTATACTTCAAGTCTGAGCTCAAAAGCTAAAGACAGTCGACGGTAAAGTCGTTAGACGAAACGAAAGGAGGAGAGAGCGCGCTATAGGTTAACGTTAGCAACGACAGATAAGAAGGCAACACGGGTTTTTCCAATGACAATATATCACGATGAATAAAGCTTTGAAAATTTTTCCAAATCAGGAAAATTTAGTAATTTTTAAAAATTGAAGTTTAAAACCCTCCTTGGGGAAAAAATTGTATTATGTAATTAAATTCAAAACATTTAAATATATTTTGGTTTTCTGTGAAAAAAATCTAAAATTGAAATGAGATCCCTGATTTGTCAAATTTTTTTAAATTTCCAACTTTGTGCGACTTTTTAAAATTTTGTTGGGATTTGTTAGTCTTGTGACACCCTAAATTAGTTAGATGGGAATGTCATTTAGAATTTTGGATGCCCGATTTTGCACGTTTTTTTTTTAATGAATTTTTTTGTCAGGTGACTTATTATTCCGCAATTCTGATTTATTCGAAGTCTGGTTGCAAAAGACAGACAAAAAGGAAAATGGCTGTTTTCAATTACTTATTGGAAAAAATTGAGGATGCTACTACTAAGTTCAAGTTATTTGCAGCAGAGTGCGTATAATTTTTGCATTAGAGTTACATCTGATAGACTACATCATGCACAGTAATAAAGCCGCGCTAATGAACTTTTAGACGCGTTTCATAGGGCAATGGACACATCAGATCCAATAATTTCTTCGCCGTCTTTAAAAAGACGCATTCAGACTAAAAAGTGTCTAAAGCTATTTCAAATTTGTCAGAAATGCCAGTTTTTCAGAGCCCAAACTCAAAAATAAGAGTGCCCTCAAAAAACACTTTTTTCTTTTGTAAGTAATTTTTGACTTCATTGTCAAATATAATAATTTTAACCGCGTTTTCGAGTGATTATAGTATGATAAAATATATGACAAGAAAAAATTTTTCTAAAATGTATATTTATACAGGGTGAAATTGCATTCAAAAATCAATAAATCTTTAGCTAAGTTCATAATTTTTATTCTTCTTATACTTAATATATTTTCAAAACTTAAACTTGTAGTATAATACTTACTTCAAAGCCTCATCTTTAAAATTTTACTCATTATTTTTGCAGAAGTTATGTATACGAAGTATAAGAAATCGATTAAAATAAAATAATTGCTTTGCACACAATATGTTAATTTTTTAGTATACATATCTAAACAGCTTTAAATTATGCAAAAATAATGATAAGCCAATATTTAAAACATCGTTTTAAGATGGTGCTTTAAATGTTTAAAATATAAAGTTAAACTGTGCAACAACACAAACGAGTATTAACGTTAAAAGTCACGTTATTCAAATTCAGCTGCAGAGATATTTGATTTTCATAGAAGTACTACCCATATAAAAAAGAATTAAGCTCTGTAGGCATCAATAAATTCATCAACAGAAGAATGTTCTTTTCATTAAAAGATTTTACGCAAGAACGGTTGTTTTACATTAAAATCACGTTTTACTTTTGCGAAAAAAAGAATGGTGTGCCATTTTATTTTTTTTTTTATCAAACCAGCGACAGCTGAAATGGTTTCATCGTCAACAGTAACAGCATGATGTCCAAAAATTAAAATTTCAAAAGCAGTCAACCATCCATCTTTCCATTTAACTTACATACTCCTATTCGCATATACTGAATTTTGTTTTGGCCTATAAGATATTTATGTAAGCGTACAACTAGGTAAAATCAAGATCCTAGCATAGCATATTGCTATCTTACTCTTTCAAGTTTTTTTCTTTCTTTCATTTTCTTGCTGTAGTTGCGTGTGACCTAAAGTGAATTAATCTTAATTATTTGCATTTAATTAATAGTTGACCATGGCATATTGTGGCTTATACATATGTACGCAAATATATATGCATATTGTAGATAAATTCTTGTTTCTTTTTTTACAGGTCGAGCAAAAGTGTCCTGATTATAGTATAGTAAAGATTTCGTATAGATTTTCTATTTTTATGCTAAAAACGGGCTGCAAAGCTAAATATATTTTAATATTTTGTTTAAAATCAAGACGAAGAATTAATCCTTAACACACATGTTTAAATTGCTCTAGACTTGGAAAGAGATGCTATGAGATTAATTGAATAAATTTATATCAAGAGATCTCAGGAACAAAGCTAAAAGTTTTTAATTTTATAGCAAATGTAATAAGGTAATCGGAGAAATTAGGCCGAAGTGGAATCAGTTCTAAAATTTAAAAAAGGAAAAAAATATATTATTTGCACTAATTGCTTATGTCCTTAACGCTATAATGCAAGAAAACAGCTCATAGGCAATAGATTAATCGTTGGCTTTAGAACATTGAAAGAGAAGTGGAACCGAAGAGGTTATATCTGCTGTCTTTACATATATTGTGCTGCAGGGAAACATTTTCTTATCATTTAATTTAATTTGAATTATTATTCAATTTTGGTCAAGTGCATGAAGAATAATTCGTTTCCATTTTAGCAGAGACACCAACCTAATGTTATAACAGAGCAGTAACAGTGAAATGTTTGCTTGATGTGGAAGAGAACAAATACATATGTAGCTTAACAAAATAGATTTTTCAAACAGATTTGAAACTGGAAATAGTTAAGGAACTTCTTCAAAATATCTGCTCTTCGAATGTTGGAATTGTTCACTTTTTTTTCTAAAATAATCTCACAGTTTAGCTGTGAATCACAAACTTACTAAGTCTCGCTTGTAAATCAATGTTTAGATATGAATACCGGTCGTAATTAAATCTTACACATGAGGAAAATAAGTTCCGAACAACCATTTACGGAACTCGGGAATTGTCTTGGTGAATGCCAAAGTTCATTTCGAACTTTTTCCGTCGATTGGTGGAAAAAAATATTTTCGCAAATACTTAGTTGTAAAACACCATTTAAGGATGATCGGCGGACTTAAAGTGACTTCTAAAATGCATTTTAGCCTTTTTTACAGCGAGTAGTGCAGTAACATCTTGGTACCGCCGTGAACACTCAAAACGATGTCAGCCTGGAGATAAAGCGAAGACTAACTCTTGCTAATAGGTGTTACTATGGTCTCAGTAAGCAATTGAGTAGTAGAGACCTCTCTCGCCCGACAAAACTGACACTCTACAAGACGCTCATCTTACCCGTGCTACTTTACGGCGCAGAAGCATGGGTTGTGTCGCAGACTGATGCAGCCACGCTTGGGGTGTTTGAGAGAAAAATTCTTCGCAAAATCTTCGGTCCTGTTCACGTCGGCGACGACTACCGTATTCGAATGAACCACGAACTGTACGAGCTCTACGCTGACATTGACATAGTCAAGCGCATCACTATTCAACGTCTGCGCTGGCTGGGACATGTTGTGCGTATGGACGAAGAAGCTCCGGCGAAAAAGGTGTTTGATGCGGAAGCCGCTGGGCGACGACGAAGAGGAAGACCATGCCTCCGATGGAAAGACCAAGCCGAGGAAACCCTATCCACGCTTGGTGTGAATGATTGGAGAAGGCGTGCGCAAAGCAGAGGCGCCTGGAGAGAGCTTTTGAGGTCGGCCGTAACCCGGTAACGGGTTGTTATGGCCACCCAAGTAAGTAAGTAAGTAAGTAAGTGCAGTAACATTTTTTCGAAAAAATGGGTTTAAGTAGTTGGGACCTCCCTTGTCACTACCAAAATCCATTTCCAGCCTTTTTTTCATCGATAGATGCAATAATTCTTTTTTGGAAAATGAGTTGAAATCACACTTTTAGGAGGGGCGGAGATCTGCCTTGTCACTCCGAAAACTCATCTGTGGTATTTTCTCATCAATCAGTGGAATACATTTTTTTCGGACAACGAGTTCGAAACACGAAAAAATTACATTTTCGGGCTTTTTCCATCGATTGATGTTATAAAAAGTTTTTCGAGTAATGGGTTAAAATACGTCTTTTTGAGCATTTTTTTTTGACCAATCGGTGCAATAAATTTTTGTAAAAATAGTGGCCAACATTTTTGTGAATTTTTTCTATTGGGAAAATTTCTAAATATTTTATTATGAATAATACAAAATATTTTTCTTTGACTTTTTTCTTTTACTTCAATAATCCCAATATATTACTTTAGAAATTTCTTTCCTTATTTAATAAAAAAAAAATATTTTCTAAGACCTCTAAGACATTTAAAAATAAAAATTAAAAATATTTTTTGACTTATTGCCTGTGTCTTTTAATAATAAAAGTTGTAAAGACAAAAACTTATTTATAACATTTTTTTTTAAAGTCTTTTAGGAAAGCTTTAATTCAGTAAAAGTCTTTAAAACTTGCATTTATTTTGAATAATAAAATTAAAGTTTTAAAGTCTGTTACAAACTGTCACTGTCATACTGTGTTTTACTCAATAGCAAGTGGTGCATTCCAAAAAAAAATGAGCTGATTTCGAAAATTGTCACTGCCACTGTCGACACGTCATTGAAATTTTGGCTTTAACGTCCAATTAACATCCCTCTGTTAATGTAATGTTAAGTCAAGTGGTTTGCATCTTAGCTAAGTTCACAACAAATTTGGGTACTTAATCTTTCTTCAATTCATCAACAAAAATATCCAGGAATTGTTTGAAAACAAGTGAGATGCTAACAATAAATCTTTCAAGTGCACTTTTACTTTAATAACTTAAAATTCTTGGAATCACTCAAGTGTTTACAATCAATGGTTTTTGGAAAATTGTAGAAATATTTTGATTCGTAATTGCTAATTACTCGCACACGCTGCAATACAATGCGAGTACAATGAAAAAGTACCACAGTGTTCAGCGTAAAGTCGCACTTTTCAGAGATTAATTTGTTGTTGTTTGTTTTACTTAAACTGTGCAGCGGAATCCGAAACATTTTTCCACAGAAAAACATTGTTGCTGTCGACGACTCGAAATGCACTTCATAGTTAAGCCGGCTTATTGTTGTAACAACCTGTAGATTATTTCTTCATGGTGGTTGTCTCTCGAAAGCGTTGTTGCTGTCAATATAAATCGAAGCTTTTTCATTGCTGTTTTTTACGTAATTTTTTGTTTTGCATACATTTTTTTTTTTAATAAATTAATTTGCAAATAATAACACAAGCAGCTTAAGTTTTATTATCTTTTTGCAATGGAATGTGTTGTGTATTTCTATAAATTGATTTGCACATTGAATTTTTTATGATATTTTCTCAACTTTTTAAAAACTTTTAAAATTGAGAGTAAAAATTTTTTGTTTAGTTAATTTCTTATAAATTCTTTTCTAGTGCCTTGAATCAAACATTTTTTTTACTCAACACTAGAAAACTGTGAAAAGTAGAACGGATCTTGCAAAAAGGGAGGACCTTTTTTTTGCTCAAAAAACATCAACTCCACAGAAAGGCCTTCAAAACTGACATAAAGTGAAAGAGAAAAATATAATAAAAAGTTTTAATAAATTTAATATTTAACTTATGTAGGTTCAAAAGTTTTTTTATTTATTCGTACTATTTTTTCAATAAAACTTTTCACATGTTCCACAGTTCTCCATATTTTCTCTCCACTTAAATAGAACAATAAAAATTGTGAAAATAAACTTTGTCTTGCCAAAAAATTGTTTTCATTGGAATAGAAAAATGTCGCTAATATCGAAAATTGGCCAATTTTAAAATTTTTGTGATATTTGACATACTCCACGGTAAAAGATACTTCGGTCCTTCCACAAATCACTGCATATTTTATAAAGCTTAAGTGTCAACTCGCAGGAGCATTTCTGCTGTAAAAAAGTGAATGCTCCAGTAACCCCGCGTACTATAGTGATTCCAGGAAGCATCTGACCACATTGGGCTTCTTGCTGGTCAGCGTCTGATTCACAATGAGAGGCTATGAAATTAAAGCATCACAAGTAATTACTTAGTAATACTTGGTTGTATGGAGCCCTATAAGCCGGGCTTTGAAATTATCTTTTTAAAAGAAACAGCCCTACCAATGCTCTATGAGAACTGAAAATATCACTCATATCTCCCGAAAATCGGTGATGACATTTGCTTTAAAAAACGTTACACGAAATGGATTATGGAACGTTCAAACCCATCAGTCCTTCAGGCAAAAAATGTATATTCTTGTGATATGATAGCCCCTATGTACACATTAAAGGCTTCAAAGGCTTGCGCTGAATAAAGAAATATTGCAATTGCCCTTAGAGTGGCACGATCCACCTTCAAAGTGATAAAATAGACAGAAATTGCGGGGATTGTTCTTTTGACATTCTGCGAGTCATCAATAGACTCGCACAAAACATAAGGATTCAATGACATGACTTAACTTCGTTTGCACTCTGATTCGTATTTTGCTGTCAACGTTGTTCAAGCCGAACAAAACATTTACAAAACCGAACATCAGAAAAAGGAATGAATGCAGAGAGTCAATTTTTATTTCAATGCGTCGCCAAAAGAGCGGCGGTAGAATTTTCAAAGATTTGTTTTGCGTTCGTCTCTTAATGGCACACGTCATTCAAATTGTTGTTGTTGTTCAAATTCAATGCGCAAAGAACCACGGCATATCAAATCTGTTGTCTGAGCAAGCATCTCTCTTTCTTGGTGTTTCGATTTGTTTTGATTTGATTTGTGGTTTTCGTGCACTAGGGCTCGATGGTATCGCGATCGAGGTGAGTGACTTATACTGCCGTACTAAGCGAAAAGGGCGTATCTCAAAAATAAAAAATATCCGAGATTCTTATGGCATTGGATAGATTAAGAAATTACGCGTCTAATGAAATACTCCAAATGCCGGTATCTTACTTCAATCATATAAAAAATCTACTAAGAAATTTTTCTCCATCTCAATTTTATAGGTATTTCAACAAATTGACTAAAGCAAAACATAGATTATCTTGAAACGAACTTTTTTGAGATGCGCCCTTTTCGCTTAGTACGGTAGTATAGTCGATTCAAGTGCATTCGTGCTGGTCTCTATTGCGGAGCCTACGAAAAAAAAATACATGAGCTCTACAACAAATGTCAATTATTGTCTCGACCAGCAAATATATAGGACATAATTATGCAAGATCGTAATGTTCAAATCGGCAACAATAACATTAACATCCAACAAGCAAGCACGAATTTGGACATATATAACGTTCCCCCTATTCCTTCATAAACTCTGACATAAGGTTACATGACGTTCATCCAGTGTTATAGGAACGCAAATTGATCTCTTTTGCACTAGCAAAACTTGACAAAGTGCAACAATGTGTAGCTCGGTCCCAATCACTTTCTAATTGTAGCCAAAGTAAGACAGGCAGTAAGATGGCAGTTATTCAACGTTTTGAATTGCAACGATTCAAACACCAAACCTGATTTTATTAATACTGTTACGAAATTTCTGTCTCTTTGACGATAATTTCGATCTCTCACACTTTTCTGAGTTCGATCACTGGATTGTGTAACAATTAAAAAACACAAGCTTATTTAGTTATAAAATGGTTTATTTTATTAACGTTCAAATTCTAATATTTATTTAACACTGTATAGAAAACTGTTTTACTTTACTACGGATCACACTGTATTCACTTTATTGCTTTAAGTGTTCCACTTCACTGTTTAAATACAACTGTGTCCGAAAACTCAAATGACACCCTTTTATACTACAGGCATCACTTTCTCGAATAATCTATTACCTGCCAGATGGCGTATATTCTACCATTATCTACAACCTACCAGTGCTACTTTGTAGCGTGCATTCTACCACTATCCACAATTCACCAGCATGGCGCACTGACGTTGAGCTCACAATTATACAGAATGTTGCTATTATGCTAGATGGCGTTGTACGTTGTACGACGCGAGAATTTCTCTCGGTTGTCGACTTTTTATTGTGTACTGCAGCGTCTGTTCGGTTTATTATTTTTAGTACAAAAACTGCACTTTGCGCTAGATGGTGCTAATATCGTTTAGTTTCTTTTGTTGGTATTTATTTCAAGAGTTTTCTAGCATAAACCAAATTTCGCTACAATACCAATGCTCTCAACCTAGGGTAAGACGCGAAGAGGATATATAACCAAATCTGAAGAGCTTGATCTACGATGCCTGCAGTACTGCAATTTATTAGGTTAGCAATAACACCAAGAATCTAATGGACGAGCAAAGGTGAAAAGAACTCCATAGAGCTGTGAAATTCAGCTGCTGAGACGATGAAAAAGCCTGGAAAATGCCATGAATTAAAAGTGTTGGCTTTTTTTAAAAAAAAAAAAAAAAAAGAAAGTTAAATGCTAAGCAAATATGCTTATTACTTAATTATGTTTAACAACAATTATTAGCAACAAAGTTTCAAGACAATATTTAGCAACAATATTGTGGATAAGTTTTGAAATCAATTCTTACGTTCTTAAAGTAGCAATAATTTCAAAATATCTTTTGTATGTTGCAGAATAATCGAAACAGTTTGTAACGATTCACAGTAAATCCATTTACTTGAATTCAAAGAAAACGTTTGCCAACTTTGTCCTGTCGTCAAAAGGAGAAAAAAATATAAAACTTCTTAAAAATGACAAACACAGAGATAAATATGATGCAAATCATCGACAAACTAAAAACCAAAGGACATACAGTAGAATCTTTAGAGTAAATCTGCAAGAAGTGATGTAACCAAGGGAAACGAATAACTTACAATTGCTCGTTAAGAGGATGCGAATCTACAGCAACGAATAAAATGTACAAGTCGTGTTGTTGTAGTTGTTGTTGTGTTATTGCTAGTGTATCGTGTCGACACTTAATATTTCTATTATCATTTCTGGTCAGCAAACCAGAAACTTAATTATATCCTGAATATGAAGCGGAAACAGAGGCGGCTCAGCTGTGAGAGTTGTGACGCCAAGTCAGTTGTGGTACATCGACACGTACTCGTTAGTATGTATGTATGCGTGTAAGAATTGGCTACCCCACTACCCAGTTGAAGTGATAAGCATGCTAGGGCTAATGATAACATGATTACTTCGGCAGTCAAGGATGAATGCTTTACTACACCATTGCTATCATACCTTACCTTTCTTAACAAAGCTCAGCAAAGGCAATTGAGTAGAATTTTTTGAAAATTAAAAAACCGCACCTCCTTCGGTAAGCAACAAAAGCCCAAGAGCCCGCTGTAGAAAAATCGAGTGCATAAGACTAGAGGAAGGGATGTGCGGGAAAGATAAAACTAACCATCCACGGTTGCTTTGTCAAATCCCATTCCGATGCCCGAAAATGCCCGAATTTCGGTCAATTTTTTTATTTTAATTAAAAAGTGTATAAGAAATGTATACCAAATTAGCCGAAATGTATAGAACTCGAAGAGCCTAAATAGAATATATAAGGTTGCATTGTTGAATCCTGTCCCAAGCATGGGTTGCAACAGTTTTTTTCTTTAAATTTTTTGTTAATAAAAATTTCTTTCGCTCTCATCCCCAGTTTTTCGATTCACAATGCAAGCAACATCAACTTTTTGAGTTAAAAAGTTATACCTAAATAAAAAATATTTATATTAGGACACTTAGCCGCGCAAGAACTCGTGATAAGTCGTTTTCTGCGACGTTCTAATTTATCATTTTCCTTAAAATAAATCAGAGCGACAACCCTGCCTACCTTTGTAAGAAAGGCAATATCCCTAGTTTACTTACAGTTCAACTGGGTTAGTCTTTCCTTAACCAAACCAAGTCCCTACTGGGTAACTTCATGATAGTATTGTATGCAGGCTTGTGTGTTTTTTTTTTGGATTTCAACATTATTAGGGTGAGCAGGCGTATAAGTGAATGAGTAAATGACTGACTGACTCACTTAATAAACACTAACCAGCTCTGCCCAAAAGGTAGCGGTAGGTACGTCAGTGTGCTGCGTCATAACTCGATTGTACGTCGTGCACGCCTTTGGGTTGGCGCTCGGCAGTTGTGTGACTTAAATTTATGCAGGTGCGCATTGAAATGCTTACTGAACTGAACGGAGCTGCGCCAATGCGTATGGGCGTTTGTTGATCAATCAAACGTGGGCTGTTAAAAAACACCCTGGGCATGTCTGAAAACCAATCGATATCTTTTGATTTATGTCATCAAATATTATTCGACCAAATTGCTTAAATGGAGCTCGTAATGAAGTCGTACGTTGGCGTTAATGCACAAAAAATGTTTTTGTGAAGATGTTTAATCGTTCAAAATCAGAGCTTCCATCGGTAGTTTGACATAAGATCTCATAAAAAAAAACGGGAATTTAAAGTACCGGTAAAGGTCCTTAAGATAATTTGCCTAGTATTCAGTTGGTTTTGTATTTGATCAGAAGATTATTAACCGTTCGATGATTAAAATAAAAATTTAGTTTTCAGCAAGTGCTAAAAGTAACCGTCGGTGAGGTCGTTTTTTTTATAATTTGGTGACTCTTCTGCTTAAAGTGGTACAAGAAAAATTTCAATTCCAAATTCAAATATGCAGGAATCGGTATTAAAATGTAACTCTGATTACTCTTCTACAAGAGTATTCACTTCTTTTGCACGGACGTTAAGTCTCCTCAACAATTTTTTCCCATCAAACTGAATTTCAAACTTTTTTCGGTACACCCTTCCACTAGCTGCTACTGCCTGCAATCACGCTGAATTTAAGTAGGCAAAGCAGGGTAGCTGGGGGTATAAAAACTAGCACAAAAGCAAGGGGCCAAATGATGACGTTTATGTGTCGTTGTTTAATATCGTATTTCTAACGTTTAAACTCTACCAGCTGCATGATTGGATGAAGAAAGAAAGGGGTGAATGGACAGACTGACATGTTGACTGACTGAAGGACTGCGTTGTTGCGCTTATAATTTTCTACGCTTCTGGAATTGATGATGAAGTGCACACAAAGCGCTGCTGTTTTCTACTAGAGCACCACTCCTACTTAGCTGGGACAATTTAAGGGGCGGCGCACTTTTTTTTTGCAGACGCACTTGAAGGAGCAAAAATTACTTGGTTTTCAATTTTTCTTTTTCCATTTTTCCAGATTTTGTTTTTGAAAAGTACTTTTTTTTCAATTGAGCGACATAGCGGAAGAAATAGCAATGCGATACCATATTGCTGTTGATGACGAGCACCAGAACGTTGTTGATTTTAAGGATGGATAGACTGTTGACAACAAGAGAAGTGTTTATTTTTCTTTGCTATTCATGATTTGGATTGGTAGCGTTGTAAAGTTTTTTTGTGTTAACACTTAGAAAAATTATTTTGTGTCAGAACCATTGATGCAGGTAGATATCGTTTCCTGGCTCAAAGGTTGCTATTCACACAAATACGCCCTATGACTTTGTTGGAAAACTTTTGTTCGAAAATTGATATTTTTTCATTTCTTCTCTTGTTAAGGTGTGCCATTAAGCGAAAAAACAAAACAAAATCATTTTTTTGTAATGCGAATGTATAATTCTACATGTTCTTTTACGAACATTTTGTCCTATAAGCTTTAAACTAAGCTTTCAGAGTAAAACAGTGTTGAACATTTAATGAGGTATTTTAGACTTTTAGACTATATTTTCTGAACAGGTATACTTACCAGGGTATAACGAGCGTGTGAGGTCATGATCCCTCTTTGAGAATTAAGTTTTTTTTATAATATCCTCTACAAATATAGAAAGATGACAAACGTTTTGGTTTATATACTCTCCGGGGACATAGAACAATGATTTGAAAGAAGAGTGCACCATTTTCGATGAAGATAAATGTGGTTCAAGTAAGCATAAGTTCATTGAAAAATGGGATCTGGAATCTCTACAAAAATATCAGTTATAACAAATTCAAGAAGGTAATTTGTAATGACTAAGTTTTTACCAAAATGGTCTGTAAGACAAATACAAACTCAGATGATGAGATCTGCTAAATGAAGTTTTAGACCTGCTAACCTCAGGCTTAAAAAAGACATAAACCTTCAAATAATGTTCTGGATGATCTTCCATCGCTGGTATTTCCAAATTTTTGCTTGGACTTTTCTGGTATGTATTCGACCCACGAAAAACAGATCGATACCCATCATCTCTTTATCGATTTTAAAGCTGCTTTCGATAGCCCGATACGGGATTGCCTGTATGCCACCATGTCTGAGTTCGGTATACCTGCGAAGCTGGTGCGGCTTTGCAGAATGACGTTGAGCAATACAGCCAGCTCCGTCAGATTAGGAAGGGACCTCTGCGAACCATTTGATACCGAATGAGGTTTCAGACAGGGCGATCCACTATCCTGCAACCTCTTCAACTTTGTGATGGAAGGGGTGTTGCGAAGAGCCAATGTACATCGTAATGGCACTATTTTCTACAAAAGTGACCAGCTCCTTGCATATGCCGATGATATTGATATCATTGGACGTTGTAAGCGAGATGTTACTGCTGCGTTCTCTGCTATCGAAAAAGAGTCAGCGAAAGTGGGTTTAACGGTGAACAAGGGCAAAACAAAGTATATGCTGTCCACAAACAGGGAGACGCGGCGTATTGGATCCTTTGTTACTGCGAACAACTATACTTTCGAAGTTGTCAAGGAATTCACCTATCTTGGCACCGCCGTGAACACTCAAAACGATGTTAGCCTGGAGATAAAGCGAAGACTAACTCTTGCTAATAGGTGTTACTATGGTCTCAGTAAGCAATTGAGTAGTAGAGACCACTCTCGCCCGACCAAACTGACACTCTACAGACGCTCATCTTACCCGTGCTACTTTACGGCGCAGAAGCATGGGTTGTGTCGCAGACTGATACAGCCACGCTTGGGGTGTTTGAGAGAAAAATTCTTCGCAAAATCTTCGGTCCTGTTCACGTCGGCGACGACTACCGTATTCGAATGAACCACGAACTGCACGAGCTCTACGCTGACACTGACATAGTCAAGCGCATCACTATCCAACGTCTGCGCTGGCTGGGACATGTTGTGCGTATGGACGAAGAAGCTCCGGCGAAAAAGGTGTTTGATGCGGAAGCCGCTGGGCGACGACGAAGAGGAAGACCATGCCTCCAATGGAGAGACCAAGCCGAGGAAACCCTATCCACGCTTGGTGTGAATGATTGGAGAAGGCGCGCGCAAAGCAGAGGCGCCTGGAGAGAGCTTTTGAGGTCGGCCGTAACCCGGTAACGGGTTGTTATGGCCACCTAAGTAAGTAAGTATTTGGCTACTTTAAGCTTAGACCACCTATATTGAATTTCATGATTCAACTGCAAGGTGGGCCAAAAGTAATCTCATAATGTGAACTGACTACCATTTTGTTAGAAATAAAAAAAAATATTGGACTCTGTCTTCACGGAAATTTTATTTGAAGGCGCGAAATCGATGACGTTAAGTTTAAAAAATTATATCGGTCAAATGACCACCTTTTGAGTTGATGTACATTTGTGCTTGTCTTAAGGCATTTTGCATTGTTGCTCGTAAGGCATTTAGCTCCAAATTTGTGATTTGTTCTTCAATGTTGGCTTTCAAGATTTTTAAGGTTTGAGGTTTGTTGTAGTAAGCGCAAGATTTGAAAAATCCACAAAGGAAAAAGTCTGGCACCGTCAGATCTGGTAATTTGGTTGGCCAGTTCAAGTCGCTAAAATGGAAGATCATACGGCCTGGAAATTGGTGTTTCAAAATGTTCATAGTTTCCCGAGTTGTGCGCGTAGTTGCTCCGTTTTTAACAACTTGCAGCAAAAAAAAAGACTCGTTAACATCCGGTTAAGGTGGTGCCGTTGTCATCCTTATTAAAATAAGGGCCCATCCTTTTTTCACAGCAAATGCCGCACTTAACAGTCACTTTGAAGGAATGCAATGGCACTTCGTGCACTTCATGTGAATTTTCCGTGGTCCATAAACGCAAATTTCGTTTATTCAGAAATGGGTTTCGTCGCTTCTTATGATTTTGGATACGAAATCATACTTTTCTTGCACTGGGTTTAATAGTGGATGGGAGTAAGTTGACGTCATTAGCCTCACTTTGTATGGGAACATCTTCAGGTCTTTCATCAAAACTTACGTCTGCTTATGCCAAATTGTGTGGATCGTTGTCTTGTCGTCTCGAGCAATACAGGATCGACCATTTCAGTGGACCCAGTTTGCACGAGACGAAAGCTAAACGCTTAATTACTCTCTCGCACACATGGTGCAGGATGACGAGGAAAATAACGACGAAACTTACGTTTTGATCTGTCAGCCTCGGCTGGCTTGGAAGTAGTGTATCCTGTCATCCCAGGGCATTTTAAAGGTTTTATTTTTATGGGCGGTAGGCGTATTTGAAACAGACAAACATACAGACAGAGATAGCTATATCAACTCAGGAGGTCACAGTAGTTAATAATATAAGTACTTGCAAGCTTTACTGAACCTGCCACGCCCCATTTGATGTGCAACATACGGAACGATAAAGTTAATAGAGTATAAAAAATCGGAGAGGTCGATCAGAATTCTTTCTTGATTGAGTTTATTAATTATTTCTGAAATTAATCTTTATTTTTTCGTCTTGTCCGGCAGACCCACATAATTGGTGTTTTTTTTTTTTTTTTAGTTTTAAATAAACTAATTAACCACCGCAATTTTTTCTCCCTGTGCTCAAAGTAGCTAACAACATCCATATTGTGGGTTCAGGTTTTACTTTGGCCTTCTTTGGTCTCTTACTGTTGCTGCTGCCCATGTTGTTGTTGTTGTTGTCGTTGCGCCCTTATTGTTGTTGCTGTTATTGTTATGCGCTGTTGACGACTGTTGAGTGGCGGGCGGCAGTAGCTCGGGGGGTTGATGGTTGACAATAATAACAAAATAATGTTTATAATCTTTGAACTCCGCTGTTTCAAGTTAATTTATATTCATAAGCGAAATTGGAGTACAATTACGGTCCGATTATTCTAGCCGGGCTCATATTTTCAAAAGCGCAGAAACGAGAGGGCATGAAATTATGAAAGAAAGCGTGATGCGAGCGAAAGAAAGTAAGAGGAGGTCTTGTTTGTGTGGGTGGAAAATATCGTTGATATAATAGCGATGCTGTTGTTAGTAATGATGATGTTGATGATGTTGTTTATAAAGCCGGTGATAATAACGACGATGATGATGTCCTTGTTGTTGTTTATACGCTCTTTTCATGGTTCTTCAAACTTGGGTGTGATTTTGTTTTTACATTTTCTTTTTGATTTGGTTACAGGCATAAAAGAGTGCGACCCCATTGTTGCCACAGGAGTAGGGGGATATAGACGGTGCTGCTACTTGGCGCCTTGTGGGTTTGGCGTCATTTATGTCATGTCATGACATGTCACCTATTTTCAGACAATTTGCCTGTGGCGGCATTTGTTCTTCCTGCCTTCCTTCCTTCCTACGTTCGTTCGTTCGTTCGTTCGTTTGTTTCTTCTTTGCCCAACTTCCAAAAGCTAAGCTAAATATGTTCTAGCATATTTTTATATGAATGTGTCTATAGCTATGTGTTAATATGTGTGCAGATATGTTGGTGTATTTGTTGGCATCCGCATTTTTGGCGCCAGACAGCTTATCACCAGCTGTGTGTGCACGCTCAAAGCTTAAACTAGCGTACAGCATCAGTACCATCAGTATGAGTATTGCCATCGCCATCACCATCATCGTCAGCATCAACATCAACATCAACATCATCAGCATGACTTGTGTGTTGAAATGAAAGACAGCCGCAGTATAGTGTGGACGGACATCTTTTAAATCCTTCAATGTTGTGCTGAGAAAAAACGAAAATCAAGAAACACCCGTATACGATTTTTATGATCTTTGGTTTTATGAATTGTTTAGAACGTGTCCTGTGTCCCATGTCCTTTTTGGTGATTTTTTTCTTTCTTTTTCAGTTTTGTTTAGTTTTAATGTTGGCGCGTATTTATTTTGTATGCACTTATGTACAAATGTGAGTCCCTGACAATATTTTGATTTAGAGACTCGTTAGGAAAAGACAAAATCTTTATTAAAATATGAGCTGACAGTAATAACGTTCTTTGTTAAGTGGTCCGAACCGAACCGAACATTAGAGTTATTCAGAAAAAAGTCCTAACCGAGTTGAAAATTATCATGCTGGATAATATCACTTAAGTATTTTATAAAATACATATGGGCATTTCCATTGGTACCGTTCGACCGTTGAATACATTTAAAGTAAAAGATTTTTACTTTGACAATAGGCTTAACTTATAGCTCCTAATTAACTTTATAATTGGTGCTAATATTGATGTTGCGTGGCAAACACGCCACTGTATTTTCATTTAATCGTAAAGGGTAACACTAAAAATTTACTAATGTCAATTAGAAAAACCATTTTGTTTAAAGTCAATTTTACTTAAGTGCTTTTAAGCATCACAGGTGAATATTGACTAATTGAATTTAAATCCAATTTTTGTAATTAAATCTCATATTTTTAGTGGTATCTTAAATAAAATTTTATTTGTAAATTGGCAAACCCGTATGGAAACCGGGCGCTAGTGAAACCCAAGTAAAAACACAAGTGTAAGATAATAAAATGAATTTGTCGTATGTATCTTACTAAAATATATTTCAGATTAAAGCCTATAAGTATTATTATCAATTAAAGAATTGAAGTTACGCTGAAATACGTGTTTTATTCGCTACGCCGCCCACCGTCCAACATTCTTTAATACTTTTGCGGTTCACACTTCAACATAACCTCAATTGCAAGTGTTCACATTTTTCGATATGGTCAATCAAGGAGATGGCGCAACTGGAGGTGAAACTCAGTCTTTGATAAACACCTCAACCAGCACAGCAGACAATGCTGCTGGCAATCATGCTGCTGCCGGCTATGATGACGGAGTCGCAGCATCTCTGGATTACTACGGCACTGGCGACCGATCTGATACTCTCGCACCACTCTACGCACACGCATATAACGGCGCTCACGCGCGACTAAATGCACATACGCAACCAGGTGCTGCTATCAACGCAAACTCGCAATCGGACCAACAAGCGCGCACGGAAACTACAGGTGGTGGAGCACAAGTTTCTAGTCCTACGCAACACGCTGTACTGGTAAGTGATTTCCCTCTATCTATAAACGAAAATGCTCAGCCAAACGACGAAACTATATCTCGCACACGCTCTGGCGCTATAAGAAAAGTTCCTATCAAAAGGCGTAGCCGCACAACCACTGCATCGAAAATAAAAGCACCACCAACTGCAACAGACAAACAGGTTACCTGGAAGCAACCAGGATCTCACTCTCCTAGTCGCCAGCAAACTGTTTTGCATACAGCTAGCAATGGTAATTTTGATGCAAACATTTCGGCACAGCTGTCCGGTATGAGAATTCAACCTATAACAGCAAATGCCAGCGCTTCTTTGAAAAATATTATTGGACCAAATATTTCCTTCGCACCAGCAGCTTCGAGCTCTGCTGTTTTTGAAATGCAGCAAAATATTCCACCAAGGTCGATGCTATTTCAGTTTGGCAACAATGCTGCCACGAATAGCACTATGACGACAACGATTGAACAAATACCTCAGCCAAATGGACCCACTGGTAATTTTTTAAATTCATCAGCTGTCTCTTGTGCGTATACCACAGCTAACACTACGAATTTTCTAAGTACGTCAGCAGTCGCTGCTAATTATTTAAACCCATCGATTTCTTCTGCTCATAATAAGATTACCGGCAATACAAATTTTTCGAATCAGTCAGCTATTCCTGCTGCTAGTTTTGCGTCAGTACAAACTCCATATACTGGTATATTTTCCACTGGCATGCCGCTGTCATATGCGCGAGCGCCTCAGATATCTACTGTAACTACTGGGTTTCCATATAATGTACCCAATAGTTCTTTTTTGAACTCCTTTTCACATGCAAATACACAGCCTTCAGTTTTGCAGCAACAACCCATGACGACATCAATTCCAATGTTTACATTGAATAACAGCTGCGCATCAGCGCCACCATTGTCCAGTCAGCGTACATTTTTACAAAATTCAACAGCTGATTATACACTGTCTTCTACTCATTATGCAGCACGCCATGCTATTAGTAAAGATTTGCCGATTTTTTCAGGAAAGCCCGAAGAATGGCCCGTATTTATCACAAATTATGTACAGTCGACGGAACGATGCGGTTTTACAGACCAGGAAAATCTTATACGCTTACAAAAGTGTCTAAGAGGCGCAGCATTGGAGGCAGTGCGTGGCAAACTAATGATGCCGGCCACCGTGCCCTTTGCCATTGAGACATTACGTATGTTATTTGGCAGACCTGAAATAATTCATAACTCTCTTCAACGCAAATTAAAACAAGAACAACCTGTACGAAAGGAGAAATTAGAAACTTTAATTAATTTTGCGCTTGCAGTGCAAAATTACAGAGCTACGATGCAAGCAATGGGTCTCGCTGACTATCTCAATGATCCAATGCTCTTAAACGATTTATTAGACAAATTGCCAAGTGATTTAAAATTGGACTGGGGTCGTTACCGCAGTACATTTGCTCGAGTTGATATAGTTCTCTTTGATGCCTGGCTCTTTAATTTAGCTACTTGCGCAAGTCAAGTTACGTCATATGTACCAACAACAACCACGCACATGAATGAAGCAGCCAAGAGCAATCGCAAACAATCGAAAGAGCGAATATTTGTGCATGACGTTATTGATAACAATAACAACGCACCAGCTATCGTATGCCCAAAATGTAAAAGGCAGCATCGGTTGACAGAATGCAAAGAGTTTACTTCGTTAAAGACCGATGATAGATGGAAGTTTATTCGTGAACAAAAACTCTGCTTACGTTGTTTTAAAAAGCATCATTTGCGTCGCTGCAATTCAAAAAGGCAATGCAGTGTCGATGGCTGTAGAATGCCACATAACCCGTTGCTACACAGTAGAAGAGAACAAGTGCAAGGAAATGAAAATAATAAAAAAAATGAGACGATTGTAACACGTCAAGCAAATGACAATCAATCAGTATTATTTCATGCAAAAGAAAAGAAGAAGACATTATTTCGCTATGTACCTGTTACGCTCTTTGGAAATAATAGGTCGTTAAATACATTTGCATTAATTGATGAGGGTGCTGCCTGCACTCTGGTTGAAAATGAGATTGCTGCTGCACTCGGCTTAGAAGGGCCAACGGAAGAACTTTGTTTGCAATGGACAGGCGAAATCACACAAAAGGAATATAATTCCAAAATAGTTACTCTTCAGATCGCATCACGCGAGAATAATGCACGCAAATTTTGTCTACGCAATGTTCGCACAGTGTCGGCATTAGATTTGCCTGAACAAACACTTGAAAAATCTGAAATTGATTCTTGTGTTGATTGCAAGAATACGCCTATACGCCCGTACATTGCTGCTAAAGCGCGAATTCTTATTGGACTCGACAATGCAAATCTTTGTGTTCCTCTTGAAGTCAAAGAGAACGGTGTTGATGGTTTAATTGCCGCAAAATGTAGAATCGGCTGGAGTGTATATGGTCGTCAATGTGGAAGCAGCTCCGAATCGTTAAGATTAATGCATTTATGCCCCTGTAACACAAACGACCGTATGGATGATATGCTCAGAAGTTATTTTTCGCTAGAATCAATCGGTGTGAAAAATACAGCTAGCTTACGCTCAAAGGATGATGAACGCGCTTTAAAAATTATGGAATCAACGACTAAGTACAATGAGAGCGACAAGGTATGGGAAACAGGCCTACTATGGAAGTACGACAAAATAAATTTGCCAGACTCTCTGCCTATGGCTCGCCGCAGACTGCAATGTCTTGAGACAAAAATGGCTCGTAACGCTGAATTAAAAGCCTTTCTCAACGAGAAAATTAATTATTATGAAAAAAAGGGCTATATACAAAAATTGCAGAATCAAGAAATAGGTAACGGTGGTAAGTCGTGGTATATTCCGATCTTTTCTGTTCATAACAAAAATAAAAACAAAACTAGAATTGTTTGGGACGCGGCCGCAGCTGTCAACGGCGTATCTTTAAATTCCGCCTTAATGAAAGGTCCTGACCTACTCAAATCTCTTGTGGGTGTTCTCATACGTTTCCGCGAAAAGCCTATAGCATTATCTGGAGACATTCGCGAAATGTTTCATCAAGTACGTGTGGCAAAAGAGGATCAAATTTCTCAAAAATTTTTATGGCGCAATGGTGACACGTCAAAACCCATAGATGTTTATAAAATGAAAGTAATGACATTCGGAGCATCCTGCTCACCGTCTCTAGCAAATTATATAAAAAATAAAAATGCAGAACGTTTTCGCGAGATACAGCCTAGGGCTGTTGATGCCATTATTGAAAATACATTTGTGGACGATTGGTTACAGAGCGCAGACACTGAGACAGAAATGATTGAAATGGCCAAACTTGTTCGCGCTATACATCAAGATGGAGGGTTTGAAATGCGTAATTGGCTTTCAAATTCTAAACGTGTGCTAAATGTTTTAGCAGGGCAAATTGAGCAGCAGAATAAATTCATTCAAGATGCAGTAGGCCAGTATGAAAAGGTGCTCGGGATGTGGTGGGAGCCCGCATCGGACACATTCACATTTATTCAGAATTTCAGCGCTGATGTTTTCGACGAAACAATTGTTCCGACCAAGCGCAAGATTCTGCGAGTCGTGATGACTATATTTGACCCACTTGGCTTACTAGGATTTTACGTCATTTATGCGAAAATATTGCTGCAAGAAATTTGGCGCTCAGGAGTAACATGGGATGAGCCCATATACGCAGACGAAGAAGAAAAATGGCGAATATGGGTGAAATTGCTGCTTGGTATATCAAAGGTACACATTCCACGTTGCTATGATCATATCAGCTGCTGTTCAAATATTCAGATGCATGTATTTGTGGACGCAAGCATCAATGCATACGCTGCTCTTGTGTATTTGCGTGCAGAGTATGGTGGCATGCGTAAATGCAGTTTAGTGGCTTCTAAAACAAGAGTTGCACCTCTAAAGCCGGTGTCCATACCAAAACTGGAATTACTGGCGGCAGTATTGGGCCTTCGCCTGGCGAACTTCGTTGGCAGCGAATTGTCAGTACGCGTAGCGCTTCGCACATTTTGGTCAGACTCCAAAAATGTTTTGTACTGGATAAGGTCTGATGCCAGAAAATATCAACAATTTGTGGCATTGCGCATTGGAGAGATTTTAGAGAGTTCGAATGTGAAAGAGTGGCGCTGGGTCTCATCAGCTGAAAATGTGGCCGACGATGGAACCAAGTGGGCATGCACTCCCCAGTTTGATGCAGATTCACGTTGGTTTACTGGGCCTGACTTTTTGAAAAAAGATGAATGCAGCTGGCCTGTGATGGAGTTCAACAATACAGCAGAGACTGAGCCCGAATTGCTGTACCACATTAAGTGCCTGGAGCCAATCGTATCCACTTTGGCTGTAATTACGCCCGATCCGACGCGATTTAGCAAATGGGAGAAATATCGCAACACTCAACGAAACGTATTGAAATTTTTGCGTCTTATTCGAAAGACTCCGTTTCCGTCAAAAAATATCGAAGCCTTAATGAATGTAAATGATATTGACAGCGTCGAGAACGTTATAATTCGAAAATGTCAAGAAGAAGCTTATAACGATGAGATCAAATTGCTACGTTCTGGCAAGACTTTAAGTCGAAAAAGTATCATTTATAAGAGCTCGCCCTACTTGGATGATTTTGGCGTACTTAGAGAGAAAGGACGCATCGATGCAATGGAAGGTGTTGCAACAAGCGTCAAACGACCTATAATCATGCCGCATAAGGATACAATGTCGCATTTACTTGTAGATTTTTACCATCGCAAGTATCATCATCATCACAGCGAAGTGGTTGTCAACGAGATGCGACAACGTTTTCGTATAAAGGGGTTAAGAGCGCTGGTCGCAGCCATTTCTAATAAATGTCAAGTCTGCAAAAATCGAAGAGCTAAGCCGAGCTGCCCAGAAATGGGCGATGTGCCTCCGGAGCGTTTGGGTGCATTTACAAAGCCATTTCATTTCACCGGCGTCGATTATTTCGGACCGCTTGAGGTAGTGGTTGGCAGACGCAGAGAAAAACGCTGGGGCGTGTTGTTTACCTGTATGACTATGCGTGCAGTACACATAGAAATTGCGCCGTCATTATCTACCGACTCATTTTTGTTGGTATTCAAGCAGTTTATATGTCGCCGAGGAGTACCGAATCGTATTCTGTCGGATAATGCGACAAACTTTAGAGGCGCAAATCGAGTTTTGATGAACGAAGTAGAGAAAATATCTTCAGACGAGCTTGAAAGAAGATATCCGGAAATCGAATGGAAATTTATCCCGCCTGCCTCACCGCATATGGGGGGCTCGTGGGAAAGATTGGTTAGGTCTGTCAAGTCAGTTTTAATGGACATCCTCCCAGAAAGTGGGCTGCGTGAAGAAGTTTTGAGAGCGGCGTTGGCGGATGTTGAAAACATTCTCAACTCGCGCCCGTTGACTTACGTGCCATTAAAAACATCGGATAGCGAGGCGTTAACACCAAATCATTTTTTGATCGGCTGTTCCAGTGGTGTGCGAGTGCGAGCTATTCCAGATGATAGTGGTGTGGCTTTGAGCAAGAATTTTCGTATCTCCAGTGCATTGGCAGATCGGTTTTGGAAGCGTTGGTTGCGAGAGTATCTGCCGGGCTTGACCAGACGTGCGAAGTGGCACGAGAGTATTGCTGACCCTATTGCCATTGGTGACGTCGTTATCATCGTTGACGAAAATACGAAGAGGAATAACTGGCAGAAAGGTTTGGTTGTCGATGTCTGCCGTGCGAAAGATGACCAGGTTCGCAGCGCGGTTGTGAAAACCAAAGGTGGCCTGTTGACTCGACCTTCAGTCAAGTTAGCAAAGCTGGATGTAAAATAGTAAACCTCATGCTCATGCACGAAGTTTACGAAGGGGGGAATGTTGCGTGGCAAACACGCCACTGTATTTTCATTTAATCGTAAAGGGTAACACTAAAAATTTACTAATGTCAATTAGAAAAACCATTTTGTTTAAAGTCAATTTTACTTAAGTGCTTTTAAGCATCACAGGTGAATATTGACTAATTGAATTTAAATCCAATTTTTGTAATTAAATCTCATATTTTTAGTGGTATCTTAAATAAAATTTTATTTGTAAATTGGCAAACCCGTATGGAAACCGGGCGCTAGTGAAACCCAAGTAAAAACACAAGTGTAAGATAATAAAATGAATTTGTCGTATGTATCTTACTAAAATATATTTCAGATTAAAGCCTATAAGTATTATTATCAATTAAAGAATTGAAGTTACGCTGAAATACGTGTTTTATTCGCTACGCCGCCCACCGTCCAACAATTGAATTTGAGCAATTTTTCGTTTTCAAGATAATTGCAAAAAACCAAGGTGTCGCACGGGACAAAAACTTCCGTTTTCGTGGAACTGCCTATATACATAAAAGAAATTTTTTTTAATAGTTTGAATGCATAGTTTGAATGATTTAAATATTTTCAAATTAAAAATTTTCTGAAGATTTTTAGTTTTTGCTTTAGTGATAAAAAACATTTTTGGTTAATATTTCATATTTTATCACTTTTCTCTCCTAAACTATTAATTTTCAGTAGAAATCATACTGAGTAAAAATTTCTTAAAATTGATCAAAATGTTTAGAAAATTTTTTTATTGTAACGTTTTTTTTTTTTTTTTTTCTATGACGTCATGAAATTTTTTCGCCTAGGAGTAATTCTCATAAAAAGTAGCTGAGAGTAGAAAATTCGTAAAATTGGCCAAAAAACACAAAAAATTATATTTTTTATTTTGGGGTGACATTTTTTTTTAAATCATGACGTTATAAATTATTAAAAATAAAATTTTACAGTAACAAAAATAAAAAATTTCTCTTTGAATATTTTGACCAACATTAACAATGTGAAAAAACATGTAGGCTTTGGATTTATGGTAAATAATCAGAATTGACTCCGATTTGACTTCGAAAATTGATTTCACGGTCAAGGCAAGGTCATTGTTATTTGACCCCCTAAAAATCTTACAACTTTTACCTATTAAGTTTATCACTATCTTACTTAATTCTAGAGATAATGGCCTGGGGAAATTTAGATGGGGCACACTTTATTTAGATGATATGACTGTGAAGCGTTGTCTCTTATGGTAATTCAGGTTACCTGTAGTGCAGAATTAATCAATATAATCCTTTAACGAGCAAATCAGTGACTCGAGTTCCAGACGGTTTTAGCTTTAGCCTTTGTAACAGCCAATGATTCTGGTATACTATGCTGTGTAAAAGTTTCTAAATGATTTCCACAAAATTTCATTACTTTATATGAAAAACTCTCGGGAACACGAAGTCTCAAATTTTCGAATGGATTTTTCATTTTTATCTGAGAAAAATCGAAAGTGCTTTGTATATTTGGATTCGACATGCTAGTAGTTTCGGTCCTAAACATGAATATATAGATAGAGCTCATGCTGCGTTCTCTTCATTCAAATTTGTGAAAAGTTTATGCAATATCCTAAGCTGTTTAATCTTAGGAGCAGTATATCACTGCTAAGTGTTTATCCATTATCACGCTTCATCTCATGGTAGCAGTACGGTTAGAGCTTGTGTTACGTCTCCTTCATTATGAACTCATTTATTGATTGGAGGACATTGAGCATGTGAACTCCTGCAATTATTTTTTCTAGAGTCTTTTTTACAATATGGACGTTTCGTAAAATTCTTTGGAGAATGTTGTGAAGCAGCGCCACCTAACGTAATCTGAATGTGGCTTAAAGCTTCATCTGTTGTCAAACATTATTTGAAGGTATTTAACAGTCTGCTGGGCTCTAATAAGCACGGCATAATAAATATTTCGCAAATTCGCCCATTTGTTAGAACATGCAACTTCCCTTATTGGTATCTGAACATTCTCTTTGGAAAGAAAATATTAAGGGTATTCCTCTAAACGCGAAAACTTGAAAAAGCGAAAACTTGAAAGTTTTCGAGCTTGCTTTCAGGAACACCCCTATCAATGCAAACGCGTAAATGATTGAGCAATGACAGTTTGACAGTTCGGGCAGGGCTGCCGTGTTGCAGTGTTTTAGTCAAAACATCCACTACTTCAGTTATGGCTGATTTTGTTGAAAAATAATTAAATTTTTCATCAAATTCTTTGTCAAATAAAATAAAATCCTTAAAGTGCCGCAAAATAGTGGAAAAGTAATTGATTTAGTTTATTGAAGAAAATACTATAAACAATTTACTTATGCCTTTTCGACAAATGGCAACACTGATTCACTTTCCGACTTTTCGAGGCTGCTTGCTCAACTAATTTGCCTCGAAAGTTTTCGAGGGTTGAGCGATCTTGTCTTCATACAAATTATTTTCGAGTCTCGAAAATGTGCTCAGTTTTCGCAGTTTACGCAGTTTTCGAGGCTTTTTCGCGTTTTCAGGAATACCCTCATTGTTATGTTTGGTGTTGAATGATCAAAGCCTTACGATTTTTCCGAATTCTTATTTTACAATTTTTTCCCAAAATGAACAAGAACAATGTCTTAAGTTCTTACTACGTACTTGCTTGAATTTCCAATGCTTCGAACTAAAAGCGGAACAAATAATTCAAGAAGTGCGTGTCAAAAGCAATGGCATAAAGCCAACATTTTCAATGACAATTATCTATATTACCCAGAAAAGTTTGCCAATAGTCCCTAAGTCGGGGGAAGCCAAAACTTAAATTCCTCACATTTTCACCGCTCCTTAAAACAAAATTTAAAATTGAAATGAGAATTATTTTATTATTTATTTATGAAAAAAACCTCTTTTTCGAAATACGACACAGAAAAAAGGCGATGAAATTGAACTTTATTTTTGTGAAAATCAATTTTAAATATTCTATTAATTAAGTGATTTCTATGGTCTGTTCTCATATAAGTATTTTGGAACTCGCTTAGCAGATGAATTCGTTAATGATAATACGAGCAATCAGCTTATGGCACTTGTGCAGTTTGAGGACATGCTTACACAACATTATTTCCCTTTTGAAACAAAAGACAACTCATACTATTGCCAACATTATATTAGAAAGTCTGTAAGATGAATCAGTGTAATAATTAAATAAGAAACCAAATTCTAATTAAATTTATAATTAAATATGTTGACAATATTTTGATCATCAAGCCACAGAATAAAGCAACAATTTTATCTGCGCTAAGCAAATACCACAACAAAATACAATTTACAGCTCAAGACGAAAACAATAATATGTAACGTACTTACTTTACTTGGACACAATGTTTCCCAGAATTAACAGCAAAATAATTTTCAACTGGTATACAAAAAGTAATTTCATCAGGTAGGATGATAAATTTTAAGCTTAAGCAACCTGTGCAACAACAAATTAATACAGCAAACAATTTCAAACAAAAATTATTAGCAATAAGCGACATCAGACTTAAAGAAGATAATTTAAATGAACGAACCATATACGGAGAATCACCCATAACAGAAAATCAAGATGGCAACCCGAAAAATATTTTTGGAGCTGTATTCATTCCAAAAGTAACTAAAAATAATAAGAAACAATGATAACATCATTTTTGCACCCAGATCGAACAGTACAGTACTATCGATTTCTACTCATACAAAAGACAGATCAAGTGCACTAAAAACAAAAATCAGAGCTACAGGCTAAGATATATTGGAACTACGGAGAGAGTGCTGGGAACACGAATCGCGAAACACATACTAGAATACCAACATTCAGCGGACTTCCACGATGTTAACATTTTAGACAGAGCAAGAAAACAATATACACGATATGCGTTGAAAAGTCTTTGGATCCAACAAGAACAATCGATAGCAATGAAATTTAAAGAAGACAAAGACAAAATTAACAACATCTACTGAGTAGCGATCGGGAAGCGGCAATAGGTTAGGTGAAAAGGGTCACTTGCATATGGTAAGCTTCATTCGGAGGTAGTTTTCCCCTTATGATACCCTTCATATATGTATATGTACATATTAATCCCATCCCTTCTCCTGAAATTATCTAATTCAGCAGGCGCGAACCACCCAAAAGCCTTATCTCCTTTGCTGTATATTAAAAGAATTTGTGTTCTTCCAAGGTTCAGTTTAGGCCACATATTTGGAGGCGTTCTGCATCCGGTGGTAAGTTTGTACCTTCTGTATTGTTTGTTTCTTGATTATGCTCTCTTTCACTGATAGTGTAGTTCCACTATACTTGACTGTCCACACATATGGTAATGATGGAGGGAGTAAGCTGCTTGTTATACATCACCTGTGCGGCTTGGTCTAAAACAAAAACTAAGCTTGTAAAACGCTACAATAATTTGGCAGGCTAATAGACATATACGTGTTCATATAATTCGAATAGTCACACGCTCCTGCGTCAAGTTCCATCTCGGATCCGTCCGTGAAAATGATTAGCTTTCTTTTTTTCAGGACTGTTCCACCCTTCTGATTTTGTGAAGTTCATGTTATAGGCAGTGTCAGAGTGAAGTATTGGTATTCGGTAATCACTCGCCGTAAGGTGAAGCTCCTGCAACATATTCCGCAAATAGACCCATGAAACTCTGAGCTTCGAAAATTCTTTTAAGCTTAGAATCCCATTTGCCGCTCGATCTCACTGCTCCCGACAGGCCAGTCTCTGCACCTTACGAAGCTTGTAGTGACTTGGTGTTAGCAACCTTCCACCAAACCAGCGCTTCGTGATTTAAAATAGGTCTGCTGACCGCTGTGTACATCCAATATACTTTCTACGGTTTTGCACCCCTTTTTTCCCCGAATTTTCTATTATACGTGTTGAAAGCACATGAAAATTTTATGGCACTTTTATCCATGTTCTTCTTCCTTGATAGCTTGGAATCCAGAAAACTCTCAGATATTTCGTTTCCTTGGCAGTGGCTAGTGTGGTACCATTCAAATATGGCAATTTAAACACTTGTATTTGATATTTCATTGTGAACAAAACTACTTAGTTTGGTTTTACCTAGGCCCAATTTAATAGCCCCAATTCCAACTGGGAAAAATATAGTTATGGTAAATAGATTTCTGTGTATATCCCTACCTATATACGAGTACACATACAAAAAAATGTTCCAAGTATTGTTGTTCAAGGTTTTTTCTGCTTTTTGGTGTTGCTTCCTCCATTTCAAATATTAATATAATTTTATATGAAATCCTCGGAGAGTTTCCGGTTGCTGATTTTGATTTAAAAACAGTTCATATTAAAGAAAATCTATGCTATTCCTTGGAGGCTTTCACTATTTGTGTGTGTGTGTGCGTGTACCGTACGTTGTTTATTATTTACTTGCACTCGTATTTGTGTTGTATTCGGTGGGGTTCTGTCAAGTTGTTGTTTAAGTTACGAGTAGTTGTTTAAAAAGTGATTTATAAAGGTTGCGCATTGAATTTGTAAAATTTGCACGTCTTCAAATTTTAACTGGAGCATAATTTCCTCTGCCGAAAATACATCAAACAAAACTTTTGCAAAAGTGTTATAGAAGAATTATAATATTTCATATTAAGATTTTCTTTTTAATACATTTTGAAACATAAAAACAATTTAAAAGAATTCTTTTGGTTAAAAATTTGTCTAAAAACCGTTGGGGCTAGTGGCGTTTGATAGTGGTACAAGTCCTTCCTCGTTGAGAAAAAAAAAATTAAATAAATTTTTTACAGCTCATTTTAAGTTACTTAACTTTTTCTTCTCAATGAAAAGTGACTTCCACTACTTTCAAAATAAATGGCTTATATATTTCTGATTTGAAAATCCTTCAAAATGCCATCACAGGCCATTTTCGATTACGCATTTATATTTAGAAAGATGTAGACTTAACATTAATGAATTGGAAGATAAGAATATTTTCGTTATCTTCTATACTTATGAATAGTTACCACCACCAATTCCATTTAGAGGAATGAAAGCCCAATAAGGGTTGGGTAACTTTATCGAGAAAAGGTCAAATAAAGAAAATGCATCAATAATAGATCGTTTGAATTGATTTTTTATTTCATTGGTTATTGTTAAAAGACCTGTCCATTAAGTGGAGTGTGTGATACAATACGGCCGAAATCAAGCCAAAAAACCTCTATTTTCGACTGGCGCATTTAAACTATACTTTGGATATCAACCAAATGCATCTTGTTTGAAAGATAATTTTTAGAAAAATGACTCTAACCTGCAATCTACAATTTGTCTTAATATGACTTCACTCTCACCCATGGGGCCTCTGAACTTGATTCTTGAGTAAAAGATATTGTAAAGAAAATACCTTTAAAATGAGATACATACTATCGCTGCTATAGAGAAAGTCTGTATTTCTCTTTTGGGAGTTTTGAAAATGGCCGTTTTTGGGTTTTTCACCCTTTTTAGAAAAATAGCCCAACCGTTTTATGAATGCTCAGGAGAGACAACAAAACCAATCCTGATCCACAATTTCTGAACGCCAAGACTGGAGCATGGAACATTTTTCTAAACGCCGTGATTTGTTATCTGAACCTAACTCAATTGCGGAAAAGCTTAAATTATATTAAAAAGATTGGCCTAATCGCTAAGAATATTCTCAAGTCAATATTTCTAAAACTACTTAACACTACAAGGAAATGAGCAAGGAAAGCAAACATTACTAGCAAAAAACATGCCTATTATAGAAACCAAGGCTCTGCAAAATCATGACAGTTTAGATATGGGGATTAACAAGGATAAGGCTATCGGATATATAGTTATGAAACATCGAAAGACATATACTATATAAGTATTTTTAAACTTTTTTTGACAATGTTATGGTAAGTAACAAAACTTGCAGCGAGTTGATTGCACTTCCAAGCCACTTGCAAGCTTTTCGTGCATTTCACCACACTCACAAGCATTTCTTTTTAAAAAGTGAGTAGGAATCACACTCCTACTCACTATTTGCAAACACTCGTATGATTCAATTCATTTCCAATAACCCATGAAAATACAAGTATCTGGTTCCGCATTTTCCATGAATTTAGGTTGACAAAAAACTCAGCATGTTATACATAGTTTTCAGTGACGAGTAAACGTGCAAGAAATAATCTTTCAAATGTTCATAGAAGCTAACGAGTATTTTGAGCATAATGTGAATGATTCGTACATCTTGACCGATGATCGCAAGCTTCGTACGCAGTTCCATTTGCCAGTTTTGTGCCTCGCTGACATTCGTATTTGAGGGAGTGTGATTCCCAATCGCTTGTTGGTCGTGAGAGTCAATTGTATTCCCCCTCGTATTATAGCGAGTGGCTTGTAGATAAAAACAAGCGTACTCATGTAGTCCTCTGATTAGTACTATCAGTGACACTCAAGTCTTCTCCTAATACCGAAAAACAAAGTTTTAGTTCAAAATTTGGAGTTTTACCTCAACTAAAACTGGATCAGTTCAGAACTGGTTCAAAACTCTGATACTTAAACTGTATAAGAAAACTAATGTTTTAACTTCTTAGATTATCTTTAAACTTTCTGTGAAGTCTGTCTTGCTAAATTACCTAAATGGTTTACATTTGTACCACTCAGCGCGATTGGGAAGACATGTAAGACCAGTTCGTTGTTCGGAGTACTATATAGCTTTGAGTTTCTCCCAGCTCGTCGACTATTGTATTGTGGTGAATATATATTGTGCGAAGATCTAGTGGCACGAGATCCAGCGTAACAATCATTGCCTTGAAAAAGCTACAGTGTAGTGCTTCAGCAATTACCAGACAGACTATTCTTCGCGTAGTTTCTTTCGGAAACCACCACCAACCACAACCTCCAACTCTTATCTCAATTAATTTTTGACTTAATTTATTTGTGAAATAGCAAAATTCAAAATTAGGTTTATATTCTCAAGAGAGTACTATGAAAATTCAAATGAAATGAAAAAACATTCTTAACAATATTAAGTTAAATCTTAAAATTGAGTGCACTTAACTCTTGCTCCTAATTGTGCTGTAAAAAGCGCTACTATATAAGCCAGAAGAGCGTATGCCAATTAAATGTAGATATAAGTAGCAAAACCTTTAATACGCTTAAAACTAAAACAGTTAAGCATCAAGGCAATGAGCAATTTAAATTTTAATACGACGACTTTTTAACTGCCGGTAAAAATTGAAGTTTTAAACTTTTTAGACAAAATTCGTGCAAGCGTACGTATGTACATTCGATAGTTAAAACGCAACAAAATCAAAATTCCTATTACAATTTTATGAGGTATAACAACCTAAAAGTTCTTTCACGGCACAGTCAGCATATATTATAATTAAATTGTCTGTTTAGAACACAGAAGGACGAACCTGCATGCGACATACATAAATGTGTGTGTATGTTTGTATGTAAACACGCTTTGCATTCGCCATGAGAGCTGGTTGCATGGTGTAACTGAAGTTAATGTGGAGAGATTGGGTGTTGAATTGCACTTATGGCAATTGTGGCATTTGAATGTCATTCGGGCAATTTAATATAAATCCAAGTTTTTAACGATACACAGTAAAAATTAAAACTTTGGAGTGCTTACAGCCATAATAAAGTAAACACATTTTGAACAGAGGGCGTGGCACTTAATATATGACTAAAAACTTTAAAACGCTTTACTGTAGGAGTAATTTAAGATAATGCAACCTAGGAAAGGTTCGGAAAATCACTGGGCAAAAATAAATATCTAAAAGGAGGCGTGGTACCTCTAATCAAAAACGTTATGCTAAGAGATTAGTAAGCAAAATTTCATACAATTTTAAAAAATAGTTCGGTCCAGCATCCGATGAAAAGTGGGCGTCGCAATAGCATGGTTTTTTTTTTCAAACAAAATGAGCAAAATCGATGTAAAATTTCCTCTACTCATTTTGTTTCATTAAAACAACATAATGTAACCATTTTTTTTTTGGAAAAATCCGGGATAGTGTTGCACTTCACAAACGCTACAGCGCTATATAGCTTTTTGAGTAAATGTTGCCAACTTCAATGTGGATACACTTAGTCAAAAAGCCAAAACGTAGCGTGGCGAACGAAATACCTTTTCATTCAAAATTTAATGCGGTGAAGGGTATTTCATTTTTGACGAAACCGAAGATAACACCCTGTCTAGTTTTCGTTTCAGCAAGAAATATTAGATTGATGTTCTCAGCACTCATTCTCCTTAATAAGCCAGGAGGAATTCAACCAAAAAAATGTAAGCTCATTCAGCTAGCATACACCCAAACAAATTAGACAAATCTACAGTTGATTGTCTAGCTTGGTAATGTTAGGATTTCGAATGGAACCAAACTCCCTTAGAAAATGTTAAACTGGGTCCCGGGTACTTTTATTTAAAAATGTCATTGTAAATTAAGTTCTCGGTAACTTTAATGCTCTTGGACAAATCAACCGATTTAGGTTCCATCTTCCAGTACCAACCAAATTTCAGTTTGCTACTGATATCACTTGATATCACACTTGATATTAGACTTAAACCAAAAACACACTTAGGTTAAGCTAGGCTAGGTAGGAGTGGCAGTCAGTTACAAAAACCGACTCACTTATACCAAATTTGGTCCATTGTGATACCACAGGGTACTTTACTATACCCTCTCATTGAACCATCCAGATTTCGTTATAAAACTAAATAGCTGACCTATGCTAACATGTCTAAGGTCATGCAGGTCATCAAACAAAAACGAACCAAGTGTTTTGTGGCGTTTTCTAGCAAGTGCAGGGCAGGAGCAAAGAAAATGTTTAACGTTTTCCTCCTCCTCTACATCCACACAACTTCTACAGAAGTCAAAAGACCCAATTCCTAACCTCTCCGCGTGTCTGCCTATAAGCCAGTGGCCAGTTATTACTGCACTATGTCTAGTGCGGGATATCTGTTCTAGAGATCGCTTAGCGTTCCATTCTGGCCAGATTTGCCTTTTGATATTGCAAGTTAACCCTTGGGTCCATCTTATGTTTGCCTTTTTTATCATGTCTTCTTTAAGCAGTAACTTGCAGGTAGCAAGTGGCATGCCAACACCTTCCTTACCTTGAGGAATTTGTGCAGTAGTCCCCTGCCTAGCAAGTTCATCAGCTTTGCAATTACCATCAATGTTCCTATGCCCATGCACCCAGATGATGTGAATGTTAAAATGCTGAGCCATCTCATTAAGAGACGAGCGGCATCACACTAGTGAGCTTAGAAAGACTGATTCTAGGGATTTGATAGCAGCTTGACTATCTGAATAAATGTTGATACCCTTCTTGGATACTACATTTACCCTCAGCCAGGAAGGTACTTCTTCTATTGCTATAACCTCTGCCTGAAAAACGCTACAATGGTCTGGTAACCTCACAGCAATTCTTATCTTCAGTTCCTTAGAGTAAATACCATAACCCACTCGGTTATTTAACTTGGAGCCATCCGTGTAGAAATTAATATGGCTCCTTCTCCCCGGTATTCCTCCCTTCCAGTCATCCCTAGACGGGATATGGGTTACGTAATCTCTCTTGAATGAGATTACTGGAACAGTGTAGTCCAATTTAGAGGGTACGGAATTCAAGCTATTAAGGATAGTTGAGTGTCCTATTCTTCCCTCGGACCAGCAAGCAGTTTCCCTGAGTCAAATGGCGGTACATGCTGCCATTTGTTTACCAAACAGGTCAAGGGGAACGATATGAAAGAGGACTTCCAAGGCATCGGTCGGTATGGTCCTCAGTGCACCACTGATGCACATGGAAGCAGCTCTTTGAACCTTCTGCAATTGTCTGTAATAGGTGACCTTGTCTAGGACAGGCCACCACAACACAATGCCATATAACAGAATCGGTCGAATTACCGCTGTGTGTAGCCATTGAATGATGCGAGGTGATAGACCCCATCTTCTACCCACAGCTTTTTTACAAGAGTATAGTGCTATAGTGCTGCTTTCCTAAATATGAGAGGAAAGAAACCACAGAACGAGAAAGGTTCAGTTCATAACTAAAGGGAATAAACGAATCTAATAATAAATGCTATTCAAGTAAAGGGTGCCAATAGTTGTAGTCGGTACGCTATATTTTTCAAAAAATTCATAATTTTTATTATATTTTTATAATATGTATTAATAAAACATTTGCATCTCATTCTATCGCAGTTAAGTTTTCTAAAGGTTTCACTTCTACCACGTGTGAACTACACACATAATTTTGTTTGCACTCTTGCTACTACACTTAAATGTAAATAAAAAAGATTTATGAGCACATGTCTAATAAATTCAAATCTGTGATAAAAATTTATCTACGCAATTGAGCTGCTTCTATAGTATACGCTTCGATATAAATAAAAGAAAAGTTCACATTTCAGAAGAAGTTGCACGTGCTAATGCGAATATCCAATTTTAGAACATTTGTACTGCATGTGTAGGAATAATTTATCTAAATATACGATTTATTCTTTTTGTTTTATTATTTTTAACTTGTCATGCTTCGCCCACGTGGATAAGCGCCCTGTGTATTTGCACATTTCGCACATATGGCTGCTCCAGCTCTGTTTACAAACAACAGGTTTGAGCAGATAATTAGCGAAATATTGCGTCAGAAATTGTAAATGATGAAAGGTTACAAAAGCTAAACTCAATGGGTGGGGAACAGAGTTATAGCTGCTTAAATATTTGAGGTAAAAAAAAGTACGAGTACAAGTAACAACGCTCCTATGTTATACTTTAGTACTTTACTACTGGTACTTGAAGATTTGAAGTATTGGTCCTTAAGTACCGAATCGATATTTTGGTATAATATTCATGACATAGCACTTGCTATATATGTATATAAATTGTTTTTTATTATTAACTTCAGTACTTAGGTGAAAAACTGACAGTTGAAAAATTTCACAAATTTTGAGTACCAGTATTTGTATTGATACTTGTTATTTTACAACTCTGGTTGAGAGACATATGTTATTAAATGTATGCTTATAGGATAGTTTAGAGATCATAAAATGCTAGATTTTAATAAATATTGATTTTTAATGAGAGCATACATACCAGAAAAATATTACTGACCCTTCCAAAATAACCACTTTTGTACTTATTTGACTGAATTCTTCTGATCGGCTTTTTAGTTTTAAAGACGAAGTCTACGTACATAGATTGGAATCCCATTCTGGAAAGAGTTGCTATGACTAGGCAACCCAATCACACTGTTTAATTTCATTTAAAACCATCTTATTCATAAAATCATAAGCCACTTGTCTATTAAATAAGAGACCTTAAGGGAAAGAACTCTGAGAGGTTCTTCTCCGTGCCATTCCTTTCTTTTTTTCATCTTCAAGAGGGAAGTAATTATTTTAATCTCACATAAATACGATAGCCAGAAGAGCTTAACATGTTGAAGCTTTTGGAAATAGGTGAATATGCCATTTTCCATTAGAGCAAGGATTGCCTTCTTGCAGTCAAATGGTGCTGCAAGCTGCAAGCTGTAATCCACTTCTAATGTGTCGATTATCGAGAATGTTGCGAACTGAGAGAGGTCATAAAACCAAAATTCAATCAAATTACATATAAGTAGTAAAGTATATAGTAAAGAGTATGGGAGTATTCCTCTCTACATAATATTTTGTTGTCAACTCAGTTTCCTATCTGTATTAAACCATTATGGAAAATTATAATAATAATAGAATTTAGCTACTACATCTATTAGCCTACTTAGCAATTTAGCTTGAAGTGGCTCAGTATTTAGATAGCTAGCAACAAAATTGCACAAAGTATGGAACACTCCTTGAAGTGTATCTCCTAGACTTCGAATCACTAAGTTCTGTTTACCAACAGCTTTTGAACAGTACTCCAATGAAACTACCCAACGATGCGATTTTTCGTGTTAAAAGAAAAATATAACAAGGAATTTACGCAGCGTCGTCTAAATATGACTATAAAAAAAGTCAGTATAGCTTTTTTTCTATTTTGAATTTTGATCTAAGATTTTAAATACATATTTTTGGCAAATCTGTAAAACTTTTTGGAAAAAAAAATTTTAACTCACTAATAGTACATTAAAGCTATTCTTTCATCTATATTAAGGACACTTTTCTATTTAACTTTAAAGGAAGTTATTTTTTTTTTATTTTATTTTCATATAATTTCATATTTTTGGGTACTCATTTCTAGTGTAATTTTGTCTACGCTTTCAAAAGACGAAACGACATAGATCATAAATCTTTACACTTAAATTAATATTGCAAACATTTTCAATCTCTACACAAGATTTTAATGACTCAAACTAATCGAATCTCTCAATAAGCTTTCCTACCGTGTAATTGTAGCATGCGCGCCGTAGTCATCGTCTCTGGGTTACTTGTGTAACTCTAAACTTTAAGGCACTTCAACCTCAGTTCACCGCATTTCTTCACATTACACCACAATAGCGTAGACAAATGCAGCCCAGAAGCATCATCATCATTGATGGCACACAACAACAACCACTGCTGGGAAACTTATTAAATTGCCTATAGCAAAAACCAGAGCAGCCTGGATGGTTGCTTCTGTCGGCCCTGTGGTACTCGTGGGGGAAGTGCTATTAATTTCCGTTTTAAATTTCCTTTGCGGACAGGGAACACAAACCGAACAAAAAAAAAAAAAATAAGAAAAAAGGAGCCAACGCTTTGAGTGCATACAGTTAAATGTGAATCGAAGCAATCGGAATCGGAAACCAACAAATGCGGTACGGTGGGTGGAGGCAGTAGAAGTACGTGTAGTACCGCAGAGGTTTTAGCACAAATAAAATGCATTCATGACCAAAAGGAGACCATTTCAATGTAAATGGTATTTATTTATTTTTATTTGAAAAAAAATATACGCTAAGAAGGAAAAAGTGTTATATGCGTATCCTTGTGTTTTAGATCTTTGTAACGGTTTAAGTATTATAGAAAAATGTATACGAGCATATTTAGTGCTGTAAGTAGGTTTCAAAAGCTCCTTACGAAAACATACAATTGTTTGCTCATATGCATGAGTATGTGTTAAAATCCAAATGCAACAAGTTACAGCAAATATCGTGCAGGAAATCCTTGACGAGGTCCTTACTCTCTCACACCACTGCGAGCACTATGTGCTGTTTTAGTGCACACAATTTCATAACGTAAGACCATTTGGCAAAACACCCATAGCGCAAAGTAACAATATGGATTTGTAGAAAACAACAATGCACCAGACAGTCAGACAGATGAAGAGACGGACAGACAGACAGACAGCGAACTCCATAAAAATGGGGCAATCTTCTATAGTCGACGTTATCCTTATGTGACTTGTTGCTGTTGTTGTAGCAGCTGTTGCCACAATGGTTTTTTTTTTGTTTTTCCTTTTATATTTTAGCACTTTCTCAACACCCTTTAGCTTCCTTTTGTATTGGTACACCTTGCATATCCTTTCCTTTGCTGTATTCGTTGTGTTATTGTCACAAAAGCATTTCAAAGTTCCGCATTAAAAGCGACGGCAGGCATCGTAATCGGAGCAACAAGTAACATATGTTTACTTCCTTTTTGCCACGCGACGACAACGACGTTGTTAAGTCGAGCGCCTTGCTGAACGTTCGTTGCTAGCAATATCATCATCATCATCTTCTTCTTCTTCATCGTTGTCATCTTTATCTTCATCTTCATTTTATTTGACTTCTGAGCATCCTGTGTAGTAGCATTTTCTTCAGTCTCATAGTCCTTGATTTCATGCAATGCGTCTGTGTTATTCTATCTTACTTTTGAAACGATGCGCGCTCTCTCGCTCTATTATGCCTTTGTAGAAATTAGATTTTTTTATATTTGATTGCAATGGAGCTGCACTTAGAGAAAGTGTTATGCATAACAAAAGATTTCAGTTGAAAGGTTGAGGAAGCCTTAAAAGTCTTTACATTTTTGAAAAGTTTGCTTGAGCATATGTTACGTAACGCAACCGGAGGGAGAGATTTCCATGAATTTGTGATGAAATGTCAGCATGACCCTGAAGATATTACTTATATACATAAATGAAAAAACATGGCAAATTATACTAAGTTAGAAACAGTCTAACTCTTTTTCCCAATTCACTCAGCTATGCAACCTCTAACATAGCGCCATTTTATTAAATTGTTTGCTTAATTTTTACAAAGTTTTATCCAAAGTCTCACTTTATAGACCTATTTATGATTTGGAACTGATGATAGGTGTGAGTGCACTCCTCAAGAGAAAGTGAAAAAGTAATGAGAGTAAACTAAAGAAAGTTCTTTGTTCCTAAGAATATGAAACACATAGTGACATTTGCCAACATTATATATCGTTGAAAATAAGTTATTTTATTCTCTTTAACTCGTTCAAGTTGGCTGCGATAGCTGAGCTATGATAGTCCGCGTTACAGCTCAAAAAACAAAGTGTCGCCAAATCAAAATGAAGCAACGCACATTATAAAATTTCAATTTAAATCACGCCTAAATGGCACACTTCAAATACCATCAAAAGTCAAAGCATTCGTGATCGCCTTCTACGATAGCAAAGGTTTGGTGTATCACGAGTTTCTTACAAGTGCCTAAACAGTAACAACAGTACTCCACTCTGAAGTCTTACGGAGTATAATTGCAAGAATTTGACATATGCGGCCAGATTATAAGGATTCGGAATTTCTTCTCACAATGACATTTTTATACGCCAATTTCTATCATGCCGTTGTAAAATATTGAATTGTATGGGTCTTATGAGGAAAGTCTGGGTGGAGATTGTCACACTGTGTATATTGAGAAAATCATTGTTCTGCGCTGGCCAAATAAAAATCAACACTTAGGAGTTATATTAAGAACAAGAAATCAGGCAAACATAGTATATAATAAATGTAGTCATCATTTAAGGAAAATTTTGTTGAGACTCATACCTTTGGGGGGTATGACACTCCCCAGGAAAGAACTTGACTTGCTCAATGTTAGTAAAAATTGCTTCCGTATTGTGGCAGTTATGATATTATAAGACTTGGTACAATAACACCTAAGTACACAAGTTCTGTTTGAACGAAAAGTGTGCAAGTTCAAAGAAGCAAGCGTAACACCTTCCATAGACGAAAAACTTCTAACAGAGCTATAGTATGTAGTTAGCATTATTTTTTTTCATCTTAAGTGACAGCAAAAGTCATAAATCACATTTTAAACAAAAAGAAAAGCCTGTTAATAAAGACTGGAAATAAATTTTTCATGGCAATATAATGGAACTTGACACAAAGAATTTGTGAAGTGGCATCTGCATTTTTAACAATTTTTAAAGTATTTAATTTTAAATATATAAATTTTTTGTTGCACTTTTGCGTTATTTAACGAAATAGCTGTGTATACTAAACAACGTAACATTTGAAGTAAGTATGACAGAAATAGGTTTCGAGGTAGTGTAAACATAGTGAAGCAAAAAAAGTCAAGAAATCGTGATAAATAATATGTGAATATTTAGCCTAAAGCCATAACCAAAATAGACATGACGAGATTATAGCAACTGAACGAACGTATGCACTCGTTATGTCTGTTTTGACACTTAAGCCTAAACCAAAATAGACGAGACGAGACATAACGAGTAAGTTCGAGTGCATGTAAACCAATGTTGATAGCCAAAATGAACATACGTAATTGATCGAAAGTGAAAGAAACATTTTGACGAGACGTAATAGTTCCGTAAGAACCGAACTTCAAAACGTTCAACAGCTTTTTCGCTTCGTTGGCTAGCGTAACATTTTGTTTTAAATGTCAAAACAGACGAATCGAATGCAAACGTTCGTTCAATTGCTACCGTCTCGTCACGTCTATTTTGGTTAAGGCTTTAACCTAAAATAATAATTTAGCCAACAAACCGATGCAGCTGACGAGTAGTGACGGTTTGAAGTTTGGTACTTACGGAACAGTACGTCTCGTCAAAATGTTTCGTTCACTTCCGATCAGTTAAGTTATCAACATTTGTTTACATACTTGAATGAAGATACTTGAATTAACTCGTTACTTTTCGTCAAGTCTATTTTGGTTTAAGCTTAAGGCTAATTGTAGCGCCATTGCCAGAATTTGACAAGTGAGGTTCAGATTTTTTTAGCTCACTATGTGGTACACATGAATGAGATAAATGCCGTCCGAAGAAAGTCATAGCTTGTTATCGTCATGAAAAAGGCCCACACTCTTAAGCATTTAAGTCCTTCAGTCGCGAACCTTTTACTTTCCTTTTGACTTAACAGACGCTTAAAAAATTTTCTGATTTTTCATTATTTAAAAATTTCAATAATTTTTTCTTGTTACCATTTACGAACTACGTAATTGCACAGCAGATATAACATGATTTTTGGAGATGAGCGAAGGGCAAATGAATCGATTATATAAAAAAATTCGATATAATAATAATTTAAGTTATTATATCATTCGCTAATGAAGTAACTATTCCTATGCATCCCCACGACTTTGTCACTGACTAATTAGTATGTGTAGTACATAAATATATTTTTTATTCCCAATCTTATCTACATCTGCTTTACGATTTTTTTTATTCGATTTAATGATCGTGACTTATGCATTCGACACGTGGGAATGGCAAAAGGGCTTTATTACGTATATCCAGTGGGAAGAAACTGAATTTTAATTTATAGTTGAGGTGACAATACAGAAAAAGCTAACTTCATATAGAGCCCACTAGGCATTTTTGCATTTATTAGGCTCTTCAAGAGTTCTATATAACCATTCTTTAAGAGCAGAACTCTTGGAAATATTCGCTAAAGAGGTTTTAAAACACAGAATAAATGCTACTTAAGACCAAAAGGGCACCTTCTATGGGGACCTTCAAGAGGTTTATGTAAGAGTTAGCTATGACGTTTTCAAAACCTATTCAAGAGTTTAATGAATTAATACACCTAGAGGTCTATAAATATTTTGTGCTCTTGGAAATATTTATACACAATTTTTTTTCGAACGGAATTTTAATTAGGTTTATTTTATTTTGACGAAGTTTTAATAAAGATTTTGTTTTTGGTATACATACTTTTTGCAGTATTACAAAGTTAAATAGATAAAAAGAGAATAGCAAATGGAATTATAAAATGGCAATATGAAAATGATGCAACGAATAATTATGATTTTCGGCACAATTATTGACCAAAATTTACGTGCGAGCAAAGATTTATCGTGAAGTTTGGGGTTTTGCTTCGAAAAACTTAGCGCGCTTCTGAAATATTACATATTAGAAAAATAAAATATTTGGGCTAAAATTAATTTTTAGGTTTTTCTTTAATATTTATGTCTCAAAATACGTTTAAGTGATTTTTTAGGTAAAAGCAAATCGAAATAAAATGATTTACTGCACAAAAAATCATTATTTAGGCAAAAAAAAAAGAAACGCATTTATTTTTTTGTTGTTGTTGCTATTTCGTCGGCATGTATATTAAAAAAGATGGCCGACGACGCCAAGTTTTTAAAATTCCTCGATAAGTGGCATATAAAACTTAAGGATTATCTCTAAAGCTTCATAAGAGGTACTTTAAACTTAAGGATTATATTAAGGGCTTAATAAAACTTGACAGTTTTAATTTGCTAAAATTGTTTATTTAAAATAATTTTGTGTCCATTGTTAGGGTTACCATATGAACAAGTGGCAAATTAAGAAAGAGATGTTTTATGAGCTATTTTCTTTATAGAAATACGAATTATAACCCAAATTCGAATAAACATATTTTGGGCCATCTTGCGTTTATTTTTGTTTTCTCAATTTAGTTTTGGTAATTTGTGCCTCATATTTTTTTATTGTCCAATGCCAAGATCTGGATAATTAAAGAGGGCGAGAAACGAGTTTTGCTTAATATCTCGGAAAGAAAGCTGCAACAGAAAAATATATTATGTATTTATTGTAAGTTTTAATCAAAGTTGGGTCACTTGTCACATGGAGATTTTTCGAGCATGAAACCGATGTGTTTTGATCTGCTCCTCTACAACAGTGGCCTCAATATATTTTTCTGTTTGTGGCTTACTTTCCGAATTCTTGAGTAAAACTTGTTTCTCGGCGTCTTTAATTGATCAGATCTTGCCATTGGACAACCAGTGTACGGGTAGGCGGCCATTTTTATGATGTACTAGCATTGTTGAATGAAATAATATTTAACTTTGCGAAAATGTGAAAACGGAGTAAACAAGTCAAAAAAACGGTACTACTTTTGGAGACTTGAATCAAGAATTTATCAAATTCCAAAACTTTAATTTTTAAGAAAATGTTTAAGTTATAAGCTATTTACTATTTTTATAAGAGTACTGGTCATTTAAATTTTTTTATTGAATTGCGGACGTTTGGTAACCCTACTTTTCGATAAAAAGTTTTATGGAGCTCTTGTGAAGAGTTCTATAAATAAATGAAACCAAATAAAGTTTTATAAAGCTCTTGCGAAGAGTTCGCGTAAGAGTTGAAGCTTATATTGGCACTTATATAGAACTTAAAAACTCAGAAATTGAAGAGCTCAATAAAATGTATGGCTCTTAAAGTAAAAAATAAATTTTATTTATTAAAAAGCTTTCATCAAACATTTTTTAAAGATCTTGATAAATATTAAAATGTTTGAATACAAAAATATTTATAAGCGTTTTATGAAGATCTTCCGAATCCTTCTTAAGACCTTATAAATACCTTAGCTCTACTTAAAAAAGAAACTTTTACAGACGTTTTAAGAACCTCTCACAAGACGTTGTTAAAACTTTGATAAATACTTTTAAAATTCTGAGTATTTTTTGTATTTGTAAACATCTTAATTGGGAGTTTTGAAATGCTTTATAAATAATTTTGATCGCAAGATTTAATTTTATTTTTTTAAGAGGCGAATAAATACTCTGGTATAAGTTAAGAGCCCTATAAATGTTTATTAAATGCTTTCGAAAATTCACAAGAGCTGTGGATTATTTTAATGCCCAGTGGGAGGCTATTCGCCAAACTTAATATTTTCGGAAATAGTAAATTTCTTAGAGAGAAACATTATATTATAAAGAAATAGCCATTTGCAATAATTGATACTTACATAAAATTGCGAAATAATTGAAAACTTCTCAGCCGATTTCAGTAATCTTGAAACCTATTAGAGATAAAGAAAATTTTATTACAAAAAAATTTTGGTTTAAGTAATTTTGCATAATTTTTTACTTTTTTTTCTTTCCCCGATAAAGATCAACCATTTTTAACGTTTCGATAATATTGCACCCAGATTAAAGTCCTAATTTATTACTGATATCGACGGTTTTCCCGAATAATTAACCAAGAAAATTATCGTACTAAAAATCGTTTATATGTATGTACTTGTATATAGTAGAATTTGCCGTTTTCAAAATCGTTTGGGAGGCACTTTCTAACCCATTTAGGAGGATGTGTTTTCCTAATTGGTTTTGAAGCCGCTATGTTAAAATAAATTTAAAAGCTTAACAAATGCTTGCAATCACTTGCATATATGTACATATACCAATGTTTTTTATAATTACCATATTGAATAACAATACACAAATATTTAAAGGGGTAGATTACTGCTATCTAATCTCATTAACAAAAAAAAATAATAAAAATTATAACTTCGCGTAGGTGTGAGAAAGCTTTAAATTTAGTTATAATCATAATTTTTTACACATAAAGCAAGGGTATCTCCCAGATAGTAATAAGAAAGGCGGAATTGCAACTTTATTTTTAGCCATAAAAACATGTATGATTAAACTAAGGGGCCGTTCATAAATTACGTAAGACGTTTAGGGGGGGGGGGGGGGGGTCGGCGGATTCTTACTACATCTTACGAGAGGGGGGGGAGGGGTGAATGATCATCTTACGTAAGATTTAAAATGCGTATTCATACATTAAAGTTGTATTAACGCATCGTCATTTGTGGCAGTAATGAAATATATTTGAATTTTCGACAGTCACGAAAGATTCAGATATATCGATTACAATCGATTTAAGTAATCGACTCTAACTTCTCTTCTGTTTATGTAATGAAATATATGTATGTTGTTTACACGCAGGGTCGACTTGTAACACCGTCTCACAAGTTTGCTATTATTCAGGCATTTACACGCAGATACGTCGACTTTGAAATTTTGTTGATGTTGTCCCGGTTCTTTACCACCCCCTTGCATTTGTCCTCTTCCACAAGAAGATTCGCTTTCGATTCCTTCTTCAACAGGAGACCAAAACAGCAATCAGTTTTGTCCTCTATTTCTTCGCTTAGCGTTAAATTACGATTGGTCAAAAGTACATCCACAGTTCAAAATCATGCCTTACGATTTTTTTTTGTCCTTCCCTTGCAAACGTCTTAGCTGATCGAGTTTGTAATATTTGTGACCAGTACTTTGCCTCGAAAAAGGCTACTGTAATGCACAAAAAACTACATGGAAAAGACTGTAGTCGCACTCACATGATTCAACCAGTTTCAATTTTGAAACGTGGACAGGGGAAAAGCCTTTGCATTTTAAAACAATCGGAGATTTGTCAAGTTGCAGAGTGGCATGACGACGAGGATATTGATGTTACAGGGTTTGAATGTGAATCAGAAAATTCAACAGACGAATCGGGTGTGCCAATTGTAGGTTCACTATCAGACTGGTTGAAAAGCGCATGAACTAACGATGACTTACTTTTTTTATTCATATTGAAAAACAAATGTGTAGTTTGCAATTTCGTAATATTTATTTAATATGTAACACAGGTACTTATATTAAAATTAAATATAGTAATATAGTACATCACATGAAAAATACATTTTTTGACTAGTTTCACCTTAATTATGAATCTTACGTAAGATTTCGGAAGGGGGGGAGGGGGGGGTAGTGAGAATCTTACTAAATCTTACTCGGGGGAGGGGGGGGGGTCAAAAAGTCATGAAATTGTCTTACGTAATTTATGAACGGCCCCTAAGACAAAATTGCGAATTGGTCGAAATGTCGAAACTAGCGGAAACAGCGAAAAATTATTGAATCCTATGAACATTTTTGAAAAACATCAAATTATATCAAAGGCGACAAAATATGTTCAGTTGAATAAAAAATTTTATCTCCTTTTAATACTTTTCACATATAAGTTAGCTTAAAATTATGGAATAAAAGCGAGAATACAATGGAACTAGAACGTTATTGAAAAAGTCGAGAGTACCGTCTAGTTAGAACCAAATATCGAAAATGTAGGTTTAGTTCCAGAAATTCTCAAAAAGTATCGTAAACATTGAAAAAGTCAGGAGATATCAAGATGAATTGAGTGGTTTCAAATAATATCGAAAAAGTCATAGAGTGTCAAATAAGTAGCTTGAAAAACATTGAAATGGCAACAATCGTACGAAATTTCATTAAAATTTAGTAGTTAATTCCGGATATATGTATGTATGTACGTACTAGCAAAAAAATAATTTCTACTTTCAATGGCACCCATGCTAAAGATTTTGAAGTTTTCGTAGGTATTAATTTGTGAAAATCAGCTCAGAATGTTGGAGGCGTTGCCTTAGTAACAAGTTATAAGTTACTGTAAGTAATAGTGTGGCCGAAGACCGAAATTTATCGATTTCACGGCGCGCATTTCAGTTTTTCTTGTGGCACTTATTGGCGTATTTTGTATTCTTCTTGTTCTTTTTTCTCCTCACGGAGAATGCATGATTTGTGCCTTCAATTCTTTCCAATATTTTTCTGATTCAGGTATTTCCTGTTCTAGCAATTGTTTCCACGACGATTTAGGACAGCCACGTTTTCTACTACTACTCTGTGGATTCCAGTGCTTGCCGATAGAGATATGTAAGTGTATATTTAATCCATTTCCATTTTCGCCGGTTTATTTGAATGGAAATCGGATCTTGACGGTATAGGGTGAGCAATTCGATATTAGAGATAGTCATAGCGCAACAAACTTTTGGGATTCGGCGAAGACAGTTGTATTTTATATTAAGATCTCCACATTCCTTCACATAAACTTTAAACTCATGGTATACACTGAAAATACACCGATTGTTACAATTAACATTGAATAGTTACATTTCATAGCTTTTCGATGAAGTTAATTTATCACTCAGTGGATCAGTAACAGCACCATAAATTGCGTTTCGAATAGGTTTGGACAAAATATATCGATTATCGATATTTCCGATTTTTGTTTCGATAATTATCGGCGATATTTTTTATTTTGATATATCGAAATTCGATTTTATTTTTCGACTATCGAATTTCGATATTTTTGTTTAAGTGTAGCTCTGTATCCAATTGATTGCGTTGCATATATTGGATCTTCTTTTGTATTTGTGTATTGACGTTAGCTAATGCGTGTTTAAAACCTACTCGTGTGATTTCAGCCTAACAAGATAGATTTTTTTTGTTATACTCAAATAAATGCAATCGTGGTAAGAATAATTTTTTTTTTCAGCAAAAATATCGGTTTTCGATTATCGATATATATATCAGATATTTTTTTCTCGATATATTTCTATACTGTTTCGAAATATCGATCATTAATAATTTTTTTTATTTGCCCAACCCTAGCTTTGAAAACCCATAAGTTACCGCAGAGAAGTATATCCAAAAAGTAACTGCACGGTGCTCATCATGATTTGGCGGTATCATTTACCCATGTTTCTTCAACCGTTACCGTCAGTGGCTGCATGAAAACTCACTTTTTCTTACCAGCAAATAGAAATCTCGATCCTTACAATATGAGAATTCAAAAGACGGTGTCATTAGCTCTGCAACGTGATTGATTTTGGCTTTATTGTACGAAAAATTTTCAAAACATGGTGTTTCAAGATTGGGTGAGGTCAACTCCCCTCCATGATTGTGTGATTTGATGCCGTTAGAATTTTTGCCATTCTAGAGCCAGGTGAAAGATTTTTAACTCTGAACTAATTTTCAACCAATATTTATTACGCTATATGGCTGAGTTACAGTCCGAATTTTGTAGAAAAGTAATCAAGAATGACCTCAAAAAGAGGTCAGAGCACTGTAGTAGGTCTCGTTGCGGACATTTGAATGATATTGTATTTCATACGTAATGGTAAGCTTGAATCAATGTAATGAAATTAAGTAAAGTTTAAACAAATTCTAAGTTTAAAGTGCACAAATTGGATAACTCTGTGATAACAAGTGCCTGAGAAATTTATTAAAGGATTAAAGGAATTATGAGAGAGTTTTGCTTCTTTGGAACAAGTTGTGCTGTAAAGCACTTCACTCATGAAACATCACCTAAAATGTTGCGAATAGATTTGTGAATCATTTTCATTTCCTGAGCCTCTCTTCAAGTTAAAAAAAGATTATTCTCTCTGGATTTTCAATGTAAAAATTCCGGCGTGAGAGTTTTTATGTTGTGCATATGGCTAAGTTCTTGTAATCAACTCTATATATATATTTTTGCATATATTCATTTATGCATGTGTGACAATCTTACATAGGTACATAAAGGTAAACAATATGTTGGCATCTATCCACACCACACAACTATGTACTCCAAGGTATATAAAACAAAAGACTTTAAATTTGCAATTTTTCTCAATTAAATGATATCTGCGTGACCGTTCTACTTCGCTCTTCTTTCTTGCGCTCTATTTTCTGTTTTTTTTTTCTTAAGAGTGAGATTAACATTTAAATCGCCTAGACATCCAGGTCTTTCATAAAACTTCGAAAAATTTGAAATTGTAAAGTTTACTCACTGTTGTTGTTGTTGTTGGTTATAGCCACTTTGTGTTCAGTCAGCCTGTTGTTTTCCACTCAATGACTGAGAGCGGTGTCAAACAGCGACGTTGTAAAGCAACATGTCGCTAGTTGTTGCTGTTGCTGTTGTTTTTGTTGCCTGCTCTTGTTCTCATTTCGTTGCTGCTACTGCCCCCTTCATTGCTATCGGCTACATACGACGACGATATATCCTGTGGTGCCATTAATTGTTGCTTCTGTTCCAATTTTCTTTGCTTGCTATTCCTTTTAGTTTCTGTTTGTTTTTTCTTTATTTCCCTATTATTGTTGGTGTTGTTGTCGCTGCTGCTGCTGCTGTTGCTGTTTGTAGATGCATGGACAGACAGAGTCGCTTGTTGCTTTTTCTATAGTGCGCCGGCGCATCACATGCATTTGACTGTGTGTATGTATTGACCAATTTGTACATGTATTTGTTAAGGTTAGTGAAAATTATGTTCCACAGTTTTAAAAAAAAGGACTTATGCATAGAAATTTTAAGGTAAATCAAAACCCATATAGATAATTGACAGACCTATATAGATAATTGACAGATTGATAGGAACTAAAAATGCAATAACATTACATCTTTCAATAGAATTTCCATAAAAAAGGAAAAATGATTTAAACTGAATCACTAAGCGAAAAGCAGAACATATTAAAGTCAGATAGATGACTCACATACAAAAATTACTTGCCGTCTTGGAAGACAATCATTGTGAGCCCAAATTAAATCGCATGGCAGACAATGAACTCAGATCTGGATCCTTGTATCAGTCTGGAAGGATTTGTTGCAAAAAGCATAGGTAATATCCTTGCTAGGTGGAGCAAACTGGGCTGTATCACATACCCGAATTTCAGTTTAAATACACTCAGGTTTTCTTATTAAAACACATTTCAGCAAATAAAAATCTCACATTATTTATGACAAAGTATAATCACCCACTGACAAATTTTAGTACTTCAACACATTACCCGACCATATCACAATACCCAAAGTTACTCTACACTTGTCTTCCACTCACGCGAACGTTTCTTTGGTTAGGACTTTTTCTCCATTGACACTGGATCAAATAAATGACTAAGGCTTTCAGTTTTCAAAAGAAATTAAGATCATTTCTGCAGTATTGCTCATTGCTGTCTTGGAAAAATAAGCAAAAATAATATTTTAAGTACATTACTATTATAGTAATACTTTTGTCGTTGGAGCTTAAGGTTTCGATAAGTCAAAATTAAAACGATTGGTATGACAACATTTTTTCAGATTTCCATCAATATGGTAATGGTTTTATCCCCGAGACGATACAGTATGTAGACAGTTTCGTTTTTTGGTTTCATTGTTGGCTGCAGCTTACTATCTTCATATCATTAAGTTCCACACACTGTGGATGACAAAAACATTGAAATGGATTAACTTTACATTTGCAGTGACATTTGACATTTCTGCCCAACATTGGAGCAAGTTTCTTAATTTCATTTCGGTCATTATTATATATGTATTTACTCGGTGACTAAAATGGCGAGATTGTAGCCAACCATGTTAGAGCTGGTAGTTATAAAAGTTGACGTTGACACTAAGGTAGGTACTTTATTTTTGCCTATCTTAAAATCACAGCTATAGAAATGAGTTTGTTACTAAGCTGAATAGTCGAATTAGATTTGCTCAGATCTTAAAATCCGCCACAACATTAAAATCGTTGAAAGTCTTTGATCAATGATCCCATCAGATGTCTTTCAATGAGTTCCGGTAGATGTGTTGTTCTCGTTTTTGACAACGTAATCTTCATTGCGGGACTTAAAAGTTGACGAAAAGTGATGTTATTTAACTCGTCAGATTGTTGTAACAGATTTTTAGTGACAGCTATAGCAAATGTTGCTTTAAACATTTGAAAATCTCTGTAGGTTCGAGGTCAAATTTCTTGATTTATCTTAATAAGCTTGTTTCCTTCGCTTTCAGTTTTCCAGCTATGTGGTAAAAACTTTGTGTCTTTTTGTACGCGATTTTCTTCGAAATTCTCGAAATGAAACTTCTCATATAACCCTGTTCTCGTGAATAGGATTTTCTTATCATCCCATCTTCTGGCTCTATATGCTCCATGAACTGCTCTTGTCATGTTTTGTAAAACTCATCCACATGATTTCTGAGTTGATGCCTTAAACTGCAAGTATTCATCGGTATTGCACGGTATTTTGGTTATCTCCAGTATACAAAGTTTTAAACGTTTCATCTTCTTCCTTTTTTAGGAGCATGGCTAGACAAGTACCTTTCGTTGTTTAGCTTGTAATTCAAGTATGTACTAATATTTACATATGTTGTAAAAATACTATTGTGATGAAATCTTCCTTCTAACCGTATTGCGTTCTGCTTAATGTAACCAGCCGTTTCGAAAAAATGAGAATCATTCGAAAGTGAAGCTTCGTAGGCTTTGTCCTAATGATTGTCATGGCCTTATATACTTCCCCCCAATTATTTCTATAACGAAGTCCTTACAATCGCAAAGGAAGGTTAAGTTTATTATCAGTTATTTTTATCGCTTATCGTCGCATCGCAACCAAAATTGTGGAACTTGTCTATTGTTGTATGGCTGCTGCTGTTGCTTCATAGAAATTATTGTAGTGAAGAAAGAGAATGTTGGCGGCGGCAACGACGACGACAGCGACGGCGACGACGTTAACAGCGCTGACTCAAAGCAGCTAAGCTGCGGCAGACGCAGCAGCAACAGGAGCAAAGGTATGTGAATGTGTAAGGGTGCATGTACAGTTTGTGGGAGCTGTACACGTATGTGTGTGTGTGTGTGTTGACAAGGTTTCCCAAGGGAAACTATAATATTTGTGTATTTCACTTTACTTTGTGTGCGAGGCGACAGACTGCGGGGAGCAACACAAAGTAAAGCAACGGGAAAAAACTGAAAAAAATAAAAATTAAAATAAAAAAAAGTCAAATAAAAGCGTAACGTCGCGACGTGTTGCTGAGCATCGTCGCTACATACCGCACCCTAGTTACCAACGTTACGATAATCGTAGCTGCGTTGCGTTGGCGGCAGCAACAGTGCGGCGCAACGACGTTGACGAAAACGACAACGACAACGTTGGCAGTTGATCCGCAAGGAACTCTGTTGACTCGCGTGGCGCTTTCTCCATCCAATTATCAACATTTTCAATGGTTTTTGGCTTTTTTAGTTCCAACAGTTTCAGATTTTCAGTGCCGCCTGTTGCAAGTCCTCTTCGTAGTCGTCGCCAGCAATACGACTTCACACGAATGCCAGTCGTCGTCGTCGTCGTATGCGTTGTCGTTATCGTTATCGTCGTTTTACGACGTTGCTAGCTGGCCGACAGTTGATTGTTGGCGTCAGCGACCTCGAGACATCGAGCTTGATAAATTATAAAACTCATCGACAGTACAAAGACAACGTTCAACGTGAGGGCATGCGGCCCTCGGCAAAACGGAGAGGATCAAAATAATGGAGTTTTAAAAAAAATAGAAATTCTAATTGGGTTGTTCTTAAGATAAAATAAAAAAAAAAGGATTCTGTGTCATGAAAAAACAAAATTTTAATATTATTAAACAATAAAAAAACGCGGTGAACAAAAATATACAAGCGTTTAAGTGTCCCAATTGCAGCACCAAAGTGTAGCATACTTTTTTGGGCGGTGCTTCGAACATATGTACGCTGGAAATTGCTAACATATGGCAGCTGAAAAAATGGCTAACCAAACTGGGTAAGTGCTGCCAAATTTAATTAATGTTACAACCTAACATATGGCAAATAGCAAAATTTAATTTCGCGCACATAACTCAAAAACTACGCGTGTAATAAGAAGAAGTTGGCAATAAAAAGGAAAAAGATAAATGAAAAAGATTTAATAAAGAGACGCACAGCAAAAGTTAATGTAAATAACGACGCAGACAAAAGCACAGACACACTTACACTCGCTACATGCATACTCATACACATGGACATCGGCATATTGCTGCCTCGGTGTGTTGGTGAAAATGTGTCTATGTGCTTTCCTGTGTGTCACAATACCTACTCGTGTCGTACTTGCATAACAAAGCGAGTGGAAGTTCAATTTTTCAGTTGTGTGTAGGTACAACAATATGTTGCAGGAAACTTTTTATTTTCGGTTCCTCTTTTTTTTTATGTTGGTCATGGTTTTATGTGCAATTGTTAAAAGCAATACGACAACAACAACAACAACAGCAACAATCTAGGCATTTCGAAAGAATCAGAAAAAAGTAGATAAAAATTAAAAGGTTGCTAGATAGTCTGCAGCCGGGAAATGGGCCAAAGGCAAAGGATATTGCAATAAATTTAACACTTCCCACGAAGGTTGCTTATATTTTCTCTGCATATCCAAGGATTTGCATATTTTCTGAGTCAGATTCACAGTAGGGTCAAATTCACAGCCTGAGAGTCTTTAGCATTGAAAAATTTTCATTAAGTGCGAATTTCCATATGGCACAAAAGTTTAATATTTGCAACACTCTTATCTCTGTTCAACCCTATTTTTTTTATGTGCCCCAGAATATTAAACTTATTTTACAATACGTCCCCAGTAGGCAAGGACAGGAACAAGCGGTACGTGTAGAAGGCCTTCCTATCGCAGAAACAGACCTCAATCCCAACTCCTTTCAAACGTACTTTCTTTTTTATGTGAAATGATCCACTAAATCAAGTCTTCCGACCAACTGTCATTAGAGGGCTCACTCACGGAGGTACATGGAAAAGTGCCAATCAACTTAGGTTAGGTTAGGTTATTTCCGGGAGATGACGTATCATCATAACTTAGGCCACGAATAGGCCCATTGTATACCCGATATAAATATAGTCATTCAACCTAATTGAACCATTTCGATATTTTTATAAATTTCAATATGGATTTGAGATATTTTGATGCTAGTTCATCTAAAGAGTCGAATGAGTAACTGCCAAAAACCTTAAAGCGTCGTTGCGCTAGCGAAGGACATTCACAGAGAAAATGAAAAATAGTCTCCTCAACATCAGGATCTTTACAGCCCCTGCAAAGATCTCCGAAGTTCGGCAGACCGAGCTTGGCGGAGTGCTTGCCAATAAAATAGTGTCCAGTTAAGTAAGGACCCTCAGATGAGCCCTGTTTAGTGAAATTGCAATGTACGTTCGTTTAGCATCATAAAATGGCTAAATTGATCTTGGTGTCATACAAGTCGATAATTGAGACCATCTAGAATTAGCTTCGCGAAGACACTGCAGATTTATGTTAATTTTAACTGTATTTATTGGCCGTTTTATAGAAACGTCAACAGTTCTACCGATCATATTTGAGCCTTCCCTTGCCAGTTTGTCAGCATTTTCATTGCCGACAAAATTACTGTGACCTGGAACCCAACACAGAACGACGTCCCAGCGATTGCTTAAGTCGCGAAGAGCTGTTTTACATTTCAAAACTAATTTAGATTTAATTAAGTTTGAGTTGACAGCTTTAATTGCCAATCAACTTAAAAAAACAAAAATCTTATCAGGTCATGTGACTCTGAATTAATTGGATTTTTATCTTCGTCATCAATTGTATTGATATTTTTAATGTTTTTTTTTCTGTGATTTTTCTTGATTTATAATTTGACAACGTGTACGCAAAACTCTGCCTACCTACTTTACATAACATGAAACAGAGACCAGCTTGGCAACATGCACACCGTTCTTTACTTTTAACCATTTATCTACTTTTGATGTCGTATATGCAACATACAATGTATATGACGAAAAAGTAATGTTGAATCATAAAACATTGCAATGTATGAAATAAAAATTCATAAAAAGCTTTCATAAAAATTAAGTCCTATTTCCTTGCCTTCTAATGTCAGGCTTGAGAGCACGTCTGCTATGGGAAGGCATGATTATATTGCTATTTGCATGATAATCTAGTTTTGAGAGAGATGCATACAAATGCAGCAATGAAGCCATTCTCCGAGGCAAGCCTTGCAACATTGCCTGCTAGGTTATTACTACTTATGACTCAAAATCCCACACCTAATCATTTAAAACGAATGATACAGCTAGCAGTATTATCTGTTTCATTATATTACAATCAGGACTGCTATGATTCCGTTTCGAATTTGCTTCGGGAGTGGAATTGAATTTCGAAATTTTATTCGGCAATATGCTAAATAAGGAAATCTACTAAGCTATAACTGCTCAAGTTCGAAGTCGAAAAAAAAAATTAAAGCAAATTTTGATCATAAGATTTAGGTAGAAAAGCTATTGACATTCAACTTCAGATTTCTATTTTCCTTCGGAACTAAATCAGTATCAGAACGGACCTGAATATATAGTGCATTCGTTCTAAGTAAGTACGTTCTGAACGGCTATCACTTTTTATTTAGGAGTGAAAGTACGAAAATTACCTAACCCAAGTTTGTTTTACAATACATTATTGACGATCAACCGATTAAAAAATATCGTTAAGACTAACTATACATAAAATTTACTCGTCTAACTTCAAACTTGCATTACTAAGTACTACGCTTTTACTCGGTTTCACCAGTAGATAGGCAGAACTTAAGACAAACGATTTAGGAAAGCACTTGATGACATCGTATTCGGTACTTTTTGAAAATGATCGTTTCTTGATGGTGTCCTTTTATCCAGGGCTGGGTTAACCTTACAGGCAGAGTAGGCACGTGCCTAGGGCGGCAAATACTGGCGGAAACTTTGAAAAAATTTTTGAATTTTATTGATTGAAAAAATTTTGCAATATACTTTTCATTTTGCTAGGTGTTTTTCGTTCAGCAACGAGGACCTTTTTTTATTTTTTGTTGCTCATCAAAATGAAAAAAATTCGAAATTCAATTTCGAAAAAAAATGTTTGCAACTGCCTAGGGGCAGCACATTTCTTAATCCGGCCCTGCTTTTACCTTTCCTCCCTAATAGGAGGCATAGAAAAAAAATCTTAATAGGATGACACTACTATTTCACATTGAAAATTAAGGTCAAAGTCAGGTCACTTCTTTTTTTTTTTTGTTTTTATTTCGTAAATTATTATTTTTTTTAATTTTCAATTTTTTAATAATATCAGGAGACACCTCGAAAATAATTTTTTTAAATAGTCCCGGAGAAAAGCTTTGTCAAAGTGAAAGACTCAGTGATTCCGCATTTCACATGTCGTTTCACTTATATTTCAATAACCCTCTTATTTGTACGACTTTGAAAGAAATATATCATAAGAAGTTCATAGCCATTTTTCTGCATTAACTTGGGTACAAGAATCTGTTTAAAAACTTTTTTTACTTAAAAATAGTCAAGAGCTTTAAGCAAACGTGTCGCAACATTTTTTCAAATATTTAAAAAAACAAAAAAACTTGTTTCGAGGTTAAGGTCACACTTCAGTTGAGTATGTTGTCTCTTATCAGTGGCGTAGCGTGAAAATTTGCCACCCCTGCCTCGGAAAAAACGCAAATTCCTTTCACCGGAAATAAAAATTATTCCACTTCAAAATGGATTCAAAGCCTCTGCTTTTGTAAATTTTCAACAGAATACAATTAAAGTTATTAAAAAAGCGGTCCATCCTCAAATTGAATAATACATATTTGAAAATTATCGATCAAAAACCAATTTTAGTTTAATATTACGAGAACTTTTTTGTCGTCCACCAAGCCCGTGGCGATCTCCCCTCTAGCTAATTTTTCTGTATGTGAAATAAAGTCACTTTATAACCCAGCAGGCAAATGAGCAAGGCCTTACTCGGAGAAGGCCTGCTAGCACTGCTGCGATTATATAAGGACTTCTCAAAACTAGATTTTCATGCAAATAAAAATACAATCACAGAAGGCATAATATGCCTTGCCACAACAGACGTGCTATCAGGCCTGATATTAGAAGGCAAAGAAAAAGGACTCCATTTACTTTAGCGCTTTTCTGTTTCTTTTTTATTTCATGTATTGCAATGTTTTATGATTCGGCATAACTTTTTTGTCATATGCATTGTACATATACGACATGAAAAGTATACATATGGTTAGAAATTAAGAGAGGTGTGCGGGCTAGTCTTCTGTTGTTTCATGTTATGTTAAGGAGGTAGAGTTTTGAGTATTCTTTGTCAAATTGTAAAGTCATTAAAAAATATCAACGCAAGTGAGATAGCGCGAATAAAAATAATTAATTAAAAACAATTAATATTTAGAGTTTTTTAATTTATTTAAATTAAATTTTTGTCAAGTACTTCTGAGAGTCTGAGAGTCCTACGGTAAGCGGTCTTAGAAAGCCTGATTGGGAAGGCCTGTTTTCTGCGGCCATTTCATATAAAAAAGAAAGTACGTTTGAAAGGAGGGTGGAAGGTCTTATACTTACCAAGGAAGGCCTTCTAGAAGCACTGCTAGCTCCTGACCTTGCCTACTGGGAAAGTATTTTAAAGGATATTAAGATGTTTGCACAACTAGAGCCCACAATATCTCTTATAAACATACATTTGAAATTTTAATACCTTTATACTTTGTAAGAGGGCCAGATTGAGCTGCTTGTCTTACAGGTTTTAAAAACGTCTAGTGCTTACCGGATTCAAAAAAAAAAACGTACTAAGAAATTATCTTTTTAACTAAGCCAAAAAGAGTGTGAATACGCTGCGGGTGGATTCATCAAGAGAGGAATCACGCATTGCTATTTATCAGCATTCATCAAGCTCAATGTTCTTGTGGTTTGGAATCCATATGAGAGCCTGCCTAGTTCTTTCATGAAATGATATATCGATTTTAAATGTACCGAGCTTAACGCTTTGATAGTGGCTTGACTATCGGAGAAAAATTTAATCTTCTCTGAGTATACTACACACTGGGAAGGGCAAATGCTTCTGCTGGGAAAACGCCAGCTGAATCAGATAAAATTAGACAGATTGAGAGATTGCTGGGTCTTTTGAGTAGATTCCTGCTCCTACTTCACAGTCCATTTTAGAATCATTGGTGAATATAATGGTTTCGAAACTTAAGTTGATAGTGCCCTCTCCCACTGAACTCGCTCCGGAAACTTCACCTGAAAGTTTTTCTCAAAGCTAAGTGTAGGACAGATGAAGTCAATACACATCCCAGCAAATTTTTGAAATTTTATGAGTAAGTAGTTAAGAAAATCACTCTTTTTGGATTTGTGGATTCAGTGACACAAACATCCATTAAGTAAAACTCGTGAGCTTAAACGTAATTCAAAGTTATTTTTCAAAAGTTAAGTCTATAGTACTCAACTTTAGTGGTTCGAAAATTTTTATTTGTTTTCTGAACATTGTTTTCGCTGTTAATCATTTTTGCATTTTTGAAAATTAATTATTACAAAAAAAAACTTGTCCACTTAGGATAATTTTATTCATCTCATTCTAACGTACTTCCTGCAATAAAAACACCAGAACACTTAACTTCTGCGTTATAAAATGCTTTTTGGTTTGCTGAACAATTTTATAACCATAATTCATTGTTTATTTATAAGACAATTAACCACATGAACTATGACAAGGGCAATATTTCTTCGCCTCTTTTCGCACTCGCGAAAAATTCCCGAAGTTTAATGTCTGGCAAAGCTCTGAACTTTTGGCCATTAGACTAATTATTTAGTACTTGTGCTACGTTGATAATGAGTGACAAGTTCACCCGAAATGAATACGATTTTACAAAACTGTAAAAATACAATTAATTTGTTTTTATTTTATTTCCATACGACTTTTCGCAATGTATAGAGGCATACAATTTTCTTTTTAAATATAAAAGTTACCCAGACTACTAAAATAGTTTCAAATAACTGAAATATCAAACATGCAGTTTTCAATAAATTACTTGTTGTTAGTTATGTATAATTATTCGTTGATATCTTAGGGTAAAAAAATCAAAAAATAATAGCCGTGTTCTATTGGGTTTGGTTAAACCAAAATTTCATACAAATGCGTGAACCAGCTCAATTTTCAGTTCAATTGGTTGAACTTTTTTTGTCTTTGCTAAGGTTTGAAGCATCATAGACACAAACAAAACAAAATATATGACAACTGTGCTGGAATTTTGAAGAAGCGTTCTAAAGTAACGCGAGGCTGTGCATCCAGTCAGTGCTAGGCCGAAATATTAAAATAGAAACACATAATAAAAATAAAAACAGTGATGAAACAACAGAGAACGAAAAGAAATCTTTGGTATTAGCGTCTGCGACACTATAAAAAGAGTTTGAAATGATTTGACAGCAATAATTTGAAAACAAAAAAAAAAAATGTACTGATACATGAGGCCCCTTACCGCGCTAGGCCCCGTTCAACCACACGATCATAAAGCCGGCTCTGATTTTGAAATAGAATTTCTGTCAAACACTGTCATGCCAGCTGTTGGGCAAATGCAGAACTATAAAAGGTTAAACTTATGCGTTTTATTCACTTTTAGGTTTAACCAAAGCGAATAAAACGCGGCTAATGTAAAAGTTTGAACACATATCCGTAAATATGAAACAGATTTCATATTTAAAAATATGTCCCACGCATTGGCGTGCTATTCGAAATAAGTCGTTTTTTTGGTGTATACATATATAGTTTTTCTGAACTTTTTTTTTTATCAAAGCTTATTGTTTATACATATATGTATAAACAAACAATTTTTAATATATCTTACTATGCTAACAGGAATAATTTTGGCGATTTTTTATAATAAAATAATATTTTTGCCAAAAATTCCGTCTTTGAGAGGATACTGCCCCTGTAAGACTGATTATTTCAATAAAATCTCTTGATTTCTTAGTTAAAGAATTTTATTTTTAAAAAGTAGTACCAGATTTGTTTGGATTGGTTACCCTTGATTTGGTGACTTGAGATATGGGGTCAATATCGGTGCATTTGATTTTGAATTTAGAATATTATGTCCCAGCTGTACTTACTACGAACTCACAAGTTTACCGCTCACAAACACATACAGTTATGAAATTTAAACAAACATCAACATCCCAGTAGGAGAGTGAGAGTAGGCATGATAGCATCCACGGCTGCTGTAGGAAGGGATAATGAGACGCCTGCTGTTGGCACGCTTAGATCTAAAAGAAGGGCAAAGTTACTTCATTGTGGACAGGCAATTTTATGTAAAGAATGAAAAACATAGATTTGCAGGCAATATCTGCAGTAAAGATTACTTGAAGGTGTATCCAAAAAAAAAAAAAATTTTTTGGGATATGTTATCCCCATCGGGTCGGGGCTTAACGAAAAACCGTAAAGTTGACCAAAAAATTCAATATTTAGAAAAGTTGTGAGTCAATAAATAATTTAGAATTTTTCCTCTTCTTCTCTAAGTCACTTTCAGTATTATACATTTTTCTGCCTAATTCGGAAAAAATGTTCGCACGACTTTAATTTTCATCAAAAGAGAGCACAAAATGAAGTGGTAAAATTTATCGGTGTCATTAAACAAATAGATATAAATAGATAAAGAGCTATGAACTTTTGAAAAATTGTCGTACAACCTATGCTTTCAAAGAGCCTCTTTTGATCTGTTTAATCAGAGTAATCGATTATGTGGCCATATAGTTAATTAACCAAAAACTCAAATGATGATTAATTTTCAGCACGTTGTCCATATATTTTTTTTTTCAGCTAAAGACGTTGAACGATGATCAAAATAAGGTCAGTTTTAAACCATTTCTCGCTCTGTGCTTTTGACAAGCATTTTTAATGATTACTAACAAGAAAATTTGATAAAACCAAAAAGGTTTTAGGGAAAACCTTGATTCAATTTTTCCATCCCTGTTCAAAATCATAAAATACAATAGTGGTCAACTAATGAAACCAGCAGCTATTAACAAACTTCGGTGTTATAGAAAACAGCACTGCCAATAAAATTTAAAAAGTTTTTTAATGAACGGTATTTTTAAAAATCGAATATCCAGTAACTTATGTAGCTGATGGCTTAATTATCCCAATGTACACATAGCATGGTGATATTTTTTCGATTTTAATGTGTTCTTTTTCCAAATGTGATGTGACAATCATTTGTCACTGCTGATTTGTAAAAGTTTTGCATTAGCTGCTGCTGCCATAGGTTCCAATGTATCCAAATTTAATGTCGCATTTAATTTATCAACTGTTCAATGTTGGCTCTCATTTGAAAACGAAAAAAGCTACCTATCGCTATCACAACAGTTCGGGTTTTGTCAAATCCTTTTAATTCGATTTTGCAATCCATCAATGTATTTTGTGAGAAAAAAAAGTGAAAGAAAAAACGTTCAGTTGTTTGGTTCATTTCAAATATCACGTTAACTTTGGCACTGTTTTGCTAACATAATTGGTATTGATTCACGCAAGAGTATTGTATTAAAAAACTCCGTTGATTTGCTGCAAAGTTTCAAACTTTAAATATAACAATGGTAAGCAGTAGAATAATCAGGAAGGCCATTGTTTTAGGATTATTAAAGCATTATAATATCGTTTAGTGTTTAGTTTTATCATTTCAAAAACACATTTTCTCAAAATAATACTAGAATTTGTTCAATACGAAATGTTATTTTAATCATACCCAATTAACAAACTTCATTTATATCATTGATATAATTTTTTAACTTAAATTAAAGTAAAAAATCCATAAAGTATATGCCTAGTGTGCTGTATGGTATCATTGGCACGTATTTCTTTAAGGATGATGAAAGACCGAGCGTCATCAGTATTTCACCTTCAATTCAAGATTCCGAAACGATATGTGGTCTTAATGAGACGGTACCATCAGTCATACAACACCAGCAGTTTCGACTTTATTATGCAAAAAGCTCACAGGACATGATATTTTAACGTTAAATGGTGTCACTTTGCCTGCAAGATCTTGACACCGTATGAATTTTTCTTATAGAGCTAGGCAAAAGATCAATGCTCTTACTCTGGAGCAAAATTAAAATTAATTAAAAAAGATTTAGTCCTGCTGAAAGTATCGTAGCGGTCATTTGTTTTATGTTGTATTTTATGTACTATATTATCCGTATAATGAAATAAAAATTTAGCCAAATTCTGAAATTTAAGTGCGTTTTTTTTAGCGTAAGATAGATTGATGTTCTCTGTTATTATATTTTTTATCAAAATTTCAATACATACTTATAAAATTACTTTTTTAGTAATATATAATATTTAAAATTAAATGTAATGAAATAATCAACTTATGGATATATATATATGTATAGATATTTTTTTTTTAAACAAAGCCGAGCTCTCAGAAAAAACCATGAAGGTAAAGTCATAAGAAAATTTGCTCATCTGAAATTTATTATATTTTATTGGATTTCGTTTTAAAAATCTATTTACTCTCACGCTCACAAAATAGCTTCAATTTCATCACGCATTGCTCTCTCTCTAATGATTTTACCTTGTATAATTACACTAGGTAACTAAAAGGCAAAACGCACAAATACATTAACTTGCCATAAAATGGTTTGTTGTGTTTGCATGTTAGATTCTATTTGTGGAAGCATTTTTTTAAGCAATTTTTGGACTTGACTTACGGAATATCTAGCAACTTCTATACTAGTATAGTTAAACATGTTAGGATTACTGTAATTTGTAAATTGCCTAATTGTTGAACATCTATTAGTTAAATATCACAAATTTTAATCGGTTACTTTTCGTGTTAAAAGACTTGCTTCAACAAGAAGAAATCCCCCCCGATGCTTTAATGATCGAGGTTATTTTTCTCCGTGCATAGTCTTCTTGCAGTATGCAAAATGGTTTCTGCAATCCAAATGCTTATAAGTTCACCTTTGAATACTCATTCAATCTGATTTTATTTTCATTTTGTTAAAAGTTGTGAACATTTATTGGACCACTCTTCTTGTGTTAAATTATCGTTGAAGTTGATATCATAGCCTTACATTTAGTTTTTGTGTGGTTTATATCAGAAATAAATGTATGGAAGCCGTTCTGGTCCGAGTTGAAAAAGTTTTTTTTTTTTTAAAGCACTCTAGATCAGTGATGGGCACATAGTGGCTCTATTTGCTCTCATTGCTCTTACCGTTATTTGACGCACAAGCAAGCGAAAAAAAATTCGCAGAATTTCAACGCTATCGAGGCACAGCGTTGACTTGAATTCAAATGAAAACAAAAACAAAACACAAAGGCATAAAGGACGGCGCCGCATTGTTTCTTGACGAATGTAGCAATTGTTTTTGTTTGTAGTGCAATTTGGTTTTTTTTTTGTTCTTATGGAAAATTTGGAAATGAAATTAAAAAAAACTTTAAAATTTCGGTTGCTATTGCTTGATGTTGTTGTTTTGCTCTTTTGTAAGATTTCTATCCCCACCGCTGCTCTAGATGAAGGTTAAATAATTCATCTTATGAGCCTGTTTAATGACCAGTTTATAATTAAAGCTGCAGCTGGGAAGTTTTAAAAGTCTTTTAGTGAGACATTGCTACATCGAGTATACCTAAGCATACCAACTGTACTTATTTAGTAAGTACAGTACTTATTTTCAGCTTGCCGTACTTATTTTTCAAAGCATACTTAATTTGTACTTATTTCGGCAGAAATCTGTTTCTCAAGTTAATAATAAATATAAATATCATTTGCGCTGGCCCGATGATTGCGAAATAGTTGTGACTAGAATTAGATGTAATTAGTATTTACACATGAATGTTTCAAAAATTGATATGTGGCATCACTAAATTTGAGTTTGACAGCGCAGACTTGTAGTTTTTAAAAATGTCAAACCTACTTTCAACTTTTTGTAGTCATCGAAGCATTGACAGATTTTGTGTGAGAGAATCGGATGGGAAAAGAGAGTGACAAAAATAAAATTTGTAAACAATACATATTTGCTGAGAAAATCGTATTGGAAAAGAGAGTGTCAAATCTTAATAGATGCATTCTATGTGTGTTGAAAAGCATACGATGCATGCATGCTTCGGATCTTCAGAAAAAATATCCGCAAATGAAAAAAGGAAGAACAGAAAGGGATATACGTTGTAATTTGTGCGACGCGGAACTCAACGCCGGAAAGAGTGAAATCGATAAGCATTTGAAATCCACGAAACACAAGAAAGCGTTGTCTGCCAAATCGAACAGCCACACTGTTGCGAACTTTTTTACTTCGTCAGCCCACACCACCCTTACGGCATGTGAAGGCGTTTGGTAATATCATGGACCACGCTTCCAAAATATTCCGCATATGCTTCGAAATGCGTAATTCTAATTGAAGAATGGAAAGAGAAGAAATTGTTATCTGAAGAGCGTTGGGTTGAGATCTTTAAGCACATGGAAGCTTCACAAGTGCCTTATTTTGAATTTTCTCGTCTGGTCGAATTCATTCTGTGCCTACCTGGAACGACTGCAAAAAACATCTGGAAAACCGAGCTCTCTCGGCTTGAAGTGAACACTCTAAAATCGATTTTGCTTGTAAAAATAAATTTGCAGTATAAATGCGTCGATTTTTACCATTTTTTGAAATCGAAACCGCAGCTATTGCGACAAATTTCGTGTCAAGAAAAATACAATTTCAAAGAGCAACAGCGCACCGTGGTTGCTGTCGGTGAAACTGCTGACGCTAAGGCTGTATCAAGGCTGATTTCAATAAAGAAATTTCAGTATAAAAAAAATAGCTCGGAATCATGGTGTACTTACAGTTAGTCAAAAAAGTTTACGTACAGTTTTAGTTTTGAACTAAAACCATTTCCAAATTAATTCTTATCGTCATTTTTCAGAACTTAGCATGCTAGATACCTAGATAAACATTTCACTAGTCGATATGAACAATTTTTGTACCGTTACTTTTGGGAACCGCGTTATGAGAACGGTGAAAATAAAAAAGAGAGCAGAAAGTAATCAAACAAGTTTACGTACACCACTTACTGCGTATTTTATTTTTGGGTTCAAAATAACTGTAATTGGAAAACTTTTTCGATTTTTTCATCGATTGAAATTAGAAGTATTGCACTTATTAGCACTGCACGAATTCTATTGTCATTTTCGGTTCAAAGTGTAAAGAAATCAGTCGCAATGGGTCGCGGTATGGAAATTTCTCTGGATGTGCGCAAATTAATACTTAAATTATATTTAGAAAATAAATCTTTACGACAAATTGGTAAAATCATTGGAAAATCACATTCTAGTGTACAAGCAGTAATAAACGCTTACATAAATAACGGCAATTTGCATACAAAGCCACGATCATGCCGACCAAAGATTTTATCGCCACGTGAGGAACGCAAAATCGTTGCTGCCGTCGGACAAAATCCAAAAATTTCTGCGGTTAAATTAACACAAGAAATATGCAAGGACACACAAAAAAATATTAATCCGCAAACAATAAGAAATACCTTGTATAAGGCTGGGTATCACGGTCGAGTTGCACGTCGAAAACCATTTATTTCTAAGGTAAACAAGAAAAAGAGGCTAGATTTTGCTAAGCAGCACTTGGAAAAAATGGATTCGTTTTGGGAAAATGTTGTGTTCAGCGATGAATCAAAATACAATATATTTGGTTCAGATGGAGCCGGAAAAGTGTGGAGGAAGGTCAACCAGGAACTCAATGAAAAAAATTTAATACCAACCGTGAAGCATGGCGGCGGAAATATAATGGTTTGGGGGTGTATTGCTGCTTCTGGAGTTGGAGAACTTGCTTTCATAACTGACAAAATGGACAAGCATATGTATTTGAATATTCTCAAGAACAATTTGCATCGAAGTGTGGACAAACTGGGTCTAAACAGACAAAACTTTTATTTTCAACAAGACAACGACCCCAAACACACATCGCATATTGTACGAGAATGGCTAGTATATAATTGCAAGCGACTCCATACTCCGCCACAGTCACCAGACATTAACCCTATAGAACATGTTTGGGATTTATTGGAGAGACGAATCAGAAAACACCAAATATCATCAAAAGAAACCTTAAAAGCAGCTTTAAAAACTGAGTGGGCCAATATAACGCAAAATGACACACAAGTCTTAGTAAATAGCATGCGTCGGCGCCTAGAAGCCATTATTGCAGCCAAAGGAGGGCCAACAAAATATTAATTAATCCAAAAAAAATATTTAATTTTTTCAACTACACCTTATATTTTAAGATCTTATTAATGTACGCAAACTTTTTTGATATGAATTTCTTATATTTTTATGTTTTTATTTAGTATTTCCTTATGTTTTTGGAAAAATTATATTTTTTTTTAGTTGTAGTGGTTAATAAATGTCTACCGCTTGGACTAAAACTAACATATTAAAGATTTTTATTAATTCTGAATCGATTTATAACGCCATAATGCTTAAGATGCTGGTGTACGTAAACTTTTTTGACTCACTGTATATGGTGGGTGCAATACAGGATCGTTCTCTTACCACTGAAGCACACCGCGTTGACAGCTGGTCATTGCATTTTTTCTTTGTTCCATTTGATTTTTCTCTTTACTGCACCCACTATATAATAACACCATGGATTGATATTGTTCTTATTTTCAACTATTGATTTTAGGCAAATGTACTTATTTTTTCGAACTCAAAGTTGGTATGCTTAAGTATACCGCATCGAACGCCAAAAATTTCATAGCAGCATACGTTTAAATGGAGTCACTCTCTGCTTGTTTCCATTTCGCTTGTATCGATGTGTCTTCTTTGTGGGAAAAGTTATTCAAAGTTACATTAATTGCAAATTGTGCAAATATTTATTTCTCTTGCTTAGGTGTGTGGTAAATGACACGCTTGTTGTCGTAAATATTTGTACTTTGTTGACATCTTCACCTCCCCTTGCAGAATACCACCATTTAGGATTTACTTAAGTTAAAGTCCATTCCACAACTATAACAGTTAACTTCGAATCGTCTTATCTTGAGCGTAATTCAGTTACCTGCTAGTATTGCAATACCGTGGGCATGTGACTGTAGTCCGATATTGAATTCATCTGCAAGTAATAATCCTCTCCCACATAAAAATGCTCTCCATGAGCAATAATTGACGATATAGTTAGGGTACCAATTAACCAATTATCTTGCTTGGTTTTCCCGTCATTGTGATTTCCACAGGCGAAAATATCTAGATCGACTTAGAAAATGACGTTGATCAAGAATATACTATATGGAAATTATGATCCTTCATATGTGTTTCGTAAGAAATGCAAAAATAAATATGACTTGTGTGTAGGGTATAAGAAAAATATTTCATAATTTTAATGCAAAGACGAACAATTTGCATAAATAACAATAACTTAAGCCAGCCAATTTAAAACGTTAATTCAACTCGTTTACGAGCTAATTATAAAGAAATATAGTGAATAAATAGCAAAACTGCTCATGTAATAAATCATATATTATTACCCCATGGTGTTACTGCTAGGACACTACCAAGTATAATGTGATACCATATAAAATATATGCTGCATAGTAAACTAAGTAAGTTGTATTGTGCTTGTTGCAACTTGCTTAGAAAATGGCTTCGAGACTTTCATAAGTGCACAAGCTCATATACAAACACATACGTACAAATACACATACACATAATGACACTTTATTGAAATATAAAACATTTCTGCATAGTATGAATATATGTCCCATGCGTGTTATGATGAACATTTTTAACAGAATTGCCAGAGCAAATAGTTTAACATACGAAACTTGATATATCTTAAGAGATATGCAGATAATCATGCATTATGCATGTACTCGTATAGTTGACAAGTTTTACTACAAATAAATTGTACGTTAGGTATTTATAAGATGCAATGTTTTTAATATTTTTCCTTTAATTATGTTTTTACTTATATAAAGAACCTGAAGCTCTATGAAATTCACAAAATTCATTTGAAAGGATTATAAAATTTGCTGGACATAAACTATTAATTAAAAGCCCAAAAAGTTAAGTGGCACAGTGTCTGATTGAAATTTGTGTATTTGACATATGGATGTATGTACAAAATTAATTGATGTGTAAGCTTTGTCGTACGAAAGTCGTTAGTTTTTGCAAAGAATTCTTAGTAAAATTGTTGTAGCTTTAAATGAAAATTTTCTCGGGGTATACTTATAATATAGAATGTACCATATCTAAGGCACAAGCAAATAAAAATCCTAATAGCCGACTTACATTATAGCATTTAAGTCACTGTAACCTGGAAGTGTTTCTTTTGGGTCGTTTTCAAATTTTGCTTAAGCGCCCATTCCAGATCTACATATATAAATAAAATGATAGCCGTTTTCGATGAACGGGATTCACGCAAAATCTACTGAATCAATTTTGATCAAATTTTTTTAGTCATCTTTCTTAGACGCTTGGTCCCAACAAAGAATTAAAATTATCACGAAATTCCTGTTAAATATCAAAATATTAAAGTTTTAAAATTGCTAAAAAAAATTATTTTCACACATAGAAAGAAGCATGTAAGCATAACAAATCGTTTAATGGCAAGTTCGTGTGTTAGTTAGTGTGTGTGCGTTTTGTTTTTAAGTATATGGCAATGCAATGGAAGAGAATATTCAAATTTTACTCTCGCTCTCGCTCTCATTCTCAATTTGTCAACACAGCAACGCGGAATCAGTGAACAATGAAATTACAGTACGTTCACACATAGAAAACACACATGCTGTCCTAAATGGCTTGACGACATGTGTGACTGTCAGTATTGCATTGCGTTCACATTTTCGTGCATGCCATCAAACATCAATTGCAGAACAATTTATGAGCGTCCACATCGAAGTGAACTGCATGAAATCCTATTTAAAATAAAAAATGTTCACTAGGCTTAGCAGTCAGTTCACACAGGTTGTATGGTTAGACAAGCCAGCAGGAAAATCAACAATTTTTGAAATCCATCCAACATGTGTGTCAACCAGTCGTTCCTAGAGTTCACATTATCGAACATTGATGTTGTACAACATGTGTGATAATGTGTACTAGGCTAATTGTATGTGTTAGTTTGTGTGTATGCTTTGTTTTTGTCTTTCACATGGCAATGCAATGGAATATTTATGGAAGAGAAAACAACAAGAACTCTAAATCAGAGATGTGCACGAATGCATTAATACGCAGTTGTGAAACACTCACAAAAAACGAATTCTGAATCAGCACTATGCATCAAACGTGTGAAACGAATAAAATCACTTCTCACTCTAAGCGAATGCGAATGCTGACGTGCAGTACTTTTTTATCGCATTGCCGTTGCTTGCCCTTGTTTTCTTTGAAGGCAACGAACACACTACAAAAGACAAGCACTATTCACTCAAAGCTCATTCATTCGTTTCTATTTTTATGCAACGAATTCTATGGCTATGCAACGAATGCTACGGCTATGCGACGAATGTCATTACGCAGCATTAACTTTTCTTATTATGTTTTCCTTGATTTGTGTATTTTCCATTCTTTAAAATAAGAAATTATTTTGTCTTTTAGAAGAAACTCAACAATCACAAACAATGGCAAGCAAAGTACTACTCTACAATAGCACGAGATCAAATTGTATGAGGTATTCGATGCTGTGCAATAGCATTCGTTGCATAGCCATACCATTCGTTGCATCAAATTAGAAGCGAATGAATGAGCTTTGAGTGAATAGTGCTTGTCTTTCGAGTATGTTTAAAGAAAGCAGAGGCAAGCAATGGCAATGAAATTAAAAGGCAATGCACTGCAGCACTCGTTTCATATGTTGTCGAATAAAAGCACGCAATAGCAATGAATAAGCGAATGGTAAATAAAAACGAGCCACTCATTGCACATCTCTGCTCTAGATCTGTGAAGAAGAATCCAAAATTGACTGTAGCTCTATTTAAAAAAAGTAAATTGTTGCCTTCGCAGAAAAACAGGCTACGCGTACAAAGTCGCGGGCATCTGCTAGTCAAAACTAAAGTCGTTCCAGCACGACATCATCGATTGCTTAATATTTTTTTATTAGTTTCCCTGGATCAAAAGACAAAATTTTGGGAAATGATCACTTACAGTCATCAGATTCATTATCGCTATATTCAAAAAAGCCAAAACAGAAATGAATTATTTTTCTCATGGAATCGAATAACATGTTTTCTTATTTAAATTCTCTGGAATGGAAGTAAATTTTTCAATTCTAAATTTTGATTCCTAAATAGAAATTGACAAAGGAATCTATTCTTTTTTCAAGGCCAACCGTGGGTGGTCCCCAAACATCTAGAGAGATCTCACGCTAGGTGTTTTTTAGTTATATATTTTAAAGATACTACCTTCTCTCTTTTTATTCGGAAAGAAAGCAGTTTCAAACGCCCCGCGCTTAGTGATTTACCTCAGTAAAATAGATATTTGTGCAGTATGTTTTCTTAAATTTAATTTAAGTACTAAGATTTTTTTCTTATGAATTATTTTTTTTTTTCAAAGGCTTTAGTAAGTAGAACATAACAAAATATAGATATATTTAATTCATTACATTTTAATATCTAAAAAAAATTAATATAAATTTATTTCATAGAAAATTGATATTTGTGCAATATAATTTTAAGTGAAAGTTTAACTTCAATCTTCGAAAAAAATTTAGTTTAAAGTCATTTTAGTATGGGATGGTGTTGCTCTTTTCTTTATCAAGTAACTTCAACCATCGGTCATTGAATTCATTAAGTTCTGTAGAACCGACAAATCTATATTCGACCACTCCTTAACAATAGCTTATTTTAGCTGTTTCAAAAATTCGTACTGCTTTGTAGCACCAACAATTTTAGAAGATAGTATGCCCCATAAGTCCTCAATTGGATTTTAATCCGGACTTAAAGCCGACCACTGCAACAACGAAATATTTCTAGACTTAAAAATCGCCATCATATGCCGTGCAACGTGTATGGGAGCGTTATCTCGCTGAAATGCCTAACTGTCGCTATGGAACTCTTCTGCAAATGGTATAAGTTTACTATCCAGCAATTCAACATACTTTTCTGCATTAATACGACTGGACATAAAATAAATTGGTGACTTTCCTCTAGCACCAAAACCAGCCCAAGCCATCAGAGATCTACCAGCATAATTGCGCCTGTAGTAGGTCTACCTAAAATTGCACATATCCCTCCAATATTTATTATGTTCGTCTGGGCCGTCTACGTTGAACTTTCTTTCATCAATAAATATCACATGAGTTCATCATCCAAAAACTTGTATTATTCGTTAAAGGTCATGCGCGCATTTTTGTGATGTTTTTTAGGCTCCGAGCCTACTTTGGGCACTTTCGATTGATACTAAAGATCTAACTCCTTTCTTCCAATTTGTTGTATGAGTTGTCTGGTAATTGACAGACCTAGTTCTGCCTCAATATCTGCGCAGCTCATCATTTCGCTCGTGGATAGAGTCCGAATGTGTCGCTTGGTACGCTCATCTACCTTGGATATAGTACCTTTGCAATTATTTACGCTATATTTCTGCGGGTTTTTCAAAAAATTTGTAATGGTATTACGATGGCGATTTGTTGCACCAGCAATTTCACATATTTTTATCCCAGTTTCATGCATTGTTTTTTTTCTAACTTTCTTTTCGTTAGTTAGTTCCTTTTCAAGAGGCCTCTTGAACTAAAATAAATATTTGCCACCACGTATAAATGACAATTATATTTTTATATTAACAACTATATACCTCCTCAATAATTTTGTCACCTTATTTGTATGGATAATGACGCTGCAGTACTCAAAACTCAAATAAATCAATTTGCACAAATATCAATTTTCTATGAAACGCAGTATTTGACGCGCTTCCTTAAGATAACGGTACCATAGATTCCAATTTGGTAAAAATTAAACATACGACAAAGGAAGATGAAGGATGAGAGAACAAAAGTGCAAGCTCGAAACAAAATTTAATTTTTTAGGTATTTACTTTCATAGCGCTACCTTTTGTTTTGGAATTAAAAACATCGATAACAAATTCCAATTATTTGAAACGGAATTAAAAATTTTCTGTTTCAAACTGTGATTTGTAAATGACATGGCCTAAAAAATCCATTCATTGACTAAAACAGTCGATTTCGAATTCAATTCTATGAAATCAACGAAATAAATCAATACCTTATACTTTTTAAAAAGGTTGATTCGGGGCATTCGATATGTCAAGATATAATATCTAACCAGCACTGTATCAAAGCAAGGTTAATGAAATATTTCTTATTTCCTAAAAAGACGCAAAGAAAACCCACTTAGAGTGATCGTGGGCCCACCAGTGACTCTTAAATTAATTTCTACATTTTTCCATAAATTGAGGTAGAACCTTTTTTTTAGAGCTGATAGGTCTGACAGCTATGTTCGTTTTTTTATATGTAGAATATGAATTGATTGTTATTCTTCATAAATAAATAAATATATCACTTTGCTTTTTCAAAAATAGGGCAAAAACTACTATATATCTTAGGTTGTGGTGCCCAAATAAGTTCTAAAATTATTATGCAGTGAAATTTTCAAAAAGTGGGATCAAAACGACCACTAAGAGAATTTGCGATTATCCTTGTGACTTCCGCAAAAATTCTGTAATTTTAACTTCCTCTCCCGTGGTTGTCCACTTTTGTCTGATTTCGCCACCCCCAACTTTTGAAGGAAGTGCAATCCACAAAGAATTAGTGCGCATTAGTGATATAACTTAAGTTTAAGGCAAAATAATAATAATAGTAGCTCAGTTGATTAAGATGCGCATCTATGAATAGTAGCATAACGTAGGAGACCTAGGTTCAAGACCAGTCGGTGACATATGAAAAAAAATTTAGCTGTCTTTGAAGTTTTTAAAACGCAACATAAATAAATTAAGTTCCAATTAATAAGCTGTAATAAAGGAAATATGATAAAAAAAAGCAAAAAAAAAAAAAAAATTGGTTTTGTTTTTTGAGAAAATTCTGTAAGTAATTTGATTCCCATGTTAATTAAGGGTTTATACCAGTGTAACCCATGAAAAATTAGACGATTTTCGCGAATTTTCTTAAAAGAAAGTACTCGATAGAATGTTTTGAAGTTTTTTGGTGATAATAAGGTACATTTTCATCTATATTTTAAGATTTTTTTTTTATAAAAATATGGAAAAATAACGGAACTATGTGCTGTCTTCAGAAGTGTCAAAAAAAAGTTCCCCAACTGCTGACATGATTCCGGCCGAATGAGTAGTTGAAACAAAAAAATTTAAAACTTTATTAAAGTTGAAGGTATTTTCTATACAATGACCTATGATTTTTAAAATTTTTCAAAATGGTGTAGTTCTGAAAAAAGTGTCGTTTTTTGGGGTAAAAAAATTGTCGCTTTTTGAATGCCAAATTGAAAATTTTCAACCAATCAAAAAGATCGTAGGTCATTGTATAGTAAATATATTTAAGAATACTCAGTTTCAATATGAAGTTGATCGGTCAATTTCTCTTTGAGTTATGATGTCAGTAATTTTGAAAAATATCGTTTCGAGAATAACGCGTTTAAAGTTTCAATTATCGATTTTTGCTAGTCTAACGGTCGCTCTTAAGAACGCTGCCATTCAAAAAAGATTCAAGATACGACCTTGTCGCTTTCACAATATGTTTTTGAAAGTATAAGCTATCGAATGAGGCAAAAATAAAAAAATCGATTTTTTGAAAGTATCACACTGGTATAGCGCCTTAAACTTAACGACAAGGCCCATCAGATTAAAAAATTCTAACCTGAGATTTGGTAAAAATTTAGTTATATTAACCAAATTTTTTTCTGAGTGTAGTAAAATTAATTTTCGACCTTTTCTCATCGACTTATATAATGAAATTTTCTAAATTTCATTTTCAACTTCTTCCATTAATTAAGGGAAGTAAAAAACTTGTTCATATATGAAGGCAAATCACTCCTTTAAGGAGGAACGCAGATATAAGTGTTTAAATAAATATTTAAGAATATTTTTTCAAAGTTCATGTCATAAAAAGGTATGTCGTTTTTCGTATAAAAATCACTTTTTTCCTGATTAATTAACTTTGTAAAAGTAGTAGTAGCTTAGCCCCTGGAGGCTTAAAATGTCTTTTCCTTACTATTTAATTTTGTGAAAAACATGAGACTCGAAGCACAGGATTCTGACATAATGTAGATTTCATTAAAAAAATTAATTTTTTTCAGTTCGAAATCTAAGGGCGCAGTTATTATTATATTAGTGACTAAGATATCTAAAATATTTCAAGCTCTAATTTGGACTCAAGAAATGAAAAAAAAAAAAAAACAAATTTTGTAACATTATTTAAAAACACATATTTAATATTTGGCAATTTAACTTTATAACGAAATTTATGCTTAAAAAATCAATCAAGTAGGGTGTTTTAGGGATGTTGCTGTTTCAATATAAAAAACAACAACTAAATCATTCTCAAATATCAAATATTAATGCTGTCATATTTCTTGCCATCATTCTGCCCTTTCAAGCAAAAATAGAAATAAAATCTAAAGTTTAAATTTTTTTTTTTTCTCAAATTCACATGTTTTTTTGTGTATTGACAACGCATAAGATTCATACATTTTTGATATACTTACAAGTACATACTTATATTTTATGCTCATATGTCAATCAGCTACAACAAAGTTACATTCACATACAAGTATAAATTCCCCAGTAGGAAAAAGAAACAGTATGCAGCGCTATAAAAAGCTTTCCTTGTAAGTGAGCAGCGCTTAACAACTCACTTTCTTTTTTATATGAAACTGTCAAAAAAAGAAGAACTTCAGTCAAAGAAAGAAAACTAAGCTTTCCATGGAAGGGAGAAAAAAAGGGCTTCCGTAGAACGGATGATTTTTTAAGGGAAAACTGCAAAACCATACATTTAAGAATTTTTTATTAATTACAAAATTCTCATCAACTTATTGAGATCTATAAAAGAAATATATTATGCAAACAATAATTGAGTGAAGATTTTGTGGCTTCTAATTTAGGCCTACCAGCAGGCCTTCTATTGGAAGGTGGAAATGCTTGTGTAAAAGAGCTTGTATAGAGCAAATGCTTCAGCCGCAATAACAGTCCAAGTTTTTATGAAAGCTAATTTTGAGAAGGCTTCGTATAAGCGCTAACGCAAGCAGTAATGTTGAAACAGTTTAGAGCAATTTTGGTGACAGGCCTTGCTCAATTGTCTACTGGGTCATATGCGTGTGAATGTGCGTGTTTACATTCGGTACATAAGTATGTTATTAAATATATTTTTCATTTCCCCCAAAAACAGGAACATACAATTTGTGTATATCGAACCCCCATATGTTCCTTAAAGTCACATAGGTATTTGGAGCATCTTCAATTTGTCTCGTTGTTGTTCAGCGAATCGTTTGAGGCAAGACAGTGTAAGTCTTTATAACATGTTATTAAATTTTAATCTGAACATTAAATAGTCTTACTTTGATGATGTTCTTTAAAATGTTACAATTCTGTTTATTTTTTCTTGATATTTTTGGGGATTTTAATAACTTCTTATTCGGACTATGTCTTTTGCAAGCTCATCCAGGAAGCTGTCAAAAAATGACGAGCATATGAATGTACACTAGGGTGGATCTAAAGTGCACTTTTTTGCGAAAATCAAATGGGTCGCCCCCTAAATTGGTTCGGAATAGGGTAAAAAATTTAAAAAATTAATTTAAAATTTTTATCTTTAACTCCTACGGACCCTATTTCAAAATGAAATTTGACTTATGCCGCCATTTTTTAAAAATATTTTTTCTTGAGTACCTTTTAAATTTAAGAAAGAATATATTAAAAAAAAACGGCGGGTCGCACTCCGGGAGTGCCGACAGAAGTGAAAACAAATCGTTTAATGGCAAGTTAGTTTGTTAGTTGGTATGTGTGCGTTTTCTTTTTATATGGCAATGCAATGGAAGACAAAAACGGAATATGTATTCAAATTTTACTCTCGCTCTCATTCTCAATTTGTCAACGCAACAACGCGGAATTTGAAAGAAACAAACATGTAAGCATAACAATCGTTGAATGAGAATGGAATGTGTCAGTTAGTGTGTCTGCTTTGCTTTTTGTCTTCCACTTGGAATATTTATTTAAAAGAAACAATAGAACATTCAAATTTTACTATTGCATTCATGACAGGGAATCCCGATGACGGTCGGTGTCGCGAGTTTATACTTTTTTCCTCAGCCGCACAACGTGCCATAAGAAGTTTTCACTTCAAAAATTGCTGGAAGAAGTATATTCGGCTCAGTAGCCTCAACTGTGAATAATTAAATTTGAGCTAAGTTTTCCTTATGTTTGAGAGCAAAAATTTATTCTGATTGCAGTAAGAAACATCATTGCGAATTATGTAAGTATAAGAAAAAATCAGGTAAAGAAAGTACCTAGACCTGTGACTAAATAGCTTAAACATAATTTTTCTAAAACTTAACTTAAAAATCTGCTTCTTCCTACAGACACTATGACACCACATTTATCAAAATCGGCTTATTCGTTGCCGAGTTATGGCTGCTTAAAACGCCATCTAGTGACAATTTATCAAAACACAAATGACTTCAAAAAATCTGCTTGTTCTTAAAAAAACTATTACACCTCATTTGTCTAAATCGGTTTAGTAACAGCCGAGACATAACGTTTTAAAGTTTTTCAAAAAACCAAATTTGCTTGCTGCTGGTTCATGGTGACCTGGTATTTCAGATTTTTCTCTGCTTTGGGCTGCTGGCTCTGCTTTCGGCTGCGCTTGCAGAGAAAAATTTGCTGACTGAGCAACAGCTAACCGGAAGTCAATATATGTATGCTACAAATTTAAAATTTTTTTCCAAAAAATTGCATACTTTCATGGGCCAATTTTTTCAAAAAACGTTGCCTACTTTTAGGCGCTTTTGATAATTTACCCCTAAAAGTATGCAACACTTTCCGACAAATTTCAAAAATAGCTCCTAAAAATAGGCAATAATTGAATTTAGCTCCAAAATAACACTAGAGTTTTTCCATTGATTTGAATTATTCTGTCTTAATGCAAGGAAAAAACATTCAAAATATGAATGTTAAAAAGTCCTTATTAACATACAGTCCCATAAAGTAGTGTCAAATGAACGGAAGTTGAAGATCAAATCTATTCGCTAAATCTAAATATTTCCGGTGTCCGAGAATCAGTACGAGTTCTGCAGATACCTTGATCAGCAGACACGACATAGTTATGCAAATAGGCGTTTTTAATACTCAAATTGGTATCAACAATATTGAACATGCTAAAGGTAAGCCAGGTCTTGGCCAACTAATTGAATATGGCCTTTTAGTATACTTGTGAAAGATTTCCAGCCATATCTTCAACCATAAACCAAGGTATAGTAAACTTTGACGTTCAGCCTTTAGTACAGAGAGTTAAAATTAAAATCTAGCGCGATAATGCCCGAATCCGAAAAACTAAAAACATCCTAATGTAGTAAAGATAGATGCAGGGATGAAACATAAACTTGGGCTAATGGTCTTGTGGCATGCGCAAATGAAGCGCTCGTATCCACAACTTCAACGCGTCATACGGAATTACTTAAAAGTTTTTGAAAATATTCACTTCCAATCAAACTTATGTACCACATCGTACATACATCCAAGCCTCACGATTAACAAGATACTTCAGTTCAGCAGTACGCTGTATACCGACAAAAATTAGAATAGAAAAACAGAATATATCACTTATTCTATCCTACCTCCCTCGCTTGAAGAGACAACACCTGCTATCCAGCAGCAACTTAAATTAAGCAAAGCAGCAAGTTATGACAACATCTCCGCCAAGGCGTTAACTATGAATCCAACCGTAATGGCGCAACTATTTCAACATTTCGAAACCTGAAAAGTAGAACGAATAGATTTAAGGATTAATATTGAAAACCCTTAGAAAAGCTGATCCTAACATTTGCAGAAATTATAGAAGAGTTACTATTCTAAGCCAGTTTTCTAAAGCTAGTCCTAAATCGCACTCAAAGTAAACTCGGGAGATCACTGCGCAAACAGGAAGTCATCTTCGATACAAATCGCTTATGTACGAATCATATACTTATACTTACCGTATTATCCTGGAGCATATATGCGAATGGCAAGCAAAATTGCATCTGTTTTTCCTTGACTTTACAATTGCGTTTGAAAGCAGAAATATTGGAGTCGACTTGGAATGCAATGGAGTCAAGAGATTCCATTGTTTAATGGAAATTAGTAGACCATAAGATTAGGAAAGATATGCTAAAAAAACTTTTCGATTAACCCTCCGGTGGAACTCCTGGGCTTTGTGGCGATAAATGGTAGAAAATGACATGCCAAAAATGGAATCCAACTGACGCAGCACTCCCAATGTAGACTCATAGATAAATAAGATATCAAAAAAATTGTGAAACGTGAAACGAAAACGTGAGAATGAACGATATGCGATTAACTTTCAAGCCTAATTTTGAGTTTCAACAGTAAAATTTTCTTAGCAAATGTTGTATATTCATCGAAATATGTCACCTCAACGATTTTGAATAACTAATTGAGATGTATATTTTAAATAATCTTTAACAGTATGTTATGATTAAATGCTTCATACAGCATTCCTTAGCAATTTTTTTTTACATTTCTCCTAAATTACGACTAAGTGAGTGTGGGTTGCAAAGTTTATTGCCATTATCCGTCGTTATGATTGACTTTTATTTTATTGCCACATTTTTTCTTTATATGAGATTTTTATTGTTTACATGAATTATAAATCATTTTTCTCCACTTTACACATTTAAAATATATTTTTATCACACTACACCCCCATCTATGTACATAAATCCATTGCCAATAAAAACATAAAGTTTGATGTTTTAATTTTTTTTCTTAAGCTCTTTACGATGGGTTTTTTTTTTTTTTAAATCATTTCATTCCGCTTTTAAGTGACAATTTATGTGGTGTTTTAATATTTTCGTTTTTATTTTCTATTGAATGGCATTTTGTTGTACTGAATAAACCCACATTTTGCAAGTAAGCTGTATGATTTTTGTACTCTTATACCGATTTAGAAACCAACCATTATTAAGCTTTATCGAAATACATCCTTAACTATGTACACCCAAACAAAAACACCCTCTCACAGTACGGCTGAGAAACCTTCGAACATCAATTATAAATGTGCATTGAAGCAAGTTAATGATATTATTACGCCAAAGTTATCACGATTAGAGGATGTTGTTGACAATGACGCTGCTTGGATTATTGGTCAGCCATGCATTATAGTCGTTGTCATCATCATCGTCATAGTCATCATAATCATCAGCATCAAAAGTGAAACAATCAACATAGAGAGCACAGCATGAACACCTTGATTATGTTGAATGTTTTCTCTGTAAGCCATGTTACCACATGTTGTTGGCGTTGATGTATATGTACACGATGTATACAATATATGTATGTATGTATGTGTAAGTATGTTTTTATAGTTCATTTTTGGCTTATTATTATTATGTTGTTTTTCTGATTAGCTCATTGTTGTTGCTAGTGTGATTGTTGCTTATTTTATTACTAATATAGCTACACTCGACGACAATATATACAAAACCCAGTAGAGAAAATAATTCATGAACTATTTATTGTAGTAATAAATGTTCGTTTCTAAAGGAACATATATAAAATTTTAATTAGTCGTTATTAAAGTTAATCGTAAAGGTACAAAATTTCGCAACCAGATCGGAAACTTCTCGACATAAAAGTTTCCAAATATAAATGTACATACTGGTTAAAACTTCCAACGAATTTAAAAGTTCATTAATGATTCTGGGTCCAAAGCTTTGAAAATCATTTATGTTAAGTAAAAAAAAAAATTTTAAATTGCAGAAAACGTTTGTTGTTGACGGAAATCATTATTTCGTGCAAGAAAGTTCAAAATTTTGTTGGCTTCAAATTGATGAAGATTTTTAACGAAAATAACTTTGTGTGAAATATCGCCGAAAAAAAAATTAGAGGAAAATATTGTGTGGAATGATGAACAGTGAAAAGCAAAACTCCCAGTAATAACATTGAAATTGGAAAATAAATATAATTTTTACACCGAAAATATGCGGTACATCCATTACATTCTTCATTTTAATGCGATTGATATGCATATGTTGTTAAGAAAGCCATTTTGATTTGATTGATTTATGAAAGAGCAGATAACACTAAGCGACAAAATTTGGTCAAATCTTTAGCTCTGAAACCTGAATATACTTTCCCGAATGCGCTGAGTTCGAATCCAATATCAGAACTTCTCCGATCATTCTGGTTTTCGAGATATTCTGACCTATAAGTGCAAAAATCCCTATTATTCGAGATATTTGAAGCTATGTTACGTTGAAGGGCAAATTTTTTTGTTAGAAACTCTTTCTCTACAAAATCCACTTAATCGTAAATTAAAGTTTATTATAATGTATGGAGAAAACAAAGGTATCGATATAACTCAAAAAGTGCCTTAAAGGAGAAAAAGTTGTTCTTCTGGACCTCATTAATGGTTTTGTTAGAAATTGTTACCTTTCAATGTAACTTTGCCTCAAATATGTCAAAAAACTATGATTTTCGCATTTCAGGTCGTTCTGGTTCCTACAAAAGCAAACTTCAGCTAATAAAACTATTTTTTCTTTTAACTTATGTGAAAGAAATCAACAGATGACTACTAGAACCCATGGACGAAATTCGTACTGACCAGTGTAATTCATCTCAAACTATGTTGGATTTTAATAAGAGCAATATGTGAAAGCCGCAGAACATACTCAAGGTCAAATGTATACCAAAAATGTATATGCGAAACTGTAGATTTTCTTGGCTTAAGCTAAGTCTCTCACATATTGACAGTTTGCGAATGATGTATTGACAACTCATTCCTCTTGTGCGGACAACGATCTATCCGGTGGCCTTAGCTCCAGCTTTTTTCTAATTACGCCAATGTTTGGCTTGTTGATTTACGTAAAAATTTAATTTGAACCTTTAAGCTTTACAAGCGAAGAATTATTGAAATTAAATCTTGAGAAAAGTAGAATGAACTCGTTTTTTATGAAAACTTGTTGCACTAATCTTTTCTCATTAAACGTTTGCTTCACGTTTAAACAAGTACATTTTTATTCCTTTTTTAAATTAAATATTTTAGTAAATCCTAGAAGAGACGCTACGTTTTTCTTTTCGAATTTAATAACAACGGTGTCGAAGAGCTTTTTTTTTTTGATGAATTAAGTATTTCGGTCACTATCAACAGAGTATCAATATGGATCAAGGAACGATTCTTCAATCGAATTCTTATAATTCTTGAAACATAGCCAAATAAAAAGATGAATCTATGAAATATTTCAAAATATATACCTTTACGTTCAATAACACACTACTGTAATGTAATGTTCAAGCTGTTATACAAAAAACTATTTGTAAACGGAAGACTAAGAAATATTGCCAAAACTTGGTCTAATATGTAGATATTAAGTACGTTTCAAAGCGCTTTAAGTATTACTACCTATGTTAACAGATTTGTAGTTAGTTCAAGGCTCATTTGGCGAACAGTTTATATTTTCTTAATCACTTCGAGTTCAGATCTGAAACTTTGTTTACGCATTTTATAGGAAATTTGCTATCATTTAAAGAATTTCAAACTGAAATAAATGTGTTTGTTTAGTTAAAACATTTAAGTATTTTTCATATATAAAATATTCCGACCATTCATGATTCCGTTTCGAGTTCTCTTCGGGAACGAAAGTGAAATTCGAAGTTCTACAACATAAAAGGAAATCTGTCAAATTATCGGAAATATAACATCTCAAGTTTGAATTTCAAAAAACATTTGCGGAGTAAATTCCGACGATAAGACAAAAAAGAGCTATTGACATTAAACTTTGGTCTTCAATTTCACTTCTGAACTAAATCGGAATCAGAACAGTTGCTTTTTCATAAAAAGGTACTGAGCTATTTCAGCCTTGAAACTAAAAAGTCGTAGGATAGCGTTTGTAACCATGTCAATTACCGGTTAACTTACCGCTATCTCAAAACGCTGTCGTATATGCCAAAACCTGATTGAAGATGCGAACTTAGCTACCCCAAATTACCTCAAATGAACATTAGTTGATTTTCCTAGAATTTCACTTGTTTTTGTTTTATTACACATACATTTTGCTATCCACAAAAACCAAGCAACTCAAAAAGTTATTAGTTTTCTGAACGAAGAATGAAATTTATCCAGATAAAGCTTTAACTAAATTTATGTTTTCTTTACGGCACTTTAATTACATTTTACAACTTTACTACTATCTATTTGTCGGTTAATACAATAATATAATTTCTTACAAGAGCTGGACTTGAATGGTTTGTGTCGGAAGCCAACGATAAGTTTTATTTTGTAATCAGCTAATTACACGAATCACGCTCATTTCCGTAACAATAGGTTTCTCTTGGGAAGCGCTTAGCCTCCACCAGATATTAGTTTGTCAACATGTCGTATGAGCAACGTGTAACTTTACTTTTTATTAAAAAATCAACATTTTGCATTTGATTCTTCTCAACTTAGGCTAGGAATAAATAAAAATTTGGTTTAAGTCTTGTTATGAGTCTACTTTAATTCTATAGAAGGCCATAATTTGACAACTGAAATTCAAATTCAACTTCAAAACAAAGATTTTGTGTCTTCATTCACACCATCTAGAAGTACAATTTAGCTGACTGTGAACAAATTTAAGATTATCATATAGTTTCCAAGTTTCATCAAAATACTGCCTGGTCGATTTTCCCTATCCCCCTGCAATTTTTTATGTCTTTTCTATAACTCCCGTGACTTTCATGAGACTCGATCTTGTCGTGTAAGAGCTAGATAAGACTTCTGTCTTATCTTAAAAGAAGGTGCGCCATACTTTTTTTTTTACCCAGCGCTGTTTTGTTTTACCATGTTTCCACACAAAGCGCAATTAAATTTTTTTATTTAAAAAAAAAAAACATTAACACTGTCAACTTTTCTTACGTGATATGTACATTATATTTGTTTGTTTAATTTTGTGTTTCGGTTCATTATTTCTAAGGTTTACCGAAATAATTTGCACTTGAATATAAACTTCAGTTTCTGCAGATATTTTAATTGGAGTTTCGGCTGTATCTGAGATATTAATTATATTGAAGCTCAAAAATTTTTAGGTCTTTTGCACAATTAATTTTTTAAGCAATAATCTCAAAACTTTTAAGCTTGATAGCTCGTAAGAATATTGTGAAAATTTGTATTAAAGATTGAGACCAAGCGTCTAAGGTAAACGAATTTGATTAAAATTGATCCAGTTATTTTTGCGTGGTGCGCGAACTTCGAATGCAGCTATCATTTTATTATATAGAAAATTAAAAAAAAATATACTAAAATTATTTAAGGAATAATCAAATTAATTTTCAAATTTTCAAGCTTTTAAAAAGTTATAATTTTTTTATTAACAACTTCTAGGATTTTAAAGATTCAAAGATTTTTATTTAACATAAAATAATTAATAAGAAAAGTTTTTTCGAAATTCAGTCTTCGACGATTTATTGGTGTTTATTGTTGAATATTCATGTTCAATATTAAGAATAATTTTTTTTTCGACCTTTAATTTAAAATAACAAAAAACAAATTTTTTTTTTTAAAATTAAGGTACGACAATTTGTTAGCGCTTAAGTTAGCTTTCATTTAAAAACAAAAATTGTTCATTTTCGGCCAAATTTTCGGTCTCTAGGAATTTTTGAAGAAAAAAAATCCTAAAAAAATTTGTTTTTGGTGTTTTCCAAAAATAATTCTTTTATTTGCAAATTCGGGCTATGAGGACTAGCTGGAATTTCGGTTAGCCTTATTCGAAAGGCAACATAGTTAATTTCTGACAAGATTTGTTCTTTAGAACAAAAATAAAATAAAAAAAAAGTTTTTCGGCATGTAACTTAAAAAATAATAAATTGTAACGAACCTCGCGCCGAGGTTTTAACTCGTCGGTGTCCAAGGTTCGGCTACAAAAATTTATAGTTTTGCAGGTGGCTAACGAGAATTTTTTTTTCCAACAAAAGTTTTATTGTTCGAAAAAATCACCGCACGACAGATTTCGGATGCCGCTCTGTTCACATGAGCGTCGGCGCTGCGCAAAGAATGTATGACAGAGTTTTAATGTTACGATTTGACGCTACCCCGCGGCTTCTGCTTGGTCTCAGTCGCACGGTTTCCAGCACAACTCAGTTACCGTACGACAGATTCTGGACGCTACTCTACTCACACGAGTGTCGGCACAGCTCAACAGTCGTGCAGCAGAATATCTAGGCTACAGTCTATGCTACCCTGCCCGCAGTTTCTGCTTGGTCTCAGCCATATGGTTTCCAGAACAGCTCAGTTGCCGTACGACAGATTCCACTGCACACGAATGTCGGCACAGCTCAACAAGCGTGTGGCAGAACCACCAATTAGCTACTTTCTATTCTGCTAACTAAACTAACTAAGGCTTATCAGCTGCGTCCTAGCTCGAGGCCACCGACCGACTCCCTGCTTACTGCTGGTGTGAAGTCTCCACAAACAGCTGTTACCTAAGTATTGCCGTTCTACTTACTAAATGTTACACAATTTTCTTATCATAATTATTTTCTTTAATGTATAAAATTAATTCATTTGTAGACGGAAACGCGCGTGCAACTTCCGTCTTCACAAAATGACGAAAATTTTTTCGAAATTCAGGCTCCGAAGACTTATTGGCATTTTGGTAAGCTTTTATAAAAAATATATAATTTATAAAAACTGTTCGTTTCCAACTAGATTTTGGAACATTCGGGAAAAAGGGAAATATAAAGGAAATTTGACAAGAAATTCAGCGGTATTTGTTTGTTTTAATTTCGTATTAAATAATGTTCGCTCTTATAATTAACTTCAAACAATTGATTTGTTATAAAAATATTAGTTTTTTATCTAATGCCATAGATACAAATTTAGCAAGAAAGTTGATTTTTTAGCTTTAAAACGATATAAAAAAATTATTTTTTTGCCAAAATTTACCAAAGATATGACAATTTGAATATGAGCATAAAACATTCAAACTTCACAACTCGATATCTCTCGGTAACAAATTAATTCCCGATACACGTGTTCACTCATATAATGCCTAGAATATGTTAATAAAATTTGAAAATAGCTCGGTCAAAAAATGTTCGGTTTGTAAGAGAATTAGTTATTGTGGATATTTTCTTTTGGAGAGGGTTACAAGCACAGGGCTTGTCCTCAGATCTCATCTCTAATTAGACCAATGATACCGTACGGATTGAATTAATTTTTTTTTTGATTGAGACTGAAAACAATCGTTTTTAATTTTATTTTGAAAACGAATTCTGAACAACGAATCAATAGTTGCCAGCAGTATGGCTTTGTTGGATATTTACGGAAATACTCTTTAAATATTTCTGCTCATCACTAGTGCACTCCACAACTTTAAAATCTACTATACTGATCATATAATTTTAAACGAAAAAAAAAGCTTGCACTCTTATTCAAGATGTAAGTGAATGAAGGTGATATGATACAATTTAAGGACTTTACAGAAATGAGCTTTAAAGTTTTTTTCTCTTAATATTCGCCCATAAGATAGAATATATTAATTAAATACTTAATAAAATTCCATGGTTTGGACGTTTCATATGTTTTGTGGCATAAAGTGCAAAATGAGATTAATTTGACATGTCACCTTTATTCACTCATGTCTTCAATTATTTCTATTGGCTTACATTGTTGCTGCATAATGTAACTATTTTCTTTTGTTCTCGTACAGCATACTCGTATCAATATCTCTGTATTCATATTCATTTAGTATTTTTGTTTTTGTTGCTGCTCATTCAATTTATGACATCTTGCCACTGATCAATTTGCTTATACTCTGTTCTTTGTCCTGTCTGTCGTCCTATGTTGTCCTGTGCTGTACCAATTAGTGATATTAATGAGTAGATATAAATGGAGATAATAACATTTATTGTATTGTGTTAATTACATTGTTTCACGCCACACGCCTCACATGAGTTCTGGTTATTGTGTGAGTTATATACATACATAGCAACACGGTTTTGTTTTGTATGCATGCATGTATGTATGTGTGTGTGGGGGTTAGACTCCTGTTTTATCGCATCACAATAGCGTTTTTGTTGTAATTTAATATACATGCATAGAGAGGCGGACTGAAAATTTTAGTGCTGTGGGCTACAAGAAACATAACACTTTTTTTTGTCGGGAACAAGCGCATGTCGATTTTACATGGAATGCTTCATGTTGACTGCCCAGAAGTTTACTCATTTCTAGTAGATATCTAGCAAAATAATGAAAAATTCTGGGTGACTCCACTTACCAACTTTGTTTGTTTATATATCTTTATCTAAAAAACTACTTTGAGTTTTTAAAATAAAATTGCAATAAAAAATTAAATAATTCTTCAGCCGAATTCTAGTTTATTTCAGGTAAAATCGTTTTAAGAAGATTCGGAAACTCAGATTTAAGTTTCGGTGAAAAAATTTTTACGGGAATTATTACGTAGAACATGATGGATTTGATTAAATAGCTCGCTGTGTAGCGTTTTGAAGCTTATAATTGTATGGGAGATGCCACACTCACTTTTAGAAATTCATCAACTTTTTAGCCGAACCATTTCTTGTGTGAAATTCGGTTTCATTACTTTAAATAATTCTCTCAGTGTAGCGTTTCAAAAATTTTGTTCCTATGGAGGTTCTCACGCCTATCAAGTTCATGTCCAGAACTTTTCCGTATCTTGTATCGACTTGGGTTTCGGCATTGCAACGCATATATGTAGCTCCAAAATGGCTGGGCGGCCCATTATCAAACTTGGCACGAATTATAAGCATACTATAAGCTTTTTTTTAATGCACTAAAATTTTTTTTTTTTTATATGGCGAACATTGAAAAAAACGATAAAGAAAAATATTTCCCTTTTTTTTCAGTGTATTTTTTTTTGAAGTGAAAACTTCTTATGGCACGTTGTGGGGCTGAGGAAAAAAGTATAATTTCGCGACACCGACCGTCATCGGGATTCCCCGTCATTAATGCGACAGTAAAATTTGAATGCTCTTTGAAGACTTGGGAAACGAACTCGATTTTGGAATTTTGAAGACTTGCGAAACGAACTCGATTTTGGAATTTTGAAGACTTGGGAAACGAGCTCGATTTTAAAATTTTGAAGACTTGGGAAACGAACTCGATTTCAGAAATTTTAAGACTTGGGAAACGAACTCGATTTCAAATTTGGAAGACTTGGGAAACGAACTTGATTTTGGAATTTTGAAGACTTGGGAAACGAACTCGATTATAGAATTTTGAAGACTTGGAAAACGAACTCGATTTCAAAAAATTTCAAAAACGTTACCTACTTTTAGGCGCCATTAATAATTTGCCCCTAAGAGTATGCAACACTTTCTGACAAATTTCAAAATAGTGCTTAAAAGTAGGCAACGATTTAAAAAATTTCAGATATTGTTGCCTACTTTTAGGCGCTATTTTTGAAATTTGTCGGAAAGTCTTGCATACTTTTAGGGGTAAATTATCAAAAGCGCCTAAAAGTAGGCAACGTTTTTTGAAAAAATTGGCCCATGAAAGTATGCAATTTTTTGGAAAAAATTTTTAAATTTGACTTCCGGTTAGCTGTTGCTCAGTCAGCAAATTTTTCTCTGCAAGCGCAGCCGAAAGCAGAGCCAGCAGCCCAAAGCAAAGAAAAATCTGAAATACCAGGCCATCATGAACCAGCAGCAAGCAAATTTGGTTTTTTGAAAAACTTTAAAACGTTATATCTCTTCTATTACTAAACCGATTTAGATAAATGAGGTGTAATAGTTTTTTTAAGAATAAGCAGATTTTTCTGAAGTCATTTATGTTTTGATAAACTGTCACTAGATGGCGTTTTAAACAGTTTGAATATTCTAACAGCCATAACTTGGCAACGAATAAGCCGATTTTGATAAATGTGGTGTCATAGTGTCTGTAGGAAGAAGCAGATTTTTAAGTTAAGTTTTAGAAAAATTATGTTTAAGCTATTTAGTCACAGGTCCAGGTACTTTCTTTACCTGATTTTTTCTTATACTTACATAATTGGCAATGATGTTTCTTACTGCAATCAGAATAAATTTTTGTTCTCAAACATTAGGAATACTTAGCTCAAATTTAATTATTCACAGTTGAGGCTACTGAGTCGAATATACTTCTTCCAACAATTTTTGAAGTGAAACTTCTTATGGCAAGTTGTGCGGCTGAGGAAAAAAGTATAAACTCGCGACACCGACCGTCATCGGGATTCCCCGTCATGAATGCGATAGTAAAATTTGAATGTTCTGTTGTTTCTTTCAAATAAATATTCCAAGTGGAAGACAAAAAGCAAAGCAGACACACTAACTGACACATTCCATTCTCATTCAACGATTGTTATGCTTACATGTTTGTTTCTTTCAATGTCCGCGTTGTTGCGTTGACAAATTGAGAATGAGAGCGAGAGTAAAATTTGAATACATATTCCGTTTTTGTCTTCCATTGCATTGCCATATAAAAAGAAAACGCACACATACCAATTAACGCACTAACTTGCCATTAAACGATTTGTTTTCACTTCTGTCGGCACTCCCGGAGTGCAACCCGCCGTTTTTTTTTTTTTAATCCAATTATGAGGTTAAAAAGACCAATAAACGAAGTTTAAATTCCAGTAGTTAATTCATTTTACCAGACTTTTTTAAGCTGAATAATGGCATTTGAAGTAGTACATACCTTACGATTTCTTAAATTTTCAAAGACACATATTTTGTAAACCAGAGTTGCCATTCTAAACATATTTTGTTTCTGTGTTGAGGTCATGTACAGGTACAACATATTCAAATATATCTGAAATTGGAAACATGACCCCATTTCCCCTGTCCGCTTCGCGTGAAATGCCTGATATATAATTTTCTATGCATGCCACGTTTCTTTCCATACGTTACAAACGGAATGTCACGGTTTTATAAAACATGTTGGTCCGAATGCTGATAATTCAATATTCATATTGTAAATAATCCACACACTTAACATTTTTTGTTTCTCATCACTTTTTTTTTTGAATTTGTAATGATATTCAGATAATCAAACTTTAGATAACCATAGTTCAGACATTTATAATTAGGATGTTTAAAATTCTGACGATTTTGAATTTTGACATGTTAGAATTCGGACTAAGTTTCACGCGAAAAGCTGTAAATCCGAATTTCATCTGCATTTTTCGTTTGAATTCTGACATATCAGAATTTTGAATTATCTGAATTCGAACGAAAAAATTTAAATCCGTCTTAATTCGTAGATAAAATGTGCATCAGTTGCGAATTATGAGGTGGAATTCCAAGGAAATAATTTATTGCATCATAAATTGATTTCTTTCTTGAAATTTGTGTAATACATCATACATAAATGTATGTATTTTATTTAATGTCCTTATTTTGTTACATCTAAGAAAAGGAAATTATTTTTTATATGTTATAGTAGGTATATTGAGAAGTTATTTTATATATGTGAATTTTTCATCATATGAGTATTGAATCAATTGAATTTTAAAATATCTTTATTTCGAGTGGTCTTAATTCTGAATTGTCTGACATTTTTTAATTATTTTATTTTGGAACTATCAGATACCCGCGACTTTGTACGCGTAGCCTGTTTTTCTGCGATGGCAAACAATTTACTTTTTTTAAATAGAACTACAGCTAATTTTGGGTTCTTCTTCACAGATCTAGAGTTCTTCTCTTCCACAAATATTCCATTGCATTGCCATGAGAAAGACAAAAACAAAGCACACACACAAACTAACACCTTCAATTAGCCTAGTACACATTATCACACATGTTGTCCAACATCAATGTTCGATAATGTGAACTCTAGGAACGACCGCTTGACACACATGTTGGATGGTTTTCAAAAATTGTTGATTTTCCTGCTGGCTTGTCCAACCATACAACCTGTGTGAACTGACTGTCAAGCCTAGTGAACATCTTTCATTTTAAATAGGATTTCATGCAGTTCACTTCGATGTGGACGCTCATAAATTGTTCTGCAATTGATGTTTGATGGTATGCACGAAAATCTGAACGCAAAGCAATATTGACAGTCACACATGTTGTCAAGCCATTTAAGACTGCATGTTTGTTTTCTATGTGTGAACGTACTGTATTTTTTTGTTCATTGTTCACAAACTCCGCGTTGCTGCGTTGACAAATTGAGAATGAGAGCGAGAGTAAAATTTGAATATTCTCTTCCATTGCATTGCCATATAAAAATAAAACACACAAACACTAACTTGCCGTTATGCTTACGAGTACATTCTTCTTTCTATGTGTGAAATTAGTTTTTTTAGCAATTTTAAAACTTTAATATTTTGATATTTAACAGGAATATCGTGATAATTTTAATTCTATATTGAGACCAAGCGTCTAAGAAAGATGACTATAAAAGTTTGATCAAAATTGATTCAGTAGATTTTGCGTGAATCCCGTTCATCGAAAACGGCTATCAATTTATTTATATAGATTTCATATATTATGATATATAAAATGTATTGTAATAAAATATAGAATTTTTTTGCTTTTTTTAATTAGTACTTCTAATAGGTATTGGCTGTCAGACCAATTGTCGAATTTTTTTTTTTCAAGCTTCTTATTTTTTCATTAAACCAACTCGTTTGGAGACTAACAATAACTATTCAAATTTGAAGAAACTAATAGAACGTCGGACTTTTTCAAGCCATTGCTCAGAAATATTGTTTTTTTTTTCAAATTCTGGCTTCAGTTGTGAAAGTTGTCAAATTGAGGTCAAATTTAACATTTGTGTTTTGTAAGCTGTGAATAGTTCACACTTAAGCTACTGTTCCAAACGAATATAATTGGAGATCGACGCAACAAAAGCGCCAAATTATTGAATTTGTTTGCTACTTTTATTAAACATGCAACTGTGCCCACAAAACGTTTGATGAAAATATTATCTTAAAAAAATGAGCCTGTCAATATGTATTCATGTGTGGTTTAACGCCTAAGATTTATTTAATTTGGCTTATGCAGCTAAATCAGTAATGATTGCCGATACGGAAGCAATTTTTTAAAAAAGTTTGCCTGCTTAAGCTGATTTTTTGGTAACAGCGCATTCTTTTTCCTAAATCTGTTCTGTCTACATATCTTTATCCGCGAAAAATGTTACAGAGAGATTTAGATTTCAAATATTATTTATCAACCATTTTTTAAAAGTTTTCTCTAGATCTTGATAAATATCGAATTTCATTTATAACAAACAAGTTTTGTAGAAAAATTTTATATAAATACCGAATATTCATGGCATTGACTGTAAATGTAATTATGATTTATTTTACATAAATATATCAGTCTACTAGATAACCCCATTAGGTTTATTTTGTGGCTTTTCTTCTCTACCTACTTTCATTATTAAACGCAACTCAATTATTATGTAAATTTTTATACTTTAGCCTTTATTATGTTTATATGGTGGTTTACTAATAAGCAATTTATATAATCCACAAATTGTAAATGCATACGCAAACGCTCTTAGATAGAGTATCAAATATTAAAAAAATGTATGTAAGCAAATTTATTTTATTCCAAAATTGAATTTATTTGCAAAATTATGTCGCTGATATGATCCAATACAGTTCGAATGGTATAGTCATTGGTAATAATTCCACTTTTCACAATATATTCGATGTGGATTGTGCTGCGTACAGCTCAAGAGATCGTGACCAATAATGTGGCTTTAGCCTTTCCCATATAACTGTCCGATTTAACCTCATAGTCTCGCACACTTTCTGTCTTTGTTTATTCCTAACAATTACACATGATTTTGGACATATAAGCGTCGCAACTGGCCAAAACCTAGCGCAGATTTGAGGTCTAGCTTCCCAAATATATTGAGCACAAATCATCCATCAGCTGTCAAATTTGCATTCACTAGAGATAGTGTTGTCAATTTAAAAACCAAATTTCTGAAGAAACACCCTATGGTTACCACATTGACTTCAAGTTGTGGACTTAAACTTCATTTCGATTCGATTTTTGACTTGCCTACTTATGTTACCTACTTATAGTGTGTGTACTTGACGTCAAAATTATTGTTCTGGAATAATTTTGTAGCATGAGTTAGTTAAAAAAACAAATTCCACAATCTTTAGTATTCAGGCCGCAATATCTCCGTAACTAAAGCTTTTAGCACAAAATTGTTAAGTATTTTTCTGAGTATCTAAAAATGGTTATATTCCTAAAATTTTCGTTTTTATTTATCGCAAATTTTAATATTTTATACGAGTAATAATTAAGTAATAAGTAAGTTGGCTTACGTTAGATATTTTATTTCAATAATAATTACACAAACTAGTGCGTTTTAAATACAATTTTGTTCAATCAAATTTTAGGCACAAAAAGACACAGGCATATTTTAGAATAGTTTTACCCTGTATCGTCCTATTGAATATGCAATTTAATTTAATTAATGCCAATGTAAACAACCTCATATCAAATAAGCATTTCATTTATTTATGTTTTATAACATATGTATGTATGTATAAGTATCGTTCATTTTATTTTGTATTTTTAGTGCATTTAATTTGCAATGGGCTTAAAATTATTTTTTTTTTAAACAAGTATCTACTTTTTATTTCCAAAACTTAAAAATTCTAAGCACATAATTATTCAAGTATTAAATTAAGCTATTTTACTGACCAAACTGATTAACTCTTTATATCGAAATTCGAGTAAAGCGTAAATGCTGTGAAGAAATCAGTGCATTTTGTAGTGCTAATCTATACATCATACATAATATATAAAAAAAAAGTTATTTAACAGAGTAGTATGACCGATAAAAAAAACCAAATAAAAAAAGAAGAGTTAATCAGTTTGGAATCGGTAAATTTACTGTAATTTTGAGTTTCTTACTTACTAGAAATATCAACTAATTTTTTATTTTAGTGGGTATTTACATATCTACTGAGCAAGAACATGCTATTAGTTGTTTTGTATCAAGCCAGTATTCTGAAATGTTCTTGCAACGAACGCTGTCCTTAGAAATAATTGAAGTTATCTCACAATTAAAAGAAATTGCTTAGGCGATTTCTTTCACTGACATCATATAGAAGTACTCATCTCTTTTAAATATCAAAAATGGAATATAAGATTTTAATTTCAATGAAAGCAATTAATGAACAAAATGGAGAAAATGCATATTAGGTATTGAATAAACTTTGAATGCTTAACCGAATACAAAAAAGCATGAGGGGTATAAGTTTGAAAATATTTTAAATACCTTCTAAAACATTAGTTTTATTGTCATATTACATATTGTAACTTCTTTGACATACATATATACATCTTTATTAATATCAGTCTTTTGCTCCAGAGGATAAACACATTTTAAACTGTTTAATCTGTTACCTATCCGCTGATGTACGATACATTATGACATACCTATCCTAAATACATGTCATTCTTATACAAACCCCACGGATTTTAGAAAAAAAAAGTTCCACTTCTACAAATGTGATGAAAAATTATTTCCTGCATATTTCAACAAATTCAGCTGACACGTGTACCAGAACTTTTTCGAAAGTATCCGCATATGAATTTTCAATAATTTTCTGAATTTTCTCAAATCCTCTCATGCTTAAAGTCTGTTATCTCCAGTTTTACTGATTGAATCAGTGTTGTTTTTTTTTATTGAATGCTTCATAACGTTAGCTTTCGAAGTGTATTAAAAGAAACTACATATTTTGATTGTCAAGAAATGAAAAATAATAACAATATAATTTGTTTTCAGAAAAATCCACACATACGTATCAAGTAATTTTATGTACATACATATGTATATCGGTCATTCTTTTAATAACTGCATACTTTGTTTTTTTTTGACGTTTTTGATTATTTTTTGAAACGAAATATCCCAAAAACTATAGTAGATAGGAAAAAAAAATCATTTAATCATATTTGTTAAGAAAGACTAAAAATTTATAAAAAAAGTTAAAAAAATTTATAAAATTTTGTTAAAACTAATATTTTTCATTAAAAAATTTTTCTTAAAATGTTTTCAATATAACATCTTCTGTTTTTTTCTCTTGTTTTCTTATATGTTATTCCTCAATCAATTCTAAGAATACATGTGCTTTCATATCGAAATTCCGGCCATAACTTTGGAAACTACGAATTTTTTGCTGATGACGCGCAACATGTTTTTTCAGCATAAAATTCGACATAAAATTTTTTTTTGTTGTGTTATTTTCAATCAATCCTTCAAATTGAAATTCCCGCCATAACTTTGGCAAATATGAGTTTTTATAAAGGCGCGCATGAGACTAATTGTATGCTATTTTCCAAAGTTATGTCGGGAATTTTGATTTGAATGCAGACACATTCTTAGAATTGATTGAAAATAACATTACAAAAAAAAAAAAAAAAAATTTATGTTGAAAAAACATGGTGCGCGTCATCAAAAAAAAATTCGTAGTTTCCAAAGTTATAGCGGGAATTTTGATATGAAAGCACTTGCATCCTCAGGATTGATTGAGGAATAACATGTAAAAAAATAAAAAAAAAAACGGAAGATGTTATATGGAAAATATTTTGAGAATAAATTTTTTAATTAAAAAAATATTTCCAGATCAGTTCGTAACATAAATCCTCAAATATCTCCAAGCACATTATTTTGACTAAGGGACTTTTTTCACTGGGCCGTTCAATTGTAAGTTTTCAATGTTTTTATGTAATTTTTCAAATAAGTGTTTCAAAAATTTTGTATTTATTTTGTGTTTTAGCAATAAACTCTTTCTTAACAAATATGATCCAATGACTTTTTATCCTATGTAACTACTATAGTTTTTGAGATATTTCGCATATCGACTTCTTGTAATCTTTTCATACAAAGTTACAAACTTTAAGTTAATTTTTTCATTGCAAACTCTTTTTTTTTAAGTCTGCGTACAAATTTTAAGAATTTAATTTTTTTTTTTAATTGAATAGCGAGAAAGTAACTACAAATAAGTTTAACAATGTTCTATGAATTCAAAATTATTTATCAAGGATCTCAAAATTTTTACCTGAAAGGAGTAAAGGTGACTCTAAAAAACAGTTGTAGTTTAACTCAAGAAATCATAGCTCTGGGCAAGTCAAGTGAAAGGTTTGAGAGAAACCAATCATACATCGTTTGATTGATGTTTTCTTACACAATAGTTTTTTCTTAGAAATCGTTTGTGATTCAAATTTTTTCTTTTGTTTTTTTTAAGGTGCTGTTGCTTAAAAAGTAAGTTTATGATATGAAGAAAAAGTTCACGAAAATTCAGCTCTGTAACTCAATTTAATAAGGTGGCGCCGGAGCCTGTTAGTTTTACATGTAAATTGTATGGAAAAATTATTTTTTACAAAAAAGGTATCTAAATGAATAGGTGATTAGTGTTGTTGAGCTGAAAAGGGTCGTTTTTCCGAAGTAATTTTTTACGCTGAATCCGAATCTGGCCTCAGAATTGACCCATCATGTCGGAATCCTGAAACATTTGAGGCTAAGTACCTAAAACATGATGTTTTTTGTCTACTTTCGAGGCCATGTATAGGATTCAAAGAAAATTGATCAGCTTATTTTTAATAAAAGCATCATTTAGTACCATCCTTGCCCTTTAAAATGAGCTTTCAAGTGGTGACCTGTGATGCTTCCTTGCAAAGTTGCAGCCATTTCACGGTCCTCGGCCACTTTACGAAAAAAAAGTTACGGCGCCAATCGATAAGTAAAAATTGAAATTGGATTCTCAAAGTCACAAAAAGTTCTTAGTGAGGTGTTTGGCCCAATTTTTGCAAAAAAAATGTATTGGAGAAAGACTGAAAATGAAATTTGGAAGTCATCAAGGTAGTACCCGACTCTCTAAGAGGTGGGCTCATTTTCAAAAGACAATGTATGACATGAGTAAATGAAAGTATCCTGTTATATTTTTCTTAATTAACGATTTATAAAAGTACTATTTATGAGCACCTCAGGAAATCTTTAAAACTTGCAATATTATCTTAAAAATTGAAGAAACAAGCGCACAAAAACGTTTTGCTCCATAGTAAAAGTATGAAAGCTTTAAATCTCAATACTGTAGAGCAACGATGGGCAAAATAGGGAAAATTATCCAATTTTTGGCTCTTTAAAACAAACACGTCGTTTTTCTTTAAAAAAAAAATAGCTAAAACAATAAACACATGCACTCATACTTTTATCGCCATGGTTTTTTTTTTATAAGCGCTATGAACGGGATATAAATTATTGATATAGCAAGCGAACAAGGAAACAACAATTCGCACATTGAGGACAGCTTCTTTCGTTTCGTTTGATCAGTGTACTTTTATTTTTACACTCATGTTGTTCTTGCTTGATTCTTCTTTTGTTTCATTGCAGAACTTTGCTTTTGCTATCGAATTTATGGTGAGATTTTTTTTCTGTTGCTGTAATTGTTGTAAGTAGCTCCTGTTTCCAAAGTTTTGCCCATCTCGATGAAACGAATGAAAAAATCGATAGTGAATTTAAGAAGTCACTATGAATACCCCAACCCTCAAAGAGTGATTTTCGGACTATTTTTGGAAAAAGTTTATACGTAGCCTTAGACCTCTTTAATTAAACTTTTGGCTTCATTCTTCCAAGCACATTTTATTGCTATCTATCCACGTAAAAGACAAGACATTTGCCATCCGAAATTTATATTCGATCTTTTCCCATAGAATGGTACAATCAAATTTTTGTTTTTTGCTTCATTAATTTAATGAATTTTTGATTTTTGGGTCAGTAAAAAATCCAACTCAATGGAGATTGCCGGTTGTTGGATTGCTCAAAAACGCACGTAAATAAATTACTGTTTTTCGAGAAATCGAAATCAAAATGTTTTTGTAGATCCCTGTTGTGCACTAACAATGGTCTGAAATATTTATGGTATATGAAAAATTATAGTCTTTCTATTTAAAAAATAATTTTTAAGAGATTTTTTTCATGAAATTCCTTTGTATAGCAAGTGAATATGCATTATTTATTTCAATATTTTCCTGCAGTGAATTCAATTTAATCCTTATTTGTGTATGGCAATTTAATAGTATTAGTACAATTGTCAGGTATTGAATTACGTAATTCCATGTCATCATTTTTTTAAGTAGTAGTTATTAGTGCTTATATTCGCTGTTCGTGCATTTCGCTGGCATTGTTGATGTGTTGGAGTGTATAACATAATTATTTGTGAAAAGTCGGCTTATAAACAGCTTTTCAATTAAATGCAACCCGTTGCCATGGCATGTAATCTAATAACTGAAAATTATTACAAATTCTCTGAATAAGGGCCTAATGAATGAAAGCCAATTTTATTAAAAATCAAATTTTATTTTTTTTTACTCATCATTGCAAAAAAAAAAAAGAAATCTGTAATTTACAACCCAACCATAACAATTCCATAAAGTTTTATGTAAAACGTGACATGAGGCACACAGTGGCAAACAAACGCATGGCAAATGGATGTCAGTGTTTTTATTTCACATAATTAAAACGGAAGCAGAAGCAGCATCAATTAAACAACAAATTACAGTGAGAAAAATTTGCCTATGAAAATGATGATGAGTGAAAAGTTGATGTTATTTGAAGTGATAAAAACAGTTTTGGTAAAAATTTCACGTTTCATCACTCTTTCCTCTTAAGCTGTTAATTTCATTAAAAGTCGCATCGAATAGAAAATTTTAAAAATTGGTAAAACAATAAAATTTTTTTTTCTATTTTTTGACCAATTCAGAACACTCTTAGTAATTATTTCTATATCACTAACTCTAAATCTAAAAATTTTCTTATAATTTTTAAAATCCAAAAAAGTTCTAGGTCATCTAAACTATGCAACCACACAATATATTTTTTGACTAATTTAAGTTTTGTTTTTTTCAATTTTTTACGTGACCTTTTCCGTTGTGGACGCCAACTTGAGTCGCTATTTTGAGACTTTCAAAAAGCCAAACCATACTATAATATTGAAGGTCGAACAATATTTTGAGATCCTGCAGAATCATTTATCTTACAAACGAAGAACGTCCCATAAGGGCGGTCCATTAATTACGTGAGGTATTTTTTTTTTCTGAAAATTCGGACACCCCTCCCCTTGGTGATATTTGGTGAGTTATGACGGGACCCCCCTCCCTTCCATGAGACTTGCATTATCATTTTTAAATGTAGTCTGCTATAATAATGTATAGTCTCTGCATTAAAAAATTGACGTGAGAAATTTATTGGAGATTTTTTCGGAATCCCTCCACCCGTATTTTGACTCACGTAATTTATGGACGTCCCCATATATAAAAATCATTTAAAAGTATTGAAAAGTCGATATTCGCTATAAACAATCAAATAGCCGATATGTAACAAACCGTTTTAGAAAAGTTTGGGTTGATATGTATCAAAACATCAATAAAAGCATAAAAAGGAAGAAAAGTATCTCAAAGTATCGAACAGCAGAGTAAACTATCTAAAAGCGAAGTATCGAAAAGTTGTAGAGTACAAAAAAATAATTGTAATAAATGTTACATGGCCTTAAAAATTGACGAAAAATAACGAATATTCTATAGATGTCGGCGGAGGTCGAAATGAAAATTTTTTAAAACCAAAGTAACGAAAAAGCATTTCGATAACAATGGCTATGAATCTATAGCTAACGTCATGACCAAGAAAGGTGTAGTACATATTTCCTCTATAGCTTGAACAAGAGAATTTGGAGGCTCAAATCTTTCATGTGTTGAGATGTAGTTATTTCAATCACTAAAGTAGATCGTAATTTAAAAAAAAAAAAATTATCTTCTGAATTTTTTTTTTGGAAATGGTGTCTACGCAAAAGACTCTCTGTTTAAGATCTTAGATCATTGTAGAAAAATAAATATGAAAATTGGTTATGAGTATAACCCTCAATACATCACCATTATCAAATATCTAAGGACTGTTTTTGATATTCTAATTAACTCTAAATTCTAAGCTTTAATGTATTTCAACATGAGCTACAAAAGCTTGTCTCCAAGTGAAAAGAGCTGGGGCCTCAACTCGAAAGATCACATCATGATCTGCTACTGGTGCCTAGATATAATAGAAGCAAATTGCCACTGATTTGCAGTAGCTCTCGAATTGTTACAGGTAATCCCGCCGATTCATGCAATGATCAAAACATTTTTACAAGAGACTATTTGGTGGCAATTTTAGAAATAATAATGAAATGCCTAACATTGATCAAAACCTTATAATTCCCGAGTTTTATCCTTTGATAAGAAATGCCAAGACAGCTAAATTTTTGAGCAACGATGAACCCATTATAGACATTATTAACTAAACTAACAATATTATTAAATATACATTTTTTACAGATGCACTTACTGACAAAAACTATTGAAAGCAAAATTAGTTCAATTTTATCGGTGTAAAAGAACAACACCTAAAAAAATATCAGTATCGGGAACCATAAGTACATACAACAAGTTTGAAATTAAAATTAAAATGTGATAATTAAATTTTACCAATTTGGTGGGTAAAAAACATGTACGTAACTATGTTGATTGACTGCAGGCAGTACTTTATTCGTCGGTCAATTAGTTTATTTGCATGCAAACATCTGCACCACAGCTATATTTATTAAATACTTATTAAATTTCAATATTAAGAAATAACTTACATAAAATTAAAGAGAACTTTTAATTATTACGAAAATAATGGGACGGAAAGTGAAATGTACAGTTATTTTGTTTACTTAGTATAGTAATATATTGAGAGAATCGTATATTAAAAGAGAATCTGACAAATAAAACACTATTAACATAAACGCATACAACGAGTTTTTCTTTGAGAAATGTTTATACTTTGCTCATATATTTATGATTAACAGAACTTGAGTTTAGCATCACTGCTCAGTAATAACGCATACTACTTGAATATCCGCCACTATTGCAAAGTGGCACAGTTTTTAAATTAATTAGCCGAACATGTAGGCAATTTGAATGTGTTGCGAACAAAAACACACTTTTTAATATGCAAAAATTATAACTGCTTTATTCAGTATGCAAAATAATTCACAAGCCAACAAAAAGCGTTTAAAAACTGCACTGCATTACATGTACTCAACATTGCTTTTAACTTAAGATATGATAATAATACCTCAAATAAAAATCTAAGTTGAACTGTTTTCTCGTGGGGGAGACTCTCTCTCGGAAGTTTAGACAACACTGATCACAACTGATCTTTTTTTACTGCGCATTCGCTTATAGCGTGTTTTGTTATTCTCGTACACATTTTATTGGCTTTTGTTCGTGTATAGCGTAAAAGCAAGGTATCAGTCGTGGCCATTCTTAATTTAGACTATTTGAGAAAGAGATTTAATTTTGATAAGGAAACATAGGTATAGGAAATTTAGTCTTATCTTAGATCGCAAAAAGAATAACTGCTAAAAAACAATTAGAAATCAGCGCAAAAATATAATATCGTCTTAAGTAAATAAAAAAAAGTGATCCTACGCAATCTTGCATAAAAGAGGTATCAGATTTTGATGGAAACCTTTTCTATTGAATTTTTTGGTCATTTTTACGGTTTGGAAAAAGCCCAAAAATCAAAAAGGCTTCAATTAACTTTTTTTTTTAAGTAAGACTTTCACACTGGTATCAAAATCAGTCCATTTTTGATTTATCTCGTTTTTTAATGCGGTTGCTATCCATGCATATTAAACGATAAGTTAACGAAAACATACCTCGTTTTGTAAAAAAAAAAAAAAACAGTTTGCTTGTAAGTACAAAGAAGCAAAAAATTAACAATCGGACAAAGTAAATAAATAAAAATCGGATCTCAAAGTAAAGAGCTTTTTTTTTAATAGAAAATTTAGATACAAAAAAAATTGTAACGAAAATATGAAAAGAGTATAAGTCGAAATTTTGCTATTTTATTCATGTTTTACTTCTTAACAAAGTAGCAGATGACAAACAACAAGAAGTCATCAACAAAAACACAACTATGCCAGTGTGAAAGTATTTTTAAAAAATTGGATACAAAAACGAAAACGGGTTGTTTTTGTTGCTAACCTCATAAGAAATAATGTTGAACAATCCATAACTCTTATTTTTTTTTTTTTTTTTGGAAAACTACTCTTTAGATGATATCGCCTGCAACACTTTTTTCTAAACTAAATAAACTCTTCTGCTTAAAGGTTGAACTCTTTCAGTTTAGGTCCTTACTCGCAATGAAAAAAAAATCAAAATACAAATTTGATTTAAGAAACTTTAGTTTTGAATTTGAAAGTTCTGATTTTGAATTTAGTTGACTAAATTATTCCAACGTTTCTGTATGTACTACCCACATAACCCTTCAATAAAGTAGGGGTTAAGGTCGGACAAGAAATTTGATTTATTAGGAAAGCAAAAAGAATAATAAATTGAATACAAGACATAAGCACGGAGTTGGTAAGCAAATAAAAACAAAAATAAAAATTTTTTATTGGCAGATATTGACAACAAAGTAAATAGCGGAGTTTTTTGCATAAATGAATAAATTTTAAAGTTGCCACATTAAAGTAAAAAATATGCGCGCCGTTGCTCAATACGCACATGGCAAAATAAATACATACTCACACATAATGAGATATGCATATGGTACCTTGTCGGAAAGTCGCGTCTTTGTTTCATTTACCGGTGACAAATAAGGAGAGAAAAAATATGCTTGTGACCAAATTTTCCTCAAGTATGAAGACTCAAGACGAAATACTTTGAATTACAGCAGCTCAAAAAAGACCACATAGCGAACAAATGTTTTCTTTTGCAAAGACCTTTTCAAATTCATATGAAACTGTAATGACCAAAACCGGTTTTTGAGACAAAGTCAAATTTTCTGGTGGCCTATCCTCTAAAATATTTTCGAGAATTCGGAAAAGACTTTTACTTATAGTAAGGTCACAAGGAACTTCTTTAACGATTGAGTGAGGGATTCATCGAGTGTGGCGGTTATTGATGAGGGCTACGGAAGCCATAATATCTCAGAAAATTAATGGAGATTACTTTTGCTGGCCTTCGGGATAAGCTAATTGATCTCTACATAGCAAATCCATTCTGTGCAATCACCCTTAGCTTCAAGTTTCTCCTAGCCCAAAGTGCTATTAGAATCAAAAGAGAAAAATATACTATTTTGGTTAGGATGGTAATGGCACATTTTTAAAAATATTTTTAGCGGTTTTTCGATTATTTCGATTTTCGCTTTAAAAAAAAAAAACTTTGTCTTCATGTTTACACGTACTTTGTATATAAATCTACTTTTATTCATTATATATCTTTACAACTCTGTATTTATTAACCGATGTGCTGGCCAAACTTTCTCTAGAGCAACTTCAGATAGTAGTTTGCAATCTTCCAATTTAATTACTGAAAGTGATATCTTGGGCTAGACGAAGACTTTGTTTTCTTCACTGCATTAAAAAGACCTTTCAAGTCCATAAGGCTCATGTATGTTAGCATATATTATTAATTAATTTAATTATTAGTAGTAGAGTTCAGAACCCCTTAGAAATTCAACCATTATATTGACAATACAAAACAGTTCAGTACCATTTTACCTGATTAAATGTCAACGCTCCCAAAAATAAAATTCATAATATCTTGTTGTTCTATTCCCATTCCATTCTTAGGGACTAACCATAAGAATATTTTCCTATTAGAGGCGTGGCACCACCTGCTTAAAAATATTTTGATTACATATCATAATACATGGATGGATTGGCTCGGTAGCATTCACACAAAGAATGCAATTCTTTATAACGTCGTCCGGTTATAACGACGTAATTTTGTTTTCACTTTAATCTCGTTACATCCAAACTCTACTGTACATAAGTAATTTCAAATGATTTTGCTCTAAGCTTTTAATATACGATAGTTAATTGTCCTAAGTTAATGAGGAAAAGCTGATTATCTGCCGAATCTAACCTTACTTAACCTATGTATTCTTCTGATGATTCAATTCCCAACTGGGTATACAAATATGTTAAAGTCTATCTCGGCATGTGTATGCGTGTGTGCTTGAATTTGTTTTGATGACGGTTGCGGGTCGGCTGTCATGCCAACTGGCAGCCATGATATGTTTGTTAGTATTATTGGTTATGTTGCTATTGGCGTTGATGTTGCTACTGTGCTGCTGCTGCTGCTGCCGTTGCTACCCATGTTATTAGTGGATGCTATTCTTCCACTTATTGTTGCTGTTTTTGCTAGCTGTCCATTACAGATTCATATAAAAATTTTTATTCCATGCTTTGGCAATTTCAAATATTTGTTTATCAAAAATTCTTTTCGAAACTTTTTTCTATTTCTGATTTTCAAATTAAAAAATTTCGCTTATTTTGTTGTGTGAAATTCAAAAATAAAAAATTTGAAATACTCGCAGAATATCAAGCGAATATTGGTATTGCATAGTTTGAGTATAGAATGTGGAAATGTGTATATGTATGTGTGTAGTGAAGGTGTGCCTGTATGCAGATTCCTACTTTGATTTATTTCGAATTTAAATAAAATCATATTTAATAAGGTATACTTAATATAGTGAAAGTTCAATTAAATCATGACTTAATTAAATATATTTAACGCAACTCTTCTTCGAAAATGCAAGTAAATGGAGTCGGATATACCCCCTCATTATGCCCAAATAAAATTTTATGCAAATTAGCCATATTATACATGGAGTTATGGCGAAATTTCTATAGCAAACATTGATATAAATCGGCTGAGGCCGGTATACTCCAATGTGTTTCTTTCTTTGCTCATAAAATCATATTTCTTTGAGCAATTACTTAAATTTACGGCCTTCTCTAATTTGCTTAGTTTTTGCTTGTACGGAAATCATTTTAATATAGTTATGAGCATGATACGTGAGCCTTAAAAGAAAAACCGTACCCATCGAAATACGACTTCCAAAGTCATCATGGAGAGAAAGTCCTTTAAACTGTCCTTACAAAAACCTCCCTGACCTCTAAGGTCAGGGTTATATATTTTGAAAATATATCTCCAAGTTTTTTTTTCATACAAAAACTATATTAATCTCTTTTTATATAAAAAAGATGAAGACAAAATTCTCAAAAATATTTTAAAATACTTAGGATACATTCAGAGTCCAAAATGATGTTTTTGCTTCATACAGATTAGCAATAACCATACTTCCAAATCAGAAAAAAAAAGCAAGTAAAAGTGTTATCTGCGGCCAGGTCGAAACTCACATACCCTACACTGCTTTGAAAGTACCTTTTATATAAATGTTAAAAAGACGTTGAAGAGGTTGAATAAGTCGAAGAAAATATGAAATGTAAATAAGATTGACAGAGGTTGAAAAATGTTGGAAAAATCAAAATATATGCAAAATGTTGAAAAAAGTTGAGAGAGGTTGAAAAACTCTAAAAAAGTTGAAAGAGGTTGAAAAATGTTGAAACCATTCAAAATTGATGAAAAGTCGAAAATAAAGAGTCCAAAATGAAGAAAGTTAAAAGAGGTTGGAAAAGTAGACCAAAATCCTTATAAAAGGTTGAAAAAGTCGAAAGAATATGGAAAATGTTGAAAGAAATTGAATAGATATGAAAAAATTGAAATATGCCACGCCTACTTCTCCAATTCCGCCTACTTTTGGTTCAATAAACTATATTCGTGATTTTTGTAATCACGACAAGTATATATGACAAGTACATCTACCTCATTAAATAATATTTATTGTACTGTGCCACGCCCTTCAAGAGGTTTTTTCAGTAAGTCGGCTTGTATTAATGAGTGCTTTCAGCGGCATCATTCCTAAAATTTTTTATGAAAATCCTTTGTTCCAATTTTGAGATATACGGAAGCAAAATTTTTAACTATTGAAAAGTGTCACGCCTATTTTTACAATTCCACCCAATTTTGGCATAGTTTAAGATATATGTATATGATCTATATTCGTTTACCAAATTTAATCATAATATCTTGCACGGCTTACGGACTGTGCCACGCCCTACATCAATCCTAATCTTGTTCACATGTGCATCAAATCACCAAGTTTCATCAAAATCGCTGCAATTTTTTTTCAAAATGGGCCTGGGTAAATATACGTATAGTATGAGCGGTAGGCGTGTCCGTGATCCGATTTCACCCATCTTCAATAGCAAGATGCTTGCAAGAAGGTGGGACCTGTGTGTGCCAATTTAATTCAATTAGCTTTCTAGGCTTTCTCGTAAACCTGATTTCAACAGACGGAGGGACAGACAGAGAGACAGACAGACGGACATAGCAAAATCAACTCATTGGTGACGCTGATCAGGAATATATACACTGTTCCAAACCTGCCACGCCCCCTTCTATGTGTTACAAGCGGAGTGACAAAGTGAACATATGCTCGGTGTGGGGTATAACAAGGATGATTGAAAATAATTACTATCCCTGAAGTTCTTGAAGGTAGTTTTTCAAGGTGGGTAATTTGTTTTTTTCCGACACATCAATTATTGCCTTAACTTATAGCTTACACAAAATGTTGTAAAACTTTTGCGTTTTAGTTTTTATTTAAATCCTCACTGAAGAGGTTTCTTAAAGTATTTAAAATTTTTCGAAATTTTTTTTGTTTTGAATTACGTATAAACAAACGAAAGCATTTAATTACCGACCATTTAAAAATTTTAATATTTATTTTAATATCGCAAACCAACAACTTCTATTTATTTCAGATAACGATGTACCCACGCCTTTTTAACTTGAAGCCCGATATTGAAAAAAAAAAAAAGACTTTCAGCAACAGCTCAGCCTTTCCTATACAAATATTACCAAATAAATACGAGTTAAAGCAAAAACAAAATAAATAAAAATTCATACCCAGAATACGCAGCACGCACGTGTAAAAGACGCGCACATGAAACATCAAAGCGCACAGCAGCTATGCTGGCGGCATGGCTTTTACACTACACGCGTATGCGATGATACCAAGGATGTTCGAATGATATTGAGGCAACTGTTGGTAAGAGGTAAATTGTACCTGCATTTTAATTTTGACGCATATTTATATAAAAAGAATAAAAAAAGGAGGAGCAAATAAACGTGAAAATGTGCCAACACACGTACGTGCAGTGGCAAATAAAAGAGAGATGAGTACGAAAACAACAACAACAACATATTTCGCTAGTAAAATTGAATTTTTTTTAATGAGTTTCGGTTTTTTAGACACAAGAATAACACTGTTAGCAGTAACCTTTAGCTTAGTTTTGCAAATAATACCATTTCCATATGAGAGTTAATAAGTTTTGGGAGGTTACGCAAATAAACGCCTTACCAAAGGCTTTCAGTATGAATTATTTTTTCAACGTTTGGAAATTTTATATATCGAGTTGCCAACCAGGCAAGTCTCAGGGCTCCGGAAATTTGCAAAAAAATCTTCGAGAATTTCAAAATCAGGTCAATGTAAATTATATAAAGTATTTTATTTTTCAATATAAAATACCTTAACTGCCAAACACTATTCCAGCGACTCTCTAATTTACGTATCTTATCCCTGAAGTGGGTTTCTGGAAGACCTTCAAAATACCTCCATTCGATGCAAAATGCTTTCCTGGCAGATATCTTTTAAAGTGTGGAAATAGATGGAAAACAGTTGGAGCCAGATCAGGTAAATAGCGTGGATGTACCAACAATTCGTTTTTCAACTCGGTCATTTTAGAGCCACTTAAGGTACATTTGATGATATAGGCATGATAGATGATTTTTTTCGCTAAATCAGGTCTTTCCTTGCGTATTTTTACATCCAGCTTATCCAATGGTTGCAATAATACTCTCGTGTATTTGTTCTATCAGTTTGGAGTAGTCAATCGAAAAATTGCTTTGGCATCCAAAAAAAAAACAAAAATGATGCCAAAACCATTTTAAAAGATTTTGACCCCTTTGCCTGCTTCGGAGTGAAACAACTGGACTCAAATATTTGTTGTCACAGTTTAGGATCATAATGGTAGGCACCATTTTTCATCCTTAGTTACAAATCGTTGAATAAAATAATTTTTATTCCGTTTAAAACGTTTCAAATGTTCTTGAGAAAATTTCACGCACACTCTTTTCTGTTTCAAAGTTAGCAAATGCGGTTTCAATCTTGTCATTAGCTTTCTCATACCCAAAACATTGGTCAATATCTCATGTACTAAACTGTGTTAAATGAATATGGTCTCAGCTAACTCATTCCCACTTAATCGGTGATTTTTGTATATCATACCCTGTAATTGGTAAATCATTTCTTGAGAAGTAGCACTGTTTGAACGACCTGCACGTTTTCATCTTTTAAGTAAACGAAAATATTGATTTGGAATATGCAGGGGCCCCATGAGGCTTGGTACTATGAATAATATTTCAATTTGCTATAGTTTTTGAAATGAGAAATTTTAATGTGTTTTTTTTAGTAATTAAAAGATTTTCACTGTAAAAAATTCTTTGTTGGGACAAGTACGCCGCTGGTTACAGTAACCAAATTTTGTTCCTAAGTATAATGAGACATCCAGTAAGCTTTTATTTATTATGTGCAGTGGTGCCCACTACCACAAGTAACGATAAGCATGTGTTGATGATTTTGCATATGTGAACGCTTTTTAACGCTCTTTAACGCTCTTTTAGCGTCTTCTCATTCTCATTTTAACGCTCTTTGAGCGTTTGCTCGTTCTCTGGGCAGCACCCAGAAAAAAATTAACTGCTAAGTGTTTTGTACTTTTTCCGAAGTTTGATATAAAAACCGTAGGAGATAATTTGCCCCCTATTACCAAATTTCTGGCATTATTTTTCACATCTCAAGAACCCTAGCAATGACATGCATTTCAATAATATTTCGAGGGCCCTGTGTCTTTTATTATTTATAAAAATAAATAGGATAAATTTGTACATTTGATACTTTTGCTAAAACCCAAACTCGAATTTCATAATCCGAGGACTATTTTGCCGCCGTCATAGTCGTTGCGCCCATGGCGTATGGTAAAGTGGGGCACATTCATTATCGGGGCACATTCGTCAAGGCCCATTTCGATATGACGCACTCTTATTTTAGAACTATTTATCATGCCGAACGTAACCTTTATCGAAAAAATACTAACTCTCTTAGTTTGATGTATGTGAAATCGGGCTCAAACAAGTTGAATGCATTTTTGTGTTTTTTCGTTCTTCGCTGTAGTTTTGAATACCAGGTAAGTTAACGATTTTCAATAATAGTTCTTTGAATTTTAATACGGTTTTTTGTGACCTGTTATGTTATTATGTGAGAAAGTGAAATTTTAAGTTAAGATTCGATTGAATTTAAAAGTTTTCGAGAATTGTGTAGTTTTTTAAAATTCTGAAAAGTGGGGCAGTTTCGTCGTCTAGGTGGGGGCAGATTAAGCAGGTGCCGAATGTGTTTGGCGATACGGCGTTTAACGTCAGTTTTCTTCGATTTCATTGAACCTCCGACCGAAGACATCTCGGTTGTTTCAAAAGCTGAAATCGAGCTAAAGCTACCTGATCCCACCAATCCGGCATCGAATTTTAGGTATCGTACAAAATATAATTTTAATTTTAACATTGATAAATTTAATGTTAAGTAATTCATCATTATCTTATCTGAATACAATACATATATTTATTTCTCATTTTTTCAAAATAAAAATGCAAGAAGTCTACATTTTTTTTTGTGAAATTACTTGAATGGTGAATGTTCCCCATGAAATGCCGAAGCTGCCCGTGTCGGCGCACTTTCAGCAAATTGACTTGCTTTTTTAAAATGCGAAAATTATTTGAAATCGTCAACAATATTTAAAAAATGTATTTTTAATATAGTTCTCTAATATCGAAATAGTCTGAAATTGCTCAGAGGTTTGATTTCTATGCAATAATAAAACCAATACAAGGCTTTAAAAAAAAGTTAACCAATGTGCCCCACCTTACCATACGCTTATGGATAAAATTCGTATTCACGATGGAGTAAATACCATCGACATCACGCAATGCATCAATATTTTAATTTATTAATTTTTGATAGGCCGATTTCTTACAGCATATAGATTTTCTTACCATGCGTGAAAAATGTTACACAAAAATGTTGACTTTACACAATGTTGTGTAAGATTTTCCTTGTTACTAATAAAACTCTGCACAATACTCGTAAGCAGATTGTCTTAAGTTTTACAAAATTTTATCTACAGTGAAAGTTTCATGAAAAATAAACTGAACCCTTTTTGAAATAATTCGTCTTGTCAATAACTGTTGCCTAAGTTTTTCTGTTCAAGCCGAAAGAAAGCGAAGTATTAAGAACTAAAAGGTTTTTATTGCTTTTGACCTTGAAATTTTTATTGACGCTTCTATAGTCTTATCGATTACTTTTTAGGGAGTTACTAAAAATATCAAAATTAGAATATTCAGACCTTTTCTGATTCCGTTTCGGATTTGTTTGAGGAACAAAACAAAAATTCCAAGTTCATTTGGGAACCGTTCAAAAAAGAGAAATTCTTCAACTTATCAGAACTATAAAAGCTCAAGTTCAAAGTTTAAATAAAAATCATATGGCGAATTCCGGCCATTAGGCGTAGAAGTGCTATTGACAATCCACTTTTCAATTTCACTTCGGAACTAAATTGGAATCATAACAGCTGCGAAGAAGGACACCGAACAGCGTTAATTTAATGTATTCAGGTAGGATAACTGAAATCTACTGAACTCAAAGGACTCCGACATTGGAACAGAAGGACATTTTTCTATTTTGGTTTTCAGTTAAAATCTCGAAAATCATGTCGTCATACTATTTAAACTTTAAGCGTAACATTTCTCATAACGTTTTTTTCGATTCACACAAATGCGTAAGCATAAAAACGCGTTGACGTTAATAATACCAAGCGAAAACAACAAATGTCATTATCCTTTCGATAATTTTCATTTTCACGCTGAAATGGTATATAATTCAACAACAGCAACAACAGCCAGCAACAGCGGTAACAGCAACAAAGTGAGCAACACCAATAACAACAGCAGCGGTAACTGAACAAGTGCCACACGCTACACCGCACAGAGCAGCATGGTTGGCTGAATGGCATGGTTTGATGGTTGGTTAGTTACTTACTTTGTGCGTTGGTTGTTTGGTTGGATTGATGGCTGTACGACTGAATTTTGTTAGTTAAATGTGGTTGTTGATGCTGCTGCTTCTGTTGCTGTTTCTGCTAGCTTCCATGAGAACCAAAGTACACACAAATTTCTGTACCATACTGCTTGTTGTTGACGCTCAATGCGAATGCTGCGATTCCAAACGCTACCAGCTACCAGTGCTTCTTTCTGTTGAGACAAATGGTTTGTCACGAAGAATAAATACTTCGTGATGTAGCTCTGGAATTTGGAATTATATGCGATTTGGGTACTGACACGAAACGTTGCCGCGAGGCATAACAATGTTTTGAGCTTTCGTCGAAAATCGACAGACAAACAGACAGACAGACCGACAGACATTACTTGCGCCTAAGGGAGGTTTGGGGTAGTACGTGCACCAGAGTATTGTGCATTATTGTCTGAGGGTGGGTGGGGTTAAAATAAGACGACAAAAAATCATTATGATGACACAGTGTGTTGGTATTCTGGCCGGGGAAAAATTAAGCAACATCAACAACAACAACAACAACAACAATTCTTCATTTCGACTGCTGTTTGATATGTGCGTTTCTTTTTCAGAAAAATTTTCCTTTGTACATGGAGCTGATTTTTTTTTTTTTTTTTTTTTGCTTCTTTCAGCTTAAATGCGCGTACTTCTGCGATATTTTTTCATGTCGTGTCGTGTTCGCTCATGTTGTTTCGCTTTTAAGTGCCGTCACACTAAGCAATCAACAAAATTGAAATTTATCAACTTGTTTCCGTATTTTTTCTCCTCTGTTCTTCTCTATTTCTAGTTTGTCGTTTTATGTTTCTGCTGTTTGTTAAGCTTATTGTGCGAACGTATTTGTTTTTATTCTTTTTAAATATTGCATATTTATGAGTTATGCACTAGAAAAATAGTTCAATTTAAAAAAAATTATGACACTCCGAATGCAATTAACAATAAGAGCTGAGGACTGATGGATTAATAGAACTCCTGAATTGATAGATGTGAGCCGGTGTGGCTTTAAATGATGATAGTAAAATTATAGAAACTTTTTTTGTTTCCAGTGATTTCCAATTCAAGTTTCTACATACAATGGCTCCATCGGACAAGACTTTGTTGGATACAAATGTGCTCTAAACTTAAGAACAAACTTGCAAAATATATTGGTTTTTCGCTTTTATTTATACTTCATATTATTGTCCTTCTGAACAATAAAAAGCCCTGCCCCTTTCCAATTTGGAAAAAAGCACACACATAAAGACTGCTTAGGAAAACACATTTTAAAATTTATTTTAAGAATAAATTCATGATATTGCCAATCTCATTTAACGTATTATTGTGGAACAGATAAATGCCTGGTAACAGAGGTGTCAATCGATTAGGGCTGTAGATCTGATATTATAATTAATTACACCCACTTGATTCAAAATATCATCGATTCCAAATGTTATTTAAGTTCTCAACCCACCTCCTCCAAGCTTTTGGTGAAATGACACTACTGTCTGGTAGGCTTTTTTACATTTACCCCCAGTAATTTGCATTTATTGAGTTATTTATAACTCACCAATAACTCCTTGTGAACATGAACAAATACAGTCGGGCAAGTGTTCGCAAAAAGTTACAATACGATTTTAAGTATTACAAATAACTTTTTATGCAAAAAGTGTTTGTGCCTTGCATTCATTGGTTAATGCAGAAGAAATTTTGATATAACTGTATAATCTAGCCATAATATCGAAACTCCTTACAAATGTGCTCACATTGAAAGTCGGGCAGCGAAATGATCGAAGCAGTGGTGGGCATGGAAATCTAACAAAAGGGCTAAACAGCAACATCAAGCAACACCAAACAAAATTTTAAAGTTTTTTTGTTGTAATTTCCAAATTCGCCAACAGCATATAAAAAACCCAAATTGCACTACAAATAAAAACAATTGCTACATTCGTCAAGACCGTGGCTGGGCAAAACGAACCGCGCGCGCGACTGAGGCAGAAAGAGAATAACTTTTCATATACATACGTATATAAAGCAGAGAGCGTAAAAATTAATTCAGTTTGATTTGAAAAGCGAACAAAGCACAACTACACATGCATTGAAAGGCATTGAAGAGAAACACGTGTGTAGTGGTGCTCAGCTCTGGTCAAAACACAATGCGGCAATGCCTCGATATGCGAATGCGCTGTGCCTCGATAGCGTTGAAATTCTGCGAATTTTATTTCACTTGGTTGTGCGTCGAATAACAGTGCGGGCAATGAGGGCGGATAGGGACACTACGTGCCCACCACTGAATTAAAGTAATGGTGAATTTACCGTTAAGTTTGAACAACGATAATTGGTTTTGGTTTTCCTTGATTGTAGTTAACTTTGTGCTGTCATTAGATAAAAAAAGTTTTAAAATTATTTCAAAACTTAGCGTACAATTAAGCAATGAATGTTAGAAGAACGAAAAATCGTAATCTTCTAATCTTTTAGAAGGCAAACCCGAATGCAAAATTGCAAATTTTGTAAAAAATGTAAGTGTACGGCTTGCATTATTATTAAAAGATATAACGAGGACAATAATTTTTTTAAATAAATAACGTATTGTGGCAACAAAAAAAAAACGCTTAGCTCGAGGGATGAAAAATGGACTTTCAGCGAAATTCATAAAAATCCATTCATACCTACTCCAAAACTTAGTGTAATGGTAAAAACTAATTTTCAAAAAGAGATCCATGCCCATGTACCAGTTCGAATAGTTCTCCAGAAAAATAATTTAAAGGCCGACTGGCACAGGATCAACATGAAAAGTTCGCTTGAATTTCGCAAGAGAGCACATTTCAAAAGATTCTCATTTTGGAGCACGGCAAACACATTTTTTTAAAGACGTGGTTAATATTCGTACAAATAATTTTATATCCTACAGGTATTTTTTGCCTCGTCTTAAAAAAAAAGTGTTTACCGTGCTCCAAAATTAGAATCTTTCGAAATGTTCTTTCTTGGGAAATCCATCGAATTTTTCTTGTTGATGCTTATCCTGTGCCAGTTCCCGAGAATTATTCGAGCTGCTACCGCATTGACCTCTTTTTGAAAATAAGTTTTTACCATAACACTAAGTTTTGGAGTAGATATGAATGGATTTTTATGAAATTATGTTTCGCGTCAGTTTGTTCAAAAAAGTCTACATTTTGTGACTATAGAAGAGGGGATCAAAATCTGTCTGCTACGTTCACGTTTCTGTGATGCTTTCAGTGAAAGTCTTCTAAGTTAGTTTTTCTCGGGCTTACTTTTGGTAATGGATTACATATGGCCTCTGATGGAAGAATTACCAATTACCAAATGGTAGATACTGAATTATAGACTGATGATTATGTAGACAAATAAATTTGTCTCACTATCAGATATAACCCACATTTGGGTACTTTTGTATTTAATTAAATTTTTAACTACAACTAAACTTTTTTTACATTTTACTTGTATACATAGGTATACATATTTTAAAAATGAGAGCAACAGTTTGTATACTTCTAAGTTAAACTTTCCAGTCCAAAAGGTAGGAGATGTAGCGATTGCAAAAAATATATGTACATCGTGCAACTAAGGATTGGCATGGGTAATTATTTGCGTACTGAATGAAAAAAAGCAAATGAAATGAAAAAAAAAAAACAAAATAAATAAAAATAACAAAAATTGCATTGACATCTACGCAAATGGCTGGTTGCGATGCCCCACCCGGAGACCGACCCACTTATTTCAAGACTCCAGCTGTTGCTACTGTTGTGTTTCTTTTTATTTTTTTAGATCCTTTTCTATTACGTTTGTTTTTTAATGCTGCTCACTACACGGCCTGCCTGGTTGATTGGTGAGAATTTAATATGTTTTTCACGTTCTTGCTCGCGCAGGGTTTCTTTTTCATTTGTATATATCCTTGCATGAAATTAGAAAATAATTGTAGTCCCACTGGGGTTAAGAGGTGGGTACGTACACTATAGGTGGTAAATGGGTGATGAGTGTAGCGCGTCCTGCTGAAGCCACAAAAGGAAGAACAACCCCCACTCCCATCGAAATACCATTTCCAGCTACACTATATACATGTGTATGTACTATGCGTGTGTGCATAGGGAGAGATGTGATGTTATTAATATCGGTGTGTTTACTTAACTTAACTAAGCTAAACTTAACCTAACTTAATTGCTTGTAATATAATTTAATTAATTAAGACTGTAACAGTGGCAGCGACAAAAAAAAAAACCTAAACAACAACAACAACAAAAACATCACATAAATTGCTGTCCAGTGGCGTGCAAGCAGAAACAACAACAAAAAAGACACAAAAAAAAACTTAAGTGACAATCTAATTGCTCCTTGTCAATTGAGTTTAAGTGTAATTAATGCGTGTATTTCTGTTATCAAGTGTTGACTGTGCGTGCCAACGTTTTCGGCTTAAATCTGTGCTATAGTGTTTTTTTCGGATTTTTTGTTTTTTATTTTATGTTTTTAGGAGTGATTTTAAAGGTGCTTTTGTGTGAAATTAAATTTTGTGATTTCTTCGTCAGAACTTCATCGGAAATCAAAGGTAAAGAAACTTGAATGGCCACGCGTATTCTTGGGTTATTAACACGCTTTTAATGTTGTTATTGCTTGAGAATACACGTAGTTAACAAGTCTCTCCCAACACCTTTTGAGTCCAAATGCAAAAAGAAAGTGCAGTGAAAAATGCTGTTTTACAAATGATACGAGTTTTCAAAATGTTCATTAAAAAAATGGTGAGTTATTTAAAATGTGACGATGTCACTTTCCAAGGCATCACTTGTGAAAGCTATACTGCCGTACTAAGCGAAAAAGACGTATCTCAAAATAAAAAATATCCGAGATTCTTATGGCATCGGATAGCTTAAGAAATTACGCGTCTGATGAAATACTCCAAATGTCGGCATCTTAGTTCAATCATATAAAAAATCTACTAAGAAAATTTCCTCTATCTGAATTTTACAGGTATTTAAACAAATTGACATAAACAAAACATCAATTATCTCGAAATGGATTTTTTTGTGAGATACGTCTTCTTCGCTTAGTACGGCAGTATATTCATCTTTTAGCTACTTTGTTTTACTGACGAGTGCACTCAGTGTATTTTATTTTATGTTCCATTCCATAGCCAACGCTACATACATTTTGGAATTAATTTTAATCATCTGAAAGGTTATATAATTAAATCGGCGCTTAAGGCTATTAGACTAGTTAGTCGTCACTTTTGCAGATTTATTAATCGGCTATGAGACAAGTTCCACTAATTAACAATTTGGTGTATCTCAATTAAAAACTTAAGCCACATTGCCACAATGTTCCATTATTGAAAAAAAAAGACCACACAAAACTCTTTCATTTTATGGTTTGTTTTGAGACTAATAATTATTATATTAATAATTTTTGTATTGAACTTTTTAGTCATTTATACAACCAACATGACAAAGATAACAAGTGGATCAATTTAACCTGGTAATTGGTGACATATGTTTCGGCTATTACCACGTATAAACATATTTATATGCATATACATAGCCTCATCAGACCAGTTTTGGTTAAGTTGTACTGAGAATCGAACACCCGACCGTATGCATTTTTGAATTGCGACGGCCGCTCTAACACTTGAGCTATTGGGTATGTGACCTTGATGTGTACAATTCATCATTCATTCATTTTAGTTAAAAAAAATATCCTTTAAATATTAGTAACTTTTCCGCATATTAAAGAATTTTTACTTGCACTAAGTCAGTAAGTCATTTGAAATTATTTTATTAAATACCTTTTTTCTAAACATTCCAACAACCATTCGAAGAAGGTTGCGTGTCTTTCCAACTACTCCTACAAAACATTTGCTTACGGACTCCCCAGTATATCAGACAGAGTTTCTGATCTCACCTATCGACAGCTGCCAAAATTTCTGCTATCAACGAATTTTGTACTTCGCAAAGATTTTCATAACGCTGTCTCAAGAAAACGTAAACCAAGAATACCTTCAACGATCTTCAGATGCATTTCTTTTGGCAGAAATCAGGATATCCCGCTGAATCCAACTATACCATACAAGGAACTGCATCCACCCTGACTCATATCTAAAAAGTCTTTCATTAATCAGCTTCAAAGTCTCCCAAAGCAAAATACGTCTAATGTAGTTTACAGAGCACATTTCACTGAAACAGAAGGCTGGACACTACTCTTTACTGATGGCTCTAAAAACAACGAATCTACTTCATTTGCAGTTGTCAAGTTACATGGCGATCCAATCAAATTAGGTCTTCTGCACCCTATTTGTTCGGTTTTTACTGCTGAAACGTCTGCAATCTTACACGCTGTTAAATTCGCAAAAGCAAACAAAGGCAAGCATATAATCTGCACAGACAGTAGATCGTCAATTGATGCCATTGCTTCCCCATTCAACCTCAATCCCATTATCTCAGCTATTAGAGGCGCACCCACGAAATTGAAAATAATGTGGATACCAGGACACGCTGGTATCAAGGGCAACGAACATGCTGATATGGCCGCCAAAGGAGTATATAATGCTCCGATTATCTCATCATCTTTAATCTACAAACAAGACATCTTTAACCTGATTCGTAGACAGAGGCAGACGTTTAATAAAACAAATTGGTCCTCTTATGTTCACCACTATTCCACGATCAATCCTGATTGCACCAAAGCCATTTACCCAGCTGAAATTAAAACATGTTTCCTAAAGCCGTACATCCGTCTTCGTCTTGGTCACACTATGTTAACACACGAGCATCTCTTTCAGGGAAAGAGCCAGAGAAACTGCCCTCTCTGCGGCAATGCAGTTTCAATAGAACACTTTCTTCAAAGATGCCCTCTCATACAAGGTCCAAAAAGGTCAATTTTCAAAAACGAAGATCCAATAAATCTCCTACACAACATTTCGCCACAAAATATTTTTGCCGTTTACCAATTTCTAAAATATACTAAAACTTTTCATATTATTTAAATCATCTTTCTCATTTAATGTTAAATTACAGTTCATATTGATAACAGTAATGTACAGGACAGCCTAAGGCCTCTGTAGCCAGTGCTGCGCATTTGATTATTTTTTTATAATTATTTATAATTAAATAAATTAATAATAATATTTTACATCCCACTGAAACAAACGGTTTTAGTACAATTTCGCCTTGGTAGATATAGCGAAAAAAAAGTAACAAAAGGAACAAATTAATTCCTACAATAATAACATAGTTTTTAGAATAACTTTACTGTGTAAAAAAATCATTTCTTATTTAAAAAACGCCTGGGGCTTCAAATTTCGTCACTGGTGAGCAAATCTGAGTATAGTCTTTGCATATCTACTATTAGTAAAAGAGCTAAAATTGTAGCGATTTGGTGGACATGTGAACAAAATTAAGATTGCGCTAGATTTTAATCCTTTATATGGCAAGATCATAAAATTTTGAATTATGCTATAATTTCGATTAGTCTATACTAGTAAAAAAACACATATATTTTAGTTTTTGAAATTATCTTTTGTAAAAAATTTTATTTAGATCCGATCCGATCAGTTTTTAAGAAATTCGTCCGCCATATTGGATCCGCCATTTTGAATTTTTAAAATCTGATACCAGATTCATAATCAGCGACCCCACAAGCCCCCGAGTAAGGGGTTTCAATCCATAAAAACGTTCAGGCGCATCAAAATCCACTTCTTAACTTCAAAGTCGTTTTTCTTACTTATTTTCGGACCGTAGGTTGCTTTTAACTTTCCCTATCACATATGTGTTTATCTCTTTCTCTTTTTTTGTTACTTTCACTTCGTATGGTTTGTGTTAATGTTTTTCAATGCAAAAGCGGTGATGATTTCATACATTAACCAAGTCATATACATTTATTCGGTTTGTTACAGATCTGTAACACGGCCATATAAAGGGTTACGTTTTTAAAGACCCTAAAATGGGCGTAAATCAGCCCTTAACTTTTTTTATAACGTATTATCTCAAAAACTATACAAGATATTGCAATGAAATTATGTGTACGGATGTAAGTATATCATAAATATCTTAAATTATACCAAAAGTGGGTGGAATTGGTGAAGTGGGCGTAGTATTTTTCAATAAATGAAAATTTTGATTCAAAATTACATAGTAAAAATGTTATCAAACGTGTTAGAGACTCTAAAAAATTATGAAAAAAAAAACAATTTTTTCCCCGATCAAAGAATAATAAGCCCAGATGTGAGACAAAGTATGTTCAAAGTAAGTTTCAATGAAAAATGGGCCGTACCACGTCCCTCATATGAGGAAAACAAAATTTTGTATATAGTTTCATATATGTATGTATAAATGCAGGATTTTATTTTCAAAATTCAATGTACGGACTTTAAGTTTGAACAATTAATACCAATGTTTGATTTTAAACATCAAGCAGCTAATTTTTCTTCATTCAAATCACACGCATTTTTCAACGCTTGATCATTGGCGCAGCCATTTTTCGGTCACCCTGACGTTACACGGAGTTAACGGAGTGTCTTGTAGTTTAATAGTCAACTGAATAAATTGTATTTATTCGCCCTTTAATCGGATGTTTTTTTTTTAAATTAATAAAAACATATTAGTCATCAGACTTTCGGACGCATCAAAACAAAATGAATCTCGAACTACGTCCGACGATAGCCTTTTGTTAAGTGGGCCTCTAATATGTAATCGAGTTCTATCAATGCACAATTAATTTACTGCCTGTTTTTAAACCCAAAGCACATTTATGTTTAGTTAAGACAATGATTCCAAAAACTGTTCAATATTGTGCGGAAAATGTCCCAAAAATGATTCAAAGGGACAATCTTGTTTTATGCAACAGACAAAATAAAATGCTCAAAAAGTTGTATTGATAACACTAGTTTACAAATTTGGGGTTCATCTCGAGATCTGGTTTCTCATAGACTTTTTTTTTTGGCTATATCTCTATGAATAGCTTTTCGACTCAAAAACGCTTTTCTGAATTCAAAAGATATTTTTATTTCCTGCTGTTTGTGTGAATCGAATAAGATTTGATGGAATTAGAAGCGCTCAAAGTAAAAAAAAAAAACTGACTTTTTGGTCTGTTTTAAAAATCACTAAATTTCAATTGCTTTGAATGAAAAATTCTTTATTTTTCATATTTTTAACATTTAAAATGAAAGACTATTCCTTTGCAAATATTTTAAGTATAAATTTGCGGAAATCGGACAAAAAATGTAGAAGTTATTCGAAAAATAGTAAAAAACTTGCAATGAAATTAAACGATAAATACAGGGTGTTTTTTTTAGAGGTATAGAGCTTCGAATTGAAATAAAACACAAGAAAATCGTTTTAATGTCCATCAATTTGGCTTTATTGGAAGGATAATTTTATGCCATTAATGTTTAAATATGATTTCGGGCATGTGGCCGCCGCGGCTGGCTCGAATAAAGCCAATTCTACAGGTCCAATTTTGAACCACTTTTTCGAGCATATGGGGCCGTATGTCGGCAATAACGCCACGAATGTTGGCTTCCAAGTCCCCTAACGTTTCTGGTTTGTTGGCGTAGACGAGCGACTTCACATATCCCCAAAGAAAATAATCCAATGGTGTCAAATCACACGATCTTGGTGGCCAATTGACAGGTCCATTCCGCGAAATTATGGGCTCATCGAATGTTTCCTTCAATAAATTGATTGTGACGTGCGCTGTGTGGCATGCAGCGCCGTCTTGTTGGAACCACAACTCATCCACATTCATGCCATCCAATTCGGGAACAAAATAGTCGGTTATCATGGCTCTATACCGGTCTCCATTAACGGTAACTGACTCTCCAGCATTATTTCGGAAGAAGTATGACCCAATGACTCCACCAGCCCATAGAGCACACCAAACAGTCAGTTTTTGTGGATGTAATGGCGTCTCAAGGGTCTCATGTGGATTCTCTTCACTCCAAATGCGGCAATTTTGCTTGTTGACGTAGCCATTCAACCAAAAATGAGCCTCATCACTGAACAAAATTTTGCGATGAAAATCAGCATCGAGATCAATCTCATTTTCGGCCCATACACCAAAATCACGACGCATTGCATGGTCTCGCGGCTTTAATTCTTGCACAAGCTGGATCTTGTAAGGTCGCAAGCCAAGATCTTTGCGCAAAATCGCAATTTGCAATGCGCAAAGTTGATGGACAAAGCTCCAATTGCTGTGCACGGTGGCGAATCGATTCATTCGGGTCCTCTTCAACATTTTGCTCTACAGCGGCAATTGTTTCTTCGGTGCGCACTGTTCGACGTCTCTGCGGATGCGTATTATCACATAGAGTAAACGTAGTGCGAAAACGACCCATGGTTAACCGAATTAATTGCTCTGATGGACGATTATGTCGACCATAAAATGGACGGAGCTTGCGGTAAACTTCGCGAACTAAACCGTTATTTTCGAAATAAATTTGCACAATTTGCAAGCGTTGTTCTTTTGTCAACCTGTTCATGATGAAATGGCAAACCAAACTGAACATAAATGACATTAGAGTTACCAGATTTGACCATAAAATGCCAGTTTTATCTCTATTCGAAAAACAAACCTCTAAAAAAAACACCCTTTGTATGTAAATGCAGGATTTTATTTTCAAAATTCAATGTACGGACTTTAAGTTTGAACAATTATTACCAATGTTCGATTTTAAACATCAAGCAGCTAATTTTTCTTCATTCAAATCACACGCATTTTTCTACGCTTGATCATTGGCGCAGCCATTTTTCGGTCACCCTGACGTTACACGGAGTTAACGGAGTGTCTTGTAGTTTAATAGTCAACTGAATAAATTGTATTTATTCGCCCTTTAATCGGATGTTTTTTTTTTTAAATTAATAAAAACATATTAGTCATCCGACTTTCGGACGCATCAAAACAAAATGAATCTCGAACTACTTACGTCCGACGATAGCCTTTTGTTAAGTGGGCTTCTAATATGTAATCGAGTTCTATCAATGCACAATTAATTTATTGCCTGTTTTTAAACCCAAAGCAGATTTATGTTTAGTTAAGACAATGATTCCAAAAACTGTTCAATATTGTGCGGAAAATGTCCAAAAAATGATCCAAAGGGACAATCTTGTTTTATGCAACAGACAAAATAAAATGCTCAAAAAGTTGTATTGATAACACTAGTTTACAAATTTGGGGTTCATCTCGAGATCTGGTTTCTCATAGACTTTTTTTTTTGGCTATATCTCTATGAATAGCTTTTCGACTCAAAAACGCTTTTCTGAATTCAAAAGATATTTTTATTTCCTGCTGTTTGTGTGAATCGAATAAGATTTGATGGAATTAGAAGCGCTCAAAGTAAAAAAAAAAACTGACTTTTTGGTCTTTTTTAAAAATCACTAAATTTCAATTGCTTTGAATGAAAAATTCTTTATTTTTCATATTTTTAAGATTTAAAATGAAAGACTATTCCTTTGCAAATATTTTAAGTATAAATTTGCGGAAATCGGACAAAAAATGTAGAAGTTATTCGAAAAATAGTAAAAAACTTGCAATGAAATTAAACGATAAATAGAATAACGCCTCTTTAGCTAGTTACTGCTTCATTCATTTCGTTTCTCTAATGTACTCTATTTAACACTTTTTTATGTTTATTTTAATCAAATCGTAGATTTTTAACAAAAAATTTATTTTCATAAGACATAATAAGTACGTGCAATCGATTTATTACAAAAAAGTGTTGGAGATGTCGATGGCCTTCAAGAAGTTGTGGTTTTACGCATTTGGAATTCTTCTTGTGAGGTCATTTAAAGTCATTGGTTTATGCAGATAAATTAAATTGAAAATTGAACGCCAAATTTGTGAAATAAGGCTTGATTTATTGAATAAATTTGTTGAAAATAGAACTCAACGTATTCGCCTATGTAAGAGGAATAGATGCGGTCATTTGAGTGATATTCTTTTTAGAATAATTTGGCAACGATTGTACTTCAAAAAAAAAAAAAAAAAAAGTTGTTGCTCTACCTCATTTCCAGTGTAATGAATTCAATATATTCGTGAATCACTAAGCAATACTCGTAGTATAATATAGTCCCTTAAAGGAACGTTTCTTCTACATACAGAGAAATCTTTTTACATCCTTTTGATCTGCAATAATGGTTTCGTACTTTTGGTATTTCAGCTAGCAACGATAGCTGATCTTAAAAGCTTTTATTGAACAGAAGTTTTTCTTTTTTAAAAAACTTTTTCCAAAAAGTTTTGCTTAACATTTTAATTATTTAATAAAATTATATTTATTATATTATTTATTTATAAAAACCAATTTTTCGAAAAAAATTTTAATGTCCGAATCGATGGGGAAATGCCGAAAATGGATTTGTTCTTTACTCATTTATCGGAAAAAAATTTTTCTACACGAAACGATGGGAAAGTGCCGAAAATAGACTTTGTAAATGACAGAGAAGGTCCCCGAACTTCCCAATGGAGTGTTTTGGACCTATTTTTCGAAAATAATGTTGTTGCATGAATCGATGAGAAAATGTCGAAAATGGATTTTGGTGTGTTTGGAGTGTTTTGGACTCATTTTTCGAAAAAAATTTTTTGTATCCGATATTGGTATACTTTTTTTTATAAAACTACTGATTTTTTTTAATAAAATCAATACTGCAACATGTTTTTTAAACTTTTTTCCAAGGTAATAATATATATATATAAAAAGTCTTATTATGTAGAAGTTATTTTATTTTATAACATTATTCTGATACCTTAAGTTGAGAATATAACAATACCTTTGCATATTCATCACGAAAGCATTGGAAGCAATTCTTTGAACTGTGGTGATTTTGGTTGATCCGAGTTAATTTTTTATTTTAATTTTCTTCATATCATATTGAATTTTTATATCGCATTGATGTGGATCAAAATGTTATACAAAATTTTTCTCGCAATGGTGTCCAAATTGTTTTTATTGATTACATTTGGTAAACATATTTTTTTAATACGTGATAATAAGATCTGTCGCATATTGAATTATTTGTAGGAATATTGACCACGTCTTTAAAAAATGTCATTACCGTGCTCCAAAGTGAGAATCTTTGAAAATGTGCTCTCTTGCGATATTCAAGCGAGCTTTTCTTGTTGATGCATGGCATATCCTGTGCCACTCGGCCATTAAACTATTTTCCGGATAGCTATTCGAACTGCTACGGCATGGAACTGTTTTTCAAAATTATTTTTTATCATTGCTGTAAGTTTTTGAACAGATACGAATGGATCTTAATTAATTTTGCGGGGAGTCCATTTTTCGTCCGTGGAGCTAAAAGTTTTTTCTTTTTGCCACCGTACGCTGTTTGTTTGAAATTCGTTTGTCTTCTTTATATCATTTAATAATGATGAACCGCAGACTTACATATTTTTAAAAAATTTGCAATTTCGCGTTCAGTTTTACCTTCTAAATGATTATTAATTCTTCTAACGTTCATTGGTTAATTGTACGCCGTATTTTGGAATAATCTTAAAACTTTTTTTATCCGATGACAGCAAGGAGTTAACTAAAGTCATGGCAAACCAAAACTAAAGCCTAATTTCCATGCTATCTTTCTTGATCCCATATCACTGATATCAAATCAAATTTTTGAAAGAAAGAAAAAGCATGCGAACAGAACCTAATGCGCTTGGATAATGCGAGAGTGAATAGCAAACATTTGCTATCTTTATAGGATGTGATGTCCTACCTGATATTTGATAAGATAAGTTCAAGAAAGATCACATGGAAATTAGTCATCGTTGCCAAACTTAACGGTAAGGGTGCTGACACCTTGATTGACTTTCAATTGTAAGGAATTTCGACATTATTGCTAGATTATACCGTTATATAAAAATTTTGTCACAACTATTTTAGTCTTATTTTCTTCTGCAATCACCAATAAATTGAAGACAAAAAACATTATGAATAAAAAAGTTTTTTGTAATATCTAAAATCGTGTGGTATCTTATTGTGAACACTATTCTGACTTTTGATGTGAGCCATTGAATTTCGCACCAATTGCTGCAATATTTCAACTTTATGTTAATATGAGATGTGCCATATTAAAATTATTAACGTGTAGTATTTTTACACAAGTTATAGCTATTTAAAAAATACTTCTCATATAATTTAGGGCCGCAGTACCGGACGACAAAACTTTTATTTCATATGTAACGAAATGAAAAAATAAAAAAGAATAATTAGATTTGGATCGCAATGGGATCCAAACAACCATTTAAGGTAGATCTTGCATGCATATTTTGCTAAGACTAACTTTGACCAAGTGCTGAAAAGAACTCTTTGCATACTTTTAGCTCCTGCGTATATGCATCAGCCATGTGATATTCAAATCCGATATTACATTGCAATATATTACCTCAGTGCAGATAATATAAAAAAAGCCTTTTTTTTTACACAAAGTTTTTTTATTGCACAAAAAAATACAGATACCGGACCAAAATAGTTTTTCAATCTGCCAATGTAGATGGCGCATATGTAGAGGAATTAAGCAGTATAATAAAAAATAATTAGAATTTTTTTTACATAAAACCTTATCTAGCCGCAACTATCAATCAATCTCCCGAGACCGCTGTAGGATCCGTGTTTGACCTTTTTTGAAAAAAAAAATTTTTTACCGAGCTATGGAGAGACGGCCCCGAAAACCGAAAAAATCACTATTTGAGCCCATTTTTGTAATCAAATTTATCCACTAATCGATGAATTTAAGACATCTTCAAGAGTGGTCCGATACCGTAGAAAGAAAAGTTGAGTTTTAGGCCAACATTTGGGAAAGTTTTCTTCTGCAATAATCGGTGGGAATAGTTGGAAAATGCGGCCCCGGACGATATAGATATAATTTTTGGCAAATTTTTGTAAAAATTCTTTTTGCTCTAGCTAATGGGGAAGGTTCCAAAATTGATACGTGTCTCTTTTGAGCATATTTCCCATTAAAACAAAAATTTAAATTCACCCACAAAAAAAAAAAAAAAAAATCAGCAAAATCGAAGACCTCGAGGTCCAGCTTCTTTTGTTTTGGATTTCACGATTTTTTAGGTACATATTACAAACATATAGACAAAGCAAATATACACTGTCTCTAGAGTATAAGAAAGTAAGCCTATGACATAAACACTTACAACTTTTTACATTTGTATCCAGCAGGCAAATGAGCAAGGCCTTACTCGGAGAAGGCCTGCTAGCACTGCTGCGATTATATAAGGACTTCTCAAAACTAGATTTTCTTGCAAATAAAAATACCATCACAGAAGGCATAATATGCCTTGCCACAACAGACGTGCTATCAGGCCTGATATTAGAAGGCAAAGAAGAAGGACTCCATTTACTTAAGCGCTTTTCTGTTTCTTTTTTATTTCATGTATTGCAATGTTTTATGATTCGGCATAACTTTTTTGTCATGTACATTAGAGTAGTGTTTCACCGAGGCCGAGGCGAGGCGAGGTTCTAGTTGATCTCGGTCTCGCCTCGTTTTATAAATTTAAGTCTCGCCTCGCCTCGGCCTCGGACGAGATCTTGCCATCACATGCCTCGCCTCGCCTCGCTTCGCCTCGTTCTCGGCCGAGGCACCTCGGTAAAAAAGCGAGGTTTTTATTAAAATAAATAAAAAATTATACATGTATCAGGGCTGATAGGCTGATCAAGCCTCAAGAAATAAAATAAAATATCTGTTTTTATTTTTGGTGAATTGGATGAGATATGATGAATTTAATTCTTTTCTTATATGGGAAGGAGACGCATTGCCTATTTTTCCAAGCCAAACTAAGCTATGAGCCTTTTACAAACTATAAGCAAAATATGTACCAAATCTTATTTATCTACGTGAAATAGATATTGAGATATGATAAAGTTAATTTTTTTCTTATATTGAAGTCATGGTACCGCCCATTTTATTAATTGAATCTTAGTTATGCCTCTACCTTTTATAAATATACCAAGTTTTATTAATCTGCATCAAGTTGTTGATAATATATGATGAATTCTGCTTTTCTCTTATGTGGGGGTGGCATCACCCATTTATCGTAAACTATATTACGGAGCATCCCAAATCATAAGAAACATATATGTATGTCAAATCTTTCGTCGGTCGGTTGAACGGTTTAGGAGTCCATTAGCAACGAACATACATATATTGATCTTTATTTATATACTTACTAGCATTACCCTGTGCGTTTCGCTTCACCTTACCGGTTCTTAGAAAGACTATTAGAATAAATCAATTTCAATGCAGTGTTGTCAATCATGCAGTTTTGCTTAAAGGCTTACATAGCCTTACATGCTTCCCTAACTGATCAATCGAGGCGAAGTCGCATAGAAGCTGATGCGATCCAAGCACTTCTGCGCATTAGCGCTTGGACCAAATCTGAACTCGTAAGAAGCACATGCGGATTAAAAATAAAACAAAGTAGTTTACTCAAAATAAATTACTAAAATATTAGTTAAATATAGATTTTATTATAAAAATTACATTCATATTTTGAATCTGCATATGATTCTTACGAGTTCAGATTTCGTCAAAACGCGCCTCGCTCTTAGTTTCGAAAACGAGGCTAGGACGAGGCGAGGCCGAGGCGAGTACGAGGCGAGGTGCCGTGTGATCTCGCCTCGCCTCGGTCAAGCGAGGAAAATTTATTTTTCCATCTCGCCTCGTTCTCGCCTCGGTCTCGGCTCGTTCTCGTAGTCAAAAACGAGGCTGCCTCGTAGCCTCGGTGAAACACTACATTAGAGTGACCAAAAAAAAATCGAGTTTTCGATTTTGATGTTGCTAATACGAAAAGTAGTTAGTGTTATGTAAAAAAGTAAGGCATTTTAAACTTTATTAAAAAATATTGATATTTAGAGGTCGCTAATGTCCGATTTATGAATTAATTTCATTCAATTTATTTGCGTGTGATGATAACTCTTCCCAAAAAATTATTCCGCATGAGATACGGCCCCTTGGTGTTGATTTCTATAGTTTCGGGTCTGCTGAGCACGATGCTGATAGTTGTTTTGTTATACAGTGGCTGAGTATCTTGGTAGCATCAAAAAACTCCCAGAAAACAGCGAAATAACAGCGCCAATTTGGGTTCAAGTGAAGTACACTTGTAGAACAAATTTTTTTTTTTTTGGTCTGTTGCTCTTCAGCATTGTAGTCCGAAAACAGACGAAGAAATATTGATCAGTCCCGATGTTCCTGTATGTTTTATCAGAAGACCAGAGTGATAAAAAAATGAAAAACCCTCGCAAAAAGGCCAAAAATCAAGCTCAACTCAAGTTCAAATGAGATATATTCGGGTAATTCATTTTCTAAAGATGGTTTTCCAAAGTATTTTTTGCGATAAATCCGAATGTGGCCTCAAAATTTACCCATCACATCAGAATTCTGAAATATTTGAGGTTAAGTACCTAAAAATTAGATTTTTTGTCTACTTTTGAGGACATGTATGGGATTCAAAACAATTTGTTTAGCTTAACTTTAATAAAACCATCATTTAGTACCGTTCTTCCCCTTTAAAACAAGCTTTTAAATGGCTATCTGCAATGTTTCCTCGCAAAGTTACAAACATTTGAAAGTGACATGAATTTGATCCCCCACGACCAAACAATATTAACCAACCGGCTACAAATTTATTTCATCATGATTGTACGGGATCAAATTCATGTCACTTTCAAATGTCTGTAACTTTGCGAAGAAACATCGCAGATAACCATTTGAAAGCTTATTTTAAAGGGGAAGAACGGCATGAGATGATGATTTTATTAAAATTAAGCTGAACAAATTGTTTTGAATCCCATACATGTCCTCAAAAGAAAACGAAAAACCTAATTTTTAGGTACTTAACCTCAAATATTACGGAATTCTAACATGATGGGTCGATTTTGAGGCCATATTCGGATTCATCGCAAAAAAATACTTTGGAAAACCATCTTTAGAAAATGAATTACCCGAATATATCTCATTTGAACTTGAGTTGAGCTTGATTTTTGGCCTTTTTGCGAGGGTTTTTCATTTTTTTATCACTCTGGTCTTCTGATAAAACATACTGGAACATCGGGACTGATCAATATTTCTTCGTCTGATTTCGGACTACAATGCTGAAGAGCAATAGACCAAAAAAAAAATTTGTTTACTTCACTTGAACCCAAATTGGCGCTGTTTTTTCGCTGTTTTCTGGGAGTTTTTTGATGCTACCAAGATACTCAGCCACTGTATAACAAAACAACTATCACCATCGTGCTCAGCAGACCCGAAACTATAGGAATCGATACCAACGGGCCGTATCTCATGCGGAATAATGTTTTGGAAGAGTTATCATCACACGCAAATAAATTGAATGAAATTAATTCATAAATCGGACATTAGCGACCTCTAAATATCAATATTTTTTAATAAAATTTAAATTGCCTTACTTTTTTACATAACACTAACTACTTTTCGTATTAGCAACATCAAAATCGAAAACTTGATTTTTTTTTGGTCACTCTAATGTACATTGTACATATACGACATGGAAAGTATACACATGGTTAGAAATTAAGAGAGGTGTACAGGCTAGTCTTCTGTTGTTTCATGTTATGTTAAGGAGGTAGAGTTTTGTGTATTCTTTGTCAAATTGTAAAGTCATTAAAAAAATATCAATGCAAGTGAGATGGCGCGGATAAAAAAAAAAACAATTAATATTTAGAGTCTTTAAATTTATTAAAATTAAATTTTTGTCAAGTACTTCCGAGAGTCCTTCTACGGTAAGCGGTCTGTTTTCTGCGGCCATTTCATATAAAAAAGAAAGTACGTATGAAAGGAGGGTGGAAGGCCTTATACTTACCAAGGAAGGCCTTCTAGAAGCACTGTTAGCTCCTGCCCTTGCCTACTGGGTAATAGCTTGGACTACACTGTACGACATAAATTTTAGTATGCAACTTCAAATACGTAATAAACAGAATTTTTCTCAGGATCAATATCCTATGTAGAAATTTTATGGGTTATTGAAATTAAGAAAAAGTTTAATTGTCAAATTTGAATTGTCCAGATTGAAATTTTTTCAAAAAATTCTTTAAATGTTTTAGGAACTGTTTAGTTTGACATTACCGAAATTACATTATGGAGGTTAAAAGTTGAAATTTTGTTCAATTGAATAGAAAATGAAATGGTAATGGGAACTCCAAAGCATTGTAAGTAAGTTTATCAAGTTTCAAAGTCGTAACAATCAATAGAACTTTAGTGAGAGAGTAGTGTGAAAATCATCATTGGATATATTCAATGCAATTTATAGTTTCGTGGATTTACTACACGGCTTGAAGAAACAACAATGTGCAATTTTATAATGCCAAAAAATTTCATTCGTGCTTCCAACAGGAGACCCATGACCAATTAATTCATATTTTGCAATAAGCTTTTTAATAGCATTTTTATACCCTACACCGAGGGTATATTCACTTTGTCCATCCGTTTGTAACACATAGAAGGAGGCGTGGCAGGTATGGAAAAGTATATATATTCTTGATCAGCGTCACCACCTGAGTTGATTTAGCGATGTCCGTCTATTTGTCTGTCTGTCTGTCTGTCTGTCTGTCTGTCTGTCTGTCTGTCTGTCTGTCTGTCTGTCTGTCTGTCTGTCTGTCTGTCTGTCTGTCCGTCTGTCTGTCCGTCTGTCTGTCTGTTGAAATCAGGTTTACGGGAAAACCAAGAGAGCTAATGGAATGAAACTTTCACACACAGGTCACATCTTTTTGCAGGCATCTTGCTATTGAAAATGGGCGAAATCGGTTCACTTACACGCCTACCGCCCATACCCTATGTATATATACCCTGATCAATTTTGAAAAAAGTTGCAGCGATTTTGATGAAAATTGGTGATTTGATGCACATGTGAACAAGATTAGGATTAGGATTAGGTTAGGTTTCAAGTTTTCAAAGCTTCCTACAGGGGCGTGGCACAGCCCCAGATTTTAACCTTTATACCACCATATCTCGTAAGCCGTGCAAAATATTGTTATGAAATTTGGTAAACGGATACATATCAAATATATCTTGAGTTGAGATAAAAGTGGGCGGAAATGAAAAAGTGGGCGTGGCATTTTTCAACTGCTAAAAATTTTGATTCCATATATCTCAAAATTGACACAAACGATTTTCATAAAAATCTTGGAGATGATGCCGCTGAAAGCTGTCATCAATACAAGCTCAGCAACTTACTGAAAAAACTCGTTGAAGGCCGTGGCACCGCCCACAATATTTATAAACGTTATATTAAGAGAACGAACATCGTAATCGTGATAAAATTTAATGAGGTAGATATACTTGCTGTAAGGTCTTTTATTACAAAAATTTGGTACAATAGTACCTGGGGGCGTGGCACCTCCCATATAAGCAAAAACTGTTTATTGTTATAAATAGTGTACTAAGAGAGTAATCTTCATAAAATTTGTTGTTTAGATGTCAGTTACTATAGGGATTAAAAATAAATTAGTTTTGACAGAATTGCATCAGTGGGCGTGGCACCTCCCATATTAACATAAATTTGTAAGTTCTGTTTTAAGTAAACTATTGCAGCAATTGCTATGAAATTTAATGAAAGTTGTTCAGTTGCTATAGAGTATATCTGAATCAAAAGTGGCTGAAATAGCACCAGTGGGCGTGGCACCTCCAATACAAATAAAATACGGTAAGTGGCATTATTATCGAAATAAGTGAGCAATCATACTAAAATTTGGTGTTAGGGGTTTGCTTATGAAAAGCTATTTCTGGATCAAAACCGGGCTGGATTGTACCAGTGGGTGTTTCACCGCCCTAAATTTTAAATTAAACTGCAGCACATATCGCAAACTATACAAGCTATTGTGCTGAAATTTAATATGAGGATGTCGATCACAAATATAATTTGTTGAACCAAAATTGGGCGGAATTGGAGAAGTGGGCGTGGCATATTTCAAATTTTTAATTTTTACTCGATTTTTTCAACATTTTCCATATTCTTTCGAATTTTTCAACCCTTTATTTTTTTCCAATATATCCAATATGTATTTGTTCGACTTTTTAACCTCTTTCAACTTTCTTCATAAGTTTCTTTATTTTTTCGCCTTTTTCATCAATTTTGAATAGTTTCAAATTTTTTCTCTCAACTTTTTTCAACATTTTGCATATATTTACGACTTTTCAACATTTTTCATCCTCTGTCAACCTTTCTAACATTTCACATTTTTTTCGACTTATTCAACCTCTTCAACGTCTTCTTAACATTTGATGAAAAGGTACTTTCAGTGCAGTGTAAGGTATGTGAGTTTCGGCCTCGCTGAAAATAACACCTTAACTTGTTAAAGTTACATGAGGATTAATCTTCAAATTATGACTGTCCCACGGATTACTCAATACTGCAGGATCTCCTTTAAATAAAGTTAAATTAATGTCTTGTCATCATGTGGAGCCGCAATTGAGTCCGATTTATGTTATTTTCTGTGTTATTGTTTCTAAGTAAATATTGGATGATCATTTTGCACCTCTTCAATTAGGTTGACTTTTTCCACATTTTCTCAAAGGATCTCCGAACTCGATGAAGCTTGAAAACATATCCAGTCCAAGATAAGTTAACATAAAAATTAAGGATACATTAATACAAAGAAAAACTAAAAATGTCGTGTCGAAAATCAATTTGAGTAATGTATATGTATGAAATGAAGCTCAATATGGAATGTGTAGTGATACAGACTCTAGATTAAAAATGAAATGGAGAAAGTCGGTTTTTTAATTTATTTGTCTCAATTCAAGGGTTTGTTTCTTAGTCTCCGTCAACATTTTGAAATTGTTTTGTATTTAATTTTAATAGGAAACTTGATAATGGGACAACTGCTTCAAATCATTAATATGAATATCATAAATACGAAGATCATGAATATAGTAAAATTAATTTTTAAGTCCTCCACACCTAGGACTTTTTTTTTTTAAGAATTGCTTTTCGATTGTATGTGTCTGAAGACTATCAAAAACAATTTGTCCCCTGCGGAGGACACAGTGTTCAATAGGATTAAATGAATGCTATGATACAGACACATTTAAAAAATCCACACAGTAAAGTTCCGTGACGGAATCAAATGTCATCCCAAAACTATGCTTCCTTTAAGTCTCAAGCTTTCAAACAATATATCTAAAAATTAGCGTCAAGATAAATGGAAAATATACCTACAAAACGAAAAACAAATTGTAAATAATTACAACTAATTAAAATTACATTTTTAATTTAAGAAACGTAAAAAAATGATTAAGTCCCACTCCAAATATTTGTTATCCATTAAATTTTGTTTCAATTTGTTTTTCTGATATTTTATTTAATCCCTCTGTTTATTTTTGACAAGGTGTCATAGCAAATAAGGTAGATGTACATCAAAATTTAACATCCGCAACTAATTCACTAGTTGTTCCGGAAACTGTGCAACACAATCACATGGAAAACGAAAGTCCCACGCCAAAGCTGGAGCAACAAAAACTGGGAAAAGAACAACAACAACCAATAACTGAGGAAAATACGTTGAATTTAGAGGCAGAGGTAGGAAATGAAAAGGCGAAAGATTTCGCGGAGGAAGAGATTAAAGAGGTTGAAAATATAAAAAATGTAACCGTGGCAACAGCGCAGATGAACGAAACACCAACAGCAATAATAAAAATACCAACAAATACTGCAGAAACAGCTGCGGCAGTAGTGGGAGCAACAACAGCACCAGCAACGGCGACAACAATAACTAATCATAAAGAAAACAAAAGCGGCAACAACATAACAAACTACAATAATAACAACAATTTTACCCAATTAGAAAATGAGTTGCACTCAAAAGAACACCTCAGCAACAGTAATAACAACAACAACAGTGATAGCGACCATGGTCGAGTGCTGGAGGCAACAGCTGCAGCAACAACTTCATCACAATGGACAGAAGAACAGCAACATCAAATGAAAATTACAAAAGAAATCGTTGAAGAAAACAAAAGTCAAGCGAAAGAAAATTCACATGAAATTCAGATGAAGTTTAAGGATAACGAAAGTGCGGCAAAAACAACCACAGCGTTGGGCGCAACAACATCATTGCTTCAACAGCCTAAGCAACAAGTGTTGAGCGTGATTGATGATGGTGATAAGTAAGATTGTGTTGATAAAGACAACAATACAAGAACAACTGAAGTATCATCAACTAGCAGCTTAACAACAAAAACAACAACGCAACCACCAACAACAGGACTTACTAATAGTTATATCAATTTAAACATCAACAACATCGCGCATAATCAAAATAGTATTGTGGATTCAAATGCAACAACTACACCAACAGCAACAGCAACGGCAGACTTAAGTCAAGTTTGGACTGTTCAAATATACAGTGAGCCACAAAACTCTTCACATAAAAAACATATTTCTAGTTTTAAGGCTTTGGCGGTGGCTCCTTGATGATATAGGGTTGATTTTCATCGTAATAAACAGGAATTTTTTCATAAAATCAGTGGAATAATGGAAGCAAGATATGCAAGTGGCCTTATATCCACCCAGTCTGAAAAAAATTTGCTAATAGCTCCGGTACCAAAATATTACCTACTTGAATTGGCCAGGAGAGTCATCAGATATTATCTCCAATAAAAACGTGTGGAATTTTAAAATAAAATACCTATGAGTCAAACAACCGCACAAAATGTGGACGAGCTATGGAAGGTCGCCAATGAGCAATGGTCCGTGATCAGTACTTAAATACAAGACAAATTAAAAGCGTATGCCTTTGAAAATACACTACACACCACTAAAGCTAAAGCGGTCACATAAAATATCAAAAAATGATTTAAAATATTTTTATTACTTTAAGTCACAAAACTGTTCACAAAAAACTAAGTATAAAAATAACTACCCAAGTTAATCAAAATGTGAGATATTTTCGTTTTGATTTTTTTGAGTCAAATAATAATAAACATAAATTTAATGCAAAATGTTTTTACCCTTAAGAAAGACTTAGTCGTAGCCGAAACGAAAGAGTGCGCCTACTGCCACGCGTTTTTTGTAGCGCTACAAGACAGCTTCAGAAGCGACGGCGCTACCATCGAAAACGCACACTTCGGATTTTTTGCTGATCATAAGCTAATTGGTGAGGTGATTAGTTTCATTTATATTATTTGAGAGATATTAGAAAGAAGATATTATTGCGCAAAAAAATTTGTAACCAAAAGTAAAAAAAAATTCCATCAACTTTGTTTTTCACGCACAATTTCAATAAACTTACCCATATACTTTGAGATTCGATAGATAAGCGCAAAATATTAAGGATGTACATTAGAGCGGTTCAAAATAAAAACTTTTTGATTTTTTTACGATGTGACAGCGGATTACAATAGCCTTATATGTATGGACAAAGCCCATTTTCAAAAATATTGATTTAAGAAATGCTGCAAGTTACAGAGGTTATCAAATTTTCCGACAAAGTGGGTATGGTTTTCGGGCAATTATCTATCGAGGAATTCGAATCCGTGATTAGTTTTCCTTCTTTTTCTTTCTTTCTTATAAGAAAACTAAAAATTAACCGGACAAAAGTAAAACAGTACCGATTTTCCACTTTTTAGTTGCAACACCTCAAATTTTTTACCGCGGATCCCGAAGTACATCATTTTTAATGTCTGTACTGTTATTTTCTTAAAAGAATGCCGAATCCGTATATGGACCAAAACGCAAAAAAGTAAACTACGGAGAAAAATTTACTTTTTCAAATTTCGAGGTTATACATATCCCAAAGTATCGAGATACACAAATGCCAACCCGAAATCTGTTGCTTGCTGCGAGAACTTAGATTTGTTTCCTTGTTGCCTTTTTATGAATAAAAATGAACAAAATTACAACACGAATCAAAAAGGTACGATGTATTCAATATGTGTTATTTTATACGTGCTATCCGCTTTTCTGAGATAGAATTTGGTATAGTGAAAGTAACTAAATAAAATTTTTGAAGAAAAAAAATGCCATCAGCATTTTGTGTAAAAAAGTATTCGACCGCATTTTTTGATGTAACGTAACAGTCAAAAATCCCAAAAAGTCTTTTGGTGCAAATTCTAGCACGTCAACAAAAGAGAAAGACCTCATTTTCTTCGAGCACTTTTAGTCTATTTTGTAAAAAAAATAAGAAATTAGCGGTCACTTACTTATGTGTGTGTCCAGAGCCAAAAATAGTTTGTAACGTAACAGTCTTTTTTCACCGATAATATTTAGAAACGTTCGGTTATGTACTTTAATAGAACGAGCAGTCGGATACTTTTAACAAATATGATCGCTCGAGAGCATCAGATAATAAGTTTAAAGAGGAGGGAAAGCTGAAAATTAATTTTGCTAAAATTTCATCTGCGATGGACAAGACAAAGACATTGGTATTAAAAACAGCTAACTTTGCTTACTACTGCTTTCTATCAAAACGAAAAATTTCAATCGAAGGTTTTCGTATCTGACTGCTTGATGCACACACAAGGAACTATTATTCCCTACAAAATGATTGTGAGGAAGCATGTTTTGTCTCGTAAATGTATCGTGAACTGTGCTTCAGACTTTGTTGTTGCATTTCATCGTACAGAATCAAGAATCGCCATCGAGGTAGTGAATGTATGTAATTTCTCCGATATAAATTACATTTTGAATGCGCCAGTGATTTTCGCTAGTGCAAAAATTATCGCGGTATAGCATCGGCTCACCAAATTCAAGTGATTGATGGAACACTCATCACTTTTACAACTTCAAAACAAGGATACGATTTTGAATTTTTACTGATCTCCACATTTTAAATTATTTTTAATAAATGTTAATAAGTTCAGTGAATAATTATAGCGTTGTTGGCTCTTTTGGATTCCATTTCAATTACTTGGAGCTTCTTAAATGCCTAATCTTAAGACCCCTGAATTAATGATATATTGTGAAATTAAACAATTTAAGCCATTTTAATGTTTAACTTTACTTTTTATACAAACGTAGATCGCAAAGGTAACGTAACATTCTTTTCGTGTAACGTAACAGTCCGGACATATTTGTTTCTATAGAACTAAAAAAAAATATTTTCTGTGTAATTAAAATTTAATTTATTACTTTCATTCTAAAGCTGCATTTTTCTAAATCTAACGAATTTGGAACCGATTTTTCCAATTTCATGTCAAAAAAAGGGATCCATTTGTCGATTATTTTCTAGGAATTAAAATTTAACGTTGAAAAATTTTCTTATTCCATGGAAAAGGATTTATTTGTAGATTTCATTCAAGGAATTAAATATTGAAATCGAGAAATTTTATTGCCATTTCAGGGAATCGAAGTTAAAAATTTATTTTTGCATCAAAAAACAGGAATGCATTTATTTCCGATTTCATTCAAGGAATCAAAATAAGAATTGAGTTATTTTATAAAACATTCCTAGGTATTGTGATAAAGCTATACTTTGAGGAATAAGAAAAATCAATTTAGTTTTTTTCTTAAAAAACCTCTTCACTATTCGATGGGGATGCAATCTGAACATAGAAAATGGTACTCGGACTATTGTTTTGGCCTCATTTTTCAAGACTTAAAAAGGTTTATCAATAGATTTGGAAAGATCAAAAGTGCTCCAAAACCGCGACGCATGGAGTAATGAAGGCACATGTATCCGAAATCAAATTTCAATAATTTTTCTCCGAGTGAGAAATTTTTTACTATACTATGCAGAGCTAACGTCTCAGGTGGTAACCAATATCCATTTTCGGTCTTTCCCTATCGATTAATGCATAATTTTTCTCAATATAAGATGCCCATGAATTCCTCCATCCAGTTCCTTATTACAGTTACATAAAATGCAATTAGAAATAAGGAATTCATGCCCATAAGTAAGCTACTTAATTTCAAAATAATAACAAATTGACTCACCGTGAGAAGCGTCCAAACCAAATGCGTCTGCATTTGCGTAAATAATTGAATTACTGGTGGTGTTTTAACCACATGCACAAGACACTAACCGCTGACATTTTCCGCAATGAACAAAACACCATAACAATTAAAATCCACAGACAAACGTTGGAAAAACAAATTTAAGTCCGAAATTAAATTTTATATATTTAGTGGCTCTGCCAACGTCGACGCAGCCACCACCTTCAACAAAAAAATGAGACTCCGCTGTCTGCGGCACTTTTCGGTAAAGTTTTCACTCCTCACAGTAATTCCTTAATTTGACATTTCCTAACATTTTAGGGAAGCAATTTTTATTTACACTTGTCCATTTAACACAAAATTATATTTTAAAATGCAATTGCGCGTAGGAAACTTGACGAAAATTATCACAATTTAGACGAACAAAAAAAAAAAAGAAAACCGAAAATCAACACACGAACACGAACACACGTTGATTGACGAATGCTAGTGGTGTGCAAGTCAACATCGATCGTTTGACTGCAATGACATTTCCGTTACGAAGTTACTAGCGATGTGCGTGATGACCAGAGCTGGGCAAAAATGATTACTTTTGAATTTCAATTCTAGGTAATTGATATTCGAAATCGATTTTTTTAATTTCATGGCAAAAGTAATTGATTCATTATTGGTTGGTTTTATACTACACTTTTTCAAAAAAAATAATGATTTGAAAACAGTGGTATAATTTTTGGTGCATTAGTACTTTTTTCAGGACATTTCTAATGTGAAAATAATGCGTCAGTATATTCGGTACATTTGTAAATACTTAATATTCTAATAATTATTAAATTTTAGAAATTGGTTGCAAATTTTAGTAAATTTTGGATTCTTTGACAAAAAAAAAAAATCATTTGTCCTCTTTGTCCTCTTTAAGTTTAAATGATTTTACTAAAGCTATATCCCCGAAATCCATGGTCTATATCTCTGAATCTAGATGCGTCACCCAACTTCTGATTCCATTTCCGTTGTCAGTATTGAACGCCACATAAGAAAACTATGGTTTAACAAAAAAGGAGACGGCCTTCTGAAGAAAACTTACGCTCATTGACAGCATTCTTGAATGTTGTATCACACAGTACAAAATATTTTTTGCGGTACAAGCTGTTGCACCATAAAGCATAGAGATAAAGACATGTACAGTGGCGCTCAAATGCTTTGCAACTGAAATTAGTTTTGAAGAAATATCAAACTATTTCGATGAAACAATAACTTTGAGTTTAACTTATTGTTACTTTTATTAACTTCACTTAATGCTGATTTTTTACCATAAGCAAAAATTTTATTTCGTTAGCTAACAACAACAAAAATTTAAAGTAAACAAAAAAAGCGAAGATTCAAGCGCTCAAAACATGCGCAACTCAGCACAATACCAAGAAAAAATGCATAGCCAGTCCAATATTTGGTTCCTTAACCGTTATTTCTGATGAGTGCATGATATCTTCTGGACATTGACTCATAAATTTGCTTATTAATGAGGTAAAATAGCGTTCCAATCTTTTTCTATCCCAGCGAATAGGTCATTGCCACTTTTGAGCATTTTCTGACCAATTATGCGTTTTAGCAACATCCATATGTTCTCAATTGGGTTGGAATCGACAGACTGCGTCAGCCATGATATGATGTCAACTCGATTTTTACAAGCCTTGAACTATGATTTCGATCATTGCCAAGTTGAATGGTCCAAGAAAGTGGCATGTTCCACTCAGGAAATATGAGAATCACATTGCTTAAAATGTTATTGTAGCCAGCTGCCATCATCGTGCCTTCAATGCGCTTATTGGGTTCAACTCTATACCTCAAAAAACTACTCCACATCATCACATTCCGACCTCCGTGTTTAACTCTAGGAATTCCGTATTTTGTAAAGGGCTTTGAACACTGATGTTGACTTCCGTAGACTTACAATATGGTCCGCGAATGTTAAATTTAGTTTCTCCTGACCATAATAGTCTTCCTTAATTATTCCTCGGGAAATAAAAGTGTTATTCCTCGTAAACATCAGTGTGCAAAGCTCAATCCCAAATACAGGGCTATTAAGTCAAATGTTGTCAAATTCAATGTTGGTATGTTTGGCCAAATCAGCCAGCATCTAGCGTGGTGGAAATAATACCATTTTAATACACAATGGGTATTTAATTTTTGGCGGAGCTAAAGATAACGCCTTTACTAGTTCATAGATTTTACCAAAAACAAAAAATCTTAACACTACTCAATCGAATGCGGGTTAATGTCATTTTTTGCTTATGTGCAGGCCTGAATTAACTTTACAGGCATAGTAGGCACGTGCCTAGGGCGGCAAGTTTAAAAAGCGGCAAATATTGGCGGAAACTTTGAAAAATTGTTTTATTGTCATATAATTCATGATTAATAAAATATTTGCTCTCAGAAAGGTGAATTTTATTCCACCATTTAAGCTATTCACACACAACAAATGTAAAAATAGCATTTAGATCAAATCAATGTTAAGATTTAACATAAATGAAGAAACAATTTTATTTTTTCTAAAAAAAAAGATGGGCGGCAAATTTCTTAATCCGGGTCTGCTTATGTGTCTTCAAAAATTAAAATGATTCTAGTTTGTAAGAACTCTGTAAGAAATATTGTTCATAGACTTAAGCAAATAAATAAAATAAATAAAATAAAAAATAAAATAAAATAAAATAAAATAAAATAAAATAAAATAAAATAAAATAAAATAAAATAACCATTTCCACAAGAAATGAAACAAAAAAGAAATATTTTATCTAATAAAGTTTTGAATTTAATCCTCTGTGTATCGTCTGAATAAATGTTTTGAAAGTATCATTACTCTTGTTGTTCACGCGAATTCTACTGTCCCATGTCTTTGACAGCACTACATGTGATTCCTTGAAAGGCTTGGACGAACTGCTCAAATTGGATTAATAAAATAAGTTCTTAAGCAATATTACATATACTGGACTGGACATATTCTGATGTGTCACAAATTGCTTAAGACTTTATAGCAATAGTCGTTGTGATCGACTTTAAGCTATTAAAATAAAAATGTAACACCAATCTTAGGTCAACTTTCATAGGTATGCCACTGCCAAAATTATATTTGAAGTTTGCTGCACGGTAATAACGAACAATGTTGCTAGTATAAGAAAAAGTAAACCAATCAAATAAAAAACTGAAACAAAAGATTTCCCTCAGAGTATCAAATGCTCCCAGGTTCCCACACCAATATCGAATTCAGGTTTTTCCTTCTACTTTAATTGTATAATGTTGTAAAGTACAGGATACATTGAATTTTCAATTTCTTTGTTTTGTGCGAGAGGAAGCAGGTGGCAATGTTCTGACCTAAAAGTACAAAAATAAATATAAATATTAGGGATGCTATTTAAAGTTCTACAATGGCATCAATTGTAATTATTAAAAATGAAAAAAAGAATGTCACTCAATTTAAGAACAAACACGTGTCCCGACAGTATTACACCATGTCATATTCTGAATGACAAAAGAAAAAAATCTATTACGGGAAATTTATTATTTATGAATGAAAATTATGCGATCCAAGCAAATTATTAGGGATGAAGTAGTCTTTTCTTGGCATCTGCAAGTGCACCCTACAATTCATGTGTACCTAACTATAATGCAAATCTTAATTAAAACCGATACAAATTTTTATCTACAATATAGAATAATTTCTTTTATTTTAATTTGTTTTTCAAGGAGCATTAGCTAAGGAATCCCATTATGAAGATACCATACTGAATCATCCCATTATATTAAATTCATAATTCAGTTGCTTTTTTCATGTAAAATATTCCAATAATTAGGATTCCAAAAAAAAAAAAATTATAATTTAGGTCAAATTCATCATATATCCACTGCCTGCGTTCTCTTGAAAATTAAGCTAACAATCTGTAAAAAGAAAAATCAAAATGAATCACAGAACATTTTTATGATGGTAAATAAAAACAAAAGACATGCGCTGCACAATGGACAGGAAATTTAATAATCTATAATTATGCAGTAATTATTACAAGGAAACACGAACAACAACAACAAAAAATATCATTCATTATTCATAAGCATAGATAAGGCAACGAGGAAGAAGAAACCTGATGACAGAGGCACGCTTGTCCAATAAAATTAATCACATCTCATTAACTTGATTTTTGAGTTTCGCACAATTTAAATATTCAGTGTATCGAACAAATTTACAAAATATATATTCATGTATAAAACAATAAACAAAATGGAGGACAAAACAACGTGGTGAAACTAAAATTTGTATGTGGGAGAGAATATTAAAGTTTCTAAACTTCAATTGGGCGAAGAAGGGCATCACAATGTTATATTGCAGCGTTTCCCTAAGTTTCAATTGTTACTGAATTAATGGAGATATATACACAGTGGCGGATACAAGGGGGGGATACGGGGGCTGAAGCCCCCCTGGGAGTGGTAAAAAATATTTTGATTCAAGAACGTTCATGGAGGATCGAACAAATCAAAGGAGTTCAGGCTTTGATATATGAAAACCAACACTCATTTGTTTCAGTCACTCTCTGAATTTGTGACCAGGCAAATCACGTGATATTTCTGAAATTCGTAACATGCTAGGTACAGTTTCATCAGTATCAAATTTTTTCTCAAATTCATCTAAAAGAGTACAACTATTGATAGATAAAATTTCCGAACGGAGTCCAGAAACATAAAAATCGTTTAAAAGCATTGTGTGCGACTAAAAACGTTGATTCTTTCAGCGAATTATTACTGTTAACTCTTAAACATTACAAGACTTAGAACAAAGCAAGACACCGAAGCGGTCCAACTTTCAGCTTCGATAGCACGCTCCGATTTCTTAGTATCGTTGCATATTCTAAAAATTTTTAATATTCAAGCAAATTATCAACCTGTTTTCACAGATGCGAAAAAATGAAACGTTATATGATAATATTTTTAATGAAGCATCTTCAATCGCTGCTGAGTTAGACGCATCATTGATTCTTCCCCGCTCGTAAATAAATAAATAATAAAAAAAAAAAATATGCCCAGCACTGAGTGTATATTCACTTTGTCATTCCGTTTTTAAGAAAAAAAAAACGACTTTTTGAAAAATTTTATCCTTCATCATTTATTTTTAGTTTACTTCAAAAAAACTTTATTTCAGAAATGTATGTATGTCCTCTTCGTTTTGTTTTTTAAATTCTCAAAATAAATATTAGAATTTCTGCGACCATTCGATCGTGGGGAAGCGTTTTTTTTTTATTATTTCTAAGTTAAAAAAATTTTTTTTTTTTTTCAAATTCCGTGTTCCGACGCAATTTGACCAACAAAATTCTTAGATTTATCTATTTAGTAGTTATTGAAACTATTGTAGCGATTTTAATCAAACTTGGTGATTTGGTGCGCATGTGAACAAAATTAGGATTTGGTTATTTTTTGAGTTTTCAAAGTCTCTCACAGGGGCGTGGATATCCCACAATATTTGTAAACGATATATAAAGAGAACTAACAACGTAGTCGTTATGAAATTTAACAAGGCAGATGTACTTGCTATAAGGTATCTTCTTACAAAAATTTGGCACAATAGTGGGCGTGGCAATTCTCATACAAGTAAAGTACGTTAAGTGGCATATCTATCGAAATATCTGAGCAATCATGCTAAAATTTGATGTAAGAGGTTTGCTTATGAAAAGCTATTACTGGATTAAAATCAAACTGGATTGTACCAGGGTGTGTCACCGCCATAAATTTTAAGGTTAATTACGGAAGATATTGCAAATTATACAAGCTATTGTGCTAAAATTTAATAAGCGGATGTTGATCACGAATAAAATTTATTTAATAACCAAAAGTAGACGGAATTGAAGAAGTGGACTTGGGATATTTCGACTTTTTAATTTCTGTTCGATTTTTTTCAACATTTTCCATATTACTTTAACTTTTTTAAATACATATATCCCATAAGAATTTTTTCGTCTTTTTTAACTTCTTTCAACTGTATTCGTCATTTTCTCTATTTTTTCGACTTTTTCATCGATTTTGAATTGTTTCAACATTTTTAACATTTTCAATTCTTTGAGAGTTTTTCAACCGCTTTCAATATTTTTTCGACTTCTTCAATTTTTCAACATTTTTCAGCATTTTCCATATTTTTTCGACTTTTTTAATTTATTTCAACAGTCTTTTGGAACTGTTTCAATACTTTTCAAACTTTTTGAATATTTTTACATTTTTTCTCGACTTATTCAAGCTCTTCAACGTCTTTTGAACATTTATTTAAAAGTTACTTTCAATGCAGTGTTAGGTATGTGAGTTTTGGAATGGCCGAATATTACTAGTTTTAATTTATTTTTATTTCACATTTCTTTCTCAAATGTTTCAGAGCTGCAATATTCTATCCTTATTTGGATCGTATAATTTCATTTTAACCTTAGAGCGTTCTCAAAAGTCCAACCCTAAATTTAATAGTACTTTGGACTTATCATTTTTGATAAATATAAGACAATAAAATACCTTTAATGAATTAGTTCCTTCTTCAATTTCACAGTCAATGGCCTATCTACGGGAATGAATGAAAATATGGAAATGACTTATTTTTATTGATTTTTGAATAGCTTTAGCATTTTGTGTCCGATATGAGCAAATATATACTTAAAATATTTGTTAAAAAAATAGATTTTCATCCTGAATATTAAAAATATAAAAAAAAAGGTTTTTGAACTTAAATGGAGCAATTGAATTTTGGTGAATTTTTTTGAAAAGACCAAAAAAGTCACTTTTTTGAACTTTGACCGCTTGTAACTCCATCAAATCCTATCCGATCCGAACAGCAAACCGTTAGATAGAAGATAAAATTGATAGAAATATGACCAAATAAATGAAAAAAGTGCAGAAAAAAGCTTTTTTTTTTGGGAATGTCTCGAAAGAGATTCCTAAGAAAAAAAAAATGGTTGTCATTTTTGGAATTTACGGCCCAAAATATATAGAAAAAGTTATGAGAAATCAGATCTTTTTTTGTAAGCTAGTGTTATCAAAACCAAAAAAATTGATATCGTTCTTCCAATGCATCACAATTCTACTGCAAGTATTTGCCACAAGTCCAGCAGAACAAAGTTTTTCTGTGTTAAAATGATTGAAATCGTATTTAAGGTCTACAATGACAGAAGATCGCTTGAAAGGCTTGGCTTTGGAAAATATTCATAAAGAAATTGAAATTGTTGAATTATTTTGCCAGAAGAAACCTCGCCTTCTTGAAACCATTGACTGGACTACTGATTAGATTGTTGTAATGTGCCAAAAAATATAAAAATTGCTCGTTGAAAAATTCAATCAATGTGTATTTTCATTTAAAAAAATGTCAGCCCCCCCCCCCCTGAAGAAAATCCTAGATCCGCCACTGTATATACACATGTATCTCTAAAATCCGTCACAGTCCTTATGTATGCAGAAGTATTTTAAATAGGTTGGGGGGTGAGAAAACTTCTACGTTATCTCGAATATTGTGTATAAGTCCAGCCATCTTTTTGAAAAGTTATAAAAAAAACCGCCTATTCATTAATACATGAATACACCTAGTGAACGTGATCGTCATTCAAATTTATGCTCTGATTTGATATGAGATTCTCAAGAAGAAGAGCAAGTGAAACTTCTAATTAAATAAATAGTTCGGAACTGGAAAATGTTGATCATATCGTGGATCTAAGTGTCATAATGGATAAGAACGTCACTTAAAATCTAAGTTAAGCTCGGGTCGATATCTCGTTATCGGTGATAATCCAGTGTTTATTATCGGCCTGACCTGCTGTCCTTTATCATACGAAAACATAGAACGTGTATACACCATATTCGTTTCCCAAGGTGCTTACAAAATGTGAATGGGTGTGGAAATGGGGCGTGGCTACTGCCATACAACAAAACAATGGGTTGCTTTTTGGTACTTATACTAAGTTGTCAAATTTAAAATATTTCGTACGAGAACGAGTACGAAACGACCCGGTAGGCAAGGGCAGGAGCTAACAGTGCTTCTAGAAGGCCTTCCTTGGTAAGTATAAGGCCTTCCACACTCCTTTCAAACGTAATTTCCTTTTTATATGAAATGGCCGCAGAAAACAGGCCTTCCTAAGCAGGCTTTCTAAGACCGCTTACCGTAGAAAGACTCTCAGAAGTACTTGACAAAAATTTAATTTTAATACATCGTAAAGACTCTAAATATTAAATGTTTTTTTTTTATCCGCGCCATCTCACACTTGCGTTGATATTTTTTTAATGACTTTACAATTTGACAAAGAATAGACAAAACTCTACCTCCTTAACATTACATGATACAACAGAAGACTAGCATGCACAAATCTCTTAATTTCTAACCATGTGTATACTTTTCATGTTGTATATGTACAAGGCATATGACAAAAAAGTTATGCCGAATCATAAAACATTGCAATACATGAAATAAAAAAGAAACAGAAAAGCGCTAAAGTAAATGGAGTCCTTCTTCTTTGCCTTCTAATATCAGGCCTGATAGCACGTCTGTTGTGGCAAGGCATATTATGCCTTCTGTGATGGTATTTTTATTTGCAAGAAAATCTGGTTTTGAGAAGTCCTTATATAATCGCAGCAGTGCTAGCAGGCCTTCTCCGAGTAAGGCCTTGCTCATTTGCCTGCTGGGGATAAGCTTGGCTCCACTACAAGCACGATTACTCAAAAATTATCGTATCGTTCCCTTATTGGTGTAGCACTACTTATTTATGTGTGCAAACATATCGTAATGGATCAACTATGCTAAATTAGTGTCACAGGAAATTAAATTCTTAATGATAGATAATTTTGGCAAAATTCTGGAATATATCAGAATGTCATATGAATCAGTTTCGGACAGTTCTCAGAAATCTTTAACAAAAATGAAATTACCATAGAAGCATACAAATATTTTATAGCTTCTTATACAGGCCTTTAAAAGACAAGTAGAAAGACAATATATTATATTTCTAAAGTCATTATAGGGGCTTGTAAGAGCCATTTGGCGTATGAAGTACAATAATATTTTCCATTCTTTGTTAACTTTCATAAGATTCGTTCAAGTATCTTTCTAAGATGTTCAAAAGGTACTATACAAGCACTTAAAAAAAAATGTTCGTGTCTTGCAGAGACTTTGAAGATATTAGAGAGAGATTATGTTTAATCTTGTTTTATTATCAAATTCAAATTTTACTTACGATTTGTACATCGGTCTCAAGCCCATGTCCCAGCGATTCATAGTCCTGCGCGCTATCGACTAGACCTGTCATATATTATATTATATGAAAAAGGTAAGCCATGTCTTCCTCACATTACAAGCGATATACGAGACATGCGGTTTCAAGTTTCCTTAAGACATACGAGACATGCGGTCTCAAGTCTTCTTGTCTTCAAATCACTTAAAAGACATGCCACTCATGTTTTCATAAGCATTTTATTATGTACAGTAGAAAGAAACACACAAGACACTTAATAATCAGCCAATTATTATATTAAAAATATATATTAAAAACATTTTTACGTATATGTAGTTCTAGCAAAGTATTAGAAATCAAAATTTAACTACAGAGGCAAAGTATTTCATTAATTACGACACCAAGCTATTTTAAAAAACTCTGTTTTGTAAGCTGAATTTTTGTCTTCATAACTTTTCCTACTAGGGTACACCAGTGATGGCATTTTCGGTACATTTGTACTTTTTTCGGCATATTTGCGTCTTCAAGTTTTTAGTACGTTCGGTACATTTGGGTCATTTTCAGTACATTTGGACAATTTATAGAAATTCCCTTTTTTTTAGTGAGTTTTGCTATAATATGTGATTAAAAGTCGTACAACCTTTTTTCTTTAGTCAATTGAATGAAACCTCAATATTGCAGTAGCTGGTAACATCTCGGAATAATTTAAAATAAATATTGGTACATTTTCGAATTAAAGCAGAACATGTTCTTAATAATGTAGTAAATATTGCGGATGAAGATTCATTGGAAAAGTGAAGTTTCATTGTGAAACTGAAGAGTTATTGTTCGATTAAATCAGAACATATTTGTTAAATACTATATGTAAATGAGCAAAGAATGAATAAATAGTATTGAATTAATATAGAAGGTCTGTTATTTTGTAATTAAGTTAAGGTATGAAGCACTGCTCATGTTTGCATACCCGAAAGTAATCACGTTTGGATTTTTTTTTAGTAAAATATAGAAATTACACAGTGCAGTATTCACCCAGAAGTGATGATATTTTCATTTTACTTATTTTATTGAAACTTGGAAAAAAAGACAAAAATTCCAGAAAAGTACATTCGGCCTCTAAAGAGTACATTTGAAGTCTCGATTAAGTACATTTCCACAAAACCCAAATGCCGTCACTGGGATACACTATATAATTTATATAAAAGAGAAATAAACAAACAATTATGTTATGTATCATTGGTCCAAAAGCCAAACAGCTTAAGAACCACTGAGCCGTAACATTTTTAATGCAATGCAAATTGTTATTTTTAAGTTGTCAGTCAAAATTACAATAAACATACACTTATAAAAACATACACAGAGAAACACACACACACACATGCATACTTTACTCACAGTGATAGACAAGTTCAAACACTTGCATAAACAGCGATGTTGTTAAGATATTCAAATTTCAATGCAGGATGACAGTGTTTGCCACCCCGAATGCTTCACTGGAATTGGGTTTTTCATAAAGAAATACATAATTTTCTTTTTTATGCCGAGCGTTTTAAGAAACATTTTTTGAAAGATTTTTTCATTATATCCTATGTGGTTTTGCACGCTTAGACCGAGTTAATTCTTTTCTGACAGATCTAATTTTTGATATATGTACATAATAAAGTCAAATGTGTCAAAATATCGATTTTGACTAAGTGTACTTGAACCAAGGACACCAAATCGCTCTTCTTCCATTTCTCTCACTACGTTATTTTCGTGTACTCAGCGAAACACCAAAACAATTGGTGCACAAAAATGGTCAAAGTCTGTACTTTGGCGTCATTTAGCATCCATAGAACCTGATGATAAAAAAATTATAAAAACAAATTTTAAAAAGTGACGTTTCAAGCGAAAATGTATGTATATAACAAAATTATGATTTTCCTAAAGCACTTCATAACCGATTTAAAAAAACATTTATGTTTACATTATGTACCTATTCATAAACAAATGGATTCCGGTGAAAATTTCAAGGTTAAAAACACTGTCATAATACGTGTAAATTGGTTCAGAAGGGGTTGATGCCACTGTTTCTCCCTTTTTTTTATTTAAAGCGCTTCAAAGCAACGTTTCTTTAGCCGGAAAGCCGACAGGAAGGAAGGAAGGAAGAATAGATGGATGAATGAATGAATGGGTAAAGAGAGTTGGGCATGTGGGACTAGAAATGTTTTTCTTCTTTTTGTTGTTGTTAGTCTTGTAAAATAAAAACAAAATTTTCAAAGAATATCGTTGCTGTTCAATGCGTTTACATGCGTACGTATGTATGTGCGTAGTGTTTATATGCATGTGTATGAGTGAAAGTACCAATGCTGGTATAAAAATGATGGTTACCTTGCGGGAATATAGGGCACGTGGTGCAAAAGTTGTTATATCGAAGATGTTCTAAGATACTGAGGCTTAACCAAATCCTGTCGACCTGTATTATCAATGAAATTAAAATATGCGCACAAATTTCGAAACCAAAACAAAATATTTAATTGTACAAACTACTCTGAAGACAACAATTTATAAAGTTTAGATATAAATTCAGTTGCTTGCATAAGCGGGTGGTAGTGTGTTCCAAAGACGTATGGAATTGATAAAGCACAGCCGTTCGGATGATAGACTGAATTACATATATTACAATATCTATTTTGATAGTGATGGATTGAACTAAATCATATGAACAAATAGGACAAATGGCCGCCACAAGCAGCATTGCAGAAATTTTTTCTTACGTTTTGCCATAACCCTACTGTAATTTACTGATAGCTCGACCAACCCTTTTTCTTAACTCTGGAATCGTTTCTCATTGTTGAAAGCGTTTGGAAATCATCTTTTTTTCTAATGGAAAACTCTCTGCAAAAACTGTGCCAAAAATTGAAAAATTTGACAATCATTTCAATCTCCAGTGTCAGCTAGTCTAATATGTCTTTTGTGCAATACCAATAGTAATGGTCCATTACCATATCAATTATTTTCTAAGATTTGAGCATTTTGATTGTTGGCAGTGCCTTCGAAACAAAGAGTTTTTCAAAAACAGCTGTGAATACATAGATTTATGGGCAGCTCCGATTATGGAATTGAAGGTGTGTTCGTGGGCGATGTTAAGCAAGACACTGCATGGAAAGACGTGGAGATTGTGCTGAATAAACAACTCGACTCAAAATTACATGCAGCTAACGGAAATTTGTCAAAAGTACGCGAAGAGTTCGAATATGTGAAAAATGATTGTTCCAAGGCGAAAATAAAGCGCTGGAAAGACGAAAAACTTTCGATTTCGAAACGATTTAACTACGATTTTACGATTTACTCATTTGAGAACTGGAATTACAAAGGAATGGCAGCAATAGTATATGTCCTTTGTTTACCCAGCACGGCCGCCTCTGTGGAATGAGTATTCGCTTCCATGAACAAGACGTGAACAGATAAAAAATCTCAGTTAATAGTAAAAACTTTGAAAACCATTCTGACCGCTAAGATCAATTTGAACAAGTCGTGCACTGGACATGTTGTGAAAAATCAAATTGACTACACAGCAATTACTATCTATTCTGCTTTAAAATGAAAAAAAAAATGTATTTTGTAATCAATCCTGTTTTCGGAAAATTAAATTCTGTAAAATGAAATTTTTTCTCCAATTAATACTGTATTTCTTTGAAAAATTTATGGCATAATTACCTATGCCACACAAATTGAAGAAGACACAAAATTTAGTTTATATTCCTCAGCCATGCCGAGATTACTTGAAGTATTTTCAACTATGATTCGGAGACAAAAAGTATTAACAACCGCTGAATATCAAGTATTGATCGACATTTGGGATGGATGATGATGGATCTGATGGAGAGGGTAACGGACGAAATGCAGCTAGCGTCGACTTCATTATTATTCCACCAGGCAACGAAGACTAAAACGACAATATACAAATAATAAATAATAATTACGAGGTGCCTCTAGTTGATTCGAAACCGAATATTCGCATGAGAACAACAATGCGCATCGTCTTGATGGTACGGATAACAAACTAGATTTTCAGGATGAAGAAAAAATGGTATTGGCCACTTTTCAACAATGCAATTGATGGTGATTGCTATGGTTAACGTATGAAAATGTCATTGCTTCTCGTGAAAATGTGAAAAACAACAGGTGATGTCCCAATTCGATTTTCGAGTAAAAGTCAGTGAAGCAGTGTTGTCGGTGGGAAAATAGAATTTGGTTGCTTGAAATGAAACGTGACTTTTCATATCACTTCCTTCGAAGACTGCCATCATGGTGTTTTTCCCAATAAAAATTTAATGATTTTTTTTTTAAATTGATGTACTTGCTATCTGTAATTTTATGTTTTTTTTTTTGTTTTGCGATTATATTTATTTAAAATTTTATTGCACACTTTATTTAAAATCCAGCAATAATGCGGTAAAGTGTCATAAGACATCAAAACATGCGATTATGTTTTCTGTGGAGTGTCCATTTCTAGATAAGCAAAATTTTTGAATTTTTGCTATGAAATTAAAGGCAATTTCACAGAAAATGAAAAAATGTCCCGTAGTGCATTTGCAATTTATAATACAACTAATTGTTTAACTGAGTTTTTTTTAGGCATTGAGTGCGCATTGCTCAGCATTTATTTTCTAAATAAAATAGTTCTTTACCGAACGCTAGTAAGTATTTGCCATTGTTGACTTTACCAACTCAGTGAGTGACATTCCTTTCTTATTGGGATATTTCGAATGATGATTTCACCGCCATGACGGCACATTGCTTTTGATTTCCCGTTTTCTTAACAGAGTACAGCGTCGGAATAATTTATTATTTTGTAGAATGCATCAACGAACTGGAAGGAATTCATCCTGACAGTAGTGATGTTTCTCAAAAGTAATAACAACAGTAACAACAAAAAACAACAACAACGAAAATATGGCGCCGTTGCAGAACAACAAGTGGTTTGGCTTCGTTCTGATTTTTTTCTTTTTATTTTGTGCCAACATTGCGATGAGGTGTTTCACAGCGCCGCCAGTTTCAATTCATCGGGCGTTCCTAAGGCAGCTCAGCTACTTTCCACATAGAACATGTTATTTTTGCAGCTTTTGCAAAGGAATTGCCTACAAGGACCATTCGCCAGCACGAGTACCAAGTAGCTTTGTACGTTGATACGTTGGTACTTCATTATAGCGAAAAATTGTTTTCAGTTAATTTTAGTAGCAACGCGAGTTATCAGAAAAAATAACACAGGATCAAGCGCAGGAAATTTCTGATGAGCAGCAGCAGTACGGAAATGTTTTGTTTAATTTTTTCATCTTTGCTTTGCTACTTTTAAATTCAACAAAATTTCCATATTTCTTTGCAAAAGGTACTTCATACCTACATATTTGATGTTTTTCACATATACTACTTTTACTTTTTTTTTTTAAATAGGAACGTACACGGTTGAAACAACAACCACGAAAATATGGTGGAACTTTTTTTTTTTTTAATTTGATTTTGGTATTTCAGGTTTATTGGCATGGAATTTGTGGAGTAAATTTTTTTTCAATTATTAGTTTATCAAGTTTTTTTTTTTTGTTATTGGGTATCGCTTAATTGTAAAATAAACATTACAAAAATGTATGCACATATGTTCGTTCATTATTCCTATGCCTATAAATTCCTGAGGCAACTATTTTCCAGAATCACACCCACATCTGTGTTCAATAAAATGTTAGTACAGGGTAGCATAAAATATACATTAAGTTTGAATTCGTCATATATTATAATACATTAATAATTATTTTTATTGCAGATTAAATTAAGATTTTCTTTTATGTAGGTACAACTTTCAAGTGTGGAATTTTATTGAATTAAATGTGAAGAACTTTTGTGCTCTTTCCGACGCATTTTCGAAGAACTTTCGCTAAAATTCAGAGATTATGGCACGGATTTCATTGCGAATAGTTATTGGTTCTGTCGATGTCGTTATTGGTGTGGTCGATGTCTTCTTGAGGTATATATGTTATCGGCCAAACTATTTTTTAGGATAAACTAGTTCTTCCTAGGCCAAATTAGTTCATCCCATACGTGTTAGGATAAACCAGTTTAGCCTGGGAAGATTTTAGTAAGTTTGGGTAATAGGGATGCCTTCGGCCGTGACTCAAGGCTTAGATCGTCAAATATGTCCAACAGCGGCTTCGCGGCGGTCTTCGGCAGCGGTTCACTATAGTATACCCAACACCGGTGTGTTAGTGAAGCCCTTATTGGACATAGTATAGTTAACCGCGGCGGAAGACTGTCGCGATACCGGCATTGGACATATTGGGGATGTTAACCTTGAGCCACGGTCGAAGGCCTCCCATTTACCCCAACATACTAAAATTTTCCTAGGCTAAACTAGTTTATCCTAACACGCACCGGATAAACTTTTGACCTAGAAAGAACTACTTAGTTTATCCTAAAGACTACCCTAACATACTACAGTTTCAAGAAAATCTTGAGTGAAGGCGTTAAAGTAAATATTAATCCTAGTTCATCCTAGGCTTAACTGGTAAATTCTAACACTCTAAAACTAGTTTGGCCGATAACATATACACTTATTTCTTCAAAACTTAATCTTGTAAAAAGCGCGATTACAAAATAATCTCGAAAATTTTGTGTGAAAAACTGTGTTGTATTTGATTAGTTTCACCAACAATGGAAAAGAAACGTCAAATAAAACAAAATAAAAATGGATGGCAACCAGTGATGTCATTTGGGTTTTGTGTACTTTGCCGAATGAAGTTCTTCGACATGAATATGAAAAAGGTTACTTTTAATAATTACTCAAATTCAGCCCAATTTTAACAACTTTCTTACTTAATTGTTAATTTTTAGAAATAGTCTTAGTGTACTGAAAATGCGCTGAATGTACTGAAAATGAGCCCAATGTACCGAATGTACTAAAAGCTTATCAAATGTACTGACGAATGTACCGAAAATGCCACCAATTGTACTGGCAACAAAAAAAATAGGAAAGTGATTTTTTTTCTGTTAAAAATTTTTGTTAAATGCTTAACAAATTTTCACTTTTTTCAGCACTAAACTGTAAATGATGTAATGCCCGTAGTCCATATGCTGCAGCTTTGCTTGGAGAGCAAAGCCACTGAACGTTTAGTTGCTGATGTTTCTTATTATTTTCATCCAAATAATTTTTTTTTTCACTGTATGCTCGATCCTCACTCTAAAATATCGATGGTAGGCACGCTGCTTGAAAACAATTGACCATTCGATTTCAAAATAAAATTCGATTATATCATAATTTAACTAGCAGTTACCCCGCAGCTCCGCACGTGCACGCGTTCTTGTTCAATCCAGCTCACATTTTACGAGCTGTTTGGTAAATGTAATATATCGTCCATTTAGAACAAAGCCCCACTACTTTTAATTTTTTCGAGCTATATTTTGTATGCAAATTAACAATTTATTCAAAGGATTTCGGGGTTTTGGTCAATTCTTTAATACAAAAAAATTTATAAACGTTTTTTGAAGCTCTTCCCAGAGCTTGGTAAGACCTTATAAATACTTTAGCTCTTTTTCAAAAAAAAATATTTCCTGACGTTTTAAGAACCTCTCATAAGTCGTAGCTTAGATCTTGATAAATGCTTTCACAATTTTAAGAAATTTTTTACTTAGAAACATCTTAATTGGCAGTTTTAAAATGCTTCATAAATACTTTTTATCGCAAGATTTAATTTTATTCTTTTAAGAGGCGACTAAATACTCTGGTATAAATTAAAAGCTTCATAAATGCTTATTAAATGCTTTCGTAAATTAATCGAGAGCTGCCGATAATTTTTATCCCCAGTGGGTTGACAGTATTAAAAGCTTCGTAACAATGGTTTAATTGAAAAAAAAGAGGGGCTTTAAAAATAAACATATGCCCTTTATTACCTGTCACCTACTTCAAGTAGGTATGACAGACATTTTCGACAGAGAAAAGGTTGCCACACAAGGTTTTTCTGAGAGAGCATGAAAATTCCTAGGAATTATTTAGGAAAAATTAATTTTTTTTTAATGATAATTAATTTAACTAAAAATACTTCCGGCTAGAACAACTTCAACATGCAGGGCTAATTTTGTTCGTATGTTTTTCTACAATCAATTTTGACTAGAATTTTTGCGATGACGATACTTTCTATATCATTGGCTCGCCGCCTTCAAAAAAAATATCAAAATGACTCACCGTGAGAAGCGTCAAGATTAAATGCGTCTGCAATGTCATAAATACCCAGTAGGCAAGGGCAGGAGCTAACAGTGCTTCTAGAAAGCCTTCCTTGGTAAGTATAAGGCCTTCCTAAGTAGGCTTTCTAAGACCGCTTACCGTAGTAGGACTCTCAGAAGTACTTGACAAAAATTAAATTTTAATACATTGTAAAGACTCTAGATATTTATTGTTTTTTTTTTTTTATCCGCGCCTTCTCACTTGCGTTGATATTTTTTTTTAATGTTTTTTTTTTTGTGATGTTTCTTAATTTACAATTTGACAAAGAATACTCAAAACTCTACCTCCTATAACATAACATGAAACAACAGAAGACTAGCCTGGCAATATGCACACCTCTCTTAATTTCTAACCATTTGTCTACTTTTCATGTCGTATATTTACAATGCATATGACAAAAAAGTAATGCCGAATCATAAAACATTGCAATACATGAAATAAAAAACAAACAAAATCTTGAAAGTAAATGGGGTCCTTCTTCTTTGCCTTCTAATATCTGATAGCAGGTCTGTCGTGGGAAGGCATATATTATGCCTTCTGTGATTGTATTTTTATTTGCATGAAAATCTAGTTTTAGGAAGTCCTTATATAATCGCAGCAGTGCTAGCAGGCCTTCTCCGAGGCAGGCCTTGCTCATTTGCCTACTGGGTAATTAAATTCCTAGTGGTGTTTAATCACATACATAAGACACTAAAAGCTGATATTACTATAGCAATTAAAATGCACATGAACACAGAGAAAAAAAATTAAATTTCATACATTTAGTGGCTTTGCCGACGTTGACTCAGCCTCAACATACAAAAACAAAAAATGAGACTCCGCTGCCTGCGGCACTTTTCAGCAAAACTTTCACTATAATTCTTTAGTTTTATGTTTCCACAATTTTAGGGACACCTTTATTTATTTACACTTGTTCATTTGACAACAAATTTTATTTTACAATCTGCACATACCATTGCCACTCATTTAAGAAAAGTTGACTCCATAAACGGGTGTTAACTAATGTTTAGTACATGATTCGGCAAGGCAACCTTATATATTCTATTTTAGGCTCTTCGATATCTATCATTTGGCAAAAATTTCAAGCTGTTATCTTCATTAATGAAAATTAACACAAAAAATCGGTGAAAACCCATGTTTGGGACAGGATTCAACAATGCAATCCCATGCATTATATTTAGGCCTCTTCGAGTTCTATCATTTGGCATACATTTTGAGCTGTTATATAGTATAGTTTTAATTAGAACAACAAAATCGACTTAAATTCGGGCATTTTCGGCCATCGGGGCAGGCTTTGGCAAGGTAATCCTAGATATTCTATTTAGGATCATTGAGCTCTATTATTTAGCATGCATCTTATCCTGTAATCTTATACACTCGACTTTTTTACAGCCGGCTCTCCGTCTATATCTCTTAAGAGACTCGGTAAAGTATCTTCCTGAGCTGTTTAAAAGACACTTTAAAAACACTTAAAAAAAAACCGTGTCTTGTAGAACTTTGATATATTTAATTTTATTTTTACTTACGATTGACAAATTCGCAAAGTCAGTCTCATGTCCTAGCGATTCGTAGTTCTATTATATTATATGTCAAAGGCGAATCTTATCTTTCTCTTAAATGTTTTGGTAAAGCGATAAGAATGGACAATAATGTCCCCTATCTCGTGTGTCTCTGAAAACATGAAACGTCATGTTTTTCAAGTGATTTATATGGTTACAGTATTAAGACGCAAGAGAGGTGCGGTCTCTTTATCATGATTTTATATCTTGTTCTAGCAAGATATTATAAAACCAAATTTTGCTACAAAGGCGAAGTATCTGATTCATTTTGATACGAAACTATTTTAAACTTCAAAATCTTTGATTGGAACACAAATTTTGAACAAGCAGAATCTCGCAGTCCATCTACTGTTTCAATGTTAATGTGCTTATGTTGACGTCAAATTGAAATTCTAAACATCAAAACTTCAACATCAAAATTTCAATGCATTTGTGATATGTGAGTGTTTTGACGTCATCAATACACAGGAGTTAATTTCTTAAAATAGCATTTCTCATTTAATATGTTAACCATATTGCATTGTGATTAAAAACTAACTTTTTAAATTTTTTGCATTACATATTGTAATAGGACATGATGAACTAAAGCGTTGTGATGAGCCGATACAGTAATAAGCGAAAATCGGTTTTAAGGTTTACCATGTTGTTGTTCTACTGCAGGGTTACCAAGTGACCGGGATTAATCTGCCCTGAATTTCATGTCAAGGCCGGCTATTCGGTAGAAATTCAGGCATTTCTGAAAAAGCAGGGAATTCGATAATTTTTGTGAAACTAAGTAAAATTTTTGTTTAACGAGCGGTGACAATCACAAATCCTTGGAAATTCAATCGGATAAGAAAAATTAGTTATTTAAATAAATAATCTAGTGATCCAGCCTGATCGAAGGTTTTTTTTTTTTAATCAACAAAATGACGGCCTCAGGAAATTTACCTCCAGATTTTCGGGAAAATATCAACAATTAATTGTTCATAAAAATTCCATATTGAAAAAAAAAACCTTCGATCAGACACTAGCTTTTTATGTTTTTCAAAAACTGTGTAAATTTCATTGAAATCTATCGAGCGGTTTTCGAGGTACAGTGGTCACATGTTCCGAAAACATAGTTTTGAGAAGAACGTATTTAAAGTTCAACTACCGCACCCAGACTGACGAGAAACACATGAATGAGAGAGAGAGAAGGAGCCTTTTGGTTATTGCCGTATAACTCTAAAATTAATTGTCGGATTGACTTCAAATTTTCAGGATATATTTTTAAGATATTATACTTTGAAAAAATCGATTTCTTGGAAATTCTGACTACCCCTGACTTTACCAATACTTAAAGGTATTTTAAATTACGAGTAGATCGCAATGTGATGGAAAAAATCTTTGAATTCAGTTCGAATCATGTGGTCTGTTAGCAAAAATCAAAATCGTCGTAGATTCGTAAAATTCGTAGAAACTTCTTAGAGATCAAAACATTTTGCATTAAATTTATGTTTATTATTATTTGACTCATTTTATTTATTTTGATATTTCATTTTTATACTTATAAAACACATATTTTACTAAAAGCTGAACTTCGTCTTTTTCTATGTATCCTCGCTACCAAAAACACATACATATATCTGAACTGTCTAAACTTGGCTTAAATCTGTTGTTGCTGTTGTATTACTTGAATTCGCAGTACTATTTTGATTATGCGCGATGTTGTTGATGTTTAAATTGATATAACTACTAGTAAGTCCTGTTGTTGGTGGTTGTGTTGTTGTTTTTGTTGTTGTTAAGCTGCTAGTTGATGATACTTCAGTTGTTCTTGTATTGTTGTCCTTATCAACACAATCTTGCTTATCACCATCATCAATCACGCTCAACACTTGTTGCTCAGGCTGTTGAAGCGATGATGTTGTTGCAGCCAACGCTGTGGTTGTTGTTGCCGCACTTTCGTTATCCTTAAACTTCATCTGCATTTCATGTGAATTTTCTTTCGCTTGACTTTTGTTTTCTTCAACGATTTCTTTTGTAATTTTCATTTGATGTTGCTGTTCTTCTGTCCTTTGTGGTGTAGTTATTGCAGCTGCTGATGCCTCGAGCACTCGACCATGGTCGCTATCACTGTTGTTGTTGTTGTTGTTGTTGTTGTTGTTGTTATTACTGTTGCTGAGGTGTTCTTTTGAGTGCAACTCATTTTCTAATTGGGTAAAATTGTTGTTATTATTGTAGTTTGTTATGTTGTTGCCGCTTTTGTTTTCTTTATGATTAGTTATTGTTGTCGCCGTTGCTGGTGCTGTTGTTGCTCCCACTATTGCCGCCGCTGTTTCTGCAGTATTTGTTGATATTTTTATTATTGCTGTTTGTGTTGCGTTCATCTGCGTTGTTGCCACGGTTACATTTTTTATATTTTCAACCTTTTTAATCTCTTCCTCCGCGAAATCTTTCGCCTTTTCACTCTCTACCTCTGCCTCTAAATTCAACGTTTTTTCCTCAGTTATTGGTTGTTGTTGTTCCAGTTTTTGTTGCTCCTGCTTTGGCGTGGGACTTTCATTTTCCATGTGATTGTTTTGCACAGTTTCCGGAACAACTAATGAATTAGTTGCGGATGTTGAATTTGGATGTACATCTTCTTGATTTACAACGACACCTTGTCAAAAATAAACAGAGGGATTAAATAAAATATCAGCAAAATAAATTGAAATAAAATATAATGTATAGTAAATAATTCGAGTGGGCATGTTTAATTCTTTTTTGAGTTTCTTAAATTAATAATTTAATTTTAATTAGTTTTAATTATTTACAAGTTAATTTTCGTTTGGTAAGTTTATATTTCATTTTACTTGAAGCTAACTTTTCGATAATTTACTTGGAAGCTTGTGATTTTAAGGGAATATTTTTTGTTTTGGTTAGTCGCGATTATATTATAGAAAATCTTAGCAAAATTGGCACAAGTCAACTTAGCGTTTTAGTAGTCACATGCAAGGTACTTTAAGGGGGAAGTCTAGTCATATGCATGAGTAATAGAGCATTTTCAATAATTTTTTTTTGGCATTAATTTAATTTATTTAATAAAAATGATAATATGGCATCATTATATTATGTTTCAACTTGACTTGACGAAAGATAAAAAAAAAAATTAATAAAAAAAAAGTTATAGCTGGCTGTGTTGGGCATTGTCTCAAACAGCGGTTTTCGAGTTACAGTGGTCACCAGTTCCGAAAAAATAGTTTTGAGAAAAGCGCATTTAAAGTTTTACACTCACATGAATGAGAGAGAGAGAGCCCTTTGGTTATTGCCGAATAACTCTAAAAGTAATTGTCGGATTGACTTCAAATTTTCAGGATATATTTAAGATATTATTCTTTGTGAAAATGCAAAAAAAAAGATAATCGATTTCTTGAAAATTCTGACTAGACCTGCCCCCTTAATAAGCTATAATATTGATGTGCAAAAGTTTGAAATCTGTCTTATGGCTTTCAAGATAACACGATTTTTGCAGAGTTTTGACGCTGATAACCGCGACTTTGTACGCGTAGTTTGTTTTTTTTTTTTTTTTGTTTGTTAGTAAACCAACTGTCATTTTAGATTATTTTTTACAAATCCCGAGTTATTGTTTTTTGCAGTGTAAATTGAAAAATTGATAATGAGAGCAAGAGAATCAAATTTGAATATTTCGTTGTTTCTCTTCTATAAATATGCCATTGCATTCCCATGAAAAAAACAAAAACAAGACGCTCACACAATTGATTTTTTTTAAGCAATTTTAAAACTTTAATAACTTGATATTTAATAGTAATATCGTTATAATTTTTATTGGAAATTGAGGCCAAGCGTTTAAAGAACAAGACAAAATAAATTTAATCAAATTTGATCAAGTAGTTTTTGCGTGATGTGCGAACATCGAAAACAGCTATCATTTTATTTATATAGATCATTAATGCGTAATCTATCTCGTTTAAAATGAGATGCCACTTATTTTTATTTTGAGACATAAACACTTATTTTTAAGAAAAAAAAAATAAATTGGAAATGTTTTAGTAAATATTCGGAAAATGTTACATGTCACAGATGACGATGATATTTTTGGAGTTATTCTGAGCAAGACCGGACCTCTTTCATATTTTTTTATGAGCTTGAAATTCGCATTTACATTCGTAATATGTGTATCTAATACTGGCTTCCTTAGCCACAGTAATTCTAAATAAAAAATAGTGAAATATGCAATTTTCAACCTCAAAACAAAATTATGTTGTGTTTGTTGTTTTGTTGCTCACAAACTCCAAAATTTCATAAACATTTCTTGATTAGTTTCTCGTTTTCTAATAAAACATCAAATAAAAGCTAATACATTGCAATTTCTTTATATAAATTATGTATTAGTAAGCTATATAATAATAATAATTTTAAATAACATAACATAAAATTTTTTTTAAAGAAAAAATAAGAATTTTAAGAAAATCGTCATATGTTGAAAATCATGCGACGGATTGCAAATTATTTAAATTATCTTTTCATATTTCAGTTTTGTGAAAGTCGCTTGCAGGTGTTTTCAACTTAAACCATTTTTTAAAAAAGTTATTAAACAAGCTTTGGCTATATCTCCGAAACTAGACTCCAGCGATACTTTTTGAATATATATTTTTTCTTCGAATTAAAAGCCGTTTAAGAAAAAGTAGGCTTGGAGGGATAAAATCGATTGTCCCTTAACTTGACTTGAGCCTTACACTTATTCCTAAGCTTGGGCCTCAGACACTAAATATTTTGCAACCAGAAAAACGATGAAAATTACCAACCCAAAGTTTTTGTCAGCAGTGCTTAAGGATACTAAAAATGCAAATCTTTGCTGCTAAGAAAATGTACTAAATTGTTGCACTTTGTTATCACTCTCCATTAAAGAATTATAGCATTAATACCTAATACTGCGCTAAGTCCTTTAACGTAACCAAGTTTCCCCTCGATAAACCTGAGCGGTAGCTAAATACAATTAAGCTTTATTGGTATTTCGCCATGTTTTTAGAATTTACCAAGTTTGCGAAAAATTAAAATTCGCATTCCATTAAAAAGTAGAAATTTATTTTTTTAAATACCAAAACTTACCATCAACGGTTGGTGTGGTCGGTGTTGTGCCAGCAGCATTAGCGTCAACGCTGTTGTTGTCTACTGTTGCCCCAACAACATTTGCACTACTACTACTACTACTGCACAACGTTGTGGTCGCTGTGGTAGGTGTGGTGTTGGATGTTGTTTCTGTCGGTGCTGTTGTAGTTGCTTGACCATCTGTTACTCCATTTGTTGCTGTTGCTGCCGCTGTTGCCGCCGCCGTTGCAGCTGTGGCATTTATGTGTATTGAACCCAAATTGATACGCTGCAAGTTAGCAAATTGTACGCGAACACGCACCGGTTGCATCCAACCGGTACCGAAAAGAGCTCGACGTATAGTATTCACAGCACCGCCACGCCGTTCCATAAGCGGTCGCATGATACCACCTACAAATGGTGGTAGACGCCGCAACTGTTGAGCATCAACAAGTTGCTGCTGCGGCGGTGGCTGTCCCAGCAGCTGCTGTTGATTACCAAAGATGCGATTTACCACAATTGTGGGTTGTAATTGCTGCCCACGTTGCTGTTGCTGCTGCTGTTGTTGTTGACGCTGCTGTTGCTGTTGCTGGCCATGTGGCGTAGCAGCACCAATAACAACAGCGGCAGCGGGCGCATTTTGATTACGGTTGATAAACAAAATTTGCGCCTGTTGCGTGATGACAGGCAGCTCATAGTGATGGAAAAAGTAAAGCATTGAGTGCTGCAAGAGGAAAGGAAAAATAATCAAGAAATGAGTAACTAAATGGCGTTAAAAATGTTACGAAAATTGCGTTGTTTTCCTTTGACAAAATCTGATGCGTTTTTTTGTCACATTATTGACAGGCTACGTACGGTTGCCCTTTTTAAGATGTCAAAATTTTAAAGAGACAAAAGGGACATTTTGGCGTTGAAGCAACTTTGTAAACTTTTAAAGATTTAAGTGAACAAAAAAATCAACAATAATGTTAAATATTTTTTTGGCTTAATCCCTTATTGAAAATAAATCTTTGAAAGGCACAATCAAATTTATATAAAGTTTGTTTTACCACATATTTTTGTAGTGCTAGGGAAAATTTTAATTTTTATGCACATAAAAAACTGTTTAATGAGACGTTCATAAAACGCTCATATTTATGACTCTTTTTTTCGGAATGCATATATTTTGAAGGCTCATAAATCTTGTGTTCTAATGACATTTTTTGTTCGGAATATTTTAATTTTTTTTTTTTCGAAAATGAATTATGAGCATCTCTAGAAGCGTCTCAAAGTTTATTTGAATCTTCCACGTCGTATGTTGGCACTTTTTTTTTTCAAAAATTAAAAAAAAACACACAAAAAATCGGACCGAAATGATGTTCTGTAATTATTAAGAATATATTTTGAACCTTTTCTCATCGGACTAAAAAAAAGCTCTAAAGATGGCGCTATACCTGGGCATAACCCTTACGAATTCGCAAAATAGTTTTGGTCCCAAAGTTCGTATTACACGGTTTTAAACGGCTTTTAATCGAAATAAGTAAACTTAGTTCAATGTCAAAATACACTTACTTAATTTTAGTACATAAAAATATCATATGAGTAATATAATATTAAGGACAGTTTTTTTTTGTATGAAATTTTTAAGTTCTGCAACAAGTAATTTTTTTTTAAGGAATTTTATAACTTTGCGCGATCGAAAGTTCTGTATTGAATACATGATTTATATTCCAAGCAACTTTTTTACTTTTAACTTTAATTTTATTTCTAAGATAAAAATACAATAACCAAAAGAAAAATTCATTCATCAGATTATTTAACCAAAAAAACAGAGCATTATTAATTAAATTTTGAAAGAGAATGTTATTGCATCAATCGATGAGGAAAGCAATAAAAATACTTTTATATATGTTTTTCATTGAAAAAAATCGAAAAAGTTAATAAAAAAATTTGAAAAAAAAGTTTAAAAAAATTCAAAGAAAAATTATAAGACAAAAATTATATTTTTTTGTGAGCTTTGTAGTTAAAAATCCATAAAAGTATTTCTTTAAAGCATTTTTTGTCACATTGTTATATAATTTTAAACTGTTTATGACACTAATATAAATAAGAAACATATACATATATCTCATTTTTCTTAAAGTTTTCAACGAACACTGTATAAAAAAAAAATAATAAAAAAATAAATATCATAAACATTGTTTAAATAATATAAAAACTTATTTCCGCCGGCCAAAAGGTTTCTGATTTTAAGTAATATAAAAAAACAAAATTTTTTAAAAAAAATCATCAAAATCGGAGCTGTTTCAGAGGACTTCCAACGAAAATTCTTTATTGACGGTACTACCCACAAAAGAAAAAAATATAACAGCTATTTTTCACTAGTCCAAAAGAATTTTATTTCGAAATATTTTTGATATTTTCCATGAAATAAATATATGTAAGTATTATTTCAAAGATATGTTCAAAGATATTTTTAAAGCCTACAAGACAAAAAAAAAAAAAAATGTTTTCACAAGATTTTGGGCCGGCAAAATAATTTTTTTTTTAAATTGTTTTAAATGAAAAATGGTGGATAACACAAAACATGTACATGGCTTAAACAAAATTTAGTTAGTACATTCGCTTGATTTTACAAGCATTTAAAGACAATAAACATTTTAAAATCATTTTAAATTGTACTCGCGACCTCTAAATCTTAATAGAATTGGTGCCATAGAACCGTTTAAGCCATGGACCCGCAAATATTTAGAGCAATGGATTTTTTCACTAGTTTATAAAAAGAAAAATCTGATTTCTCATGTACTTTTTTCTATATATTTTGGGATGTACATTCCAAAAATGTCAACCAATTTTTTTTTTCTTAAGAATCGTTTTCGAGATATCCCTAAAAAAAACCCGTTTTTCTGCACTTTTTGCATTTATTTGGCCATATTTCTTTCAATTTTTTTGCGACCTAAATCGGTTGCACACTATTCAAAAAGTAATTTCATCTTCTGTCTAACGGTTTGCTAATCGGATTAGATTTGATGGAGTTACAAGCAATCAAAGTCCAAAAAAGTGATTTTTTTGATATTTCAGTTTTTTAGCTTTATAGCTAGGAGCTTTATCTTGCATAAAAATTGATCATCCATCACCACACCATTTACAGAACTGAAGCAAGAGACGCTCTTTTAAAATTTTCTTGCGCTGGTCTTGGGAGAAAACGCATAGCAACCCCTCGAACAGACATATAATGAATATATTCTCTTTTGAAGCGATACAGATAGCTTATATGCCTGAATAGAAGCTACTTTAACAATTTCTTTCAGCTGAAATTGCACAACAACTTTGAATTCAGAATTCTGAAAATAACTTATTACCGAAATCACGATAAAGTTTGACTCCAAAATGAGAATCCAGCGATATTAATTCGATCAATTCAGGGATTCCGAAAAACGTGATTTAAGTCCCTTGTTAAAATGATTATTAAAAATGCCAAGGTTTTTGTATGCAGTAGTATTCGACCTTTTGAGCGTTGTTTTCCTCTAAGGAGCAGCAATGATTTGAGCTTACAACCTTGTTATCCATAAATGCTACTAGAAAATGTTAACAAAGTCTAATTTTTGATTTATTTTTGTTGAGATTTAATTCACTTGAAGATCAGTGTGGTGAACGGAAAAAATATGTTGCATAAGTGTATGGCAAAATGTTAATTGAAGAAAATAAAATTCTGAATTATATGATCGCATGTACGTGCAACGAAATCATCTCATTTATTTAATTTTCCTATTTTTAAAAAGTCTGAAATTATATTTTACGCTACTCGCTGACGTTGCTGTTGTTGCTGTTGTTGTTGCTGCTGCTTTTGTCAAATGCTGTTGCCATTGCAACAGTCACTGACACTGCTGCTGCTGCTACCAGCAGTTGTCAGTTCCCCGGTGTATCTGTTGACACGTGAGCGTTTGGTTTTTCAATCGATAGTTGCCACGTGATTTGTGCGCAACACGTGATACAGCATTCACTCTTGTCAATTAATACTTTATGAAGTTGGCAGTAGTAGCAGCAGCATCAGCAGCAATAGTAGTAGTGGCAGAAGTAACAACACATGCATTCACATCAGTAACAGTAACAGCAACAGCTTCACTAACATTAACAGCAAAGCGAAACAGGAAACCCTGCTATTTAGTTTGAAAGTATTTCCGTTCCATACAGCAATGACAACAACAGCAATAGAGATGCAGTCATAATAATAACAGCAACAACAACAACAACAACAACAGCAATGCATAACTTACTATATCAACTATTGTAGTATCTGACGTTGTTGCTGTTTCTCTTTTTTGGTGTAATTTCATATTGTACAGATGCGCTATATATACATTAGAGCGGTTCAAATTCTCGTCAATAATAATAAAAGAGTTTAGCTACTACAGCTATTATAGCCTTCTTAGCTATTTGCCTTTAAGCTTTAAATCAAGTAAAAAGCTCAATAGATTGTGAAAATGAAAAAATTTTGTTTTTATGTTATTTTTGTTATAATTTTTTTATAGCTTCTTCGTACTTTCTCAACATTTGCGGGAACTTAAAAAAAATAATTCACAAGATTAAAATTGCAATACATTTTAGTCATAAATTTAAATTTTTAAGATATTAACGCTTGTTGCTTAAACTTTGGTAAACCTTCAGATTTGCTGTGCTCATGTGTCCAAAAGCATATTTTAATGCTAAATGGCACAAAATTATCTAGCTATAAAAATCAACATTCCGTTTATTCGGACAATTTTTTGCGTTTTATTTCAATTCGAATCTACGACGTTCTAAAAAAAAACACCGTATATATCATGAAAAAAGAAATCGTTTTTTAAAAGGCTACATAATCATTTCCTTTAAGTATAGTATACGAACATTTTCATATAGACCCTACGATCTCGAAAAGAAAACTGAGATTACTTGGTAGGTATGAACAGAGCTACTTTTTTGATTTCAGTGATCATAGTGTCATTTAATTTTTATAGCGGCGTATACTTTCAAATGATAAATAAAAAGATTTGAAAATTTCTTAAAAATCAAGGTAGCATAATTTTAAAAGTCTTCTTTGATTTTGGGTACGAGTAGTTACTAAGAAGCTTGATTCGAAAGTATGCGAAATTTTATTTGACATAGGAAAATAAAACATGCAAAAAATCAAAATATAATGTAAAAAAAGATGTTTTGACGTTTTTTGTTCGATGTATGTACTTATTACTGATCTGTACCAGTTTTTACAATTAAATTTTTTTCACGATATGTATTATCTCGCATATCTTAAAAATTTGAAATTTTCACAAAAATATGAACCAACCAATATCTAATCTAAATTTTTGGGGTGTTCACAAAATTTGAAAAATTAGCGTTTCAAATTTGAACTACTTTACCGTATACGTAGTGTATGTGCTGTTGTTGGCATAAACTTTATTTCACTTGTTTTTGCCAATTTAAATGAAATATCTTTTGTCGTCGTCGTCGTCGTCATCGTTGTAGTTGACGTCGATTCCAGCAAAAGGAAATAATTTGGAAAATCATTTTCCGTTTTAGTGATAGAGTGATAGTAATGACTGGATTTTGTGTCCACAACCTTGAAACCTCAACCTTTATTTATGCTGCTTTATCGCCTCTTGCTTACCTGTATAAAGAGCCATGAGGAAATTAACGCCAGGCTTCTGTTTTGTCCACTGAAGCGATAGTGATAGGCATAGAATGCAAAATGGTAGAGGTAAAAGAATCTGAAAGGAAAAGAAGAAAAAATTACAATCGCATAAAAGATAAAGGACCCAAAGAGTTTTTAAGTTCAATTGTGGACAGACAGCTCTTTTAGGTGGACACTAAGTAAAGTAACTTTTTATACCCTACACCGAGGGTATATTCACTTTGTCCATCCGTTTGTAACACATAGAAGGAGGCGTGGCAGGTATGGAAAAGTATATATATTCTTGATCAGCGTCACCACCTGAGTTGATTTAGCGATGTCCGTCTGTCTGTCTGTCTGTCTGTCTGTCTGTCTGTCTGTCTGTCTGTCTGTCTGTCTGTCTGTCTGTCTGTCTGTCTGTCTGACTGTCTGTCCGTCTGTCTGTCTGTCCGTCTGTCTGTCTGTCTGTCTGTTGAAATCAGGTTTACGAGAAAACCAAGAGAGCTAATGGAATGAAACTTTCACACACAGGTCACATCTTCTTGCAGGCAACTTGCTATTAGAAACTGGGCGAAATCGGTTAACTGACACGCCTACCGCCCATACCCTATGTATTGTATATACCCAGGTCAATTTTGAAAAAAGTTGCAGCGATTTTGATGAAAATTGGTGATTTGATGCACATGTGAACAAGATTAGGATTAGGCTGGGTTTCCAGTTTTCAAAGCTTCCTACAGGGGCGTGGCACAGCCCTAAATTTTAACCTTTATACCACCATATCTCGTAAGCCGTGCAAGATATTTTTATGAAATTTGGTAAACGGATACATATCAAATATATCTTGAGTTGAGATAAAAGTGGGCGTAATTGAAAAAGTGGGCGTGGCACTTTTCAACTGCTAAAAATTTTTATTCCATATATCTCAAAATTGGCACAAACGATTTTCATAAAAATCTTGGAGATGATGCCGCTGAAAGCTGTCATCAATTCAAGCTCAGCCTCTTTATTGAAAAAACTCGTTGAAGGGCGTGGCACCGCCCACAATATTTATAAACGTTATATTAAGAGAACGAACAACGTTATCGTGATGAAATTTAATGAGGTAGATATACTTGCTGTAAGGTCTTTTATTACAAAAATTTGGTACAATAGTACCTGGGGGCGTGGCATCTCCCATATAAGCAAAAACTGTTTATTGTTATAAATAGTGCACTAAGAGAGTAATCTTCATAAAATTTGGTTTTTAGATGTCAGTTACTATATGCTTTAAAAATAAATTAGTTTTGACAGAATTGCATCAGTGGGCGTGGCACCTCCCATATTAACATAAATTTGTAAGCGCTGTTTTAAGTAAACTATTGCAGCAATTGTTATGAAATTTAATGAAAGTGGTTCAGTTGCTATAGAGTATGTCTGAATCAAAAGTGGCTGAAATAGCATCAGTGGGCGTGGCACCTCCCATACAAATAAAATACGGTAACTGGCATATTTATCGAAATAAGTGAGCAATCATACTAAAATTTGGTGTTAGGGGTTTGCTTATGAAAAGCTATTTCTGGATCAAAACCGGGCTGGATAGTACCAGTGGGTGTGTCACCGCCCTAAATTTTAAATTAAACTGCAGCATGTATCGCAAACTATACAAGCTATTGTGCTGAAATTTAATATGAGGATGTAGATCACAAATATAATTTGTTGAACCAAAAGTGGGCTGAATTGGAGAAGTGGGCGTGGTATATTTCAAATTTTTAATTTCCATTCGATTTTTTCCAACATTTTCTACATTCTTTCGACTTTTTCAACCTTTCAACTTTTTCCAATATATCCTATATGTATTTGTTCGACTTTTTCAACCTCTTTCAACTTTCTTCATAAGTATCTTTGGGGCCGTTCAAGTATTACGTAACGCAATTAGGGGGGGAGGGGGGGTCTTGTGAAACGTTACGATGCGTTATAGGGGAGGGGGGGGGGGGGTTCGAACAACGCGTTACGTAACATTGTTAGCTACAGCCAAAAAATTTTATTATAATGATAAAAGTTGATGGGATCTAGATAATTTACAGCAATAAATGATATGTTAAATTAAAGCACTTATCAAGCAGAATGTCCTAAAACTATCATCTTCGAGAAGATTGGTTAACCAAAACCAGAGATGTAAGCGTGGAAAGATTTCCTATTTTTCTCATTTATTGCTGTAGCTGTTCTAGATCCCATCAACTTTTATCATTTTAATAAAATATGTTCGTCTTATTTTTCGCCATTTTAACATATTTTAGGCTTAAGCAAATGTTTATTACATTATGTGTGATTTTTATTAAATAACAATATGAACAAGTTAAGGTGTTATCTTCAGTCAGGCCGAAACTCACATACCCTACACTGCACTCAAAGTAGGTACATATATTTCAGTAAAATAAGACGTTGAAGAGGTTAAATAATTCGAAAGAAGTGCGAAATGCTTAAAAGGTTGAAAACTGTTGAAAAAGACGTAAATATATGCAAAATGTTAACGTTGAGAGAGGTTGAAAAAGTCTAAACAATTTAAGATCGATGAAAAAGTCGAAAAAATAAAGAAATTTCATCACAATATCTTGCACGGTTTACGAGATATGGTGGTATAGAGGTTAAAACTTAGGACCGTGCCACGCGAATCTTTGGAAACTTGAAACCTAGCCTAATCTTAATTTAGTTCAAATGTACACCTAATCACCAAGTTTCATCAAAATCGCTGCATTTTTTTTCAAAATGGGATTGGGCAAATATACATAGAGTATGGGCGGTAGGCGTGTCCATGAACCGATTACGTCCATTTTCAATAGCAAGATGCCTGCAAGAAGGTCTGACCTGAGTGTGCTAATTTCATTCAATTAGCTTGCTTGGTTTTTCCGTAAACCTGATTTGAACAGACAGACAGACGGACATAGCTAAATCAACTCAGGTGGTGACGCTGATCAAGAATACATCTATATACTTGTTCATACCTACCACCGCCCTCTTCTATGCGTTACAAACAAAATGACAAAGTGAATATACCCTCGGTGTAGGGTATAATAAAGAAAATAAACAACATACGCATGTATTTCCGGTACTTTTCGCAACATAATTGTGACTTTTAGGTAAATATGGTCACTTGGGTGTTACGTAACGTTTAAGGGGGGGGGGGGGGGGGGTAGAGGAAAACGTTACGGCGCGTTACATAGGGGGGAGGGGGGGTCAAAAATCTTCGAAAAATGCGTTACGTAATACTTGAACGGCCCCTTTATTTTTTCGACTTTTTCATCAATTTTGAATAGTTTCAAATTTTTTCAACCTCTTTAGTTTTTTTAGAGTTTTTCAACCTCTCTCAACTTTTTTCAACATTTTGCATATATTTACGACTTTTCAACATTTTTCAACCTCTGTCAACCTTTCTAACATTTCACATTTTTTTCGACTTATTCAACCTCTTCAACGTCTTCTTAACATTTGATGAAAAGGTACTTTCAGTGCAGTATAGGGTATGTGAGTTTCGGCCTCGCCGAAAATAACACCTTAACTTGTTCGTATTTAATTGCGTACATTTTACGTTTTCTAAGGCGAATAGACGTGGACAAGAACATCAGTAGAAACTCATTAATTTATATTTCTCTGTATTATATCTAATGGACTATATCCGCAATGCTTCAAAAAATTGTATGAAAACTTAATAAAATGATAATTTTGTATCGAAAACTTGATATCATCAATAAAACAATTGGTATATCTTTGGAGTGTACATAAATCTTATATATACAATTGTATGTTTTTTAAATAAATTAATATATAAATCTAAATTTTGTAAAATGCACAAACAAGTAGGTAGGTTTCTTATTATGTTCAATAAGTTCAACTTCGAACAACAAAATACTGTTAAGCTGCAGTTATTTTAAGGGGTGATCCTGAATTATAAGGTCCGAAAAATCGATTTTGTTTTTTCATTGCTTAAATCAATACCATTCAATAATATGTAAGTAAAGTTACAGTGACTAATTCAAAAAAATTCGGCCGGAGTTGAGCCAACAGATCTACTGTGTATTGAAAAGTTTTTCTATCGAAAAATTTGAAGCGCATTTTCTTTAGTTTTGATTTTAACGATTTTATGGAATTGGTGGTCGTTATTGCAAAATACTAGATGATCTATTAATTCCACTCAAAGTTTTTTATATTTTATTTTCTTATATTTGAATTAATAAGTTTGTAGAAAATGACTTTTATAGAGGGTTGAACTGAGTTTTTATTTTTTTCAAAAAAACTTTTTTTAAACCTCCAAAAAGTAAATTTTTTTCCTGGGTTTTCTTAGAACACCTAAAAAAATATAAGAGAATTAAAAATCTTTTTAATTTTTTGTTTCAGACAATAATATCTTTTCCGCCAATTGGATACTTCAGTCGCAAGACGCTCTGAAATGGCTGAAATTACGTTTGCTGTTGATAATTTTTTGTTTCGCTGAAGAATTATTAAAATACCTTCTCAGTTAAACGCCATTTGACAGAAATTCAATTAAAGTGATTCACACTAAAAAATATTTTGGCAACAAACTGCCGGAATTAACATTCATTGGACAAAATAAATATTTCACTCGTAACTTTAACTTATGCATTCGCAACTCGTAACTCGTATATGAGAGAAATGTCACACGAAACCTTTAGTTTTAATTAACTTTTCAACAGGAATAAGAAAACATCGAAATTAATTGGAACTGCTTGCAAACGATTGAATATCAATTTACAAATTTCATTTTGCGCCGTCGCTGCTGGACAACCAATAAAGCGGAAACGGAAATGGAAATTTTATGCCAAATGTGTGTTGTACATATGTATATTTGAATGTGTATGTGTATGCATGCGTGTTATGAAGAAAATATTGTTAGCTGACCTGCAACAATGACGACAGAGCTAACAAAATAAATGGAACGAATGACAAAAAACAATCTTGTTGATTATATTTATTTTAAAATGAGTACGAATTGCTTAAATTGAGTTGTATGCATTCGCTTGTGTTTGTGTTTGTGTAATGTAATACATGCTCACATATACAAATACATACAAAATAAAATATGGACTTTTTTTTGTTTAATTTAGCAGCAAATTGATAGGACAAAACGCGATGAGCAGGACGTTGATGAGCAAAGACAAGTAATTCACATTTGGTAGATAAAGGACGTTAGATACACCTTTTATAAGCTCACACACACAAACATACACACTTTAAAATGGCACCCACATTTGAACCAAACCCAGTGAGAAATATTGATTGTTAACACTGGCACACAAGCCCATGACTTTTGGCCATACATAATTCTTTGCGGTTAAACAGATGCTGAAAAAAAAATAAAAATGTGGTTGAAAAAAGTTGGAAAAGTCGAAAAAAATAGCAAAGGTTGAAACAAGTTGAAAGAGGTTGAATTAGTCGAAAAAAATAAGAAAAGTATTGAAAAATAAAAGGCGAAAAAGAAAAAGCGAAAAAAGTATTTTGTTTTCTAAATAAAATACATCAAAATTATTGTATTGATGCAAATCTTTATTTGGAATGATAGTTTGGTTTCTACAACTCAATGCTTAAAAATTATTTCGTTCAAATGTTGCCCACGACTAGTTCTTAAGTGGTCCAATATTCGACAACTTTTTCGAGCATATCGGAAGGTATTCCTTGAATAACACGAGTTATGTTGGTTTCCAAAGCGTCAATTGTTTCGGGTTTGTCGACATAAACAAGTGATTTAACATATTTCCAAGGAAAGTAATCCAATGGCGTCAAATCACATGATCTTGGTGGCCAATTAACAGGACCATTTCTTGAGATGATGTTTTCATCGTAAATTTCCCTCAATAAAACGATTATTTCTCCAGCTGTATGGCATGCTGCGCCATACTGTTGAAACCAGAGGTCCGCATATTTGAAGAAATACGGTTTGATGATGCTTCCTGCCCATAAACCACACTAAACAGTACATTTATCGGGATACATTGGAAGCTCTTGGATTGCTTCTGGTTTTTCATCGGCTCAAATACGGCAATTTTGCTTGTTAACGTAGCCGTTCAACCAGAAATGAGCTTCGTCGCTAAACACAATTTTTCGATAAAATAATGGAACAATTTGAAGTTGTTGTAAGGCCTATAAGCCGAAATTAAAACGTACACCAATATCAGCCGGCTTCAATTCTTGTACCAAATGTTCAATTCTTCAGACCAAGATCACGCCACAATGATCCATTAAACATGCCCAAAGCCTGAGATCGGCGACGAATCGATTGTTCACGGCTTTCACAAACACTCTCTGCTACAGCAGAAATATTCTCAAAATTACGGGCTGTATGCACTCCGGTTGAATGATGGTGTTACGAATAGTGCGCTCAGTTGGAGTCTTATAACGACCAAAATGATGTTGAAGAACTCCATAGCATTCTCTAACTGATGACTGATTTTGGTAGTTAGTTTCCACAATTAGTAAACGTTGTTCAGGAGTGAGTCTATTCATGATTGAGTCGTATTGAATACTGAACACAAACGTCATATGGACAAGTCAATTGACACATGGCAGCTGTCAAAACAACCCAGTTGGAAAAGGGACCTCGTATTGGATCACCCTTCAGTAACCGACATCTCTTAATCAAATTTTATTAGGAGCACTTATATACATATGTAGCATACTAAATATTGCATTAAACGTTTTTCTTGTATAGGAGGTGTCACGCCCACTGGTTCAATCCCGTGGAAATCTATTTAATTTTAGAACTAATAGTAGCCGACAGCTCTACATTAAATTTTACAAAAATTACTCCAATAGCACACCAAATATAACATTCAACGTGTTTTGGATGTATGGGAGGAGCCACGCCTACCGGTACTATTGCGTCACTTTTGGTACCTTGTAGCAAGTATATCTGCCGTGTTTAATTTCATAACGATTACGTTGTTAGTTCTCTTATTATAGCGTTTACAAATATTGTGGGCTGTGCTATGCTTTTCATTTAGACATTTAGGGTCATAAGAAAAGTTGTAGAGCATAAAATTCTCAACAAAATTGATCTTGGGCAATATTTTATATATTTGACCGTTCTTGAGATAGAGCACGAAATGTGGGGAGCACTTAGCAGTATCTATGATTATGATGCCATAAATTCTGATTTTTAAGACGTCATATCTCGAAAACTATGCGAGATATTGCAATGAAAGTAGAAAAACGAATGCGTACTAAAAGTAGGCAGAATTAGAAAAGTGGGCGTGCGGTTTTCAACTATCGAAAAAATCGATGTAATATTACTCAAAAACGCCATCTAAATTCGATATTTATGCCAAAGAAGATGAAAGCTGTGCGTATAATAATTATGCAAGATCGGCATGTGACATACCGTGAGATCGAGGCACCTATGGGTATTAGCGTACACAAAATTTTGTACGAACAACTATCTGTAAAATGTATTTGTGCGCGTTGGAGTCCGCATAGTTGAACAATTGCCTAAAAAAAGACACATGTTAATTGGTGCAAGGAAGTTGTAAAAAAATACAATTGTGGTGCATTAAAAGCCATTCACAATATCTACATGGGTGACGCGTCCAGGATATACGCGTATGAACTAGAACCTAAGAAGCAGTCGACTGTGCGGGCTTTCCAAGAAGAGCCAAACCCAACAAAGGTTGTTCAAATAGTAATAATCTCTAGACTACAGTGCCAAAAATCTTCAATAAAAACAAGTTAAGCTAACAAGCGACCTAGAATAAGTAATTCTTTTCACATCGGGTGAAGTAGCTTAATATTTGACTGGTCAAAAAGAGTCATCTTCGATAAAGTTTTGATTTGGCCTCTATTGGCTTCGTTTTGTTCCCGACTGTTTAAAAACCATATTTTGAAGATATATAAATCGGTATGGGAAAAAAGCTACGAAAATTGGTTTAACCACCACGCAGAATACTTTGAAAAACAGTAAAGCCAGTTATAATGTAAACTATTTGTTTTTTTTGTGAGTCCTGATGCATTAATCGCAACACTAGCAATTCAACAAGTTTTTCAAAAAAATTAAAATTATTAAGCTTTTTTTTTTTCACTTTTGCAAGCGAAATTAAGCTTTCAGCCGACATATGCCATATGCTTCATATTTGCCATATGCTTCATATTTGCCATCTGCTTCATATTTGCTAGCAAAATGCTTTTTGAATACACCATGGTTTTCAATATTTCGGAATCAAGGACCCTTAAAGAAAAATTCTCGATTTGCTTACTTGCGTATCTAATTTGAGCTGCTTACGTCAATGTCTTTGTTTTTTTAGTTTAGATAAAAAATAAACCGTGTAAAATCCATATTGATAAGCTTTAAAGAAAGCATAATACGGCCAAAAACTGAGGACATTAATTTTTCTACCTTTCTTATTGGGATCTTATGCAATGCTATGCCAATGGCGCTCAAGAATTAAAACTGGTGAGGGTAAAATGAGCATTGGTTTAGTTTTAGCTGTTACCATGTAGCAACCGCAGTAAACAGTTATTTTATATTTATTTTTTTTTTTTTTTATCAACAAATTATAGCGGATCATCCTTGACATAAATATGTATCTAAGTATCTAAGCATGTGTATGCCATCCATCTATCCATACACACATACATACATACATATGTCCGTCAATGATATGAAGGCTCCTTCAGTGCTCCCGGCAAAAATGATGATGATTATTATTTTTCAATAAAATGTTTAACAAAATAAAATAAAATGGGTCATTCGACATGACTTAAGAGGTAGAAGAAGAAAACAGCAGAAGCAGAACCGACCGCCTGAATAACAGCTCAATAGCGGAAGACTTTCGAGTGCGCCGGGACACCGATACAAGAACTACAATGGATATGGGGATACAAAGTGTTCGTCGTTTTTGTGTGTGCAAAAGTGAAACCATCTAATAACCATGCCATGGCACATTCATTCGACCATCTATACACTCATCTATTCATCCATCTTTTGTTATGGGTGCGGAAAAAATTCACAAAATAACAACAATAACAACAATAGCAACAACAATAAATACACAGGAGGTTTAATAATATAAATAATTGCTATTGAATGTTGGACAAAATGGTGAAATATACTTTCCTGCGATGGCACGAGTGAAATGCTTTCGAAACGACAGTTTGTCATCAGTTGGAACAGTGGGACAAAGATTAAATATATAAGCGCATATTCACAATGATTTCAAAATAGTAGCCAAATGCTAGACAAATGTTAGTCACAGCCGAAAACTGAGATTTTTTTATTCTTAGTTGCAGTATTTACAAACCAATATAGACTGAGAGGAGTAACGTCAAAACTTAGATAACACCGATCAATACGAATTTTGAGTCTGGATTCAAGATTTGATTAGAATTTTGATTTCTTTTACATAACTATTAAAATAAAAAAATAGTTTTATTTGTTGAAGTTTATTTTTATAGCATCCGGAACGACATAAAAGTTCAAAAATCACAGCTTTTCGAGATATTTGAGGTTATATTATCATCGGAGGGCAATTCTTTCGAATGCAATCATTAATGGGATAAAAAAGAAATACTCTTTTTCTTCAAAACACACTTTATATCGATAGTTGATTTTTTCCGAAATATTATAATTTGTAACTATAGTAAATAATAAATATCAATTCACCATATTTCGGAGAAAAAAAGAGATATCGATAAAATATAAAGTGTGTTTCGAAGAGAAGAGTAGGAAAAATTAGCATTCAATGTACTGGGTGTTTTTTTTAGAGGTTTGTTTTTCGAATAGAGATAAAACTGGCATTTTATGGTCAAATCTGACAACTCTAATGTCATTTATGTTCAGTTTGGTTTGCCATTTCATCATGAACAGGTTGACAAAAGAACAACGCTTGCAAATCGTGCAAATTTATTTCGAAAATAATGGTTCAGTTCGCGAAGTTTACCGCAAGCTCCGTCCATTTTATGGTCAACATAATCGTCCATCAGAGCAATAATTCGGTTAACCATGGGTCGTTTTCGCACTACGTTTACTCTATGTGATAATACGCATCCGCAGAGACGTCGAACAGTGCGCACCGAAGAAACAATTGCCGCTGTAGAGCAAAATGTTGAAGAGGACCCGAATGAATCGATTCGCCACCGTGCACAGCAATTGGAGCTTTGTCCATCAACTTTATGGAAGATTTTGCGCAAAGATCTTGGCTTGCGACCTTACAAGATCCAGCTTGTGCAAGAATTAAAGCCGCGAGACCATGCAATGCGTCGTGATTTTGGTGTATGGGCCGAAAATGAGATTGATCTCGATGCTGATTTTCATCGCAAAATTTTGTTCAGTGATGAGGCTCATTTTTGGTTGAATGGCTACGTCAACAAGCAAAATTGCCGCATTTGGAGTGAAGAGAATCCACATGAGACCCTTGAGACGCCATTACATCCACAAAAACTGACTGTTTGGTGTGCTCTATGGGCTGGTAGAGTCATTGGGCCATACTTCTTCCGAAATAATGCTGGAGAGTCAGTTACCGTTAATGGAGACCGGTATAGAGCCATGATAACCGACTATTTTGTTCCCGAATTGGATGGCATGAATGTGGATGAGTTGTGGTTCCAACAAGACGGCGCTACATGCCACACAGCGCACGTCACAATCAATTTATTGAAGGAAACATTCGATGAGCGCATAATTTCGCGGAATGGACCTGTCAATTGGCCACCAAGATCGTGTGATTTGACACCATTGGATTATTTTCTTTGGGGATATGTGAAGTCGCTCGTCTACGCCAACAAACCAGAAACGTTAGGGGACTTGGAAGCCAACATTCGTGGCGTTATTGCCGACATACGGCCCCATATGCTCGAAAAAGTGGTTCAAAATTGGACCTGTAGAATTGGCTTTATTCGAGCCAGCCGCGGCGGCCACATGCCCGAAATCATATTTAAACATTAATGGCATAAAATTATCCTTCCAATAAAGCCAAATTGATGGACATTAAAACGATTTTCTTGTGTTTTATTTCAATTCGAAGCTCTATACCTCTAAAAAAAACACCCTGTATTATAAACTCAAATATCTTGGAAAACCGTGATTTTTACACTTTTAAATTAAAATATTTCGAAAATCGGAATATCAGAGAAATTTTGATTGAGAATTAGAGTTCAGCGCATCAAAATCCTTCGGAAAAGTATATTCGGTTTTTGGAACCAGAGTTTTGATATAATTTTGTCAACCTATGTAATTAATGAAAAATACAATTCCTCTGGTACTGCCCAATTTTAGGACATTGAATTTTCTTGTCAATAGGTCAACTCAAGCGTAGATTGAAAACTAACTTTAGCTAAGTTTTTAGCTTAATGGTGGTCGGTATCTCTTCGTTTGTGATGTTCGAACTCGATGCTGTGGCATGCAGGGTGAATTTTTTCTCATATATATGCCCTAGCAGTAGCGTACCCTAGGGGCGGACAGAGTTTATGTCTGATTTCACTGAAATTTAACGAAAATATTGACTTATTAAAATGTAGAAAAAGTCTGATTCAAGTGTCACATAATGTTTTAGTTATTTCATTTGTATGGGAGATGCCACCCACTGTTGTCAAACTACACCTACATTTTTCGTGTAGCTGAAAATGCGAACAAAATACGGGTTTTTTTTTTTTGTTTTCTAAATTTTCGGTTCTTTATGCCTACATTATAGAATCGGGTTTTAAGTAAAACTCTTCCAGTTCCAGCTTCCTAGATCAAAACTGTGAACGGCGCAATCAGTTTGTTTCCGACATCTTCACGCGGCAGTATACTGACTTATCTTGTATTGAAAACTGCTTTCAGTGATATTATCTTCAAAATTTTCGTGAAAATCGTAGAGTCGAAAGTTCCAATTTTTGAAAAACACCACGCTCACTATAACACTTTTGGCACAATTTAAGATATATATGATCTGTATCCGTTTACCAAATTTCATCACAAGATCTTGCATGATTTACGTAAGGGCTATGCCACGCTCCTGTAAGAGCATTTGAAAACTTTATGCCTAGCCCAAATCTAATTTTGTTCACATGTGCACCAAATCATCAAGTTTCATCCAAATCTCTGAAACTTCTTTCGAAATAGGTTTGGCTATAATCAGGCGGTAGGCGTGTTCGTGAACCAATTTTCCCCATTTTTTATTCGCTTTGGTTAAACCTAAAAGTGAATAAAACGCATAGGTTTAACCTTTTATAATTCTGCATTTGACAAATAGGTGGCATGACAGTGTTTGAAAGATATTCTATTTTAAAATCATAGCTGGCTTTATGGTTGAACGGGGCCTAGAACGGTAAGGGGCCTCACGTATAAGTACATATTTTTTTTTCAAATTCTTGCTATCAAATGATTTCAAACTATTTTTGTGGTGTCGCAGACGATTATACCAAAGTTTTCTTTTCGTTTTCTGTTGTTTCATCACTGTTTTTATTTCTATTAAGTGTTTCTATTTTGATATTTGGGCCTAGCACTGACTGAGTCCACAAGGCCTCTTCAAAATTCCAGCAAAGCTGCCATATATTTTTGATTATTTCAGGTTTGTGCCTATGATGCTTCAAACTTTAGCAAAGACAAAAAAAGTTGAATCAATTGAATTAGAAATTGAGCTGGTTCACACATTTGTATGAGATTTTGGTTTAACCAAAGCGAATAAAACACGGCTAATATTTGAAGAGCTGAGATACAAAACCCGCCAAGTCCGAAAAAAATAAAAATGTGTGATGCTGTAGGAGGAGACAGAAAAAATGTTTGCATACAAGCCTACATACACTAAGTCGTAAAAAAAAATTTTCCCTTCACAAACTTTTGATTGCAATAATTTCTGATAAATTCTTTTTGTCAAAACCCGCCAAGCCCACATTTCTGAAAATCAAAACCCGCCAAGTCCAATTTTTTATTAAAAAAGATTCGGCTTTCATAAATACAAATAGTTTTATGTTATTTTAACATGGAAATTGCATTGTGTAATTAAAATTCCAATCTACATTTATTCAAATGTTTTGAAATGAATTTAAGCAAAGACATTTTTAAAAAATGATTTCGAAATCTTTTACTATTATAATTTTTCAAAATCCGCCAAGTCCCGAGGATTCACTTTCAAAACCAGCCAGGTCCACGTTTTTAATTTCGAAACCCGCCAAGTCTAAATGTTTTTCTTTTCATAATAGTCCTTATAGGTTAGGTCATAAAATGCAATGAAAAATCAGGATTTTAATAACTTTTGACAACTATTACAATGGATCAATTTACTTTTTTACTATAGTTAAATTTTAGTGGAATACAGTTTTTTTCGCAAAATATGGACTTGGCGGATTTTTCATCTCAGCTCTTCATTTATCACAAAAATTCTATTTTTTCTCATGGAATAGAAATCAGTAACAAAAACATAAGTTTGTGTTTAAAAATCATAGTCGAACTAACCTTGAAAATTAGTTTAGAGGTCAAAGGCACGGGTTCTGTTATTTAACCCCCAAAAAACCGTATACATATATTATAAATGTCCTACTAAATTCTCACATTGGCCTGGGGTAGTTAAAGTTGAACACATGTTCCATGTTGACGTTTTGAGTTGTGTGTTGGCAGTTCTAGCATTTAATTTACATTTGAGGAAATCATTGGAATAATTTCTATAATTTCTGAAGGTCTGCACTTTTGAAGTTAACGCCGGGTAAAGTATACGGTTGATATTGAACTTATAATGCTGCAAGACTTGATAATTTTTAATACTCAGAAAATTCAAAAGTTATTTTGAATTAATGTGAAAACTCTATATACCAAATCTAGGCAAAATATATATGAAATTGGATTTGGTATAAATTTCAGACTTCAAGCGGTTTGAGGAAATCTAAATGACGCTTGACGAGTTGAAAAGGCAACAACTTTTAAATGAAATTTGGCTTAAATCGCTTAAACTCACAAATTAAATCAATCCAGACCCACTGTTTAGAGAGTGGCATCTAGCGGATATGGGCGTACAACAAAGTTAGAAAGGAAACAAGTGTTTGAACGCCCCCGATCACTGCTGTCTTTACTTATGAGCAGGTTGATAGGTAGAAGGAGTGAATTATGTTATTGAATTAAATTTGAGTTGATTGTGGCCGAATAGAAAAATAACAATAACAACAACAACAACAACTGCAAAACACTTAAAATAAATATACAATGCATACAATATATAGAAGCACACACTTACTATACACACACACACACACACACATGTATACAGTATAAACACTTCAATATAACGACTACTGCTGCCAATACTACTATGACTCTTTTGCACAGCAATCTTTTACTTTTTCCCATATCGTTTTCTTTTCCAATTCATGTAGTTTGGTAATGAAGCGAAAAGACGTCAACTGTTGAATGTGAATTTGAATATAAATAACAACAAATACTGTTGTCGTTGTTGTTGTTGCTGTTGCCGTTTGGTGTTCTTAATATGCAAACATTGAAAGTGATAAGAGTGTAGAAACGCACAACCAGCACCACCATCAATGGTGACAGCAAATTGCACAGGTTGCCATGTTTTTTACCTACTGCTACCACACAAATTAATGGCTTGCAAAAATAAATTCTTTTGGCTTTTTTTCTCATTCTTTCGTATTTCAATCAAAAGGGATTTTCAAAAGCTTTTATCAATATAGACAGTTAGTTTTTTATATCAGTAATTTTATGTTTTTTCTTTGTTATGCGTTGCGAAAGTTTTCTTATTTATTTGGTGGCATTTTATTATGAATTTTTTTTTTTAACTCTAAAGTTAATGCATTAGCTTAGGCTATTTTTAAAATAGAAATTTATTTAGATTTTATGTGACATTTATTTAGAATTAAGTAAAAGCAAGCGATTTTTAAAAGTTTTTAAAGTCGAAACCTACAAATGGTAGGTGGTCATTACATTATGATCGGTTAGAATTTACATTGGCGGTCATGAAAACCGCACCTTTACAAAAAATCATTAAGATTCGATTTTATTGAGATTTAGATTGAAAAAATTATTTATTGTTATTAAGCTAATACGATTACATAGTTTGAAAACAAATAAAGATTTCTAGATCTTACACGCTTATTTTTCTTCTTTTTTTTTTTGACTAAAAACAATAATCTGGAAAAAAGTTAATGCTTTAACGAGTCCTTTGATTATTTATTTTTACAGAAACTGATCAGTATCTTGTAATCTTTGATATTGTTTCTAAATACTATATATATTTTACTATAATTTCTAAACTAATGTAAAAAAAAAAGGTATTCATGACGTATGCGCAACATTTTTTGTTAGCATTGATTTTATTGAGTCGTTATAAAATCCACGCTCGCACAATATCTTATTTTGGATAAATTGCAATAGCGAGTGTGGCACCTTCCGTTTAAGCAAAAGATCATAAACGTATTATATGTAAGCTGTCATAATTCTGTTGTTTTGATCAATCTAATTGAACTCTAAAAAAGGTTGTTAAAAACTATAAAATCTTTAAGGGGGCGTGGTACCGCCTTTATTAGGAAATATGCTCTACCAAATTATTATAATCTTAAGTCCTGAGTAAAGATATTTGTTATGACTGGGGGGTCTCACGCCCCTAACAGGAATAGGAAAATACATTTTCACAGCTAAACTAATGGACCGATTTTGATGAAATTTGGTATGGAGACAGATTGAATCTTGAGAAAAGGTATTAATTTTTAGTGGGTGGCGCCACGCACCTAACAGGATAACATCAAGTTAAGAAAAAAAATTAGTATAATGTTGCTCCTGGATACTGCGAATTATCGGCGCATAGCAAGTTGAATTTACTTTCATCCGACTAAATGACATTTCACCACTGCTCCAGTATCCAGTTTTTGTAGTTTTGAGCAAAAGCTAAACCCGCTTTTTTCAATTTTTTTCTGTCAACAATGGCTTTTTTGCAGGTCGTCTTCCATATCAACCAGCATCTCGCAGCCTCCTGCGGTCAGTTTCCACAGTAATTTTAATGGAATAATGCATTTCTAGTTCTGTCCGTTTGGCAACTACACTTTTAGAATGATCCTTCAAACCTATTTTTTACTAGGCCATCTTTGTTCTTCAACTGGTTGCACGTTAAAGAGTAGATCCCTTTTTTTCTCTCCAGTGGCTGCTAAATATCCTTCTTTTCCAAAAAAGAACAATTGTGGAATGTGAGCAACACATTCTTTTCGAAATTTTTCTTGGTCCGCTAGTCGCTTTTTGATCACGTGACAGCTGTTTATGTTTTGGACCCATTTCTGTACTTATTTTAAAAATCGACCTTCTGCTTTAAGCAAAACGCGTAAAAATATCGTATTTCCGTTGTCAATATACGTGCAACACTTTAATGCTGAAAGTCCTTTTAATGGAAGACTTTAACCGAAGACTTTAAAAATGAAGCGGTCTATGTACTAAGAATTTTTTGTGTACAGTTGATATTTACAGAGTCAACTATTTAAATATTTCAAAAACTGATTATTTCATTCTTTATAATTTTTTAAAAATCATAGCCTGAACGTATCAAGACTACAACATTCCACCTCATACCAAAACTTTTTTGCAGTAACAATTCTATATTGTATTTAGACATTTCTAACGCTTCAAGGAAGAAACGTGTTCCAAAAAAGAAATCAACAATCCAGCGCTGTATCGATTTCGCGAAAAGCATCGAACTAGATATGAAACCACGTCGATCGAAACAATACTTTCATCCCCCATGGTTTTTAAAAGATTCATCTTTCATCACTGATCTACAGGGATATAATAAAAGTAGTACCAATTCCTCTACATACAAATTAGTTTTTGCAGAAAGCTCAAAACCGTACTTGAAAAAAAATTGGAAACTGATTTTCACCGATGGTTCAAAAACAAGAGACCTCACCACATTTGCGGTTGTACTGCAGGACGGTACGTTAATTACCTCTGGTCTACTTGCTCCATACTGTTCAATCTTTACTGCAGAAGCTCTAGCAGTCAAACTAGCAACTGATTTTGCTAAAAACAGTAGAGGTAAATTTTTAATATGCACAGATAGCAGCTCCACTTTATCGGCTGTTAGAAATATAAACAACGATAGTGAATTGGCTTCATCTATAAGAAATATATGCATTCAGAATCCTAATAAAATAAAATTAATGTGGGTCCCTGGCCATGCAGGAATTACGGGGAATGAGGCAGCGGATAAAGCCGCCGCCTTTGCCATCCGATCCCCCTATTTCACATTTTGCACCACCGAAAAAAGGACATTCTTAGGATTATCGACCAACAACTATTAAAATTGAAAGATGTCGATTGGCGTGCTTATAACCACAGGTACAGCTCCATCAATGTCATACCATATTCTCAATGATTGTATTAATTTAGAAGCTTTTCGTAGATATATATTTAACTTCATTAAGCCAACAGATTTATTAAAGACTGTAAATATTGAAAATATTACCTCCATTGAAAAATTTTTAAGATTGTGCAATTTATATAATAGAATCTGATACAGATAATAACATGAGCTGAAAGCCCTGGCAGCTATTGCTCTTTTGTAAATTTTAGTTATAAGAATTGTATTTTTATAATTAACAATAATAAAAAAAAAAAAAAAATCATAGCGCAACAATGGTTTGACCTACGTTTTGACATTTAATGCCACATATGTGTATTTATTACTGAAGTAAACCAAATTCTTCTTAAGATAATTCATTAGTCTTCAAAGATATTTATGTAAGGGCACAGATAAATGAGCATGAAATACATTTAGCAACAAATGATATTGCTGTTGTTGTTGTTGTTGTTTCAATAAAAATGTTTGGACTAAAAGACAAATAAAGCCGCACACAAAGAAAGCGACACAAACAAATACATTTACATACACAGATGACAATGACACTAACAGGTGAGTCAGTCAGTCAGCAAGGTAAAAAAAAAATAAAATAATAAAAAAAAGAAGAAAAAAAAATACAGCTAAATACTGTGCAAAACCCCATTAACCGAATGAAACTTGAAAATTACGTTAAGGAAAGAAGTTGATTTGGGTGTGAGTACGAATTGGTGCACACACACACGCCCATACACAACACAAAAAGTGAAGCAAACAAACAAACAAACAGACAGACAAACAAGAAAAGCAAACAGGTTGAATACATTGAAAGGATGGTACGCGAATACACAGGTATTTGCTGATAATGAAGCGATTTTCCAGTTATGTACACTCATCAACTACACCTCAAATGTAGTGAGGTAGCAACAATAAAAACAACAACAACAGCCAGAGCAACCCATGCAACCCTCTCATGGCAGGCAGCACTCCGCACTCGGTACTCAGCACTTCATTCAAGTTGACTTAACTCTGAAGGCAACGATGTTTGGCTTGGCTTACGTAACGTGATCGCAATGAAGTTCAAATGGTAGGGAAGAATAACACAAAAACAACAAAAGGAAATATACAAAAATAAAAAAGAAAATAAGAAGAAAAAATAAATACAATAACTACGTGTCCCAAACAAAAACCAAACCCAAGAAAAAACAGCAGCAGCAGAAAGTACTAGTAATAAAGACGTTACTGAAGCAAAAAGTCAAACAGCGTTTGCCACACCTACTTCTGTAAAGACATTGAAAGTCCATGCAATACACCTTAGTGTGAAAATAATTTAAGATGCCTTAAATTAATTAAGTAGTTTTTTTTTCTGATGAAATTTAAGATAATTTTCTGTTTTTTTTGGCTTACAAAAAAAAAGGTTAATGTCCTAAGGTTCCAACCTTTTTTATTGTTTTATGTTATTGTTTAATTAATTATAAAAATGTACCTGCTTTCAAATTAAAATTCCCTACATAACTTTAGAAAATATGAATTTCTTTTTGAAGGTGCGCGCCATATTTATTTTTGTTCTTGTGTAATAATTTCGCACAACAGGTCGTATGAGTGAGGATCATAAATCTACTATAATTGAACGAGCAAAAATTGTATGTTAATATGGTGCGCGCCTTCAGTAACAAATTCAAATTTTTCAAGATTATGGCGGGAATTCTTATGATTGATTGAAGAGTGTCATATGAAATATTTAAAGAAAAAAAAAAAAATTTTTATTAAAGATATTAACACTCCTCTGCTTAATTGATTTTTCTAAGGCTTTTGACTCGGTCAATCATTCATTGCTGTGTGATAAGCTTCAATATTTTTTTAATTTCAGCCCAAATGCTGTCAGCTTATTAAGGAGTTATTTAAGTGGTAGAATGCAACATGTTAAGGTTGGAAGCAAATTTTCGTCATTTAAAGTTGTCAACACGGGTGTTCCACAAGGATCACTTTGTCAGCAAGGTGAAAAATTTGGGCTATGTATTTAACTCTAAGCTCACTTGCTCTGACCACATTAATAATACTGTAGGCAAAATCTACGGCACTTTACGCTATCTACGGATGTCCACTAATTTTACCCCACCTGAAACTAAGCGTCGACTCGTAAGGCAGCTGATTATACCTCTAGTAACGTTTTTTGATATTGTTTACAGCAGGTTGGACTCTCAGTCACAACATAAATTATTAGTTGCGTTCAATAATGCGGCGAGATATGTCTATGGTGTTAGACGTTTTGACCATATCTCTAATAAAAGTAAGGATATACTTGGTTGTGGCTTAATCGAGTACTTAAATGTACGTAACTTGATTTTCTTGCACAAACTCATTCATAGCAAAATCCCAGGCTACCTATATAATAAACTACAATTTTCTCTTCCTGTCAGATCTCTACATCTCATTATTCCTAGACACAACTATCTCAACAGCAGTAGGTTTTTCTTTATAAGCACCATTAGACTGTGGAACTCACTTCCTAACTATATAAAGCAGGTTATTTCTATAAACAGCTTCAAACTATCTATTTTTAATTACTATTCATCTACTGGATAGCTCTACTTCTGTTACAGCTTTACTTGCTTATGCTTCTATTTTCTTCTTTCTCATTTCCTTGTTTTGATCATATTTATTTATTTATTTTAGCTTATCATTTTGTAATTTAAGATTAATTATGTTCTATTAATTAAGTAACATTGTGTATGAATTATATTTTGATGTAAGCGTACTATAAAAGACTTAGTCTTACTGTACAACCAAAATTTAAATAAATTGAAATTGAAATTTTGAGAAACATTTTTATTTATACCATAAATTAAATTGAAATTAAAGCATTTTACACAAAAATGACACTCAGATTTTTTTATTCTATTCCCTATAGTTTTTAAGATTTTACGCTTCAAAAAATGTTTGAGTCAAATTTTAATGCAGTCATAACTTGCTTGTAAATGAATTTTTTGAAGTTTAAGTCTGTTCAAAATTCACCTTAAGATAAGCACTAAGCAATATTAAAGAATCGGAGCAAAAATTCAAAAAATGGGGCATTCAACGCCAAATAGGACACACATTTTCTTTTGCATTGCTCATTTTATTTAAAATAATTTTTAATTTAATTTAATTTTCTAACCTAAATAATTTCTTTAAGTTTTTTAAATTTTTAAACGCCCATAACTAATCGAATACTCAGCCAAATTGCATGTTTCTATTATCAGAATTTTCGTTTTTAAACGTACACGGAAAAAAAGGTTTTGTAAAAAATAACGTGAGATATTCAAAAAAAGCAAAATAATCAGGAAAAATTGTCGTATAGCCCTGTAATTTCTAATTTCATGGAGTACTCAGTATAAATTGATGCGCAAACTGCAATCATTACAGTCTAAAACTTTGTTATTACAGTTTCAGAATGGAAAATATACAATGGGGCCAGGAAAAAATTTAGTTAGCAAAAAGTACTAAATAATTAATGAAAATTTCATATGATCGACAAATAAAAATTACAGGGTAAACTGTAAAAACTTCAATAAGTATCACATAATAAATTATTTATCTTATGATTCGATATAACTTTTTTGTCACCTGCGTTGTACAAATACGTCATAAAATGTAGATATATGGTTACAAGAAAATAATTATATGAATGTTGCCAGGCTGGTTCTTTGTTTCGTGCTATGTTAAGAAGTATGGTTAGGAAGTATAATTAAACATAAAATAAGAAAAAAATAAAATAAAATGAAAAAAACAAAAAATAAAATAAAAACAAAATGTAAAGTTTTTGTTTTTAAAATTTTTTTGGAGTAAATGATAAATTTTACAGTGAGCATTGTAATTTTTCATTGACAATCACAATCAATTATTACAGTTTTTCGCTTACTATCTGGGCATTACAGGGAAAAACTGTAATTATTGTCGGAAATCCAATGAATTTTTACAGAATTTTTTTTTTCGTGTACTTTTCATAATGTCAAAAACATTTTGAAATTATATTATTATGACTATAAGTTTCAAAATAAATCGTCATTTTTAACAATGTATGTACTGAACGATTCTCTTTAAAATTTTTTGAAAAAAACTATTGTTTGTTTACCAAATTTAAGGTCTAGTCTGATAATGTTGAAACGATGGGAACTATTTTTTCCCCGAATTTTTAATGTTCATGTTTTTTGTTATCCGTGTTGAAAAATGTCTAGAATGTGTTAAATAAAATTTTACAAAAAAGTCAAATAATGTGGAGAAAGTCGTATTGAAAAAGTCGAAAAATGTTGATAAATGTTGAATAAATAAAAAAGAAAACCTGAAAAAACGTTGAAAGAGAATTTAAAAAATGTTTAAGTTAATGAAAGTTTTATGCTTTCATTGCTCTTTGGAATGAGCTGGGTGCCGTTTGTGTAAGATTTATCTTTCACGAGAAAAAGCTGAAACTGTTCCATATTGTTACGAAATTCCTGTCTCTTTGACGATAATTTCGATCTTTTACACTTTTCTGAGTTCGATCACTGGATTGTGTAACAATTAAAAACACACCAATTTATTTAGTTATAAAATGGTTTATTTAAATCACAATAGTTAGTTTTTACACGGTACAATTGTTTATCTCATTAACATTCAAATTCTAACATTAATTTAACACTGTATAGAAAACGGTTTTACTTTACTACGGATCACACTGTATTCACTTTATTGCTTAAATTCAAGTGTACTGCTTCACTGTTTAAATACAACTGTGTTCGAAAACTCAGATGACACCTTTTTATACTACAGGCATCACTTTCTCGAATAATCCAGTACCTTCTAAGTGGCGCGTATTCTACCATTATCCATAATTTACCAGTATGGCGTATCGACGTTGAGTTCACAATCTAGATGGCGTTGTACGACGGCGATAATTTCTCTCGGTTATTGACTTTTATAGTGTACTGCAGCGTCTGTTCGGTTTATTATTTGCCGCTAGATGGTGTAAAAGTATTTATACAGCCATTGATGCTAGCTAGTATCGTTTAGTTTCTTTTGTTGGTTTTTATTTCAAGAATTTTCTAGCATAAACCAAATTTCGCTACAATATATATAAACTGGACTTCGTAATATTAAGCCAGTCAAAAATTCGCATGGAGTTCAAAGTTTATATACATACTTATGTAGGTGTTAAGTAAACCATTACAAAAGAAATATGCTAAAATTTTTAATCAAGGTCAAATATCGGGCTTTCGTACTTTTCGCAAGAACAATAAGTGATATTGTAAAATTTGGTTAGAAACTAAGACCACTAAGTATCAATTGAGTGGCATATTTCCAAAACACGACCTGAAAGCTTAGGGAAATTTGGCAGAAAACGCGAAAAACGAACAATAAAAAACGGGTGCATTTTGGAAAGAAGTGTACTTTTCAAACAAGTTTAAAAGCATTTGTGCAACCACTGGATTCCTGGAGTGATTAAAATAAAGAACTCGTAGTTTACTCAAATTTATAACAAATCGATCAGGTCGCGTTTTGGAAATAAGCGTATGTTAAGTCAAATACAACATAATAAAATGTTCTAGAAATCAACAATAATTCATTCCGCTTTGATCATTACCAAAAGTACCATTTTTTTCTTCAATTGAAATAACTTCTTTCTTGAAATAATTTTACTTTTGAAAAAAGTTCACAATTATCTACTTAGAAATATTTTTCAAATCATATTTTTTTTTAGCAAATCAAAAAGTTGTCAGGTCTCACTTTAACTGCTGCAAAAATTCTATCTACGCATATAAAAGGTGAAAAACACAAGGCGTCATCGATGTTGTTGACTCCTACGGAGCACAAATCTTGCTCAAAGCTAAATTTACGGCAAATCAAAGTAAGAGGAAAAATAACAAAAGAAAGAGTCCTACATAGAACTAAAGCTACAGCACGATAACTTGAAAAGCTCATAATAAAACAGAAGGCAACAAGCAGTCAACTTGCTCAGCAGCAGCTGCTAGCAAATCTTTCGTTAAATCAAATAAATTCGTTACGCAAAAGACGTAACGGTAAAAAAAAAGGATTTCATCTCATTTAATGTGAGATTTTTGATTTTTTTATTTATTTTGTTCTTTTCGTTTTCATTTGAATAGATTTTGATTAGATTTAAAATTTAATTCTTTAATTTTTGTCGTATTAGACGCAAAGTTACAATCCAATTTTTAAATGCATGTTAATGTTGTACTTTTATACCTACTCACTAATACACTGAGGGAAAAGTTAAACGGTTTGTATCTAAAACGACCTTTTAATATCTTTCCTAATTTTACTTTAGATCAGTGAAGGGCACTTAGTGGCTCTATTTGCTCACATTGCTCTAAACGTTATTCGACGCACAAGCAAGCAAAAAAAAATTCGCAGAATTCAACGCTATCGAGGCACAAAATTAGCAGAATTTCAACGCTATCGAGGCACAGCGTTGACTTGAATTCAAATGAAAACAAAAACAAAACACAAAGGCATAAATGCCGGCGCCGCACAGTGTTATATTTTGAGAAAAAATGGACAAAATCAAATTCCCGTCGATAACAATGCCCAAAAAAAACGAGGTCGGTCTCATTCGAAAGGTGATTTCATGCTTTTTTTAGAAAAATTGTCCCGAATCGAGATCCCAGCTTTGGGCATTTCTCAGAAATGCCCAAAAATTTTTGTCATTTTTTTAGTTATAATACGAAAAAAATTTTTTTTTTATAACGAATTAGTTTTAAAAGATATATAAATATATATATATATACTCTCGACTTTCAAAATAAATTTTCATCGGATATGTATACGAGTCAAAATTGTACTAAAATTGGGAAAAACTGTCTAAAATGAAAAAGACCATATTTTGGGCATTTCTGAGAAATGCCCAAAGCTGGGATCTCGATTCGGGACAATTTTTCTAAAAAAAGCATGAAATCACCTTTCGAATGAGACCGACCTCGTTTTTTTTGGGCATTGTTATCGACGGGAATTTGATTTTGTCCATTTTTTCTCAAAATATAACACTGTGCGCCGCATTGTGTCTTGACGAATGTAGCAATTGTTTTTGTTTGTAGTGTAATTTGGTTTTTTTTTGTGCTAATGGCAATTTTGGAAATGAAAGTAAAAAAAACTTTAAAATTTCGTTTGTTGTTGCTTGATGTTGTTGTTTTGCTCTTTTGTTAGATTTTTGTGCCCACCGCTGCTTTAGATGTTGGGGATTAACAAAAAAAAAATGCTGACTCTTTGCATTTCAATTGAAGCAAATTCAAATTTGCATTTTGAACTTGAATATCAACACTATTTTTGGTGTGATTCTGAAACGCTGTGGATAAACCATGTAAGTACTTGTAATCTGAAGGTTTTGAGATCGATCTCCAAACATTTTGGATTTTTCAATTACACAAATTTTCATTTTTTTATTTTGACTATAAAGCTTTTTCAATTAACTGGACTATTTTTTGCTTTTTTTCAATCAGAAGCCGGGTTTATTGTATTAATTTACCAACGATCTTGTCATTTTCTCTGTGTAGCGTCCTATTAGTAGCAGTGAAGGTAAGACACATTTTACTAAATAGACAATTTCTCAAAAAAAAAAGTTTGAGTGTATTGCTCACAACCGTTTTCATGATATTCAAAATTAAAGGGTATTAGTTACATATATAAAACAAAAGTTGTTAATTAAGCGATATTCTATAAAAATTATCCTAAAAATTTTTATGTTAAAACGTGCAGGCAAGAAATAAATATTGGACTTTAAGGAGAAGATTCACTACTTAATTTCTATGTTTTCAGAAAGCAAAGTAAACAAAGTCCTCGGCACGAAAATAGTTAAAATTAGTGTTTCTGACATATTTGACCTCATGAATCTCAAAAAATGGACGGGATTGAAAAAAAAACTCAAACCATATTCCGATTTACAATCAACTACATATTACAATATATTTGTTAATAAAAATTAGATATTTTGAAAAATGCCAATGAAAAGATTTTAAATATTATGGATCCCTGATCGGAACGTTATTCCTAAGATTTCCTTAAAAGAAAAAAAAAAGTTTCTGTTCTTTTATTTACTTAGGTCCTCTATTTCAAGGATGCACAGCTTGAAGCTTGTTAAGCTTTTTCAGATCTTGCAACAGTAACAAAAAATATAGAGCTAAGACATATTGGCTCGCAACCACCACATGCTTTTTGTTTTTGTAATTTTTGTCTTCAACGCACTTACTCAAATTAAACAATTTCGGTTCGCTATCGCCGCACGCTTTTTGTTAGTGTAACTTTTGTCTTCAAGGCGAGAGTGCTCCTTCAGCTATATCTATTAGTGAGGTAAACACTTTCACTTTGCAATCGCTGTATTCTTTTTGTTTGCGTAATTTTGTCTTTTAGAGTCTATTGAACACTGTAGCATTTTTATTTTATCCTTTTTCTAATTTAGTCATTGGAAAAAGATCAGAGTTTGGGTTTTTGCTTGTATTAACTTTTAATTAGCGTAAAAATACTCAAATCAGTGAATAAATGGGAAAAACTGCTGTTTTTTTTAGCGATGGACCTGAGTTCGAATCCGAATGCATGAATTAATTAACCACTTTTTTTTTAATTTTTAGAGTGTAATTTTACAATAAAATAATAATAAATTGACCCCAGCCGATTATGGCGATTTATTTGGCGCTTTTTTTTTGGCAATGACTTGATCAAATCTTCAATTTTTGTTTCATAGTGCGCAACCAAACTCTTCAAAATAAACAAAGTTTGTGTACAAAAACAGTTGCGAAGTTGATCATTAAAAAAAAGAGATTAACATAATAAAGATTTTCAATTAAAAAAGTATTGATGAAAACATTTTTTTACTAACAATAAATAAATATTCGGCAAAAATGCTGCAAAATCCAGAAACAAAATTTTTAACTTTGGTTTTAGATCGCGTTTTTTTCTCTCAGTGTAGATGTTAGTTTTTCACCGATATTCTACTTATAAATTGGAAATTTTCAGCTTGTAGATAGTCAACAGATTCACACTACTTTGACCTGTTGCTCTACTCCAATGAAGTACGAAGACCTAACAACAACAAGGATAACTTAATATACGCTGGTAGCAAATTGCCTCATCTACCACACTTCCGCTAAGGAAAGGAAGTTGTTCAACACAAGCACATACAAGTAACACATCCTCTTTTGCACACACACACACACACACACACACAGCTACACAGGCTGACAACAGCAATCTATTACAACATCCGGTTAAGGGGATGACAAAAATAAAAAAATACATAATAACATGAGAAAAAGTTACACATAGCAACAGGCAACTGCTGGCAACAGCAGAACAACAACGTCAAAGTGAAAAGTTTATTTGTCATATTTTTCCCACTGAAATTGACTCCATTTTTTCTAACTGTGACAAATAATGGTGTATCGCTATGTTTTTTTGTCAATATCTCGATGTTTTTGTTGTTTGGTAGGAATTTATTTTACCTCATCAAAGTGAAGTTTATTATAGGTTTTATTCGCTTGAAAATTTATTTAAAAAACAATATTTTTTTATTGTATGTAATAAAAGGAATTCCTAGAAGACTTTTAATATGATTTCATTGATTGCAGAGCATATTTTTGTATTTATATTAAATGCGTTATTAAGTAGTAGTACGGCGCAAAGTTGCGTTACGAGAAATGAAATTCTTCGAGAAATTTTTTGGTAAATGTGGTACATTACACCTCAACCCAAACAGAAAAAAAATTCATTTGTCTGAAACTTTGAATATAAATAGCTCATGTTGAGTCAATTTGATCCTTAAAATTTTAGAGCTCAAGTCAAATTATACAGGTGCCACGAACGGTCACAAAATTGAAAATTTTTCTTTGACCTCGAACTTATATATTTTGTAGGCAAATGAACGATTATGATAAAAATTCGGAAATATTGCAAATTTGTAGTATTTTATGCGTAGAATACAATAAAAATATTTTCAAATTTGTTAGGTTAAGTTTGAAGCTTTTGTTTAGAGGTTTTAAATATTGGAAACAAAATTAGAATTTTTTTCTTTACATGTTTGAACCTTATTCATATAAAACGAAAGAAATTCACCTTCAAAGTTTTTTGGCGCCTTCATCAAATTTTGCCGATTTAATTTTCTTCAATCGATAAAATTTTTGATTTTAAAGTAATTTTCAGTACTTATTTTTTCGATAAAATGTATCCATAATTTTTTTAGAACATACAGTCACCAGAGGTAAATTTAGTTTCGATTTTTAGTACATAAAATTTCGTCAACATTTTTGATGCCATATAGGCGGAGAGCCGGCTGTAGAAAAGTCGAGTGTATAAGATTACAGGATGAGATGTATGCCAAATAAAAGAGCTCGATGAGCCTAAATAAAATATCTAGGATCGCCTTGTCAAAGCCTGTCCCGATGGCCGAAAATGCCCGCATTTTAGCCAATTTTGTTGTTCTAATTAAAACTGTAGTACATAACAGCTCGAAATGTATGCCAAATGATAGAACTCGAAGAGCCTTAATAGAATATATAGGGTTGCCTTGTCAAATCATGTCCTAAACATTAGTTGACACCCGTTTTTGGGGCAAACTTTTCTTAAATGAGTGGCGACCCATGTTTGAGACAGGCTTCGACAAATTATTTGAAAAAAAGAAACGTTGGTCTTCTTTAAGTCGTTTTTGAGCTCGTCCAATTTTTTTTTTAATGTTGCGTGAGTTTTTGAAGCTAGTGGTGATCCGGTTAACTTGAAATGTTCCATTTTTGTAATGAAAGATAACTTAAATTTTAAAATTGTATTTTTTCATCAATATTATTGTAAGAATTTATTTCCATTTAATTAAGGGATGTTACCGATAGTCTGCTAATTAGTCGCTTTGAATTGCTTTTATTCGTGCGATAGTCGACTATTTCAATTATTTTTATTTCGAAAAAGAAAACAGCATACGACTATGAGACAGTTAAAAACAAAAACTTTCGAATATCAAACGAATAAATAAAAATTTATTACTTTTTTTTTTTTCATAGTACAAGGTTATCCAAATTGCCCTTTGAATTTTAGAGTTTGATTGAATTTTTATTTCATAATATTGTTTGGACCTCATTCAAACATTCATTGCCAGACAACCTGAAGAACTTAATCTTTATGAGGTAGTTTTTTATAACTTTTCTTCACAATTATTTTCAGCTAAGTAATAAAGTGAAAATTTATCGTTTCATATGGCTAATATGTCGTCATGTTGAAACCACATGTCGCTCGGATCGAAATCTTTAATTGCATTATTTAATTTAATAGTGCTCAACATTGTTGGTAATCGTCGAGCCTTCATCATTCTCAAACGAATTCGGACCAATGACAAAACCGGATATACAAAGTCGGGGATACAAAGTCGGTAAAGAAATTCTCATTCAATAACTGTTATTCCAGTACCCAATCACCGTATTCTTTTGCACTCCGTGGTCCACTGGCTTCAATTTTTGCGTGAGTTTGACCTTATTTATTTCCTAAATCAAGCACAGGTGCTGAATGCGCTGTGGGACTTATAAATTTGAGTTTTTGACCGCACTTTCAATAATAGCATCGATATACTCACTAGGTTTTAACACATCTACTTATAACTGATCCAATTTATTGAAATTTTTGAACTGTCTTAGAAATTGTTCGCTCAGTACGACATCATCATCTTCTCTTAAAGAGCGAGCGAAACTTGTGCAGAAAACTTTAAGCGCTTTTTTCTCGAATTAACGTTTTTCAAGTTGGACACATAACTCCGACAATTTTTGATCAATTGACTTAAAATTTTGATTGCATATTCAAAATTGTATTCTTCGTGGAAGTACGTAGGACCTTTCTAATATTGACGAATTTTTTTTTTTATACTATTTTTAAAAAGCGCGCTATTTTTGCAAAATTTGAGATATCGAAATAATCCTACGTAACTCTCTAGCTATTCATATCATAATGCAATTTTCAAAATATCAGCTGTTATTTTATCCACTACGGTTTCAAAAAAATACTTTTTTAATGTTAAAATGTTACACAATAAAGTAGTTTTTCCAGAATTTTGATTAGTTTTTTTCCACGGGGGAAAAAATTCTTAAGGAGCTAACCTCTTAAGAAATTATTAAGCCCAAAAAACCTGCCATAAATTGCGAGGTCGTAAGGTAACTAAATAGCTTCTTTTGTGATTGTGTCGATGACTGTCAATAATTGCTTGAAATTGAATGGGAGGGTCTTCCACAGATAAAAAGCGTTCCAATTATTAAATTACTGTGCCGTGGGAAAATAAATGTTAAATAAACTTCTACTCGATTGCGTGCGTTAAGGTATTCTGAGCAAATTTTATAAATTATGTTGTGATATTTAACTGATCATAGTTGTTATTGGATTTTAAAAAATCATAAACGTTACGATTCCTGATTAAAACTATTTTCTAAAATCTTAATTCAATTTAGAAAATTTAAATTAAATTATATAAATAACATAAAGTCTTTTGACTGGCATGGCAGTTTCAGAAAAGAGAAAAATAAAACAGATAAGTGCTTAAGCAAACCTGTCAGAATTGATAACCGAAAAACAGAAACTTTTTCTTAGTAAATACAAAAAACCACTAGAAGACTGATTGTATGAATTTCTCGTATACGACTGTAAAAAGGATCGAATGAAGTATAATGTTTATCATTGTATTCATTACCACTAAAAGAAAACCAAAGGATACCCCACTGAGCGTCGTATGTCGGTTGTCAGATGCAAAAACTAATTTTTAATAATTTGACTAAAGTTTCTTTCAAATTGAACGAAATTGGCATAATAGGCAATTTTGTAGAGACTGAAATGTTTAAAAACCAACATATGCCAAAAGCAACAGTAGCAGCAATAAGAACACGCACAGAAAAAACAAAACTCATACCATTAGACTGACTTTCTGAAAAGCATCCTGCAGGCAAGAAAGCAGAATAAAATCATAACTCACTCATGTTGTTTTTACTTTTTAACAAATTAAAGTGAGACTCAACTGTGAAAACACAAGAACAAAAACATCGGTGGCAACAACACAAAAGCAACAATTTCACCCATTTTAGTACAGTATTAGACATAATAGCACAAACAACAACAGCAATAATGGTAAAAGCAACAATAATAAGGAAAAATAACATTAACCTATTGTGAACTGCTGTTTCAACAAGAAAAGGGTTTTTATTAAGTCTTTAAATTTATAAATATCGCACTTTTAGTAAAAGAAAAAGTTTGAATTTCAGGGTCAAAAATGGACTTGAATCCTTAGCATTAACATTCAAACACCCTAGGTGACAAGATAGACCGTTTAGATTTCTAGCAGCAAATGGAGAAGACAAAAGTTCAGTTTACAAAGGGGAAATTTGAAACCATATTAAAGAGAGATGGAAAGATGTCTTTAATATGCATTTTTAAACTTCATTAAGTGCTGATTATAAAGACATTAGTCTTATATGTGTCACTATATTAGAGACATAAAAATCAATTGAAAGACATGTCGCCTCATGTCTTTATAAGGTTTTCATTATTTACACTATAAAGAAGCATACGAGACTTGCCACCTCATGATTTTATACGAGGGCACATTTTTGTTAATTTTTAAACTTTTTAAGGCGCTTCACCAAAACAAATATGAGAAAAATATAACTCACGTTTAACGTTTAATATATCACAGATAGCCTTGTTGGTAACGTGCAGGACTATGGATCGTTGGGATATGGATTCAAGCTCGGCGTACAAAACGTAATTAAAAATTAAGTTTGAAAACAGTACAATATAAAATAAACTATATAATAAGCCTATAATTTACATAAAAAGTTTTTAATACATCTATAATGTCTTTAAGCAAGATACTTTTTAAGAAACTCTTTTTTAAGTCGATGTAAGGTGCCTTTTAAAGATCTAACTAAGAAAGATTCTTTACTGAGTCACACAGATTCTGTTACAGATAACACAGAGGGGAACATGTCTTTATAGGGTCTTACAAGCTTCTATGAAGAATTTATAAATATGATATGTTGTCTATCTACTTGCCTTTAAAAGGACTTTAATAGAAGCTATAAAACTGTTTTTGCTTCTAGAGACCTTGTCCGCTTCAGCGCATATTTTGCAAGTTGCTTAGCGCAAACAACATATATCAATGTAACGAATTTCTCAATTGCAGCAGCGATATATTACAAGGCACACCACTTTACGAGTCCGTTGTTTGATCCCGCACATATTTCGCAAAATCTTAACATATGCGTAACAATATATTATACAATGTGCCTGCCATAGGTGGTAATATGTATTAACGTTTTAAGTGTTGGGAGGTAACATGCTCCGTTCGGGATAAAAGGAATAAATATATATTTCGATAGCTTTCGACTTTTACAATGTTTTTCGATATAAATCGATATCTTGCGGCTTTTTTGACGTTTAACGATACTATTCGATACTATCGACTTTTTCTATGTTTTTCGATGGATATCGGCTTTTCTCAAATTATTCAAAGTTTTCATGTTTTTTGATACTTTTCGGCTCTTCCGATGAATTTCGTTGCTATTCGATACTTTTTGATGTTATTTGACTTTCCGAAGTTCTTTTCGACTTTTCGACTCATCCGATGGTTCTTGATGCTTTCCAACTTTTTCGATACCATTGAATAGTTTTCGAATTTTATAGATTTCTTTGCAGTTTCGTTGAGAGTTTTTTTTAACATTATAAACGCTTCACACGGGCATCGAGGTCAGCACAATTTTATTTATCTCGATTTTGTATCGCAATGAAGTAGTTTTTACACCGGCATTATCGCGATTTTTGCTGACATTAACTTTATGTTTGACATTATTTGTCCGTTTTGGTTTCACATTAGTCAATTCCTTTTGCTTTGACATTAGAAGCGTCAAATAATCTGTAAATTTTATTAAATAAAGCGACTTATAAGCATAAAAATACTTACATCACTGTAAGATTTAATTTTATATTTACTAATTTTTTCAAATGAATACCTTTATTCTTTAAATAAACTAGCTGGTTGATTATGGATTTTTGACACAAGTGGGAAAATTAAACAGCCCTGAAAATTCATTCACAATTGTACGCGACTGCGAGCAAAAACGAGTAGATTTAAAAGAAATCAAGATGCGAGAGAATTTTGTTTGACGTTAGGTTTATATGTAAAGAGCGGATATCTTTTCGATTTTGGCTCTAAATCGAGATAAATGAAAACCATGCCATTTTCGATGCCAGTGTGAATCATGTATTACCATCAAGGTTTACTTCTGGCTTGAGTTTCAAAAGCACAAATACTCTTTTCTTAGTAAAAATTAAAACTATAAAGTATGTATTTGATTTTATCGAATACTTAATAAAGTCAGTGAAGATAGATTCAACTTGTTCACTAGATTGCAGGAAGTTCAATGAAACTTAAGTAAAATTAAGAACAGTAGAACTTCTAATATTCCGAACGAAATTGCACAAGTAGGTAGCCGATAAAGTGCTGATCAATAAATTTTAATGCAGATCAATAAAGTGGCGTTTTCATGTTATATTTCTTGATCCCATATCAGGGATATCAAATCAAATTTTTGTAAGAATAAAAAAGCATGCGAGCTGAACCTAAGGCTGCGTCTAATGCACTTGACGAACACAAGAGTGAATAAGCAAACATTTGCTATTTTTATAGCATGAGATATCTTCTATGATATGGAATAGTAGACGATCACGAAAGATAACATGAAAACTAGGCATAACCCAAAGAAACTTATTTGCTAACGAGTATCAGCTGATTATTACCCGTAGTTTTTTACGAAAAACGCGATTACGGTTGAAATTGGGTTAAAGAAGAGAATAGAAAAAAGGGTTTTTATTATTTTTGTAATTTTTGTTGTAGTTGTTGTTTTTGCTGTAAAAAAAGTGCTTGCGGTTATAAAATCTGCCTTTCAAAATAAATAACAATGTTTGTTAGCTCCATAGCGTAAAGTCGGTGTGAAAGCGATGCTTTTGCTGCTAGAACTCATGTCTGCAATTGAGTCAAAAGTAAAATTGAAAGGCAGCAAAAACAAAAACATCCAGCAGTAAAACCAACAACAAGTGTTTAATTTTGAAACATTTTTGTTAGTTACAATAAGAACAAAACCCCCTTGCATTATTCATGCGATTTTCTTTTATAATTAGGCTAAAATTTGCACGTGGTTGTGCGTATTTTACCAATTTATATGGGTGCTTGGTGTTTAAACATTTTGATAGCTTATTGATTAAATTTAGTGAAATGCAAATGCAAAGAGGCATTGGGTGAAGTGAATAAAAATAAAAGTAAGTAGGTACTTTTAGCATTTTCTATCAAGTTTGTTTTTATTCATGTAAATCATTATGTTAAATGATGTAAAGTATTTTATAATGTGAACTTAACACCATAGTTATCTAATTTTAGGAAGTAAGATATCGGATTTGAGGTAATCCAAAACCGTACATCTTTACTAGATTCGATAGTGAAACCAGAACACTTTTGACTAACTAACTTACTATGTAATGGTTAGCAAATGATGTCAACAGCGAGAATCGTTGGCAACTAAAATTTAATTTGAATTCAACGATTCCCTTCGATTGCTTTTTTTCTGAATGTTCAACCATCTGTGTTCTTTTCTCCTGCCGCAGCATAGAGCTTTTACTCTTCCACCATGCACAGTCATTAGCGAGTGGCTTTAATTTCCACCAGCTTTTCTCCATTCACGAATATCATGTTCCAGCGATCGATCGTTGCCAATATGATTTAGAACGGCAATGTATACTGCTATCCTGAGGGTTCTACTCCAATGCTTATCCGCAGACTTCTTTAGTTGGCAATTTGCGCAACGTGTGACTGATTAGTTTCGATTTTCAACGTTTGATTTGGATGGAAATCAAATTTCTCGGGCCAACAAATTCTCAAGATTCGCCGAAGACAATCTACGTTCCGCAGTTGTACAGAAGAGCTGGCTACACATTTTATGAGAAAGTTTTTAAATTTGTTGCTGAACGAAAAGAGCCATAGTCTTAGTAAAGATGATTTTTAATTTTATTATTCTAGCATGGATACTTTATGGGTGTCTTCATCTGGTTATAATGTTGCATTCCTCCAGAACTATCAAAAACAAGAGTGGTGATAGCAGTCAACTTTGAAGCAAATCCGACACGAAATCAAAAGAATACAGAGCTTACTGTAATGCAGTATTGGGTACAGCACCTCCTTGGTTTCGTGGATTTCAGAAGCAGTTGCGGTAGATGCTATCAAAAGCGGTGCAGTGGTCAGTTAAGGTTAATTATAACCTAGCCTGCTACTCATTTGCTGCTGTTTTCATATAAATGACTCCAGTATCTTGCTGACTCTAGTGGCGAGAGTTTTTCGCAAGTGTTTTTGAAGCTAGTCTTCAGATATGAGCTCTTCTTCCCAAATTTGGGAAAAGACACGGAGGAGGCTTTCAACATTTTGGCAATTATACGAGCTCACTTGCTGTTTTGCTGATTTTATAGGATGTGATGGTCTTTCTGAACTCAGTTAATGATCTTTTATGAAGAAACAGAATATTATGAGTACTAATAGATGAAGGTTAGACCGGGTCAAAAATTAGATTCAGCCCCAAGCAGTCTAAGAAGTTAGATGGACTCATAAAACCAATTTCTACATGTTTTTTTTTTCGATTGGAGAAATATTTATAGAGCGGTTTTGGTTTAATATTAGACAAAAAAAAGGACAACTAGCTGCTTATACTAGTTTCAACCATCGCTACATGGTATCATCAGTAAGCTTTGTTGGCCGTCGACAAAGAATTCACAAGCATACTATATTTTACTTTTGGTATTGACCGGTTAAGTATCATAGCAAAATATAAACAAAGAGCGCCAATATTTACATATAGCAATGGCAACTTCGTTCGTATCGCCAGAAAAGCTTCCAATGGAGCGCTCGACAAGAAATGTGTAATATCAAGAGAGTTACAAAAAAAATTGCATATAAGGGGGAAAAAATTAGAATTTTAACGCAATATGTATACATTTTGCTATGATTCTTAACTGGTCAATGCAAAAAGTAAAATATATTATAGAATGTTTGGAAAGTCTTCAACGTTGCACAGTGGCAAAAAAGTCAATTTTTTTGTTAAAATCAACTTTCTAGCTATAATAATGAGCCGGTCGGACCAATTTTTTTTTTTTAAATCTTTATCTTTGAATTCTCCATTAATCTGTGCAACCAGATTTTATTTTTTTTTTCCCCTTAATAATAAAACTATTTATTGCTGTGCTTAATATTGTTTTTTTTTTTGCGATTTTTTATATATTGAATTTTTCTTTTTGTGGTTGTGTGGATGTGTTGAATGTTAACAACTTTAAGTCTGTTCTCATAATTTGCACCTCAAGCAGGTTGTTCTTTCAGAGCCTTTTAATACTGTTTTGGAAATTAATTCTCAAGTCAACTCCTTCATTTTTTTATCAATTCAACCTTTTGATTGTGATGCAATGTGCGAAGGTTGATAAATTAAGTGTCAGAAATAGTTCAAAGTTTTTATAAATTCATTTCCTTCGCTATAAAGGAGTTAAGCCATAATAAATAATTTTCAGTTTTACTTAAGATGTTGACAGATTATGATTGAAGCATCAATTTCAAATATCTTTTTGTGTAAACTTTTATGTCATCCGACGCTGACTTATACAAAACTCGAAAATTCTCGTGTTATCTTATAATTTATCGATTCTGCCACTTTGCCAAGTCGATTTCGTTCTTGTTTCAGCTTTTTCATTTGATATAGCTGTCTCACTCTTACATAAGCTAGATTTTATATTTTTTTTATGCGTTACATGTGGAATTCATTAAGTTTATATCGAATTTGCTGACATATGGTGAATGTTTCGTTTGTCGCGTTTTCTACCTATTTATTAGTTGTTTTTTTTTCGTAGATTTTATCTTAAAGGAATACTTTCTAACTAAGGCTTGGCTGTAACTTTATTTTCAAATATTGGTAATACAATTTGCGATTAAAATAAAAACAAATGAAACAAAATATGTATCTTTTACAAGTCCAATAATTAAATGAGAAATCTTCAATCCCAAATGGCTACGCGTCAAATTAAGCAAAAAAAAATGTAGGTAACAAATAAAATTCCGCCCTCATTTATTAGCTGCTACTTTTCAAACTGACAAAATAACAAAAGCCGCAACGTGATTTGATTTGAAGGCTAATTCCGCAAGTATCAATTGCACAAATGTTCTTTCGCAATTCCTGCTGCTGTGTTGTTACTCGCAGTTTGCACAAAGGTTCTTTCGCCGTTCGTCCAATCGTTCGTTCAGGTCATGCAAATTGAAAATGATGGTGAAAGTTTCCTCAACCAACACAACATTTTTCTCGCCTTTGCATAAACAAACAGTTTAATTTCTTAAGTGGTCGACAGGGAAAAAGAGAATTTTTAAGTGAGTTGGTTGCTATTGAATAATTGATTGAAAATCATTTAAACATTTAATTTTTTAAGATTCCAGCATTTTCAGAATAATAGAAAATACACGGAAGCACCCGGAAGAGCCTTACGATACCAAACCAATTGGAAACAAAGTGCGGATACAAAAAAACATTAACATTGGCAGCTTTCAATGGGTTTCAATTATGCAAAATGCTGGAATTTAAGAAGGGGGTTGGTTTCGCTATCATCATCGTCATCATCAACAATAACAACAAAATTATATTGAAGGTGATGATGATGATGCTAATGATAATAATGATACTACCACTTCAATAAATATTTTTTCGTGCGTTATCATAAATGTTGGTTGAATGTTTTTTAAGTTGTTACAACAACCACCACAATTTTTGGTGTATGTTGGTTAGTTGCTTCGTTTTTACTTTTGTTTTTTTTTCAAAATGCGTTTAAATGTTTACTAATGGTTGGGTTCGAGTGTTGACTTAACAAAACAACAACAACAACGGCAACATACAGGAATAATATTGTTATAATAACAGCAAAGGAAAAATTGAAAGAGCAAAATACAAAAATGAAATGGTGCCGTAGGGTAGGTGGCTTTCGTAAACGGGCTAAAGTTAATTTTCAATACATCAGAGGATTTTTAACAACAACAAAAACAACATAAAAGTGAAAAAGAACACTTACAGTATAGTGATAAAAAGTAGCAGTTGTTAATGAAATTGCTAAGTAACGGCTGATAACGTTGAAAAAAAACAAGAAGAAAAAATAAACCATGGGATTTATTAGTAAAGCCCGGACTTAATGAAAAAAAAAAAAAACTTTAGCAACAAACTTTCTATTTGGAAACAATGTTACGCTCAACGATTTAAAAAGAAAAAGTCGCAATAGACATTGCCAAAAATCGAACTTTTGAAAACCGGAAGTTTTCGATTTCTAATTTTTGAAAAACAAAAGTTGAAAAAATTGAAAGCATATTGAAAAGATCTCCAAACACATCTGCTAGAAAATCTGCCCGGTTAGCCCAGTGCTCTGACTATTTGGTGCGAAAAGTTAAAGCCAATGCAGGTTTGAAAACATACAAAGTCCAAAAAGTTACAGACAGGAATGCTGCAAAGAATATAGACGCCAAAAGCAGGGCTCGGCAATTAAAATCGAATTTCATACAAAAATATTCGTGTTGTATAATGGACGATGAAACATATGTACTGGCAGATTTTACGCAGCTTCCGGGTCAAAATTTTTATGTTGCTGATGCTCGAGGAAATATCGAAGAACAATTTAGAATCCAAAAGCAGACAAAATTTCCTAAAAAATTCCTGGTATGGCAAGCTATAGTTGGCTCTATAAATACCGAAATATACATCAAAGAATGTATGAATGAAAAAAACCTTCTTCCTTTCATAAGAGAGCACAATGTGTCCACATATTTTTGGCCCGATTTGGCATCATGTCACTACGGCAAGAAAGCTCTGGAGTGGCACCAAAGTAATAACATAGTTTTTGTACCAAGATAGGCCAATCCTCCAAACTGTTCGGAGCTAAGGCCAGTGGAGAGATATTGGGCTCATGTGAAAAGAAACTTAAGGAGCACAAAAAAGGTGTCCCCAAAATATCGAAGATTTTAAAAGAAGATGGGCAAACTGTTCCAAAAAGGTGTCTGAAGCAACTATCAAATCTCTAATGGAAGGCTTACCAAAAAAGGTTCACGAGTTCATAAATAGTGGTTAGAACTATAAAAATTATATTTTTCTGTAATTTGTAAAATATAATCAATTAATTAAAAAAAATTCAAAACTCTAAGATCAACCGTTTAAAAATTATTGAATCTTATATATGTTAAGATTTTTTCGATCTCACTCCTTATATAAGGTAATGGAACCAAATCTCACACATATACAAACAACTTTTTGGCCTAGCATCAAACAAAAAGATGGCAAATTTCAACTAGAGGGCGTGGCATCTCTTGTACAAGCAAAACACTATACTGAGAGAATCGTTTGACGTAATGAACCGAATTTTGCACAAACAAAAGAAATGAATCGGAAAGCTTTTTTTTTTGCATTTTGGCATGGCACCACCCAAATCAACAAAAACATTAAAACGTTATACTAAAAGAAGTGTTTCGGGTAATGCAACCAAATTCCACACAAACACTAGAAATGATTCGGCCTAGTACCAGAAACAAGAGGACACATTTGAATAGAGGACGTGTTTTAATTCATTCATCGACTTATGTCAACTAAGGGTAATTTGGGTCGCGAAGCTCGAAACTATCATCAGTCAAAGATAACGGTAAGTTAACCGGTAACTAATACGGTTACAAAAGCTTTTCCACTTTTTTATTTCAAGCCTGAGATGTTTGGTGTCTGAGGCAAAGTTGTTAAAGATAAAATTATTTTATTTAATATATGTATACTTCCCTTCAACACCATTTCTTTTACAATGGAGCATTTTAGTCAAATTTTCAATAAAAATTTACATACGAGAAAAATTACTGAGGTTTTTTTTTCTGCGGTCTAAGGTCAAAATTTGATAGCAGTTTCGAGCTCAGCGACCCCAAATTACCATAGGCTGACATCAGTCGATGTGCCTCCTGTATTCAGGTCTTATTTTTGCACGCAATGTAACAAGCAAAGAGCAGAAGAGTCAATCATCAATATCATAAACCTCGTCAGGCCTCAACACGAAGGTTTGGAATGCAGAGTGCTTTTGAGTCCGTGTCGGGTGTGCGCCAACGTTGTTCTCAGCAGTGCTCCAGATTCTACAAATAGTTTTTGATATTGGAGGGGGGAGAGTCAAAAAATTTCGAAAATTGCGTTACGTTGTGTATGAAAGATCCTTTATAGCTTTTAATATTTTAAAAAATTCCAGAGTCAGTGAATCGAAATGGAAACTTCGCCTGAAACACCCCATATGTAATAAAAAATTAAGAGGGATAAAGTGTTTAATAAAAAAACACAAGTTACTTGTTATTGCCATCATAACACGCAACACTGTTAATTGATACCAATTAAGGAAGTTGTATAAAATTATATACGAAAGCCAATGTAAAGCCGTAAAATCAGTAGTTAGGGGTAGGCATGTATACATGTGTGTCTGTATAAGTGGGCTTGTTTGTATAACGCACATATGTACATATGTATGTATGTTACGAACATACAAATATGTTTTTATTTTCGCTAAGCCAACTCATTATCACTTATTATCGCGGAAGCTTTTATGTTAAAGAGGAAAAATATTAATGTCTATTTTTAAGGAACTTTTTTTTTGCTTACTTTGAGGGATTTTCAACATCAACTCTCGGTATTACAATTTGTATGATACACCCAGTAAACATTTTTAATCTTGGAAGAGCGATATTTTGTTCGAGATGAACTGTCTGGGGTTAAAGAATCGCCCAACCGATTCGCGTAAGAAGCATAAGGAAGAATTTCAAGCGATTGTTTTTGAAGAGGAAAAACAATTTTAATGTCATCGGGACTCTGAATTACTGTTCATAAATGATTAAACTACACTCGATAATGACATAAAACGATAGCACCAGTCTGGCAACAGTTTGTTGCTTTTAACCATATAATTACTTTTGATGTCGTTTATGTAACGGGTGTTTTTTTAGAGGTTTGTTTTTCGATTAGAGATAAAACTGGCATTTTATGGTCAAATCTGGCAACTCTAATGTCATTTATGTTCAGTTTGGTTTACCATTTCATCATGAACAGGTTGACAAAAGAACAACGCTTGCAAATCGTGCAAATTTATTTCGAAAATAATGGTTCAGTTCGCGAAGTTTACCGCAAGCTCCGTCCATTTTATGGTCGACATAATCGTCCATCAGAGCAATTAATTCGGTTAACCATGGGTCGTTTTCGCACTACGTTTACTCTATGTGATAATACGCATCCGCAGAGACGGAACAGTGCGCATCGGAGAAACAATTGCCGCTGTAGAGCAAAATGTTGAAGAGGACCCGAATGAATCGATTCGCCACCGTGCACAGCAATTGAAGCTTTGTCCATCAACTTTATGGAAGATTTTGCGCAAAGATCTTGGCTTGCGACCTTACAAGATCCAGCTTGTGCAATAATTAAAGTCGCGAGACCATGCAATGCGTCGTGATTTTGGTGTATGGGCCGAAAATGAGATTGATCTCGATGCTGATTTTCATCGCAAAATTTTGTTCAGTGATGAGGCTCATTTTTGGTTGAATGGCTACGTCAACAAGCAAAATTGCCGCATTTGGAGTGAAGAGAATCTACATGAGACCCTTGAGACGCCATTACATCCACAAAAACTGACTGTTTGGTGTGCTCTATGGGCTGGTGGAGTCATTGGGCCATACTTCTTCCGAAATAATGCTGGAGAGTCAGTTACCGTTAATGGAGACCGGTATAGAGCCATGATAACCGACTATTTTGTTCCCGAATTGGATGGCATGAATGTGGATGGGTTGTGGTTCCAACAAGACGGCGCTACATGCCACACAGCGCACGTCACAATCAATTTATTGAAGGAAACATTCGATGAGCGCATAATTTCGCGGAATGAACCTGTCAATTGGCCACCAAGATCGTGTGATTTGACACCATTGGATTATTTTCTTTGGGGATATGTGAAGTCGCTCGTCTACACCAACAAACCAGAAACGTTAGGGGACTTGGAAGCCAACATTCGTGGCGTTATTGCCGACATACGGCCCCATATGCTCGAAAAAGTGGTTCAAAATTGGACCTGTAGAATTGGCTTTATTCGAGCCAGCCGCGGCGGCCACATGTCCGAAATCATATTTAAACATTAATGGCATAAAATTATCCTTCCAATAAAACCAAATTGATGGACATTAAAACGATTTTCTTATGTTTTATTTCAATTCGAAGCTCTATACCTCTAAAAAAACACCCTGTACAATGCACATAAATAACAAAAAGTTATACATATATCGAATCATAATGAAATGAAATATATGAAAAAAAATCTCAAATGCCAATTTTACGCTTCTTTATTGTGGCTTTTATCTCCTGACGGTGCCTTTAATTCTCTTCAACATTTCGACGATTCAAGTATTTCCTGCATTAGTGAAATTTTCTCCACAATTTAGAATGACCGTGTTTTCCGCTACCCTGAGGGTTCTACTCCAATACTTGCCGGCAGACTTATTCAGCACAACATGTACTGAATAAATTTCCACTTTCGCCGTTTGATTTGAATGGAAAGTGGATCTTAACAGCATTTTCGATTCGACATTGGAAATAGTCTTAGGCCATCAAATTTGCAAAATTCGGCGAAAACAGTTGTTGAAAAATTGTAAATTGCATAGCATACCAGGTTTGAAAAAAGAACTGGCTTCACGTTTGACTCAAAGATATTGAGCTTCGCCAAACATTACGAAGCTTCTTCCTTTAGAAGAGATTTAAAAATCTTCTAAATGTTTGCTGGGCATGCACGCATATGTATGTGAGTTGGCTTATGCGCGTGTATTTGCACATTCACAAAAAGCTGTACTTTATTTGAAAAACTAAAAAAGTTTTAATTTGTTTACAAAACTTGGTTTTACAGAAATGCTTCTATATGTCGAAGCAAACTTATTTATTTAATTAGCGTCGTTAGTCGTAGGACTAACTAATTGGTCGCTATTTTTCAGAACAAACCAAAATAACTTTGAATTTTAAAAATTGTGGAATCCAAGAGAAATTTTTGCAGCAAATAAAAATGAAACAAGAAACAAAAGTATTTATAGATAAATACTTTATCGTGATAAAGAAAAATATTTTTAAACGTTAATTATATCAACTTTTGTTTTTTTTTTGTTTTACTGTTGATACTGTTAATACTTTATTAAATTTTTTTTAAGTAAACCAAAAAATGAAATGCAGAATTACCAACGCTTGCTGGCTGCCTCCTTTGTATATAGAGTTGTAGGCAGTCTATTTATTGGCTGCCTGCATTGTATATGGTGTTGTAGGCAGTCTGTCTGATTTGTATATGGAGATGTAAGAGGTCTTGCCTGTTGGCTACATACTTTGTATGTGGGGATGTAAGCAACTCGGTAAACTATACAGGCACTTGGTAAGCGATGTTTTAAGGCAATCTGCCTTCCCCTTGCTACACATTGTATATAGAGATGTAGGCAAGCTGCCTACAAAGCGGCCATCCTTTGTAAAAAGCATTTACAGTTGTGGCTGGGGTTGTGAGCATTGCTGCCTACAATGAGTATAGCTATTCATCGATGTTGTGTATAACATATTTGCCGCTGGATCATCTATAGTATATATACTTTTAAAAATGAGCAATAAAGACACTTTTTTTCGGACTTTGATCGCTTGTAACTCCATCAAATCTTATTCGATTCTCATTAACACCAACCCGTTGGTAAGAAAAAAAACTACCTTTTGCACGGTGTGCAACTGGTTTAGTTCGAAAAAAAAATTAATGAAAATATGGCTAAATAAATGAAAAAGTGCAAAAAATGGGTTTTTTAGGGGTATAACTCTAAAACGATTCTTTTGAGAAAAAAATGGTTAGCATTTTTGGAAGCTACGACGACGAAGTATGTGAGAAATCAGATATTTTTGTGTGTAAGCTAGTGATATAGATAGTTCAATCATAAAAAGCAAATATAGTTTTCAAAATTCGAAAATAATAAAAATAAAAAAAAATTCTCAGAACATCTCGAACTGCAGCTTAAAAGTTGCGTAATACAAAGTAGAATTTTGGGAAAATTTTTAAAAAATATCGAAGGTGTCGCACTTTTCAAAAATGTCGATTTTAATCTTTAAACGTTAATAACTAAATGATAATTACTTCGATTAAATTTCGATTTAAAATTCAAATACGAAAAAAATGATACCCTACTTTTTATTGATATCGATATTTATTACTAGTACATCGTTAATTGAAAATTGTTTGCCTTAAAATTTAAAAATTCGATTTCTCAATAACGGTTTCGAATACAAGACTGGAAATTGTTGCGCTTGTTGCTTTTAATACGCACTAAAACATAACAAAAAATGAGCGAAATCGAAGAGGGTCGGGCCAAAACCTCGGTGATTTGGCATGGAATGCCCCATATACATACATATGAGTTATTATAAAAAATTTTATGTAATAACAGAAATAAGTATTTTATTGAAAATAATACAATGCACGAACTAATTAAAACTTTTTTATGTGTTATTCAATGCACGGCCAACTGTTTCTTGCCAAGCGGAAAATTGTAAAGTTCTTATTGAGAATCATAGAATAAACGCATGAGTTACATACAATTTTACAAGCGCTTACATTGCGATTAATCGTTCGAATAAATTGTTCTTTTTCCAGTGCTCCGCCTCGATTAATTTTATGGCTACTGAAAGCACTTCAAACATTCGAATATCAATTTTTTTTTTTTTTTATTGTGACGTTTCGGCATTAAGCTTGAGTAAATTTTTTATCAAAAATAATTAATTTTATTAATTTAAATTTAATATAAGCAAACATATTATTTAAAATGAAATTTTTCATTTTCATTTAATTTTTTACAATGAAACCAGCAAGCTCACTTAGAAGTTTGTAAGCATTCAAGATATAGCACCGGGTTCGATTTGCGGTGCAAGCGGAAATATTAATTTTTTCATGCGAAAAGCGCTCATTAGTGATTTCTTGTAAGGCAGCTGTAAGCGCTTGATAGTGCTTTTTTGTAAGACTATAGTATGCGCTTAGTTCTTAGAATTTACAATTTCAAAATGAAATGAAACTTCTGACGAAGTTTAAGTGATCTTTTTTCAATTTGAGATATCAAATTGTGAAAGGAAGCAGTATTTTTTGATTCACCAGTAATTTTTCTATTGTTTCATTTCACGTTTTGTTGAAATTTCGAGCAATATTTTGTTGACATTTGAATCGGTCATTGCAAAAAGAAGATGACTCAAACTGAAATTTTCAAGGAATCATAAAAACTGAATAAATTGCAAATTATGCGTAATTAGTTTTATATACAAAAATCGTTTTTGGAATTGATTTTATTCATTTTGATTAATTAATGGTTTTTCTGTTTGTTTTATTTTTACCATAACTGGAAGACATTAAGGGTATTCCTCTAAACGCGAAAACTCGAAAAGCACGAAAACTCGAAAGTTTTCGAGATTGCTTTCGGGAACACCCCTATCAATGCAAACGCGTAAATGATTGAGCAATGGCAATTTGACAGTTCGATCAGTGCTTCCGTGCTGCAGTGTTTTAATCAAAACATTCATTATTTCAGTTATGGCTAATTTTGTTGAAAAATAATCAAATTTTTCATCAAATTCTTTGTCAAATAAAATAGAATCCTTAAAATGCCGCAAAATAGCTAAAAAATAAATTTATTCAATTTATTGAAGAAAATATTATAAACAATTTACTCATGTAGTTTCGACAAACGGCAACACTGATTCACTTTCCGTCTTTTCGAGGCTAATTGCTCAACTAATTTGCCTCGAAAGTTTTCGAGGGTTGAGCAAACTTGTCTTCTGCTTTCGCAGTTTACGCAGTTTTCGAGGTTTTTTCGCGTTTTCAGGAATACCCTCATTATCATTTAATTTGCGTCAAAAAACGTACCTACTAATATGGAGAAAATACCAAATCATTAAAATGTTAATGTCTTCTTTTGCCCTTTTTTTATTTCATTCGAATAATGTTTTTTCTACAGTCTACAGTAAGCAGTGAATCAAATCTTAAAATAAAAGTCTAGACGGCAGTAGGCAAATAAAAACTTTACCCTAAACATAAAACTAACTCAAAGCTTATCAAACTTTTATAAATAGTGAAGTAATGTTGTTTCATGTTGTTGAACGATTCATTCAAATAAAAGACTTAGGAAAATCAGAGGAACAAATAATTAACACGATGCTTATTAAAATTACACGAACGAAATTTGCGATAGAAACAAAAACGCTTTGCAAAGTAGATGTGAAACAATTAACGTAAGAAATTAAACATTGGCTGCGATATATTCGCAAACTTGCTTACTTCAATGAGATGAAATAACCAAGGTGCTAAGTCGGCTATGTTTATAAATAAAATATGCTATTTTTTAGATTCTTTTTTTAAATATTAGGCCCTTGGGCGCGTAGCGTCGCTCACCCTTCCTTCGCACACTGCGATTTGCTCGTGGGCTCTGGTGCGCGCTTTAAGAATTTTGTTTTTCTATATCTGAGATATATATATTTGGGATTGAGCTTTGTACACTGATGTTGACGAAGAACAACAATTTTATTTCCCGAGGAATAATTAAGGAATACTGTTTTGGTCAGAAGGACCTAAATTTAACATTCGTCGACCATATTGTAAGTCTACGTAACTCAACATCAGTGTACGAAATTCTTTACCAAATACAGAACACCTAGAGTTAAACGCGGAGGTCGAAATGTGATGGTGTGGAGTAGTTTTTTGGGGGATAGAGTTGGACCCTATAAACGCATTGAAGGCACGATGATGGCTGCTGGCTACAATAATATTTTAAGCAATGTTTTTTTCTTATTTTCTGAGTGGAACATGTCACTTCCTTGGACAATTAAACTGGACAATGATCAAAATCATAGTTCAAGGCTTGTAAAATCTTGGATTGGGGAAAAACGAGTTGACAGCATATTATAGCCATCGCAGTCTGTCGATCTCAACCTGATTGAGAACATATGGATAGTGGTAAAACGCGTAGTCGGTCAGAAAATGCTCAAAAGTGGTAATGACCTATTCGCTGAGATAGACAATGATTGGAACGCTATTTTACCTTATTAATAAGCAAATTTATGAGTCAATTTCCAGAAAATGTCATGCACTCATCAGAAACAACGGTTACGGAACCAAATATTGGACTGGCTATGCATTTTTTTTTGGTATTGTGCTTAGTTGCGCATGTTTTGAACGCTTGAATTTTCGCTTATTTGTTTACCTTAAATTTTTGTTGTTTTAAGCTAACGGAATAAAATTTTTGTTTTTGATAAAAAATCAGCAATAAGTGAAGTTAATAAAAGTAACATAAAATTAAACTCAAAGTTATTGTTTCACTGAAATAGTTTGATATTTCGTCAAAACTAATTTCAGTTTCAAAGCATTTGAGCGGTACTGTATAAATTAAAGTACTTCAGAAAGTGCCACATCCTATACAAAGTGCTACACATACATATATCACGTTTAAACATTTTTAGCGTATTATATAAAAAAATAAAATATGCCGAAATTATGAGATGAAATTGTTCACTTCCGGTTTTCCACAAGAAAATAATATCAAATTTCCAATCTGATTTCATAATTGAAAAGAGCAGTAAATTTCCTATAGATTCCACAATGTTTAATATTTTAATGAAATTTTGTTAAGTTCGAAAAACTGCTTCTAAAAAATCATTGACAACTACGCCTTATATAAAAAAAAAATTAAGTGTTTACACCTTTTATAAGTACAACTAAGCCGAATATGAACAAATTTCTAAATCTAATTTTTTTGCATTGTTCGCTTTACCGGAAATGCCCAATAAGCTATTTGAGTGGCATTTATGAAATAAACTAGTGGGATACGATCTTTCCGCCAAATAAACACTGTCCATAAGAACCCAAAGTATTTCATAGTTTTACATAAAACCTTCCATTAGTACAAAATGCAAAAGCTTTGAAATCTACACGAATTTTTCAAATTTCCCCAACATAATCATATCCCATCTGTAATTCATCCGCATTGTAAGTGTATGAAATGTGTAGCAAGAGAAAATAATAGTCATAGTTTTTTATCAAAATTAACTGCATGAGTTTTATAATTATAAAAAGCTTATCCGCAATAATATTATTCTAAGCGTTATATAAAACTCACAGCGTTAGCCCTTATAACAAAACAAAGAACAGGTGCGAACAGTGAGACAACGGAATTATTTTTTTCCAAATGCATTCACAGATATGTCGATGCTGTCAATAGCGTTAGAACTCTATTCACTTGCTTTATTCAGTTCAGTGAAACCATTATTGTAAAATGTGTTATGTAATTTTTCAACAAAGAAAAGAAATGTCTTTATTTGTCGAAATCACAAAAAACAAATAGTGAAACATTTTCAAGAATAATCAGAGTGATTCTTCATTGTTCGTCTCTTACACTGTGCGACAGCCAAAATCGGCGGGTGTTCTGACTACCGGGAAAAGTTATACCGGTCAAAAAAAAGTTATACGTGTCCCGGCGTTTCGTTTGTTAAAAAATGTCAATAAAAAAAAATGTTCTGCAGTAATGATTTTTTCTTATTTCAACCCCTGCTATATATTTGTAATTTTATTTTATTATACACACTACGTTAATATCGCACCACCGCCGATCAATGAGAAAGTTTAACTTTTTGTAAATTAGCTCATGGCAGCGCTGCTCATGCACCTAAGTTTTTTCTATAATAATTATGCAAAGTGATGATCAAAGTTTAATTAAGATCGTTACGTAACTAATTAAAAAAATTCGAACTTTTCTCCAAAAACTCATATATAAGTTTTATTTGTGTGAATAATATAACTCGATCATCTCACATTAATTAAGAAACAATACAAATGTATACAAAATAATTAAGAAATAATAATTAGCAAGTGACTAAGTTCAAACCGTGTTTTAACGACTGACAAACCAAAAATATTGTTAATTAACGCTTTATGGTTGTTTGACGTTTAGCAAGGGGCTAAATATTTTCACAGCGGTTAAAGGTTAATTAAGGAGTGAATAAGCTTATTACGTCCAAAGTTTGTTTGCATCATACAAAAAGTAAAGAAACGTCTGTCAAAAGAAAACGGTAGTTTTCATTTGATTTCGCTTTAAAAATTAAAAGACAAATAATAAATGGAAGGACTGGCGGTTGAGTTATATAACTGGATCTTAATATAAATTCCCCGTGCTACTAAAAAGCATTGCACTTGCAAAGACAAATAAATTTTCATTCTATGTCATTTACCATAGTAAGAAATATCACTGTTCTACGCATCAATGAAACTTGAGAACACTGAAGAACAATCGGAAGCATATTCCCAATTTTCTGTTTTATATTTTTGTTTTGCCAAATTTCTCAAAGGCAAAATATAACAGATTGTAATAGAATAAGATGTAGTTCTGCACATGATTTCAGTAAATGGCAACTAACTACAGGGTGTTTTTTTTAGAGGTATAGAGCTTCGAATTGAAATAAAACACAAGAAAATCGTTTTAATGTCCATCAATTTGGCTTTATTGGAAGGATAATTTTATGCCATTAATGTTTAAATATGATTTCGGGCATGTGGCCGCCGCGGCTGGCTCGAATAAAGCCAATTCTACAGGTCCAATTTTGAACCACTTTTTCGAGCATATGGGGCCGTATGTCGGCAATAACGCCACGAATGTTGGCTTCCAAGTCCCCTAACGTTTCTGGTTTGTTGGCGTAGACGAGTGACTTCACATATCCCCAAAGAAAATAATCCAATGGTGTCAAATTACACGATCTTGGTGGCCAATTGACAGGTCCATTCCGCGAAATTATGCGCTCATCGAATGTTTCCTTCAATAAATTGATTGTGACGTGCGCTGTGTGGCATGTAGCGCCGTCTTGTTGGAACCACAACTCATCCACATTCATGCCATCCAATTCGGGAACAAAATAGTCGGTTATCATGGCTCTATACCGGTCTCCATTAACGGTAACTGACTCTCCAGCATTATTTCGGAAGAAGTATGGCCCAATGACTCCACCAGCCCATAGAGCACACCAAACAGTCAGTTTTTGTGGATGTAATGGCGTCTCAAGGGTCTCATGTGGATTCTCTTCACTCCAAATGCGGCAATTTTGCTTGTTGACGTAGCCATTCAACCAAAAATGAGCCTCATCACTGAACAAAATTTTGCGATGAAAATCAGCATCGAGATCAATCTCATTTTCGGCCCATACACCAAAATCACGACGCATTGCATGGTCTCGCGGCTTTAATTCTTGCACAAGCTGGATCTTGTAAGGTCGCAAGCCAAGATCTTTGCGCAAAATCTTCCATAAAGTTGATGGACAAAGCTCCAATTGCTGTGCACGGTGGCGAATCGATTCATTCGGGTCCTCTTCAACATTTTGCTCTACAGCGGCAATTGTTTCTTCGGTGCGCACTGTTCGACGTCTCTGCGGATGCGTATTATCACATAGAGTAAACGTAGTGCGAAAACGACCCATGGTTAACCGAATTAATTGCTCTGATGGACGATTATGTCGACCATAAAATGGACGGAGCTTGCGGTAAGCTTCGCGAACTGAACCATTATTTTCGAAATAAATTTGCACGATTTGCAAGCGTTGTTCTTTTGTCAACCTGTTCATGATGAAATGGCAAACCAAACTTAACATAAATGACATTAGAGTTGCCAGATTTGACCATAAAATGCCAGTTTTATCTCTATTCGAAAAACAAACCTCTAAAAAAAACACCCAGTATTACACAAATATTTTCTCATATGTGAGGTTTTTTCAACCATGCAAAGTTTGGAACTTTAAAATATTTTTTTTTTCACCTTTTTGTTGCCAATTTCATTAAAAATAAATTTTATAAACTTACCGTAACCAATGACGTTTAGTAATGCTTGTGTGACAGCAAATTGCATCATATTGATCAGCCATCCAAACAATTAAAATTATATAAAATGCTGTAGTTGTATCATTGAAGAACTCTGACATAATTGCTTCCATTCCTGTTACAAAAATATATTTCAAGTTATTAACATAATGCAAAATAGATAATTTTCAAAAAACATACCGACTAAAGCCAAAATCACAGTCAATAGCGGTGCAATAGGAAAACGTGCAGTTACATTAAATTCCAGCATTTGAAAGAGATCCACTGAAATTACATAATCAAAGGATTTTTTTTTTGTTTTTCAAAACTGTAGCATTTTTAAGAGATAAGCGCATACCAATAAAAACGAAAATTTGATGATGTGAAAATCGCAGTAACATTGATATTGAAAATGTCTGTAAAATGCAATAAAAATTTAAGTTAAAAAATTTGTCTATTTTATTCAACTTCAAAACTTACAAACAAAAGCATCATAGAAAATGCAGTTGGATATGAACTCCATGCGGCCCACCACATGGAAACGAAACGATAATGTTCACCTGTAATGACATTGCGTAAGTAGCCTTTGTTATCTTCTTGCTCGGCGATAACGCGTACTGAAGCCATTAACAGGTCATCATAACTAAATGAGAATAAACAAATATAAAACATGCATGCATGTGTTTAAAGGTCAATTCCGAACCCCAAAAGTTCTCTCAATAGAAATTTGCTAAATCGATCACCAAAACATTTATTATTCATTGGATCCAATTGCACAACACGTACGGGTATCTGCAAGCGTTTACGTGTTGCTGGTGAAAGACGCAAGTGTCCATACTCTAGAGAATACTCTACGATATATTGTTCATCTGTGGCCAATTGAAACAAAAAATAAATAAATAAACTACAATTATTAAATTAAATCTTACGTAGTATACATCATCCTTACCATCATCAGTCGTATCAGTAACTTTAGTCTTGTCTTCAACTAATAACGGTGTACTGCTGGTTTTTTTGTTAAGTTTTGGATTGATAGCCTCAGTTTTAAAGTAATAAATAAGCGTTTCATTGGAGTAAGCAAATGTTGGACGTAAGTGATAACCAGCGCGTGTTAATTTTTTTTCGTATAACTTGAAACGATCATAATTCATTTTAGTTTGCGGACCAATGCCATAGTAACTGAAAATATGTACATTTTTAAATTTATAAGGTTCATATGAATTTAAGCAAACTATTTACTAATGATCTTGTAAGTCGCGTATTAGTTGCTCATCTGCTTTAGCCTTTGCAAGCATAGCACGATGCTTATCCAAATTCGGTATAACTTCAACGCTACGAGGGGCGAAATAAAATGAGTTTAAAATTATTAAAAGGAAGTTGTTGGCTAACCGTAAGACACCATCTCGTGGCCAATCTTTAACATGTTGCAAACAAGTAGCAGGATTTTTTATAAATGTCATATGTATGTAAACTAGAGCGAAGAAAAACAGCAATGCTTTAAGTAGTATAAAATATTCTAAAGCTCGTTGTAATGGCCTAGAAGATTATAAGAATTATTATATTTTTAATTTTAAACTTTTTTAGTTACCTCGGAAATATTTGCGCATACGTTAGCGCTACTTTGAAGTAAATTGCGTGAAATAACCGATCACGAACGTTCATTAGGTTATTCTGAAAAAAAAGAATCAAACAAACCATTAAATATATATTTTTAAAGAAAATAGTGATACCCTACTGTCAGCGCCGAAAATTGGTCTGCAAACCTAATTTCTATTGCTACATTCTGCAAGTTTACAGAAAACACTTCTGTTGATTGTAAAACTGATCCCATTACGAATTAAAAATCAATAAAGTTTAATTAAAACAATGTTGGTCGCTCATTTCCCAGGTTAAAGTAAGTCCATGATTTTGAACTTTTTACAGTTCGAATTGAAGATGTTCAGTAACAGGACAATATTAAAGATTAAAAAGGAATAATTGACTGATTACTACGTATGTTAATTTTTTACTTGATTTGGACTTGCGAACCTTGGATACATGCAGCGGAAAAAATTTTTGAATCTTTTATCTCTTTACAAAACTAATTCATCGCACAGGGTCATTAGCGTGTGCCTTCAATGCTCTTTACCATTTCTTCGATTCACATTTCGTGTTGCCATGAGGGTTTCAATTGAATGTTTGTGAGAGGAAAAAAAAATATTTTATTTATTTAAGTCGAGCTAAATTTTTTTTTAACCTATGGCAAAACATAACAATAATGGGCAATTGAGTTCTTTGAATTCATTAAAGAATGAAATTCCTTACAACAGTTTTTTCCAATATAATTAAAATCTTTAAATTTTTGGATCATATGGAATTCAATAAGTCAAATTCTGATTCCCTGGAATAGAAATTTTTGATTCTACTTCAATGAATTTTTAGAATGAAATCGATAAGGAAATCTCATTCTTTTTGCAACAGAATTGAAGAAGTCAATTTCGATTCCATGGAATGGGACCTGTAAATTTCTTAAGAAAGATTTTATATTAAATATTATTTTCAAAATAAGCTCGTTAAAAATATACATATTTTGGGTTTTCTTTGGAAAAACGAAAGGCGTTGAATCATCTGGTTTCCTTGTATGTATTTTTGGAACAAAATTTTATAATATTATGTTTTGTGCAGAGCTTTTTTTTCAGTACTTTTAGTGCAAAAATAAACACAAAAAAAATTACAAACGCAAAAGGCATTTAGTGAGGAAAAAATGGGCAACTAGATGCTTATACTAGTTTCAATGACCACTACGTCATATCATCAGTAAGCTTTGTTAGCCGACGTTTTAAAATCTGCAAGCATACTATATTCTTCTTTTTACGTTGATCAGTTAAGAATCATAGCAAAAAATAAAAATAGTGCACCAAAATTCTACATTTTTTCTCCCTCATGTAGAAAATAAGTATCGAAATTTGAGTCTCGGTAAGTTTTCAAGTCTAACTGAAAATATCATTTGCCATTCAAGTTTTTGATACATGAAAAAAAATTTAGAATATTAGTTCTTTGTAAATATCAAAGCTGTGAAATAGTGCATTCATTTGCAATTGAAATCCATTGAAGTCACTGCCAAAATACAGTATTCAGAGTGCAGCTATTTAAAAATGAAGCCACCTGTAGACTTCATTGCCATAAGTTTGCAGCCTTTTCTATCACAAAAGAATGCAGTTATTTTGGTGACGTCACATTTTTGATTGGAATCATGATTGGAAGAATTTTGATTGCATTGAAGTCACCTTAAATCACTTTTAATTCTTTGCAATCACTTGAAGTCGCTGCAATCATTTGAAATCACTGATGATGTGGGCACTTCATTGGTGATGATGGTGGTGACTTCATTTTCAATTAGCTGCACTCTGAATGCGGAATTTCTCATGAGTTAAAATTGAAAATGAATGCATTTATTCACAGCTTTGGTGAATATCCACTCTACGAGAAAATGGTTGCGGCACAAAACATATAAGAAATTATTTGGTATTTCGAAAATTTTGTTTTTTAAATGTTCTTGTGAATGATATTTTGAGTTAAGCTCGATATTTGGCCAAAACTAAAATTTCAATCTTTTTAATAAAAAAAATAAAATGGAATCTAAATATCGTACTTGCGAAATAAATGAAACGAAGAATAATGGATTAATAATTTTCAAGGTCAAATACTTTTGTTATTGCAAAGAATATCCCATTTATTTGGAGATGTTATTTCTGAAATGTTCATCTCAAATAATGGATTTAACTGTAATTTTACTTAAGTGTTGTAATCCTTAGTGGTAGTGTTAATAGCAAAAATTAATGATATTTGTATAATATTTTTCAAGTTGCAGAGCATTGAAAACTTCAAAATTTTTAAAAATAAAATATTTCGGTCGATCACTATTGATTGATCAAGATGACTAGTAAGGTAGTCGAAATGTAAATTTGCGATTTCAATATTAAGGTTTTTCGTTTTATTTTAAATGAAATATAGATCCCGGTATTGTATTAAAAAAAAAAAAATCTAAGGTAATTAAAATATGTACAGCTTTTTATTATTATTTTAAGTCGATTAGTGGATATTCTTTTTTTAGAACCACTACATTTTGCATTTTAAATTGATTTTATGGTCAAATAGTTAGAAGTGGCTTAAGTTGTTTGACAGTGTTAGTTTTAAAAATAATGTACGAGTACGTGTTTCTTGTTGAAAAAGTGTTTGCCATAGCTTAGGATATTTTCTCCTTTTTTGTTTGTATTAGCGACCACTAATGTAGGCAATTAGTTCCAATTTTTCTTGTGTAGTGTCTTACCACGAAATTGCTTTGCTTACGTTACGTTTTATATTTTTTGTGGATTGTGATTTGGTTGGTGTTACTTTTTTTCTATTTTATATCTAATGTTCTTAACAATTATCTTGTCTGATACATTCGTTTTTGGACTTTCATTGGTGCTATGTATATGTTAAAATTGCAATTTTTTGCTCTAGCAAAAAAGTCAATTTTTTTTTTTTTTTGCAAAATCGTTGTCGAAATTTTTGTGTAGATTTCCCACTGACACACCGAGCTTTGACCTAAGTTTTCACACAGGGCAGGCTTTGTTGGAGGTCAACGGAAAATAAATAGGAATAAGAGATGGGGGTAACGTAGTGTTGTATTGGACAACAATATATGTAATTGGCTGAAGGTTGGAACTATTTAACTGATAGCTGAATTTACTAAGAGATAGATTCAGGGTTAAGCAGGAGATCTACTGTTGGAGCAATGGAATGCAATAAGTTTTGAACGGTTTACAGTCAGTAATACTACGATACTAGTTTTTTTTATGTTCTCTTCAGCTCTAAGCTCTCTTGTCAATTTTTCTTTTTCGGTTTTAAACTACATATTGCTTAACCTTTGCTCAATTGCTTACTTGTCCATTACGATTGCGATTGTTGTTAAATGGATTTCCAGCTAAATCAATGTTGACATTTTGCACATCATCTGGCAAGCCAGCAGCAGGGTTTTCGGCCATGCTGTACCCGCGTTACCCGCAAGCACTTATTCAAATCGATACAAGCGATGAAGAGAACGAGCAAACAGAGGGAGCGTCTTCTCTTCAGCCGTTTGCGCTTACTGCTTTGGCTAATAAACAAGGTCAAGAGTGATCAACTGCGGAAGAAACTGGTCAGAAGAAGATGATGTTTTGTGTAGACCAGCTAGCGATTAAGTTCCGCTGCTGTTACTGTCGTCGCTTTTATTTGTTTATTTTGTTTAAGTTGCCAGTGCTGCGCGTGATGTTTCCGTACGCTTTAATAAAAATAAAATATTTTATTTTGATTTTATGCAAATTTGCCAACTTTATCAAATTGCATGGTTTTCTGGAAGGAAAATTGTATAAATTAGATAAGTTGCTTTATTGTTCGTAGTCCATTTAGCAAAACCAAGACGTCAACACAAACAAACACACTAGTGAAAGAGACGTTGTCGCAATAATTAACAAAATTAATGTTCTAATTTGTTTTTTTAGTTCGCACACCACTTTTACCAAAAAAAAACTGCCAATGGATTTTTATTTTGCGTTTGACGTCGTTGCACTTCGCTATTCAGTTCATCTCTCTAACGTAATTTTTACCATTTAAAATAGAAAATTTAATGCATCTATAGAAGTTTTTCTTATGCAAAACACTTAAAATTTTCTGAATATCTAGTCTTTTTTGTGGAAATAAACTTTTTTTTTTTGTTAAATAACAAAGAAAAAACTGAATTAATATTTTGCAAGAGCAAAATTTTTAGTTGTCTGATTTGACAGGTGTCGTTATTGTTGTTGTTATCCGTTAAGAACTTGTGTGTGGGTTTATTGAACAATTGAGTTAAACGTCAATGGTATTTGACAACCATATTAAACACATCTTCGATATTAGCAAATGCAGTAACCAAGATACTCACCTCACAGTCGATACAAGAACCATTACATATTAATTAGACTGTACAATTTCTTTGGAGAAAACTTCATAGATATTGTAGCGAAATTTGGTTTATGCTAGAAGACTCTTGAAATAAATACCAACGAAAGAAACTAAACGATATTAGCACCATCTAGCGCAAAATGCTAAAAATAATAAACCGAACAGACGCTGCAGTAAACAATAAAAAGTCAACAACCGAGAGAAATTATCGCCGTCGTACAACGTACAACGCCATCTAACATCTAGCATAATAGCTAGCTCAACGTCAGTGCGCCATGCTGGTGAATGTGGTGAATTGTGGATAGTAGTAGAATGCACGCTACAAAGTAGCACTGGTGGGTTGTAGATAATGGTAGAATATACGCCACTTAGAAGGTACTGGATTATTCGAGAGAGTGATGACTGCAGTATAAAAAGGGTTGTCCGCTGAGCTGGGGACACAGTAGAATTAAACCAGCGAAGCAGAACAGTTGTAGTTCAACAGTGAAGTGAAACACTTGAATTAAAAGCAATAAAGTAAATACAGTGTGATCCGTAGTAAAGTAAAACAGTTTTCTATACAGTGTTAAATTAATATTAGAATTTGAACGTTAATAAAATAAACCATTTTATAACTAAATAAGTTTGTGTGTTTTTAATTGTTACACAATCCAGTGATCGAACTCAGAAAAGTGTGAGAGATCGAAATTATCGTCAAAGGGACAGAAATTTCGTAACAATTGGTGTCAGAAGTGGGATTGTGTAAAAAAGAATTAACAATCAATTAAAAATAAATAAAAAATGGTTAAGTTTGACGAACTAAAAGTGGATCAACTGAAGAAGGAGTTGCAGCAGCTAAGTCTGCAATCTACTGGCGGAAAAGTGGAGTTACAGAAACGCTTACGGCAGGCTCTTGAAGCTCAAGGTGTAAACCTGGAAGAGCATGAATTTTATAGTGATGTATCAGAATCAGCAGCGAAAGTGGAAGAAGCTTCTGGATCAGCGGCAAGTGGTGAAGTTGTAGATATGTCAAAGTTCGAGAAAATGTTAATGGCGATGACAAGCAATATCCAGGCCGTTCGGGAAGAAATTGGTCAGAACGCGCTGCAGATCCATGCGGTTCAGAAAAAAATAGACGAAAAGTTAAGTCAAAATGCACTACAAATGAATAGCAATATCCAGGCGGTTCGGGAAGAAATTGATCAGAGCTTAAGCCAAAATGCACTGCAAATAGACCAAAAATTAAGTCAGAACGCGACGCAGATCCACGAGGCTGTTCGAACGGAGGTTTCCAAAATGGTAGATGGCCTCGATGCAAAAATGATTGAGTTACGAGATGACGTTGAATCATTCAAAGGAGAAGTTCAAAATAATTTTGAGTACGTTAATAAAAGGATTCAACAGTTGGAAATAAGTGAACCAACCACTCAAGTTATAAGAGAAATTAGCGCTGAGAGGCTTAAGGCACCCTCGTACGATGGAACAACGCCATTTAGTGTTTTCAAGCTCCAGTTCGAAACAACATCTGGTCACAATCGTTGGGATAACGAAAGCGCAGCTGCAGCGCTAATTGTGGCATTAAAAGGCGCAGCTGCAGAAGTTTTGCAAACGGTTCCAGTGGCGGAGCAGAAAAACTACAAGGCGGTGATGGATGCCTTACAGCGAAAATATGGCAGTGACCACATGAAGCAGATTCACAGATTGGAGTTGAAAAGTCGTATCCAGAAATCTGGTGAGTCCTTGCAGGAGTATGCTGCGGATATTGAGCGATTGGCACATCTTTCCTATCCTGACGAGTTAAGTGTTGTAGCTGAAAAATTCAAAATAGAGGCGTTTATTGACGGCATACGTGACTTAGATACAAAACGCGAAACAATGCGGAGCCCGAAGACAACATTTAACGAAACATTAATGGTTGCCCTCACTGAAGAGATGATTGCGTTGACATGCCGCCCATCACTGAAAACTCGTCGGATAGAGGTGGAGGCTGAAAAGAAAAATTCATCGTTCGCCAGCGGTAGCTTCAGCAGAAAAAGCTACAACTGTGGTAAGCAGGGACACATGGCACGTGACTGCAAATCACGATCTGCATCACGTTCACCAAGTAGAAAAATTGAAAATCGGATGGAGGTGGATTTTAAAAAGAAAAGTTCATCGTTCGCTAGCAGTAGCTTCAGCGGAAAATGCTACAACTGTGGTAAGCACGGACACATGGCACGTGACTGCGAATCACGTCGTAAACGATCTGCATCACATTCACCAAAAAGAAGAATTGAAAATAGGGTGAACGATGGCGATAATGGTAGCGGGCAGCAGGCGCGTACGTGGAATCAGGGTTCGATTCCGGAGAGGGAGCCTGAGAAACGACTACCACATCGCAAAGAAAGCCAGCATGAAAATGCGGATGCATTTTTCCGTCGTCTATGTAAAATTGAATGTTCACAAACGGAAAATAAAGCTGGAACAATTGATGTGCGCCGTTTGAACGTTTTGCCTGAAGAGGAGATAAGATGGGACCAGCGCAGTGATCGGGATCGTGGTGATCGTGAACGAGAGCGTGAAAGGGAACGTGAAAGAGATCGCGAGCGTGATCGCGAACGGCGTGAAGAACGCGACAGAGAACGAAAGCGGGAACGTGAAAGAGAACGTGAACGAGAGGAGGTTAGAGAGCGCGCTGAAAGAGATAAAGTTGAAAAGGAGGATCCAGAACGGCCAGATAAAGATCGTGAGCGCAGAAGAAGAGAAAGGGAACGCAAACATGAGAAAGAGCGAGAACGAGAGCAGTCACGCCGAGAACGTTCTCGAAGTCGGGAGAAGTCTTCTAGACGTCGTTCTAAATCGCGTAAAAAGAAACGTGAGAAAGAGCGTGATAAAGATCGCGACAAGATGAAAGCTCGGTGTGACCTGCGAGCAAATACTGAAAGGTTCAAGAAAGGTCAACTAGTGCTGCTACACAACCCACAACGGAAACGAGGCTTGTCTCCTAAGTTTCGGACTCACTGGGATGGACCTTACCGGATCGTCACAAGAATTAATGATGTTGTGTATCGAATCCGAAAATACCCCGGGAACAAAAGTAAATTAAAGGTAGTCCACATCGAAAGGCTGGCACCTTATACTAGGGACGGAGAGACTCTTCTTCGGGACGAACAAGTTTAAGCGGAGGGCAGTGTAGCGAAATTTGGTTTATGCTAGAAGACTCTTGAAATAAATACCAACGAAAGAAACTAAACGATATTAGCACCATCTAGCGCAAAATGCTAAAAATAATAAACCGAACAGACGCTGCAGTAAACAATAAAAAGTCAACAACCGAGAGAAATTATCGCCGTCGTACAACGTACAACGCCATCTAACATCTAGCATAATAGCTAGCTCAACGTCAGTGCGCCATGCTGGTGAATGTGGTGAATTGTGGATAGTAGTAGAATGCACGCTACAAAGTAGCACTGGTGGGTTGTAGATAATGGTAGAATATACGCCACTTAGAAGGTACTGGATTATTCGAGAGAGTGATGACTGCAGTATAAAAAGGGTTGTCCGCTGAGCTGGGGACACAGTAGAATTAAACCAGCGAAGCAGAACAGTTGTAGTTCAACAGTGAAGTGAAACACTTGAATTAAAAGCAATAAAGTAAATACAGTGTGATCCGTACCCAGCAAAACATGACTAACCATATTAAATTATGGACTGACCCCATAACTAACTAAATTTCTAAATTTACATACACATTCAAAAACGAAATCTCATAAAGAACGTTAGTAGAAAAGCGATAGGAACATTTTAATAAAAAAATTGTTATTGCTATTGCTTCTTTTTCATATTTAACAGAAAAAAAATCAACGTTACAAATGTCAACAAAAATAATATTTGAAGTTGACTACTCAAATAAATTAAATTATTTCTAAATCTAAAAAGTTCAATTTTTTTTTTTTTATTAAATTTGAAATAATGCAACGTGCAACGCTTTTGGTTTCATGAGCCACAAAAGCAATAATGCAGGCGCAACAGCAGCGTGGTGTGGCTACCCTAAATATGATTTCACTGCGGAAATCCGTCAAGAACATCCAAAAAATTACGCAATCCATAAAGATGGGGCCGGCGGCAAAGTACTCGCGCGCTGAACGCGATCTGAGAGCAGCACGCCCCTATGGCATCGGAGCACAACAGTTTTTCGAAAATACCGAAATTCAAACTGAGATCCCGAAAAGTTGCTTATAGCCGTGAATTGAGATCATGGTCTATACGATGTTGTCCACACTGGTTTCGCCCGTTATATCCGCAAAATTCAGCAAGGATGATTAAAACTCGAAAATATTTTGTGTCTTTGACATGTCGCGCCTTTATGGCAAGAACATTTTAGTGGTTGCTAATGAGATTGGCCGTTTGCCGCACACTTTCTTGGACGCTTCACTTATTGCTCATGAAGTCCTTAAATGCGGCTATGAATTCACTAAAGAAAACATCGTCTATAACAAGTTTAAATTGGTTGTATCATACTAAAGCTCTACACTGCCCATTTATAGCGCTGCAAATGTTAAGAAATCAGAAAAGTTGGCTATCTACGACTCCCTAGAGGCTGAAGTAATTCAATCTTACTTATATACTAAGATGTATTTTAGCATTTAGTTAGTATTTATATGTTAGTTTTAATATGTTGTGTTAAACTATAAATCTAAATTAAAAATCTATAAGAAAATGGATAAACGGCAATACTTTTATTAATACATTAAAGTTGTATGGCAACACTTTCTATTTATTTGGGCGAATGTCAGTGGGAAGAATGTGATTTCAGATTCGTGAAAGAGACAACTATAGATTTTTCATTGATTTTCTTATGACAAAATTCTATTGGCAAGAGCAGGATGCACGGTCACATGTATTTTCACACGAATAGGGCAGAAGTGGTTAATTTTTTCCCGATGCTCTAAGAAATTTAACCGGTAAAATACGAGAACTTTAACGCTTTTATATTAAGTTTTATAACTGTTATAGGTTTTGCTGGGTAGTAAAGTAAAACAGTTTTCTATACAGTGTTAAATTAATATTAGAATTTGAACGTTAATAAAATAAACCATTTTATAACTAAATAAGTTTGTGTGTTTTTAATTGTTACACAATCCAGTGATCGAACTCAGAAAAGTGTGAGAGATCGAAATTATCGTCAAAGGGACAGAAATTTCGTAACAATATGTTCCACGACTTGCAACATACAAAAGCAAAAAGTAAATATACGCACCCGGGGGCGTGAATAGTGCAATACGGCTTTCGAAACATAATAATGCCTGCTACGGAAATAAAAAAGTGCTTAATGTAGAAGCGAGTTAAAAGAAGACTCAGGGAAAACAATTTAATCAAGCTGATTTTCAGCTAGGGGTCATTGCAAAGATTTGTTTTGCATCATTTTGACATTTCACAACACCTATGTATGTTCTATTACCATCTCTAAAGCTTAAAGAGGGGGTAGGGTTTTGGGACTACATTTAGGGCATGAGCTAAAAAATGTTTTTTAGTGATATGGTAAAAGTTAATTTATTTATTTAAATAGCATATAAAAGTGAAATATTTAAAGAGTATCTTTAAAGTTTAAAAAGACGTTGAAGAAGAAGAAAAAGTCGAGAAAAAATGTCATATCTCAAAAAAAGTTGAAAGCGCTTCAAAAAATAATAAAGAAAGTTAAAAGACGTTGAAAAAGTTGAACAAATATATATGGGATATATTAGAAAAAGTTGTAAAGTTGCACAAAACAAGAGAATATGGACAATGTTAAAAAAAAAATAGAATCGAAATGAAAAGTCGATATATAACACGACATCTTCTCCAATTCCGTCTACTTTTGGTTCAATAAATTATAGTCGTGATCGACATCCACATACCAAATTTAAGCACAATAGCTGTTATAGTTTGCGACATATGTCATAAATTAATTTAGGGCTGTGACGCACCCACTGTTACAATCTATCCCGATTTTTATCCAGAGTTAGCTTAATATAAACAATACTTTTGCACCAAATTCTAGTATGATTGCACACATATTTCGATAGATATGCCACTTAACGTTTTTTAATTGTATGGGAGGTACCGCGCCCATTGACAACATTTCGCATGCTATGCCTTATAGCAAACAAATTACAGAAGTTAAATTTCATACTGCAATACTGCCGTACTAAGCGAAAAAGACGTATATCAAAAAAAAAATATATCCGAGATTCTTATGGCATCGGATAGCTTAAGAAATTACGCGTCTAATTAAATACTCCAAGTGTCGGCATCTTAGTTCAATCATATAAAAAATCTACTAAGAAAATTTCCTCTATCTCAATTTTACAGGTATTTCAACAAATTGACATAAACAAAACATCAATTATCTCGAAATTAATTTTTTTGATGCAATCCCGTCGAATTCCATCTAATTTTAAAGCTTATAGTAACCGATACCTTTACACCAAATTTTATGAATATTACTCTCATACCACACTACCTTTAACATTAAACGATTTTTGCTTGTATGGAAGATACCACGCTCACAGGTAAAATTGCGCAAAATATTTGTAATTAGATACCTTATAGCGATTCCCTTATCAAATTTCATAACGATTACGTTGTTAGTTCTCTTAATATAACGTTTATAAATATTGTGGGCTGTGCCCCGCCCTTCAACCAGTTTTTCCAGTATACTGGCTAAGTTTGTATGGATGATTGCTTTCAAAGACATCATCTTTAAAATTTTTGTGAAAACCGTGTGTGCCATTTTCGAGACATACAGAATCAACATTTTTAACTGTTGAAAAGTGCCATGCCTTCTTTTCCAATTCCGCCCACTTTCAACACAATTCAAGATTAATATAATCTTTATCCGTTTTCCAAATTTCATCACAATATCTTACACGTCTTACGAGATACGGTGATATAAAAGTTAGGGCTGTCCCACAGACATAGGGTGTAAGAGCCTCTGAAATTTTGAAACCTAGCTTAATCGTTCACATATCTCTAAATCACCAAGTTTCATCAAAACCTCTGAAACTTTTTTCAAAATGGGCTTGGGAAATGTACATAGAGTATGGTCAGTAGGTGAATCTGTCAACCGATTTCGCCCATTTTTAGTCCCAAGAAGCTTGCAAGAAGGTGTGACCTGTGTGCCAAACATGATTCAATTAGCTTTATTTGCTTTCCTATAAATAAGTGTTTTTGCCGGAAAGTTTTGCATAGAAGCATTCATCGACGGCATACATGATCAATGAAACGTTGAAGTATTCGAAAATAACGTTCACTGAACCTGTAATAATAGTCTCATACAAGAAGCTGTTGCAATGTATTGCCGTCCAACAGTTTTGACTGGAACAATAGCGACAGAAGCTAAATGCTGCCTCACACACATAAACTCTTTTCGAAAATTCTTCTTGTTGGCAAGAGGCAAAAAAAGAAAGGGTCACGCACAGTATTTGTACTGTTGTGCAAACGCTAAGCAAATTCACAAAAGAGAATATACATACAAGAACTTCTTCACAGAGTTTCTTAGCGTAAGCCATCTCTAAGCGAAAAATATTTCAAATCCCAGAGAAAACTCAATTGGAAAAGCTACGTTTGCTACGTGACTATAGTGAAATGTGAACGAAGAAAAGAATCAGGTATTGAGTCTCGAGTATTAGTGTAGAAATGTGGATCATTTCGCAGATCTTCCATATCGTATTGTACGAAGTAGGCGATTGTTATTTACAAGCATCGTGATTGGAGTCAGTGCTCGGGAACAAAAAGCAAAGTAGTACAGGTGCCGTGACATAACTCCCCCCCCATGGGGGTTATGATATTGTAGCGAAATTTGGTTTATGCTAGAAGACTCTTGAAATAAATACCAACGAAAGAAACTAAACGATATTAGCACCATCTAGCACAAAATGCTAAAAAATAATAAACCGAACAGACGCTGCAGTAAACAATAAAAAGTCAACAACCGAGAGAAATTATCGTCGTCGTACAACGTACAACGCCATCTAACATCTAGCATAATAGCTAGCTCAACGTCAACGTGGTGAATTGTGGATAGTAGTAGAATGCACGCTACAAAGTAGCACTGGTGGGTTGTAGATAATGGTAGAATATACGCCACTTAGAAGGTACTGGATTATTCGAGAGAGTGATGACTGCAGTATAAAAAGGGTTGTCATCTGAGCTGAACACACAGTAGAATTAAACCAGCGAAGCAGTAAGCAATAAAGTGAATACAGTGTGATCCGTAGTAGAACAAAACAGTTTTCTATACAGTGTTAAATTAATATTAGAATTTGAACGTTAATAAAATAAACCATTTTATAACTAAATAAGTTTATGTGTTTTTAATTGTTACACAATCCAGTGATCGAACTCAGAAAAGTGTGAGAGATCGAAATTATCGTCAAAGGGACAGAAATTTCGTAACAATTGGTGTCAGAAGTGGGATTGTGTAAAAAGAATTAACAATCAATAAAAAAAAAAAATAATAAATAAAAATGGTTAAGTTTGACGAACTAAAAGTGGATCAACTGAAGAAGGAGTTGCAGCAGCTGAGTCTGCAATCTACTGGCGGAAAGGTGGAGCTACAGAAACGCTTACGGCAGGCTCTTGAGGCTCAAGGTGTAAACCTGGAAGAGCATGAATATTATAGTGATGTATCAGAATCAGCAGCGAAAGTGGAAGAAACTTCTGGACCAGCGGCAAGTGGTGAAGTTGTAGATATGTCAAAGTTCGAGAAAATGTTAATGGCGATGACGCAGGCCATTCGAGAAGAAATTGGTCAGAGCTTAAGTCAAAATGCACTACAGATGAATAGCAATATCCAAGCCGTTCGGGAAGAAATTGGTCAGAACGCGCTGCAGATCCATGCGGTTCAGGAAAAAATAGACGAAAAGTTATGTCAAAATGCACTACAAATAGACGAAAAGTTATGTCAAAATGCACTGCAAATAGACGAAAAGTTAAGTCAAAATGCACTGCAAATAGACCAAAGGTTAAGTCAAAACGCGACGCAGATCCACGAGGCTGTTCGAACGGAGGTTGCCAAAATGGTAGATGGCCTCGATGCAAAAGTGACTGAATTACGAGATGACGTTGAATCATTCAAGGAAGAAGTTCAAAATAATCTTGAAAAAGTTCAAAATAATTTTGAAGACGTTAATAAAAGGATTCAACAGTTGGAAATAAGTGAACCAACCACTCAAGTGATAAGAGAAATCAGCGCAGAGAGGCTTAAGGCACCCTCGTACGATGGAACAACGCCATTTAGTGTTTTCAAGCTCCAGTTCGAAACAACATCTGGTCACAATCGTTGGGATAACGAAAGCGCAGCTGCAGCGCTAATTGTGGCATTAAAAGGCGCAGCTGCAGAAGTTTTGCAAACAGTTCCAGTGGCGGAGCAGAAAAATTACAAGGCGGTGATGGATGCCTTACAGCGAAAATATGGCAGTGACCACATGAAGCAGATTCACAGATTGGAGTTAAAAAGTCGTATCCAGAAATCTGGTGAGTCCTTGCAGGAGTATGCTGCGGATATTGAGCGATTGGCACATCTTTCCTATCCTGACGAGTTAAGTGTTGTAGCTGAAAAATTCAAAATAGAGGCGTTTATTGACGGCATACGTGACTCAGAAACAAAACGCGAGACAATGAGGAGCCCGAAGACAACATTTAATGAAACAGTAACGGTTGCCCTCACTCAGGAGACGATTGCGTTGTCATGCCGCCCATCACTGAAAACTCGTCGGATGGAGGTGGAGGCTGAAAAGAAAAATTCATCGTTCGCCAGCGGTAGCTTCAGCGGAAAATGCTACAATTGTGGTAAGCAGGGACACATGGCACGTGACTGCAAATCACGTCGTAAACGATCTGCATCACGCTCACCAAAAAGAAGAATTGGAAATAGGGTGAACGATGGCGAAAATGTTAGCGATCAACAGTCGTTAAACTAAAGAGAGTCAGTACAGCGGGGCGTGAGCTGACTCTTACAGATGATTGCCCCATAGTCTTGGTTTCGAAGCTCTGCCGAAATTCCAACAGCCTTACCATCGGTGGAAAAATCAACGGAAGACCATGTGAGCTTACTTTGGATACAGGCGCATCGCATTCAATTGTGAGGAAAGACTTATTTGATAGACGACGAGTAACGCCATTAAATGGGATCCAATTGAGAACAGCGACAGGAGAAATTGCGCAAATAGTAGGAAAAGTTACAGCGAGTATTCTCATCGGCAACAAAACTGTGGAACATGATTTTATTGTTGCAAACATCACCGATGAGGTTATCATTGGCGTGGACTTCATGATTCGACACGGGTTCACTTTGGATCTTAAGAAAAAAACGTTAAGGTATGCCAATGTAGAGTTGCCTTTAGACATTGGCTGTGGACAAAAATTAGCAATTGCAAGAGTCTACATAAGTGAGCGCTGTCGAATTGAACCTAATACCGAAGAAATTATTTGGGCCACAACAAATGAAGACTGTGGGACAAGCCATCTGTGGGTAGTGGAAGTAGATAAGAAAAATTTTAAGAAAGACCTGATTATTGGAAAGACCCTAGTAAACACAAGAACAGACAGAAAAATACCGGTGCGAATTTTGAATCCAACAAATAAGCCAAAATGGATGCAAAAAGGTGAACTTATAGCGCAATGTGAGAAAGTTACAGCTGTGATAAATTGTGAAAATGACCAGCAGAACACACAAGGTACAACTTTAACAAAATCGTCGGCCTTGGATGTATTGACGAAAGAATGGACGAAGGAGTTGTCTGCTCAGAACAAAAACAAAGCAAAAAGGTTTCTGCAAAAACATTGGCGGATATTTGCGTCCAAAGGAGAAAATAATGGCCGAACATCAGTTGTCAAACATCGCATTGATACAGGTGATTTTCAGCCGATTCGTCAACCTCCAAGGAGGCTAGCACTCGCTAAGAGAGAAGAAGTGACGGGCCTTATAGAAGATATGGCGCGAGAAAATGTCATTGCACCATCAGAAAGCCCATGGAGTTCACCGGTCGTACTTGTGAAGAAAAAGGATGGAAGTATGCGATTCTGTGTGGATTACAGAAAATTGAATGACGTCACTAAAAAAGACAGCTACCCGTTACCCAGAATCGATGATACACTGGATACGTTATCTGGAGCAACATGGTTTTCCACCCTGGACTTACAAAGCGGATATTGGCAGGTGGAAATAGATGAAAAAGACAAAGAGAAAACTGCCTTTAGTATTGGGAATGGTCTATGGCAGTTCAACGTCATGCCGTTTGGTCTTTGTAACGCTCCAGCTACGTTTGAGCGGTTAATGGAACGTGTTCTCAAAGGACTGCATTGGAAGACTTGTCTAGTGTATCTCGACGACATAATCATCATGGGTAAAGATTTTGATGACCACTTGAAAAATCTGGAGGAAGTGTTTGAGCGCTTGGAGGCAGCTGGACTAAAATTAAGTGCGAAAAAGTGCTCACTTTTCCAGCGTGAAGTCAAATATCTGGGGCACAAGGTTACGTCAGAAGGAATACACACAGATGAAGATAAAATAAAAGCTGTGAAAAATTGGCCACGACCATCTAATCTTCATGAGTTGCGAAGTTTTCTGGGTCTATGCACTTATTACAGACGCTTTGTTCCTGGTTTCGCAAATGTTGCAGGCAGTCTACATGAGCTGACACAGAAAAATCGAAAATTCGAATGGAGTGGGGCACAGGAAACTGCATTCCAAAAGTTGAAAGAATTACTGTCTACAGCGCCAATACTCGCGTACCCAATACCCGGCAAAGAATTTGTATTGGACACCGATGCGAGTGGCCATGGTATTGGAGGAGTTTTGTCCCAAATCATCAATGGACAAGAAAAAGTCGTCGCATATTTCAGCAAAATTCTGTCGAAACCTGAGCGGAATTATTGCGTAACTCGGAGAGAGTTACTGGCAGTAATGGAATGCGTGAAACACTTCCATAAGTACTTATATGGACAGCACTTTCTCCTGAGGACAGACCATGCGGCATTAAGGTGGCTACTTCAATTCAAGGATCCTGAAGGTCAAATCGCACGGTGGATAGAACGCTTGCAGAGCTATGATTTCACCATAGAGCATCGCAAAGGAAGCCAGCATGGAAATGCGGATGCACTTTCCCGTCGTCCATGTAAAATTGAATGCGGTCATTGTTCGCGAACAGAAAATAAAGCTGGAACAATTGATGTACGCCTTTTGAACGTTTTGCCTGAAGAAAAGTGGACAAAAGAGGAGGTAAAACGGGACCAGCGCAATGATACAGATTTGGCAATTATAATTAAGTTTAAGGAGCTGGGTAGGAAACCGGCGTGGCAAGAAATTTCAAATGAAAGCCAAATCTGTAAAGCATACTGGGCGCAATGGCAAAGCTTGGAGTTGCATGATGGTTGTCTCTACCGAATCTGGGAAAGCGAGGATGGTAAAACTCGCTCAAAACTGCTGGTTATTCCAAAGGCCAAATTTAAGGAAATAATCGAGGATTATCACAATGGATCGAGTGGTGGACATCTGGGCATAACGAAAACCACAGAGAAAATAAAGAAACGGTTTTATTGGGTAGGATGCCAAGAATCAGTTGCTGACTGGATCCGCCGTTGTGACCAATGTGCAATTGCTAAAGGACCAAGGCAACGCACTCGGGGAAAAATGCATCAGTATAACGTTGGAGCTCCCTTTGAGAGGATAGCCATGGATATAGCGGGACCTTTTCCAATCAGCAATGCAGGAAATAAATACATCCTTGTGGTAATTGATTATTTCAGTAAGTGGCCAGAAGTATATCCCATTCCCAATCAAGAAGCAAAAACAGTGGCAGACATTTTCATCAAAAATTGGATTTGCCGATATGGAGCTCCACTTGAGTTGCATTCCGACCAAGGACGAAATTTTGAGTCGACACTTTTTAAGGAGGTTTGTGACATGCTTGGAATACAGAAGACACGCACCACAGCTTTGCATCCTCAGTCCGATGGCATGGTCGAAAGGTTCAACCGTACTCTAGAGGAACATTTAAAAAAGGTTGTCGATAAAGGACAAAAAGATTGGGATGAGCATCTACCAATGTTTCTGATGGCTTATCGGTCGGCAATACACGATACCACTACAGTTACGCCAGCAAAAGCCATTTTTGGTACGGACTTAAGGCTTCCAGCAGATTTGAAGTACGGAGTAAGCGTTGTCCCAGAAACGACCCATGCTGACGATTACATGTCGCGGAAAAGAGAAGAATTAGCAGATATACACGAGCTTATTAGAAGACGTACTCAATTGGCTAGCGACAAGATGAAAGCTCGGTATGACCTGCGAGCAAATACTGAAGGGTTCAAAGAAGGTCAACTAGTGCTGCTACATAACCCACAACGAAAACGAGGCTTGTCTCCTAAATTACAGACTCATTGGGAGGGACCTTACCGGATCGTCACAAGGATTAATGATGTTGTGTATCGAATCCAAAAATACCCCGGGAACAAAAGTAAATTAAAGGTAGTCCACATCGAAAGGCTGGCACCTTATACTAGGGACGGAGAGACTCTTGTTCGGGACGAACAAGTTTAAGCGGAGGGCAGTGTAGCGAAATTTGGTTTATGCTAGAAGACTCTTGAAATAAATACCAACGAAAGAAACTAAACGATATTAGCACCATCTAGCACAAAATGCTAAAAAATAATAAACCGAACAGACGCTGCAGTAAACAATAAAAAGTCAACAACCGAGAGAAATTATCGTCGTCGTACAACGTACAACGCCATCTAACATCTAGCATAATAGCTAGCTCAACGTCAACGTGGTGAATTGTGGATAGTAGTAGAATGCACGCTACAAAGTAGCACTGGTGGGTTGTAGATAATGGTAGAATATACGCCACTTAGAAGGTACTGGATTATTCGAGAGAGTGATGACTGCAGTATAAAAAGGGTTGTCATCTGAGCTGAACACACAGTAGAATTAAACCAGCGAAGCAGTAAGCAATAAAGTGAATACAGTGTGATCCGTAGTAGAACAAAACAGTTTTCTATACAGTGTTAAATTAATATTAGAATTTGAACGTTAATAAAATAAACCATTTTATAACTAAATAAGTTTATGTGTTTTTAATTGTTACACAATCCAGTGATCGAACTCAGAAAAGTGTGAGAGATCGAAATTATCGTCAAAGGGACAGAAATTTCGTAACAATATATTATAGGCTAATCCTAGCTTTGGGTATTATGTCCGCTTTTTTATGGGATTGTGGCCGAAAATTTTGCGGTCATAATCCCCATTTACGAAATGGGGATTATGTCCGTAGGGGTTATGTCACGGCACCGGTAGTACACGATGTTCGTCGTTTGAAGTTCAGGGTGAGGACATCTGAACAAATGAAGACTTAAAGCGTGATCAGGGGACATAGATTTGAGCCAGATAATCGAGTACAAAGACAATTTGATTGAAAAATGTTGTAAAACTTTTTTTGAGATTGAGGACTTTTAAAATCAGCAATTGGACAAACATAAATCAATTGAACCTTCAAGAATAAGAACATCAATCAAAATACCCTAAGATAAAAAGTTTTCACATACTAATCATTACAGTGACATATTTACATTTTACTTACTATCATTCGTTCCATTTCATTTCATCAATATATGCAAATAGTTGGTAATAAATAGGCAAATTTTGATTTTTATTTATATTTTCTTTCATATTACAACTAAGTGTGTTTAGTGTGTGTGTTCTTTTTTCTTCTTAAAATTGGCAGTTGCTGATAAAATTTTGCGTTACATACAAACAATTGACAGGATGTTGCTAACAAAGCCAACTTACGTACCCGAACATACTTAAAAGTTATAAACTTTTTTTTTTTTTTTGATGTTTCTATTCCTTTCTCATTGTGTGATTCTTTAGTGTAGTTTTTTTTTTTTTAATTGTACAGCAAATTAATGTAAGAAATTATAGTAATTTTATAATAAGCTACATTTAAATTTTTGTTGCTTTGACTTTTTTGGTGGTTGTTGATTTCTTTTTATATTATTTTCTTTTTGTATTTTGCATTAGCTATTTTAAATTTAATTACGCATATATTAAGTTCTTTTATATATAGTATTTTAAAGGTAATTATAGCAATAGCGCTCAAAACTGACAATTTTGATAATCTTAACATATTTACTTTCTCATTCATAACTTAGTTTTTCTGCGACAGATATAAGTAGCTCGTTTCTTTAACATAAATCAAGAAAATCTCACATTTCTCAATCATGATTAAGCATCTTTAATCAAGAAAATCTCGATTATATGGACGTTATATAATATTTACAAAATTTTTGAATATATAAAAAAATAAATAGAAATGACATCAAATTTACGTGAAATCGAGTAAATCAATGAAGTGTTGCGACAGAGGAGACCTATACTCCAAATATACATTTGGTAAAAATACCGAAATACGAAACACCTAACACTTGTTGATATAATATTTCGTAGGTATTAGAAGAAAGTATTCTAACTTTTATGTGATATAGAGCATATAAATTGGTTATAGTGTTCCCATGATTTTTTATTAAACACAGATAAATGTAATGGCTGCATAAATTTGAATGAAAAATGCAATCTTATCTTGAACTTATCCATATAGATGTTGAATTAAATAAAATTTCTTCAATATTGGCAATAAATTGAGTAGAGGGTTACGGAATCATGATATACCATGATCACCTGACTATGTGACGTATGTAACCTACATGGTTAACAAAATACTATGGTCGATTCTGGTTCTGTGGAGCAGCAAAATGAAAATTTTTTAATTTATTTTGCGTGCGATGCTTACGGAGAAATCGTGAAATAATGTGAAATAACTTAAGTCGACCGTTTCAAACAATTGATCTTTAGATGTTTGTCGCTGATTTATGATAGTCAACATTGAGTGTTATAACGTCATTTACGTCGACCTCAAATTACTACAGTCTGGCAGCCCTTGATTAATCGACCTGAAATTGGGAAATTTTTAAAAATTTAGATATTTCATACGATTTCAACAATTTTGTATGCATTTTGACGCAAGATCCGTCCGATTCAAAAATTTAGCTGTAAACGTGCGATTTCATCTCATGCGACTGTCAGTGTGTCAATAACAAATAACATCATGATTTGAAGTAAAAAGAAGAAGACAGCCTAACAGCTGATGAAAGTGGTGTTAATTTTGAATAGTGAAATTTAATAATTAGTTAATAAATAGTCGCGATTTAGTGAGTGATTTCGAAGAAAATTTAGAGAATTTTTCGGTAAGGTAAACACACTATTTAGTATTTGCAATAAGGTTAGATTTTAGGTGCAAATGACTTGAACATTGTTTTTCATTAAAAAAGGTCTCTGTTCTTTGGACCAAGAGACCAAAAAATATCTTCATAGTAGTTCTCCTCGACGTAGATATAGAGCAAGCACTATGAACCTCTCAAAAATATTATTTAGCAAGATAATAACAAAAAGCTGTCGTCCTCGAAAGTCTTGGATATAGAGAGATAGCTGCTCTCCGTTTATTAGCAAAAAACAGCAAAATTAAGCTTCTATGGCATTCCGGAAGTCGTAGGTAGTAATGGCTGATAATTAATTAAAGAAAATGAAACATCTCTCCCAGGCTTTAGTATTTGCTTTGCTACTGAACAAAACAAAGTTCACGTATCGCTATTAAGAGGGAAAAAACACAAGTTAGAAAAATTGAAAGAGATACCAAAATTTTTGGCAGATCTTAGTTAGAAATCGTTACATCATGACTAAATTCTTCTAAAATCACTAATTCCGGGAATTGCAATTTTGAATCTATATACCTAATTCTATGATTTCTTGAATGGTTCTATCCCATGAAGTTGGATTATTCTTAATGCGATCATTATTTGGCATAAGGATCTCAGTTTTTAAAATCCTGTGGTAATAGAAATTTAATTTTTAAAATTTTCTCAAAGAACTGAAGTTTCAAGAAATTCTTATAAGAAAATTAAATTTTTTTCTCCTCTGAAGAATTGAAAAATAGTTCAAAGTATGTATTAATTCTCAGCACACATATACATTGAATATCTTCTCTGAATTTCTTAAAGGATTGAAAAATTAATTTCCTAATTCTAATTCTTTGGAATCGAAAGAAAAATAATTAAATTTCATACATATATTCCAAATGAGGAATCAGAAAAGCAACATTTCTTTTGCAGCGGAATTAGTAAACTTGATAACAAATTCCAGTTTGGAATCAAAAAAAATTCTATTTTAATTTTAACTTCTTGAATGGAATTGACAATTAACCTATAAAAGTTATGCTTATATGCTTATGCTTAAGGAGTATCATTTGCAAAACGTCTCGCAATTATCGGCGCTCGAATCTGGCATAAATTGTCCACGGCATTCCTACAAAAAACCAAAATGGACAGAACGGATTGCGGTGCGAAAAACTAGGTCTTATGTGATGAACTATTGAACAAAAATTATACAACGTCAGTGTACAGGAGAATACTACTTGCTTATGATATAGGGTGCTGCACTATGTGCGATTGCTAATTTTCTGAATATTACACAATTTTATGCTAGTGTCATTTATCCGAAAATTTTCAAATGGTGAAGTGCTATAATTGGCTGTGGAAAGTATCACTATCAAAGATGTCAAAAAGGGAAACCCCAGAAGTGTTTGTCATTGGTGTGAAATTTGCATTTCTTGATTACAATTTATCCTTAATCTGCCAGATAGTTTGTGTAATGGTATAAGTTTGAAAAGTGTGTATCACATCGAATCGTATTAAAAATTGTAAAGCTTATATATTAGGTATAGGATGTTTATTTCTATATTTTGTTATTCAGAATTTCTTTTCCGCTTACGTATGGATTATCAATACTGGTTTGATTGACCGTTATAAAAACCTTTAAATTTGTTTTTTTATTTTTTAAATATGTGACATGTTTCGTTCTAGTATTGTTTACATTTAGTTAAAATTTTATAAAGGGTATAAGTCTAACAATGACATAAATAAATACAGCCTTTATATGCTCATGCCACAGTAACAACCTATAAGTCAATTTATTTATTTCATCATTAGATTTCCCCAATTTCATATAATGCAGTTAGATTGTTTTCTTTGTTGTTATGTTGAATTTAACTAATTTTTTTTTAATTTTTTCGTATAAATATTGTTTGCTTCTCTATATGGTTTTATTCGAAAAAGTTTTATAATCAAAAAATCTAGAAAAATTGTTGTTTTACTTATTTAGTTTTTGCGTTCACAAACAGCGTTGTTTTTTTTTTATATAATCGTTCTATATAAATATTATTTATTTCATATGTAGTTGTTTTGTTGTTTTGTTGTTTTTTTTTAACACATGTTTTTATATTTTTGAAATTTTCGCTATAAAAAAATTTTATTTTCATACATTTTTATGTTATGTTTTTCTTAGTACTTAAATGTTAGTCATACATCAGTTAACTTATCCTCTAACAACTACTACACTCATTTAGTATATCAATAATATGTTTCATTCCATAATTTTGTTTCATTAAGAATTGTTTTTTTCTTTCTAAAATTAAAGTTGTAGAAAACCGCGCTTGCAAATGAAAGCACTTTACAGTATTTTAGTTTCATCATACAGATCCAGTCATAATCGACTGTAACTGTCATTATCGACTTTTTAGTATAAGTTGATGTCTTTTTTTCTTTCTTTCTTTATATATATTATATATTGACAGTCAAAGGCTCGTTCTAAGCATGCCTTATTTTATATATGTACTATATATGCTTTTATATATAAATATATATATGTTTGCTTTAGAAATTAATTACATTATATATGTATATAATATTATGCTTAAGTTTAGTATGAATTTTGTTTAAAAGCTTTTTTATACAAACTCAATTCGTAAAACGAAACAAAATATTACACTAATGATGTCAAGATGACAATTCTGTTTTGATAACGTTTCAAAGTATTCCGGTTTCCACATTGTGTGCTGTGCCCAATGTATTAGGATCAAAATTTAACTTTAATTCGCCGGCCAAAACAATTTCTGATATGCATCCAATAATGCCACTATTATATTTTCTACGTGTAAAATAACTAGCATCGGGCATTCCACCTTTTAAGATAAAATTTAAGAATATTTTAATAATAACATTTTGCATAATCTAGTTAAAAATTTCGAAACTTACCAACATAGAGGCCAGTATCGGTATTTAATTGCCTTAACCTTCCTGGTGAACGCTGTGTGGGTGATTTTCTTCCATCGACTTCTAAGTAGCCATCTTGGGAGTCTCTGTAAGAAAATTTAGAAATTTTATAAACAAATTTTAAATTTGTCTTTAATGTGCCTATAAAATCTAAATCGTCCCTACCGGATTCCACTAAGCCATGAATTTCAGCGTATCTAAGGATATAGAAATTCTAAGCCGAAATACAATGGCGTTCGATAACTTCAACTAATACAAACCAAAAGTTTTTACAAACTATACCCTTTAGTGTTAAAATTAATTTTATTGTTAAAACAATTTAATAAGAGTCGGTTATAAAATAAGTGGAGAGGGATGCGCCAAACTTAGATTTATTGAAAGCAGAAGTGTAGTGAACAATAAGTTTAAACGAGCACTCCCCTCTTCCGTACAGGGTATATTCTTTTTGTTACTCCGTTTGTTGGCATATGTAGGGAAATATATAGTTAATGATCAGTGTCCTTTCGTAGACATTCGGCTCCCGAGGCGAAGATGGGATTTTTCACTGCGGAAAATTTTTATCTAATAAAAAAATAAATATTATCAGGAAAACCCTAGCAAAATGACATATATATATATGTATTTCGGTTCACAAAAGTTCATGGGGCCCCTGTACATTCCAATTTACCTCTGAAAAACAACATATTTTATAGCATTTTGAATTTCGTCAGACTGCATGATTTGAAATGGACTCGGTCGGTAGTACTTTCACATGCCGTAAAAATTTTCGATGAGAAAAAATAATTCCCGAATATAGGAAAAAAAACAAATTTTTTGCATTTTTAGGTTAGGATATCTCGAAAACCTGATGTGATGAACTATATCTTTGTTCGGCAAAATTAGTCAAGACAACGTAATTTTTCAGGATTATACTATGGATACTATGTTAGAAACTCTGTCACACAGTGTAATTGACGAATTTCAATAAAAGTTTGCCGGGCGGAAATTATGGCTGTGAATGCACCTCTGCAAGTTAGTTATGAATGTACATTTGGCTGTTTTTTTTCTGAATTTAAATGTTCATAAAAACAAGGAAATTTAACTCTGGAGAAATTTAAGAACTTGAAAATTTAGAGGTCGCCCAAGGCCATAAAATTACTTTAACGGGACGAAACATAAAAATAAAGTTAAATATTCTTAAAAATAAGATGTAGCCATATACCAAATTTCTAATAATTCTTATAGAATAAATTTAAAAACAAACAAACTATTAACATCAGTTAAAGCTCTATTTAAAGGCTCATTTAAAAGAATTACTTATTGAAAGGGTTAATTTCAAAAAATTATAAAAAATTTAAGGGAATCTAATTTTAGACAGCTTATCAATATGCTATTGAACTTTGTCAAATGCTTTAGGGATATAAGTAAAGATGATGTCAGCTTGCGATTCCATTGCGAAAGCAGAAAACGGAATGGTTGGAAATATTAGACTTTGCAGAATAGAAACTATGCTGACAATGATAGTAAAATTGTAAACTGCACAGTATCTTTTCCTTTTACAACACTCAAGAAGCTATCAACAAATAAAAACATTGGAAAAGTTCGTTAAGTGCTATAGGATAGACGCAATTTTTCATTTCGCAATAAAGTGAAATCAAGTGAGCAATTTTACAAAAACAAAGTGATAGCCCATCAACATCAGATTTACGAAAAGACTGCATTTCTACAACATCTTCATTAACTGAGAGCCAAACTTAACTTATGACCAGAAGTTGTCAGTAATTGCATCAGAAGTACCAAGGTGAATTTTAAAATATTAAAGCCCTTCTCAAATTTTCTTCATCTTCGTTTCATCTCTCTCTACTAAAAATTATTATAAATACATAGGTTTTAAGTATTACCTTATTGCACGAACTCTGTGCCAAAGCCCATCGCTGACCTTAGTCATATTAAAACGTATATCAACTTCACCAGAACCCAAATCATAGCGAAAGTGTAAATATCTAAAAGGAAATAAGTTTTCGGTAGGTGTTAACTATAAAAATCACATGATACCAACCCATTCTCTATGCCTAATGATAGAAAATCATCATCCTCTTCAGAAGTCGCTTGACGACCGGTCCATAATATAACACCATTGCTTGAGTGTGTCTTGATACGCAAATTCAAATCAATATTATAACTGATAATTTGACTCATTGTCTCTGCATCATTATAATGGAAATAACTATCGGAGCCCACAAAGCATGCGCCAAAATTTTTCTTCACACCAATTTGATGATCAATTCCTGTCAGATCGAAACGCTTTAGAACACTCCAATCAGTTTGAGTTTGTGTATTGGGTTTCTCATCGGTGCTCTCAACAACAGGTTCAAGTAAATCATCACCATTATCTTCATCATCTTCATCTGTGATGTCATCTTCATCAATGTTGGTGTCATCAATTTGGTCGTTCTGTTTTTCATGTTCCGCAATTTGCGCTTTGTTCATTTCTGCTTGCTGTTTATCTGCCTGCTGCTCTTTTCCAATTTTTGCAGTATGCGTATTGGCCATAATACGTTGCATATCCTGTACGAATTGTTTTTTATGCGCATCATCTGCATCGTCATTATCATCGAATAGTGTCTTGTCCATTTCAGCATATGGCTGAACATAATCTGACGCTTGATCATGGTCATGTAGATGATCATTTTCACTATGTTCCATAGTGTCATCGCCATAATCCTGATAGTCTTCTTCCGCGTCATTGTCGATGTACTCATTAGAGTTTGGTGCTTCCAATTCAATGTTATCAAACGTTAAAATATCACTTTCTGGATTGGTCTGAAAGCTTTCATAGTGGGTGGGCAATTTGCTTAGTTTTTGTTCGATGCCCCCACCGATATGCTTGCGATATGGGTCGTGTTTGGTGGTGGTGGCATAATATTGATGTTGGTGTTGATGATGTTGGTGTTCACCTTTGCCTTGGTGTTTTGATATGTATTTCATTTTAGGATTTCGTTGTATTTTTGCTAGATTGCGTTGTGCTTGTTCATTGTGTCCATATTTTCTATGCATTGCATGTACATCGCGAAAGATGATATCATCATCTGTGAAGTCTTCGTGCTGCATTTCGATAGCGGAAGGTGGTAATGGTGCTGCCGTTGTTGTTGTAGGTAATGGTGTTGTGCTTGTTCTAGTAGGTAATGGTATTGTGATTGCTGCTGTCGTCGCTACGCTACCTTTGCGCACGTATTTATTTTGTGCCTTGCCGTAATGTTTCGCTACTTTAATTTTCTTCATTTTTAGTTCGAATTCCGAGTGGTGTTTTGAATCAGTTGCTGCTGTTGATTTGCTTCTATTTTTAGCCTTATTGATTTGTAATTCCTCCATGGGTACCTCGGCCGCCTTATTGCATTGTGCATTATAAGCGCTGCAACGACATTCGTAGCTTTCCATTTGTGGTATACACTGAGCAAGTGGACCACATGGTCGTGCCACGCAAGCATGTGGACAGTTGCCAATGTTTGTGCCACCTAGCGCTTCGGAGATGATCGAAAGTGCATGACCATTGATGTCAACCTGTCGTGATAAATAAACGAAGAGTTTTAATCAAATAAATGCGACGGCGTTCACTCATGAAAAAAAGAGTTTCACTAACCTTCTGTATGCAACCTACGAAGTATGGTTTATACTTAAGATCCAATGGTAAATTGTCCATATGTTTTACGCCCCCGAGATATAAATTGTGTGGCAATGACAAATGCCAAAAGCCATTCGATGCTATGGTCATTACCTCAGGCGAGTTATCAACCTGAAAAATGATGAAATTTATGTTTAGTGGATGAGAAAAATGGGGATGAAATGTTCATTAGCAACCTTAAGCACAGCTAGACGTGCCGTCCGTGAAACTTTGATTGTATGCCATTGCCCAATAGAAAGTGGGTGTTCGCTTCTGAAAAAGAATGTAGGAAAGAAGGTGTCTTCTGTGAATTGCTTAGTTTTATCGAGTTTCAAGCTTTTTAAATCATAAAATGGCATCGTTTCTGCTTTAAAACATAAACATTTTTCTAACACAAATAGTATTTAGTTTCTAATGATAATTAAATTGATCAACTGAAAATAAGTTTTGAAAGGAAACAATTGGCGCTTGATTTCAACTTGTGAGACCGGCCAATGGACTAAAATCCTATGATAAGTTAGTTGTCAGTATATTTTATTCCCTCCATAAATATTCCATTGCATTGCAATAATTTATATTCTTGTACAGCACAAATTTTCATCTGTATAATTTTTTTTATGAGCCCGAATCCGCAGAAAAACCATGAAGGTGAAGCCATAAAAAAATTTGCTCTCTCATCGCAATTTCTTCATTTACATTAAAATTTATTATGTTTGAATGAGTTTCTTTTTAAAAATTGATTTGCAAGTCGCTAATGATTTCACCTTGCATAACTACACCATGAAAAAACAAAAACAAAACGCACATACACAAACACATTAACTTGCGATTAATTGTGCTTGCATGCTTGTGTCTATTTGCGCAAGTACTTCTTTTTGAGCAATTTTAAAACTTTAATAAATTGATATTAAATAGGAATATCGTGAAAATTCTGAGATTGTTGGAGATTGAGACCAAGCGTCTAAGGAATAAAATTAAAAAAATTTCATGAAATATTTAGCAAAAAAAAGTTTTGAGAGCTTTGAGAGTTTTGGAGAAACAATAAATTTCAATCGCTGCATTCCTGTAATTTCCAAAAGGCACTTTTAGCTATCCAAAAGTAGCTAGAGTTAAATAAATCTTGTTCTCGTACTTCAAAGCTTAGTCAAATGGAAGCGAAAAAATTTAAAAAAAAATCAAATAGCTTATCATTTCCCTTACAAAAAATAGTTATCAAAATTTTACTAAAGAATTTCCTTTGTAGGTAAAAGTTGCTTAGTGTTAAGATAAAGTAGCAACAGACGAAACAAAAAAATAAAATCTGCATAAATATATAAATAATCCTTAGCTTAAAAAGAAAAATTGCAATAACTTGGGATTTCCTAAATTGAGTTGAAAAATATTAGTTAGTCGATTTGTTTTGAAGTTAAAACAGATTTGAAATAAATTGGGTTGATATTGAAAATAAAAATCAGAATAATTTGGCAATCCCTGAGGAAATTTAATAACTACAGGCACTAATTGATAAAGAATTCAATAAGCTATCAAATTAATGTTAAAAAGTTCCTTGTCGTTTCAAATATTTACAAAAAGAATAAAGTTCGAAAATGTTATAAAAGCCATTACAACTCTGTTAACCAAACTTTAATCTAATTCTTGTCCCCTAACTTTTTATAGTTAAGTCTCTTGCTGAAAACAACTCCACTATTACTCATTCAAATAATAAACAGAAAGTACTGAAACACATTTAATATGACTATTAATTTGAGCAGACAGCTCTTTTAAAAAAGTATAATTTTATACTTAAGGATTTTGCTGTTTTATTAAAAACGATTCGGCAATTCGTTACCGAGGAAGTTGACTAAATTTGAAAAAATATTTGGACTGAATTCAATAAAATGTACAACTCGGACATGGAACCGTCAGAGCGTGTCTGTGACCTCAAACTTTTCTTCGTTCTGCACAAAAATCTGAGCTAAAAAAGAAAATCACCAAATAAGTACCTTTTGGCATTGATGAGAAGCATTGTACACTAAGGGGAAAATCAAGATAGATAATTAAATGAAATTCCGGGGAAAAACTACACCTTTCAACAAGCTTTTTTGGACTGAAAACGGTTTCACAGTCACGCCCACCGCTCATACAAGTAAGACACTTAAAGCGCTATATTGGAAAAGTTTTTTGCTATGGTATAACCAAATTTCTCAAAAATTCTATAAATAACTTCAGACAAAAATTTGGCGAATTATCACAAGGGGACGTGCCACCTCCCATATAAGAAAAATCTTCAAAACGCTATAATTAGAGAATTGACACCATTTTAATAAAATTTGAGGACTTAAGCTCACTTTTATTGTTAACACGGTGTAGGATATTAAGTTTTTGACGTGGCCAAATATAACACCCTTACTTGTTTTATTTAGAGGGCAGTTAATGCAATAATATTGGTTCCGCGTTTATAAATTTTATTTTTTTTTTAAGAAACTTACCTAACCAAAGCTGGTCCACTTCCAAGTTCAAAAGCAAATTCTATATAGCCACCGCTCAATGAGAGTGAAATAAAATCACCTTGATGTTCAGGTCCAGAGTATAAAATAATACCATCAGCCTGCTCTGGCTTAAGTATAATCTTTAATAGAAATAAAATAATAAGAATATAGCATTTATCATAAGCATTTAAGTCAAACCTTAAGCTCTAGCCAGATAAGTGCGCTATCACCCAATGGTGCATAACGCAGGAACGATGAGCCATTAAATGCGGGCACCTATTAATAAAAAACCCATTTTGAGAACACAAAAAAAAAATTATATAAATTTATTCGACTTACTTGCAAGTCCATGCGTATTTCACATAGATCACCCACAAAACCAATTGGACATAAACAGACAGCACCCTGATCTGACGGCCAACATTTACCACCATGTTTGCAGGGATACTTAAAGCATTTGTCAGTAACACAATCCTCTGTAATATTGTAAAATTTTAATTAGCTACAGAGTAATGAGAAAATTCACTATAACAAATAGATCTTACGTAAATCAAACCCTTTGGTTACATCTCCAAGTGGATGCTCTTCAAATTTATACTCATGCTCGTTGGCCACAAAACGTCGTATACAGCCCACAAAGCCGTCATTTACAGGCAATCGCTTGGCTAAACCTGTAATGTTGCCAGTGCCGCCAAGAAATACTGGCTCACGGAATGTTATACGTGAAAAGAGACCCTATGCGAGGCAAAAGTTAATGTATAAGCAGAACTTCTTTATAAATTAAAAAAAAAATCTATTACATTCGAGCGTCCTTGTACACGTGTGCCATGATTTAGCACTAGCCAAGCGTCCCAGCGATGACGATAAATTATAACAGAATTCCATTCATTTAAAAGTATCGTTTCCTCAGAACGTACACTTCCACTTCCAGAGCCACAATCAAACCTGTATGAGAGAAAAAGTTAACTTTGTTAATATCTATCTGTAATCTAGAAGAACTTTTCTTTTTAAATTAATTTTTCTTAGTCGTGACCACTTCAAGCTTTAAGAATAAAATAATTAAAAGTAAATCCCCTTTTAACTCACCAAAACTCTACAAATCCTTTGTTTAGTAATAATGCCATGAAATCACCTGTAAGATCATCTCTTTCACCGCTTAGCAGTATAATTCCATTAAATGATTCGGGTCTAAATTCAACACGAATCTGAAAAGTTTTTTTATAAATATTTTATAGATTCTTTTGATGCATTCATTTTTCTAAACAAACCTGCACATGTTTATAGGCTCCTCGCAATGCTGGAAACGCTAACCAGGACTTTTTTGAAAATTTCGGTATGCGTACTTTTATGTCTAGAATAAAAAGGGAAGTTGTACATAAATTGAAATTTATAAAAAGTGCTTGCAAAAGGATAATTCATACCTTCAATGCAGTTATTGCCAGTTTTACCAAAAGGACATAAACATTTGTTTTTACCCTCACTGTTATCACATTGACCATCTGCGCCACATTCCATGTTGCATGGTTCACTGCAATGAAAAATAATAATTATTGGATTAAGTTCATTCCAGTTGAAATAATATTTGATTGAACTTTACAGACAATTAGTAAAGATCGATATTCTTATATTGAAAAAGTGAATTTGGGCTAAATTGGCTAACATTTATGTATGGTGTAGTTTATGTCATTCTGATAAAAAGTCTGTCTGTTTCATAAATTATCCACTTATACAATTGTTGATACCCCATATCTTTTAAAATTGTCCATAACTCAGACTTGCGTCTACGTAGACTAGATATTAGAATCTTAGCCGATTTGACTAAAACCCAAGATATGAGAATTTTTTGTCGATTTGATAGAAACCTTATTTTATAATTAAAAAAAACGGTGCATTCCTTTAGGAAGGTTCATTTAACACACAAAACTGGTGAGAAAAAAGAGGTCATCCAGAATATCACTTAAAGTTACATAGGGGGAGTGGTGACTAAGCAATACGTAGGTTTTTTAAGTAAGATGTTGAATAAATAAACTCTACATGGTTTCATTTCTGATAAAAATCTACACTGAGAGAAAAAATATCTAGGAATTGGTAAATTCAACTAGGAAACATAATGTTTTGCCGGAAAATTAAAAGCTTGCTATTTTAACCACACATCTGTTTGAAAATACCAAAAAGGGGAAATGAATTAATTTAGACCGTCATTCTGTTTAAAACAAAAACAAAACCACGCTACAGATCTACTATTTGAACAATTCAGATTGCAAGCGCATGACTATATGATATGCGGGGGATTAATCCTCCTAGATTAGATACTTTCATCATTTTCAAATTAAAAATGGAAAGTTGAATTTGTTTCTGTAAATGTAAAAGTCACGCGATTTTATTTCCTTTTCGGCAAAAACAGTGACACGATATTAATGAACGCACCTTTGCAAATCAATCAATACTTTAACATGCAGGACAATACCAGAGAATATCGATTCGGCCTGGTAATTGATGACTTTTATTCTTATACATACTTACCACATACCACCAACTCAGCAAACCAGGCCCGTACTGGCCATCGGGTACAATGGGCAAATGCCCGTTGGACAGATACCAATAATGGGCTACTGTATGCTACTTGGGTATCACCTCTTTAGGGCACATGATTTTAAAGAAAATCAAAACACTAGCTGCACAGTAGTTTTTAAATAAACGAAAAAAATTAAATAGTATATTTAACTGTAAGATAATGAGTAACTTCAACTTTTTGGAAGCACCATGCACAAAAAGCTAGAGAAAAGGTGTGACTGTTTTAAGCCCACCTAACCGCAAAGAGTTAGGGACATCGGTTTTGCTTATTAAATTGAACATTGCAGGAATGCAATTCTTCAATTCGGAATTCGGTGTTGTTTATTTTTCCTTTTTTTAAAAAAAAAAAAAACACTAGTATATAAAAAATTAACAAAGTCTTCTGCGGACAAGAAATTTGTTATCTTTGAGCTCGATAGCTCAAAAGCCGTTCAAGATTCGGTCATAAAAATTTTGACATTGCATTTTTAAATACTCGTACTTAAGCCTTTTTTTAGTTTAAAATTCAGTTCAGAAAAAATAAGTGTCCCCACGATATTTATAAACGTTATAATAAGAGAGCTAACAAGCAATCATTTTGAAATTCAATATAGTAGGTATACTTGCTAAATGGTATCTCATAAGCAAACGAGGACGCAATAGTAACTGTGGTCGTGGCACCTCACAAACAAGCAAAAACGTTAAGTTTTATATTAAGTGCATTAACAGAGCAATGCTTATGACTGTTGCTATAAGCTTTGCAGTTGCATGGATTTCAACGGACTTGAATTAATGGGCGTGGCACTTCCCATAAAACCAAAAAACATTTGATACTATAATAAGTGTACTATGGGAGTGATCCTAATAAAATTTGGTATAGAGATGTCGACTACTATAAGCTTTGAAATTGAATAGAATTCCACGGGATTTCATCGGTGGGCGTGGCACCTCCCATACAAGCAAAATACGTTTAATGTCATATCCTAATAAAATTTGGTATAATGACGTCGGTTGGTATAAGCTTTGATATTAAATAGAATTCGAAGAGATTTCATCTGGTAGCATAGCATTTGTAGCTTTTTTCAACATTTTCCCTCTTTCCTATCGACTTTTTTAATCTCTTTCAAATTCATTCTATTTACCAATATTTTTATCATTTCTCTACGACTTTTTTAACCTGTTTCGATTTTTTTCGAGACTTTCAACTTCAACTTCTTTCAATTTTTTCAAACACTTAAATTTTTTTTCAACATTTCTTATATCATATCGACGCTATCAGCCTCTTGCTACTGTTTGATAGTCTTTGAACTTTTTTCAACCTCTTTCAATTTATTCGACATTTTCCACTGCATTCAGCTTTATTTTTCATATTTTATCGACTATTTCCATATGTTATTCAACTGTTTCAACATTCTTCAACTTCTTTCAACTTTTTTTAGCTTTTGCATTTTTTCAACTTTTTCAGCAGTCTTAAGCTTTTTTCAAATATTTCCAACCTTATTCAACTTTTTTATATATATTTTCCATACTTTTTTCGACTTTTCAACCTTTTTAACTATCTCTATATTAGTTCCATATTTTTTTTTTACTTTTTCAGCTATTTTAAATTATTTCAACCTTATTCAAAATTTTTCAGCATGTTCCATTTATTTTTTCGACTTTTTCAAGTTCATTCAATTTTTTGTCAATTTTTTCAACCTCATTCGACATTTTTCGATTTTTTCCGAGTTTTTCAACCTCTTTCAACTTCTTCCAACCTTTTCCATTTTTTTCAACTTTTCCAAAATTTTGCGGCTTTTTTAATCCTTTTCAACATTTCCCATACTTTTCTCCCTCTTTTGGAATTTTTCAACATTTCTTAAGTTTTTTTTTTAATTTTTTAGCCTTTCTCACAATTTCGAAAAGCTTCAACCTTTTCAACTTCTTTCAACCCTTCAAATATATTCCATATATTTTCGACTTTTTCAACCTCAAACCGAAAAACCGAACTATGCTCGGTCTCCAGGTACTAGAGATAAAGATTCATATGTATGTAGTTCCTAAGTTACTAAACATTTCATGGGAATAAAAAATACTAAAGTTTAAAGGGGGCGCTATAATATCTAAAAACAAATAAAAGAATTGACTATCTCTAATGCGGAAAATGAGCTCCATCCACTTTTTCCAATTTAATGATATAGAAAAATTGTCATCATGAGTTTTCATTATTATTTTCAATATTATAAAGTCTGATTTTTACTAAAATAAGGGTATTAAGGTTTTATGAGTTCGTAAAAAAAGTCAAAATATGTACTCTCCACTTACCTTCCACTGCCTGCTGATGAGCCATTTGCCATATTCGATATGTTTGCACTTGGTGATGATGATTTTTCCACTGCAGATTGTCTTCCATTGTTTTGTCCAGCGGCAGTTGATGCTGCTGCTGTTGCTGATGACGCTGCATTGTTCGTCGTAACATCCATATCACCATATTGATTTTGATTATCTTTCATCATCGACAACGTTTTCGAATCAAAATTGTACACATTTTGATTCTGATATGTTCTAGAACTCAGTGGTCTGAGATTTAATTGATTGTTATTGACATCATCATAGATGGACATGTCCTGCTTTAAGTAGTAATCATCCTCTACATTACTATTGACAATTGCTTGATTGTTGGATAGCCTCAATGCTGCACTGCTTGTGGTGCTGCCCGTTGTCTTTGTTGTTGCCGTTGTTCCACTGCCATCACTTGTGGTTTTAATGTACGACAGTGGTTTCTGCCTGTATTGATTATGACCAAAATTATCATTGATAGTCGCATGAATGGGTTTCGCTGTTGAATGGACTATTTGTTGTTCCAGTTGTTGTTGTTGCGAACTCTTTGCCCGATTAGCTGCGAACTCAGGTACATCATTGTAATTATTAGCATTATAATCTGCTGGATTATTGCTAAAGTTAATGCTCTCCGATGATATGTAATAATCTTTTGAATTGACTTTTTGTTTCATGGACAATTGTTCTAAATCATCATTGAAAAATAAATCTGAATCGTCAATATCTTCATCAGAGCCGGACGCTGATGATGACGATAGGGATGCGGACGATGACAATGATGATGCTGCAGACAATTGATTATCACTACGTTCATTGTCATTCGCTAGCTTAGCGCTAAAAGAGGCTCCCTTCTGGTAGAGCACATCCTCATCTGATTTTGAATGTCCATCGCCACTTGATGTTGAATTGATGACTGTGGACAAAAAGCAGGGAGATAAAAAATAATGTAAGAAAGGAAATAAGTAATTTGGCATTGTAAGAGCATTTAATAAAATAAAAATTTAAATAAATAATGACATAATGTTAAAACGTTTATTGTGTTTACCTTGACAACTGTATCCGTTTTTATTGAGTTCGTATCCTTCGATGCAGTCGCATTCATACATGCCGTCATGGATTTCATAGCACAACTGTTCGCAAGGACTCGTGTGGCCACAATGACCTAAAATTGACATAATTAAATGAATAAACATGAAATTAATGGAAGATATGAATTTTAATATTGAGTGCAGAGATTGACTTTAAAAAGTAAGGTGCTTAAGGGACATACGTAATATTGTACAAATATTGTGTCGAAAAAAACTTTGCTTTCTGTATTTTTACTCTCTATAAATTTTAATTATTTCATCTGCAGGTTGAGTTTAAAAAAGAGAGTGTGTTGAGATTTTTTGCCTATAACCTAAGCTCATAAGTATTGAGAAACTATTCAAACTCTTTTCAAACATCTGAAAAAAACTTAAAAATACTTATGTGCACACAAAAAAATTTGTTTTTTTTGGAAAACCTTTATATCATACTAAAAATTGTAAAAAGTTAAATTTTGTGTGAGAAAAACTTGACCTATTTTTTTCTTTGAACAAAAATTGTAAGTCCATGTCACAAAAATTGCCTACTTCGGCTATGTAAGAAATTTTTGAATTCCTATCAAGCCTCGGCTTTAACATGACATTCCGGGCCTGTCTGGGTCAATCCCGGACACTTTGTAACCCTGTACATATACAAATGTGACAAAAATGGAGTACACCATATTGTTAAAATTTTAGTCTTAAAGCTCTAATTATGTCACTATAGAAAAGAAAATTTTCATGTAATACTCGTACATATGTGTATCTCCTTAATAAGGGGGTTTGTAAGCGTGAATTGTTGATCCCTTGATTTTCTAAAAGCCTTCATCAATTTCTATAAACTTCAAAGTGAATGTTTCATTCCTATTTTAAGTAGTTTTCAAACATAAATGGGTTAGCAATGAATTCCGTTTTCTATTGACCAAACTTGACAAGGCCAGACCATCGTCGAAGGTTTTTTAAGACTCTGTTACTATCATCCCGAGTAGAAATTTCCATCCGGATCGCATACGATTGGTCCTGTTAGAGATCCTATTAGAAATCTTTTACCTCTCACCCGATTATAATTGAACCTAAGTCACCACTGTTCAATGCTCTTCTTAACCAAGTGAGCTATTCTCATTTTTTTCCAAGGGACTGAAACTACATATATTACTTTTCTATCAAAATGAAAAATTAAACTTTCAGTTGCCAATTGATAATTCAAATAATATACCTACTTTTAGCCAGCCGAAAATAATAATAGCAATTGAGTTAACAGAAATACCCAGGTTCAAACCCCAGTGGATACGACATAATTTTTTTTTTTTTAATTAAATAGAATTCCATAGAGAAAATGTATCATGTTACTAACGCAAGTTATAGAAAAATACATAAATCCTAATATTAATTTTTAATTATACAAAAACCTCTGATCTGGCTAAGATGAACAGCGCCTTAAATGTTTTTGAAGTTCAACAACACCTTCACCTGATTTAACTAGCCTGGATTGTTCCTAATTTGGCACAGCTGATCAGGGCTGTATAGGTTTTTATAGAGCTTTCCAGAAAAGAGCATAAATCAGGCTAGCCAGCTCCGGTCTCTACCAGAATTGTCCAAGTCCATTTGATAAAACTGAACGAAATTTTATAAGTCTTTCCCTGCAGGGAAATACTGCAATATGGCTAATCTTTCTCATACCTGATTCGGAATTCCTTAATAAGTTTTCGCTTTTTAGATACTGATAAAATTCACATATGGCTGCCTCTAATAGGGTTTGCTATTCGTAGCCAGACCCGGAGCTGACTATGCTAGGGCTTTTCTAATAGAAAACGCATCTCGGGATGCTGCACAAGAACCATATATTTTATACTTATATATGTTACCGGCCAAACTAGTTTTAGGCCAAACTAGTTTCCGTTAAGCCTAAAGATATGCAATCAAATTTTAATGAAAAAGCACTGTGGCTAGTGAAGAATAAGTTAGTAGCAAAGTAAAACAATAAAACTATCAATTTCATTGTATGCTTATTAAGTGGTATGTAGGCAGCCTTCGGCCGCGGCTTAGGATTTACATCCTCCAATATGTTCAATATTGGCTTCACGGCGTTTTAGTCTATAACGTGTTCAACATTGGCTTCGCTATACACAGTTCTTTTGCATTAAAATTAAATTTTAAATTTTAGACATGCAAATCAACTAGTTTGGCCTAAGAAAAACAAGTCTATCCTAGAAACTAGTTTGGCCGGTAACAAACAAATATAATTATGGAAGAATTATCCGGAGTCTTAGATACTTTTCGAACTACATTTTACAGACCTTGATGGAAAAGATCTTCTTTGCCATTCCTTGCTAAAATGAACTGAATTTGTGTCAGAAGCTTATTTGGTCTAAGGCTTTGCCGTTAATTGATCACTTGATTTACAATATCCTACAAAACGAAAAACTCAGTTAATTTAGGCTCTTTGTCGGTTGTGCGTCAAGGAATCTTAAAATATCTACCATACTGAACGTACTATCTATCGGCACATCAGCAAGCAACTAGACGATTTCACTTCTGCCATTGACATCTGCCTCCTCGTAAACACAATTTTTAAACCTCATATTTTGCATTAATAAAATAAAAGTCTTCTCTATTCGTCCAATCAGTTGCAGCAGTAGCTTCATGATTGGTAGCTTCAGTATTCATCAAAAGTTCACGGTGGAATAGTTTTTTAAAGGCCTTATGATCCGGCGCAAAAGGAACAGAATTTTTGTCAAAACAAAGTATGTAAAGCAAATCAAGAGATTGACTTAAATTTTGCCCACAATTTTACTCGAATGCATTTGGAATTGATCCGATTTGTTTTGTAAATTCCTACTAAATAGGTTAAATAAATACCTGAAGCTATTTATTCTTCAGCACAACTCTAAAAGTGTTGACTACTAAAACTATAGTGATTTATGTTTTTATGACATGAAAAAAAAACTTTTTTTCATTGCATATCTGTTGGCGCTGGCTTATATTTTAACCTCATTATGGTGACAGTAAACCCTTGGACATTAGCAAAAAAAAAAATTAATTTGTTATCACACGAATAAAAATTACTGTGTAAAAAACGTAGCACAATCTTAAGCGCTTGTAAATTAAATATTACTATTGAAGTAAGATTTATGAAATGATAGTTTAATTATGTTAGTAATCAAGATTAAATCAATTTAAATTAATAACTCAACAACTTTCTTCACTGGCACCTAAAATCTTATTAACTTGCTTGTGCGATTTACCTTGAAAAGCAGCTTCCATGGTGATTTCCGTCTCAGCACTTCTGGCTGTTGCCAAAATAGACATCAGTATAAATCCATGTATCAGCATATTATTCGTATTATTATGATTATTCTGCATCATTTTCATTTTCGTAACGTAATGATGATAATGACGACAATGACGACTTTAACGCGAATGATGATGTTATGATATTAAAATTCAAATATAAAATTTCATCGTTTTAGGCTAAAACACACATAACTTAAAAACGCTCCGAGCTGCTAATACAACGCATGACTGAAAATTAAACAAGAAAAATAGAAAATTCAGTGAATAGAAAAAAAAGTAGGTAAAATTCATCATACACCACTTGTACCCACTACATAGAAAAAAGTAGGCACCGCACCGACCGCACCGACGACTACCATGAATTGTAACTCTAAATTATCAGCATGATAAATTCATAATGATATCATTATTTGCCTAGGACAAATACCTAGGCACGCAAGCGGTAGACGCATACATTAGCACAAACGCACACACACACACACACATTAATAGTATAAACACAACAAAATCGACAAAATACCCAACGGGAAACGGAAGCGCGTTCAAAGGGCATCGGATGCGCTTCAAGGGAAGCAGAAGCTGCTTCCAATGCGCTTTTCACTGCTTATCTTTTTTAACATACGATGTCATTGCGGCGATGCGCATCTTTGGAAGCATATGTGATGCGCTTCCTTGGATGTTGAGTAGAAGCACATCTTTGGAAACACATGAAATATGCTTCCTTGGATGATGAGTAGAAGCATATTAAGCTTGAATTGAAAAAAAAACTATTTTTTTTTAATCTGTCTCCCTCCGATCAGATTCGAACCTAGGCCCCCCCCCCGTGTCATGCTATTCTCTTACTGTTTTGAAATGCGCACATCTTAACCAACTGAGCCACCCTTATTATTAATGTGAAGTAGACGAAAACTCCAAAAGTCTTCTCTCAAAATGAATTGTTGAGTTTTTGATTTCTATAGTTGCCATTTGATAATTCAAATAATATACTTTTAGAAGCCTAATTATAACAACAAGCTTGGCTGATTCCGTTAAATTTTACGCAACAGCACGAACGCCTAGGTTCGAGTCCCAGTGGAAGCGGGATGAAAAAAGTTTTTTTTTTAAATTAAATTGAATTACAAATTCAATGCATCCGAAGAAGCACATCTGACGTGCTCCCCTTGGAAGCTGCTTCCAAATTTCCCGTTGGGTAATTATTCATTATTAAAAATACTCTCGTACATGTTTGGTGCTATAGTAGGTATGGATGTGTATTGGTATGTAAGATTGTGTGCACTTGTCATATTGTAATACAGACAGAATGTCATGACAACAGGACTAAAACACAACACAATGCTCGTCATTTCGTCGTTATCGTTCCTGTTGCCGCCGTTCTTGTGCAATTACTAGAATAAACTTTGCCAGGCATATACTTGAACTTGTGGCACTGACAACACGTTATACCTTTACAATGTCTACCTTTGCATGGTAGTGTATGGCTATGTTGTCCACAGTTTTTTTTTTCTCCAACCTTTCTATTGGTTTTTCTTTTTATTATGAAGGCTCCTACTGCGACGCCATATCCTGTAGCACTTGAACAGTTATTGTCGTACTTAATGACATAATCGATAGTTAATTTGACGCCAGGCTTGGCTTCTTACTTGTGTAGGACGCGCGTATATTTGATTTGCTCACCAAAGTAAATGTAAGGAATGTCTTAAATGCGATGTTAAGTTTCTGAAAAGTTGCTTTCCTTTTTAGGTTATGGAAAATGACTGCAATAAATTATCATAAACGATTTGGTTTTATTTTGGTACTTTTTACGCAACTTAAAGTTTTTCTGTGTACTTTTTAAGTGCAAAAACCAAGTTACGAATTTTGTCTCTTTGGCAAAAAAAACAAACGTCAGACTCCTGGCGAGAAGCTCAAAGCTAAAACTGTTCGAAACAATGTACAAAAGTTTGGACAAGCATTCGCTGATAAACTGATAAGACACCATGTTAACAGTGGTGCTCTGCTTCCAAGCGTAAAAGATTTATTTTGAAAAATTGTAGTTATAACGAATCCACCCGGATGCACGAACACTTGATAAGTACTTAAGTCTGGAGACGTTGTTATCTTGGAAACCATGGGGTATAAGCAACGGGTCGCCAGCATAATAGAAGAAAATGTTAATAACTAAGATCTCGGGCTATCGCATTGTATACCATATGCAAAACAAACAAAAAAAAAAAAACACTGCATTTTAATTCGACAGTTAGTCATGGAGCTAAGGTAGGTTAGTAAACATTAAATTACCCATGTAAATTATGCCGAAATTTATATAAACGTTAAATAAATGAATGCAGTTCAATATATGTTTGATCTGTCTGACCTCATTTTATTGAAAGTACTTGACAGACTAGTGTGAAAGAAGATGGAGCGGTAGTGGGGTCAAACTGCACCCATGAAACATCACCTCAACCTTCACATTATTTCAACTTTTTTTTTCTTAAGTAATATAAGAACCTCTCTGATTGCAAATTACCGGAAGGCAATCTTTCTGACCATTCCTGTGATTAAATTGGTATAAATATCAACTTTTACACTGTAATTTCAATCAGTTAAATGTTAAGCTTATGAAGAATTTTCTTGAGACTTGTGAATTGCTTGGAACAATAACTAAAGCAAATATTTTGAAACGTTGAAAAGTGTGTTTATAACTGGAAAACATTAAAATAAAGAATTTAAAATCTACAATATATTGTATAACAATACCACTACAAAAGCTTATGCAGTGGCGTACCGTGCACATTAAGCGCCCGGGACAAAGACAAAATTTGTCGCCGGAATTCACACCGGTTGAGTCCAAAATAAATTTCAGGTTATTATTAGAGTCTAGTTCATCAGTTTGGAGTTTCGTCGTGCGACTAGAAATCCTCAAGCCCAAAACCACTTTCAGTTCTACTAAGGAACTTGAAAATGACTTACTTACTTACTTGGGTGGCCATAACAACCCGTTACCGGGTTACGGCCGACCTCAAAAGCTCTCTCCAGGCGCCTCTGCTTCGCGCGCGCCTTCTCCAATCTTTCACACCAAGCGTGGCATCATTCCTTATTTTTTCTTATTTTTTTTCTTATTTTTTATTTTTAAATCAATGGAACATAAAGTAATTTCCTTACTGACTAGATACATTGGTAAGTAAAGTTTAAACATAAATCACAGGCAATTAATTATACAAAGAATTTAGTAATCTCTTTAAAGTTATTCTAGAATAAATAAAATCTAAGCTTATAGAACTAGCAATCAAGTTGAAATCATTAAGAGATCTTCTAATCGGTGCATTAGAGGCATAATTGAAAATGAATAATATGAAAATCTTACTGAACAAAAATTGGCATGAAAATGCTATAAAGTAATTCGTATCAGAGCTAAAGGTCTAAGTTGCTACGATGCTGCTGGTAATATGAAGACCCTCTTAGGAGAAGTTTTATGAACCACAGACAAAGCCTACGGAGTTTGTTTACAGATTGACTCGAGAATCTGTAAAAAATTTAAATCAGGAAGGATGTTGTAGGTGAGTAAGAAAGTACAGACTTCACGACATAACACCAGATACTACATTTCTTCATTATCTTATTTGCACAAACATAAATATGATAGTCATACTGTAAACCAAAATTTATCAATTCTACTGTACGCTTAGAAGATTAAGTGTCCAGAGCTTTTCTGAATCATTCATTATCTACATATGTGCGAAAGGTGGGAGGTGCCACGCCCTCTTTTTGAAACTCGCTAACATTTTTCATTAGTTTTTCCGTTATCATAATTTCCACAGACATATAGACGGACGTTGGGAAATGGCTGAATCAACTCAAATAGTGACGCTGTTAAAAAATATGCATAGCTTATATACTTGTCACGTTCCCTTATTTGCGTTACAAGTTGAATGAAAAGTGAATATGGCCTGAGTGTAGGGTATAAAAATAACAAAGCTAAAAAAATAAATAAAAGAAAAACCCTTCTACAAAAATAAAAGGCTACATAACCCTGATCGGGTATATTTAAGAGTTTCGTGAATGTGAAGACGCCCGGAGTTCTTAAAGCAAAAAATTAAACTGTTAGCAAGCTTAGAATCTAAGTTTTTGTATATAATACGAGAAATGTGAACTGACGGGTTCACAAGGAATTAAATATCATTAAAGCAAAAAAATCCAACGATCAGTGGCTGCCTCCCTTGTTGATTTGAAGAAAAGTAGAAACGTTAGAAAGAAACAGATTAGATGGAGTGGTATTTTTCTTAAATTTATCGATGTCACAGCTATCGGGGAAAACCTTTGCAGGGAGACAATGCGATCAAACAAACAACAAACTAACCAATGCGTCGCAAAAAGATGGGCGGGATGAGCTGCCCGAGTGCTGTGAGAGAAAATCAGTTCTGATGCTACCTATGTATCTACAAAAAAAAAAAGAAGGAATTAAGCAACATGTGTTGCTTCGGTGCTCAAGAGAATCGTTAATGGAGATGATATATCGTTACCGTCGTTGAAATCGATCTATCAGCTTCAAATTAGTTTCTGGAACTCCGTTTCAAAAGTGCGATAAGAAAATAAACATGATTTCAAAATAAAACTCTTGACATTTTTAACTTAGAATACCATTGGATAATTACATGAATCCCTATAACGAAACATTATGTATAAATTAGGGCGGATTAAATTTTTAAGTGGTCCAGAAACTCTACTTTTCTGAAAGTTTATCAAATTTTGAGCAAAAAAGTCCACAACACCATATGGCTACAATGAATTTCGAGCCCGCGAGTTTTTATTTGAAGTATTTAAAACTATTCAAACTGCTAATGCTGCCATCTGGTGACAGTATTCAAAACTTTACAGTTTTTCATTCTCTTCCTCAACTCGTAAGCAATAAAATGACGTTTTCGTTTTTCAAATCGGTCCATTACTTTCGGAGTTATTCAAGTTTAAACAAAACTGTTGAACAACTCATGGCTTCTGTTTGCCTAATGATTTATGAAATTTTCAATATGAAAAACTAAAGCTCGCTCGTAACAGCAGCAGGGAAGAGTTGTTCAACAGTTTTGTTTAAACTTGAATAACTCCGAAACTAATTCACCGATTTGAATGAAGAAAACGTCATCTTATTGCTTACGAGTTGAGGAAGAGAATGAAAAACTGGCACCAGATGGTAGTTTAAGCAGTTTTAATAGCTTTAACTACTTCAAATGAAAACTCGCGGGCTCGAAATTCATTGAAGCCATATGGTGTAGTGGACTTTTTTGCTTAAAATTAGACGAACTTTCAGAAAAATAGAGTTTTCGGACTAAAAATTATTTCTCCATACAATTTAATCCGTCCTAGTATACATACTTAAAAATTACTAAACTAATTCTATAAACCTCTCTTCACCCATTTTTACAATTAAAACTACTGTCAGTACGTTAATTGCTGCAGTCCCAGTTCATAAGTATTTAGCACAATCAACCTGCACTCTATTGACAACAGTGTTCTAATTTAACTTAAAGTAATTAAAGCCGTAACAAAAGCTAAATGTCAACAATTGTAATTGGGCTTAATCCTAATCTCTAATACTTTAGTCTTCTTACCATTTGGATTCCCCCTGTACTTTTGTCTCAGGTTATTTAGTATATTGCATTTATGCCAAGTGCTTTACAAACAAATGTCACACATCAAAAGTGCACTTGAACAACACACAAAATACTCGAAGCAGTAGTACATTTCGTTCTCTGTACTTTATTCCGATTCAATTCAATTTCATGTACTTTTATTACATTTATTTATTAGGTTATACGAACAAAATATTAACAATTCTAATGAAAAATTGACACAATAACTTGAAGTTTTATTTGTTCACTGACTCGTTCACTCGCGAAAAATTTCAACGAAAATAATATAAAACATTCTGTTTTCTTATTCACATTCCTTTTATACTTTTACTTACTAAACTCGAGGTTTTTTGTTTTGTGTTTTTTTTTTTTTTTTCTTTTGTATGCCACATTTTACTCTTTCCTTAATGCTTTGAAAGGTTCAGCCCCCATTGTTTTCATACAAGACGAATGCGACGACGACGATAACGGTAAAGCAAAGTAAAAGTTTCAATGCTTTCCGCGCCCTAACGTAGAGTTTACCACTACATACTTCACATAGTACACTTACATCGACACGCTCGTATGTAGCATCCCCACAGGATATTTTGATTTTTATGACCACGATGCAAAAACTACTGAACAGTTCACCTGTCTTATGATATGTCACTTTTATCGACACATAAAGTAAACTGAGTAACTGGAAGGCCAAATTGTCTGACTGACGACGCACCATGTTATGCGCATAGATAAAGTGCAGACCAATACCAGAAAAACACCTTAAAAAGCATGGCGGGATGGAAAAGTACTTGTAGACTATTCCATTCTTCATCTTCCCTTAAATTCGAAGTCAGGATTTAAGGCATACGCGTCCATCAATTCGACTAAAACTTTTATAATCTTAGTGACTCGGAAAGCATGTCCAGGAACTGAGTTCTAGACAATACTCTAGTTTGTTTGAACCCATTATTTTATTCATGTTTGAAGAACTATTTTATTTATGTTTCTGAAAAATCTTCTTTTCAATTGCGCAAATTTTCAAATGTTACCTTAAGGTTCTAAATTCGAATGTGCTGAGTATGATTTATTTTCGCTCGAATACGGTATGATATACTCGTATATAGAATGGTATAATAGGGTACGGTATGGAATGGTATGATATAAGGTGTACACGTCTTAGTACGATACGACATGTGACGTAATGGTACTGTACGTTGGAATATGGCTTGATGTGGCTGTTTATGGTATGGCATCATGCAGTTCAGTACGATACGGGACGATATCTATGTATAAATAGGTAGTTGCAAAACAGTTTCATCCCTTTTTAACTGCCATTACACAACATAATCTATTAATTTTTTTTTTGTTGGAAATATTGTGAAAAAAGGCAGTGCAGAAAGTATTTTTTTTTTTTTCTTATAGTAGGCGTTGTCACACCTCCAACAGAAAAATACGTTTCCAAGGGTAAACTAATGGACTGATTTTGTTGAGATTAGGTTTGAAGATAGATTGAGTCCTATGAAAGGTTACAAACATTTTTAAGTTTTTTAATGGGGAGTCGCACTGCCCCTAATGGGAATGAACAGCTGAGCCGCTGCACTGATTTTCATAAAGTTTGGTATGGAGATGGATTGACTTCTGAGTGAAGATATTTGTTTTGAAAGGCGGTGGCGCATCTCTAATAGGAACAAATCGTTTTTCATGTAAACTAATAGACCTATTTTGATGAAATTTGGTATGGAGATAGATTGAATAATGAGAAAAAGTATTTGTTTTTAAGTGAGTGGCGCCACGCTCCTAACATGAAAGTATTTTTCTTAGCTAAACTAATCGAATCATTTTGATGAAATTTGGTATGGAGATATGTATATTGAACTATAAGGTAGGATAAGATTAGGGATAGGGATTTTTAATTTTTGGCAGCGATGACAAAAATAGCTTATTTTCTGAGCGAACTTTAGTAACATAGTATAGTACGATATATTTCGATGTGCTATGGTAAAATTAAGTATATTACGTATATGACTATATGGTTTAGTTTGTGAATGCGCAATGGCACAGAAAGGTGTGGTGTTTTTTGGTATATTATGATATTGAATGATATGGTTTGGTATGGTTTGCTATCATAGACAATGTTATTGTATTGGACGGATATACTTTGGTACGGTAAATACGATATGGTTATTTTTGACATGGTACGGCAAATATGGTATGATGCATTAGTAAATGATTTTAGTAGTTTGTAACAGCTGATATGGTATAGTACTTTATGGATCGAAAGTATACGGAAGAATATTATATGGAATGGCGTGGTACGAATGATAAGGTGACATAGGTTTTTGAAGCAGAATGATCCGATCGAGTATGATACGTTTTGATATGATATCCCGGGTCCCTACAAAGACTATCGTAACTCAAATTATCAACGAAAACTATTGCAGTTCAGTTCCGCTACGAAGAGTATCGCAGCTCAATGCTTGCCGCGAAGAGTATCGTAATTCAAATTCTCGCCGCGAAAACTATCGTAGTTTATAATCAGCTACAATAGTCTTCGTAGGGACCAGCGATATAAACCATATTAGTACGATATGTTAAGATACGGGGATGATATGACAAAATACGCTATGTTCCGATATGGTAAGGTACATCTGTTATGGTATAATTTGACATTGGATGAATTCATGGGTATGAATAGTATCAGTGGTTACGTTATGGTATATTTATATACACCATCGTAATTGATACTCTTCTGTCTTGTCCATAGTGATTTTGACAAGATATTTTGAGGATATTTCCTACTTAGCAACATAAAATACAACAACACAAAGCTTACCAACAAACAAATAAACAAACGAGCGTGCACACACACACGTACACATGCTCAATTACTCACACACCGAAACCGACGGCTGTACAAATATTGTCCTGGAATTGGTATGTCAACCCATCTTAACCTCACTTTATTCTGTGCAACTACTTACTATTGCTGCTAATGCTACTTCTACTTCCATACGTTCAACAATACTTTGGTAGAAACTATGGACAAAACCATAATATTTTATCCGAACTTGTCGTGAACTCACGAGGAATCCTCGCTCTATGTACGCTGTGATATTAAGCGTTTTATTTGAAAAAGTAACGTTCCAAAAAATAAAATAAGTACGGGGAGGGGAAACAAAACAAAAACAAAAACTTTGAGTAAAAAATCGCGTGTCTTACAGTAAACGACATATTCGTAGAGGAAACGTCAACTTTACCTATTCATTAATATCGATTTTTTCCTTGGCTTTTGCTTTTTGTTTTGTTTTATGCTTTTGTTATGGTTTTCTTTTTGTTTTTCGTAAAATAGGTTCTGTTTTGTACGTTTACCTTTTTTTTTGCTGTTTTATTTAAAATTTTTTTTTTTTGAGTCTTTGATAGTAGGAGTATAATTTTTGCCGCGTAGGCTTTAAGTAACCTACCTTTACCGCTAGAGCTACTAACGTTACGCTAACGTTAACGTTAACTTTACTACAGTCAACCTTCTACTTTGCATTTAAAATAGCGCAAATTAGTGCAAAATGAATTTAGTTAAGAGGGGCAGGCAATTTTATGCAATTCAGCAATTTGAAACTCTTGAGAGTGTTTGTGGTACGTACGTACACGTATGGTGTGCGTGTGTAGTCTTAAGACTATGTGTGTTTATGTTTGGGTTAGTTATATTGAGGTTATGCTAGAAATGGCAAAACTTTAGTTATTTAACATTCCGTAAAAAAACTATGTCCATTGACGTGACTTCAGATTTTATTGCGTGTATGAGCTGTTGTTTTTTATGGGTTGGTGTTTTATGGAAAATTTTTTTTTGGGAGCTGAAGCCCACACCCGTACATTATTTTTGTTCTTACTCGTACATGGTTTGGTTTATGGCATTTAAAATGAACGCAAATGCTCAAATGTACGAGTATGATAGGAGGGTACCTTGCGTATTACATCATGCTTAGGAATAAACTACTTGGAAATCACACTTTGTATTAGCCTGATCGATATTGAGGACTCGAACAAGTTGGAAAGAGAAAGCTATAATATGTATTGGTAATTTGAATTGGGCGACAAATTTTTATCGAAGGTTATGAGATGGGACTTCATGTAATACAATAAATAAAAATTGTGTACGAATGTTTTTGTGAGAATACATATCAATTGTTTAGTCAAATTCAAAAAATTGTTGCTTTCTATTGCCACTACCATGTTTTCAATCATTTCCATAAGTAAACTATGGTTTCCAAATATAAGCACAATATGTACCTCATTTGATTGATAATTCTCGATACTAACACTTTTTTTCTGAAGATATATCATATCTTAAAACTATTTTTTCGTTCAAAGTAATATTTCGTTTTGAAGAACTTAATTTTTATTAAACAATATCAATGATATAAGCTATGTTTGTACACTTGATTCAACAGATTAAAAGCTGTCCCCATTACCGTGTACTGCAAACTTAGTTTCTGCCGTCAAATAACTTTAGCTCGTTCCCTCTCATGACCCATATGTGAAGAAAACTGTCTTAGTTTGAAAATTGCACAGGATGCTTAGAAACGCATTCGTTTCTAAGATAGTAAAATATGTACATGTAGTGCATGGAGCAAAACATTTTGTGTAATGATATAAGGGTTAGAATACGTGTAGTTTCTATATAGATATCTACTCATTTTTCAACAAATTAATTGCAAAATTACAATTAAGATATTTTTTTTAAGCCTAACCTGTTGCTCTTGAGTAAATGAATCGATCTGAATGAAACTTTGACATATAAAAGGGGATGCATCGGTCTTTAATTAATAGTTTGGAAATTTTTAAAAAAATATATATTTTATTTTTAGTTTTTTAACTATTTGTTTATCAAGAAATAATTTTTTTGGTATTCTAGATCTTTTAAAAATCTGAAGAAAGTGTCACTATACATCAACACTAGATAGTATCACAAAAAAAAAAGTTCGAATGACATCCCCGAGTTTGAAAGCTGAAATTGAAAGATTTTTAAGAAAAAAAACATTTTTTGTTTTTGGCCTCTAATTTCGATGCGATTTTGTTTTGTTCTTATATCTCCACCATTTGAAGTTCGATCGCCAAATATAGTATATTTTTGTAAATGTCACAATATAGATTACATTTCATTCATAGAAACCATTTACCTCAGCTGGTTTTTCGACTAGTTGTATACATTATCTCAGCTTCTATCACCCTAACGTGCCAAGGGCAGATCAAAAAATTAGATTCCGTATAAAATCATAAAATTCATCCGTACTAAGTTTCCTCAACTTATTGAAATTGAAAAAGTTACAGCGAATCTAAAATTTCAGTACAAATATTTAATCAGAATAAAAAATTTAACTTAAATCCTAAAACTATGCAATGGTTTTTTCCAATTAAATTCTTCCACGATCAATGTAAGTTTATGCTAGTTTTAAACAATTTTAATTTAATCGTTAAGGTTTTAGTTATATCAATTAAAATTTTTTAATTTATTAATTATATCCGTTTTTTTCAGTGTGCAGTTATCCCAACGTGAACTAATAACTAAAACTATCACATATTTTTTCATGGCGTGATATCACTTTTCAAAAAAAATCTTAAATTACATAAGTTTTCGATAGATTTCGCTAAACTATCAATTGCAAAAAAAGGTTAAGAAGGAGGAAATCACTTTAAAAATTCAAAACTACTTCCCGCACTATAGGTTTAATGCAGTATGTCTCATTTTCATTCATTGTTTGCTATATTAACATAAAAGTCTAAAGGTATGCTACAACTTTTGTCAAATTATCTTAGAAATTGTGCAAAAAAATTAAATTTTTTAAAAAAAAACACATTGCCTCTTTTACTCATAGAACATTCCTTGAACAAAATTGGACGTTTTTTTTTTTTTGAAAGTTCAAGTAAAAGTCCAATAATGATGTATTTTATATCGAGCGCTCACCGGTCGTAGCCGGCCGCAAGACAGTTATACTCTGCTAAAAATTACATAGATATTTTTTTTTTGACTTTCGCAAAATGAGTTATTTAATTTTTAAAAAATAAAAAAATTCACTTCCAATTATGAAAATATTTTATATAGTAATGCTTTTAATAACCAATAAGAAAAACAAAAAAAAATTAAACTGGATTATTTGAAGAGGATCTCTTGTCATATTTGTCAAATATGCCTTTTATTTGGAAACATTTTTTAAGGAACTCAAAATTAATTGACTTTAAAGGCTTCTGCGCAAAAAACCCGGGAAAATTTCTCCAAAACCTTTTGGAAACATGCTATTTAGACAATTCTTAGAAAATTAAATACCGACCATAGGAAGTCATAAATGTTGGTATTTATTTCCACCTTCGAATCAGTGTGTGCTGCGCGTATTCTAACCCTTATACAAAATTTTATTTTTTTCAATTAAATTGAAATTTAGGTTCTAAAATGTATTTTGGTCATCTCCAAAAGAGCTTTCTGCCTACTAATGTGGAATTTTAGTCAGTTGATATGAATTTTTTTGACCTTGATTGATTGGGAGAGGTTCAAAGTGTTATTCTGCTCACTCTCTTTTTGCCGTTGAGGCCATCCTAGGCTAGTCCAAAACCCAGAACCGACTTTTTTCAGTAAATTTGTTTGTCCATCTGTTTGTTTGGCTGTTTGAAATTAAATAGTTTGATAAAATTTCATAAGCTGGCTACATTTCTAATTATTGTCATGAGGTTCAAAATCAGTTCACGGATACGGCTACCGCCCGTAAAATTAAAACATTTAGAACCCTAACTAGCTATTTTTAGTAATATAACCAAATTTCGAACAAACAAGAGGAATGGTCGAGAATTTAATGAATTTTTAAGAGATGGTGTGGCACCTTCCATACAAGCAAAAATTTTACTGAGGACATATCCTTTTATTTAACACAAAAGTTGTACATTTGTTTCTTTAGATATCTATAGATATTTTTAAAAGCAATAAAATGTATTAATATTTGCTGCATTGTACTGTGTTATACGCTATGGTTTTTTACAAAGTGCAAGAATCAATACCCTATTACACATATTCGCTTAACTTTTGGCTCTCTAGGGCATATCAGTTTTGTGGTTTATCAAGCAGCTTCATTTAGCCGTAGGCATATTTTTTTGTTGTACATCAGAGTATGTTATCCTAAATTTATTGCACGCGGCAACGCGCATTGTATCCATGTCGCAAGTCCATTAATATTGGAAAATATTTCAAACCACAGATATGCCATTACGTTGTATTAAAATATTACTTTTCAGTACAATATAAAAAGCTGTGTTCGCTCAGTAAATCGATAGATATATAGTACATATGTACATTAGGGTGATATAAACTTTTTTAAAGGTGCTGTTTCGGAAAAATTAAGTTTATGAAGATAATTTTCTCGCAATCGCAGCTCAATTTTAAAAGGTGGCGCCGAAGCCTGATAGTTTTACATGTAAATTGTATAGCAAAACTTTGTTTTAGTTAAAAGGGGAGTTAATGGAGAGTTGATGAATTTTATTGAGCTGCTAATGGTCATTTTCCGATGTAATTTTTTGAGCTGAATCCGAATTTGCTTTCAAAATCGACCCATCATATGAGAATTATGAAATATTTGAGGCTAAATACCTAAGAAATTAGGCTTTTTGTATACTTTCGAGGACATGTATGGGATTAAAAAAAATTTTTTCAACTTCTTTTTAGTAAAAGCATCATTTAGTACCGTCATTTTCTTTAAAATAAATGAGTTTTAAAATGGTCATCTGTGATGTTTCCTTACAAACTTATAGCCATTTTAATGCGACATGAATTTGATCCTCCACGACTCAACAATATTAACCAACCGGTTACAAATTTATATAACCTTAAAATGGCTGTAACTTCGTAAGTAAACTTCACAAATGAGCATTTGTATTGGGATGGACAGACACAACAGCATCTCAACCATAACTGCATTGTCTACCATCGATACTTAAATATACGACGAAGAAATATTGTTCGTTTGCATTAAGTTGGCAGTAACTTCCATTGTCAAAAAGTCAATTTGCAAGACACCACACTGCAGTTAAAGTGGTTTCAAATTGAATTCAGCTTCTTTTTAAGATAAGATTCAAGTACTTTTTTTGGAATCTCACCTTAAAATTGCACGACGGTAATATTACGTTTCTTAAACGAGCGAAAATGTATAGTATATACATATGTATATATATATATATGTAAATATAATATTTATAGAATATTAGTTTAGAGAGTTAGAGCATATCACAACAAAAACAGTTTAAGACTTTATTACTTCATACCGCACACACCTTGCATGACATTGTGATAATATTTTGGTATTGTGATGAAGTATGATATGAAATGTCAATGACAAACATCATTTATTGTACCAAGAGTGAGTAGAATTGGTAAAGTAGGTGTGGCACTTTTCAACAATCGAAACATTTATTAAAATTGGACGAAAATGGCGCCAAAAAATTAGGACATGATGCTCCTAAAACAGCCCATAATATTATTTAAGTCAATATACTGGCAAAACTCTTTGAGGCGTGGCAGTGCCCAATAATTTGTTATTCGTTATAGTAAGAGAACGAATGAAATAATCTTTTTTAAATTCAACCGGCAAAAAAATAATAGAATTCGATGGAGTTCTATGAGTGGCAGTGGCACCTCCTATATACACTAAGAAATTATAAACGTTATTTTAAATTAAATATTGTAGCAATTGCTATGAAATTGTTGGTGTTCTATTTGATATAAGATATCTAAGCTTAAAGCGGGAAAAAATTCACCAGTAGGCGTGGCACCTCTCACACAAACAAACACTTTAAATGCTATACTTTTAAGTAATTTAAATACAGTTTTTAATAGAGATAACAGTTACTTAAACTTTAAAATTAATAAAGTAAAATTACTTCGAAGGGAATGTGCTAAGGGCTTTGTACCTCCCATATATCTACACAAACAATTGTAAACGTTATTTTAAGTGAAATATGATAGTTAGTATTATTTTAAATATAGGGAATCGTCTTGCTATAATGCTATAATCTTAATCGTCATAATATTTAGTTCAAGAGTAGTTGTTGTTACGATCTTTCACTAGACCAAAGCTGAGGCGATAACTCCGCCAATAGGCATGATTATGCAGTATAAAATCTTAAACATAATAAATATGTACTGATCCATGTAGGCAATCATCAATCAATTTGATCAGTAGCGTATTTAGGGGAGACGACCGCCCCAGGCGCAACCAATTGGGAGCGGCAAAATTCATCCTTTAATTATGAAATTAAAATTTTGCATAACTACGAAATTTTGTAAATGCTGTGTACCGTTTTTTCGTAAACGGAAAGTGCACTAGAGCAAAACTAGTTCAATTCGCACCAGTAGGCGTGGCGCCGCTTCAAGCACAAAACTTTTCCAAGTCTAATAAAAAAAAATAGTATGAGCAATTGTAATGTTTGTTTGCCGACTAAAGTTGTGATAAAAATTCACTGAATATGTAGACGTTCCATAAGAGTTTTTTTTTTTTAATTTGATATCCACCGCATTTTCAGCTATAGGGGCTATATTCGCTACTAGCCCTACTTTAATCCGACGCTGGCGTAGCTACCTTGCAGGTTTATTTTCTACGTATAAGTTATAGAGCAAAGAAAAATTGTTACTGAAAATTCGGAAATTTCTGGAAAAGTAGGTCCTTGCTCATAAAAAATAATTGTCAGGATAAATCGTGGAATAAAACAAATGAGCAAAGTGATGACGTTAATAACTAAAAATTATTGCAAATTATCGAAAAATCGCTAATTCCACTTTTGAGATGCATATGTAAACTGACATGAAAATGGTACCATTTAGTGGTGGAGCAAATCTGAGGTTCTGGTCTATTGCGTTTAACATCGAGTCTCAAGTTTAAACTCTGTGTAAATTGTCTAGTGTAAAATGTAGTTAAAATTTATAAAAAATTTGAAAGTACTTATTTATTTGTTATTATTATAAGAACTTGAAATACGCATTTGAAACATTGAATAATGCACATATTTTGAAACATTAAAAACTGTGTTTTATGTTAATACTATCCAGTGATCGAACGCAAAAGAACTTGGACCACATTAGTTAAGTGATATCATTGATATCTTAATTATGTAAAAAGTGCTGATCTATTTGGAACTAGAAAAAACGGTTTTCATCATAAATACTATCCTTTTTAAAAATGTAACTAAAAACAACCTCCGTGATCTATCTATCCTCTTATTTGATTATTTCCCCTCAAGCCAAATCCTGTACTATGCTAAATAGCATAAATTTGCTTACAAGGACAAAACTAAATACTTCGGTATTTTTAACCTTTTAATTCGAATAAGCATTAATACTCTCAAAATTTCATTCATTTCGAGCGCGACATTTGATTGCCATAAAGTTCGTGGCCAAATAAGTGTCTTGAATCACTGCTCAAAGCTGCAAAATGTTTGCTTGAAAACTAAATATCAGTACAATCTACCATTCATGCAAAAAAAGATAGGGCCATCGCCGCAAATCTTATCTAATAAATATAAAAAAAATTAGTATTATTAAAAAAAAGTAGTTTCCCATCAAAACTTCATGGCAAATTTCATAAGAAAAAAACTGTCTACGATAACCCAGATTTAATTCTAAATTAAGCTCTAAAGATAACACACATTTTATGTTAATGCTGAAATAACATTTTCACCGACACAGACAGAAAATATATCCGCAGACAAACGGACACAGACACATACAAAAATTTGGCAAAAATCTCTAAAATTATTATTCATAGATTAATTTAATATGGCAAATTGTGCGAAATGTTGGTTGACCGCATGATGCGGTCCTTAACCGTATGAACCACCGTCACCGTCACCGTCACTGCCACCGCTACCGATCTGTAGCATCAGCACGAAAGTAGGTACACGTCGTCTTACTCGTTGAATAAAAACTTACACACACTAATGGCTATTACACTTTTGGCTTCAACACTTTGACCTATGTAATTTCTCTACGTGTAGGTGTTATAAAAATCTTTTCAATGCTTTTTTATACGAATGTACGAGCATTTTTCTCTCCTTTCTTTTAATATTTTCTTTTAATTTATTACAATTTCACAGGTGCGTATATGTGTTTGTCTGTGTACGAGTGTGTTTGTATGTATGGAAGTGCTATGTCAAAAATAAGCACAAACAGAAGTCAACAACAACAACAACAAACACATCGAGAACCGCACAGCACTGAAGAAATTCGAGCGACGCACAGTGTAGTATGACGGAACTTTTTGACCAAAGCAAAAGTCGCATATTCCAAATATATGAGAAAAACACAAATCTCTCTTACAATTTAAATAAATGAGTAGCAATGGCAAATGATATTTAATCGTTCAATTTGATAGAGTTATTAGTTGTTATTCAAAGAATTATTCGTGTGACATCCATATGTACTTAACAAACATACACACTTCTGTGTAAAATAGAATGAAACAAAATTTGTTAGGAGTATTTATCAAAAAATCGCTTGCAATACAACTACAACTGTGCGTGAGCCAAGGATTTAATAAAATAAAATTCGGTTAACGCGATTTGAAAAGTGATTTTCAATAGCTACTTTAATGGGTTGAAGTACACTTACTACATCTTTTGAGACTTTGAATTCATGATCCAATAAAGAAGCAAGTTTTCCATCTATGATGGCTTTTTTTTATACATATTCAATTAATCCCGGGATTCAATGGAACTAATTCCGGGATTTTCGGGACTTTAAAAACACAGGGATCCCGGGATTGGCATCGCTAGTACATACTTATGTGATTATAGTTTCTTAAAAGTCTTACATTTAGACTTATTGATGTCTGTTTTAAGAGCTATCGCACATTTAAGACATGATATTTTCAATTTATACCTACTAATCTATTGAAGTACTTTGTATGCAGTTAAATTATATTTTATCAATGAACGATCTTTTGAAAAAGAAAAGAAAATTTAAGTTTTTCTGTTGATATGATAAATCTTTAAATATTTTATAAAATAAACATCTCTCTTTGAAAGCGAGGATATCTAAAAATTATGACGTTATGAGAAGAAAACAACGAGGTACTCATACTGTATTTAGCATACAAAAATCTTGTAAAAGTACTTAATTCTACACTCAAAGAAAAATACCATGAAATCAATTAGAATTGGTATTGAATTAACAGGCTTTTACTATTGTGTTTAGTCAATGCTACTTATCCTGAATTTCAATAAGACTTTCTTATTGCCTATATTTATTTAATAACCACATTATTTTAATTTATTTAATATATAATATATATTTAATATTGACGATAATAAAAAAACAAATTATATTTATGTATGTACATATATCGGTTGTTAGAACATTTGCCTGGGCCCTAATATGCACGGGTTCAAATCCTAGAACAGATACCTATTTTTAATTTAATTTTACTTACAATTTTATTGTATAAAATGATTTGAATAACACAACTTAATTCGAATAAGATTTGAACTTGTTTGGTTTCTAGAATAGTTTGAATGCTCGGCTATAAAATGTTGTTGTTTTATTCGGCAAAAGTCAATAGTTAAAATAAAATCGGGAAACTGATGAAAACAAAAATAGTAATGTGGTGACTATGAAATTTTTAGTACAATACCATAAGTAAGTCACATGAAATCAATAGTTTATCTAAATCACTTTTTAGTAGACGCAGTATTGGGTCAACAATAGTACACATTATATTCTCAATTGGATTTTAGTATAAACTATGTGAGTAATAGGCACTATTGATCGTTTGTATGATATTTTTCTCTGAATGCATATCTGGTTAAATTTACTTTGTATTGTAAAAAATTAAGTAATATCCACGATAATTTGTTCTGGGATCTGATCTGATTGGGAAAAGTGTTTTATTCCATCTCTATTTCTCTACAATATTTTAAATGAAACTGAAAATATCGTTAGCTTAATGTAAAAACGAAGTAACTTAATTTTTTTTTTTCAAAATCGGAATTTTGGCAAATTCTGACAGATAATCTTAATAAAAACAATAATGTACTATGGTTGAAAATAACGAACTTACAATGAAATAAAAACAAATTAATGCTATCTCGGTTTTCAAATATTTTACTTTCTCCTGTAAAATAACAAAAATTTGACCTATGTATGTATGTACTTCTTACATTAAGCTAACGATATACTGAAACTGTCCAAATGAATAGTTATTTAACGAATAAAACTCAGCTCAATTTATCCATTCAGCCTCGACTAATTCTTTCATTTTCTATTGGGCATAACAGTTTTATTAACTGGAACAAATTGCCGATTCTTAATATTTCTTAAGCTGAAAACCAAAATTTGATTTGTTTTGAGGTTTCAGTTATTTGAAGCTGTCCAATATTTTTAGTCAACTACTCCGCTGTGCGAAGAGAACTTTACGCACAAACACACTTATTCAAGCATACAGACACGCATATAAAATACAACCAAGTACACCATAGCAAACCACTCTAGAAAAGCAACAACAACAAAAACAAAATAAAATTTTTAGGATGGGGGTGGCGGGTGATTTGTGAGTTTTTGTTTTTTTTTTTCAGTAGTATAGGAGATTTTTGACTACGACGACGAAGACGGTGATTGTCTTGCCCGCACAATGAATCCTGCCTGCCCAACGCCACCCTTTGCTTTCTTTTTCTAGTACGCTCTCTTCTTTTCTTTCTTGTAGTGGTTTTTCTTCATTTCTTGTAATTAAAAATCATATAGTAGAAAGCATTAATTATACGAGACACTTTTGAACACTCCAATTTTTCCGAATTTCAATTAGAAAACACACAATATCCAATTTTAATTTTTCACTGCGAATTCTGGGATTTTCAATTAATTTTTTTCCTCGACGAAACATCAAAATGTTTTTCGTTTACTCACTTTTTCACATCATAATTCAATAACGTCTGCGGTACGCGCGGCGCATTTGCCAAATATCGTTCAATTGAATTTTTCCACTTTTGCATAAACAAAATACTCGAACGTTTTGATTTACCATAGAAATTTCTGGTAAAAATTTAACTGAAATAATCGTCCTTTTGACGCTTAATTTTTAACTTTTTCGTTGTTTCAACCGTTCAATTTGCAAAGTGAAAAATTTTTCTATATGTATTTGTATTTAGTATCCTGTATAAGGATTTTTCTTTCTTTCTTGTAAGGCGACTTTGCGTTGCTTTACTTCGCGTTGCGAACCAACGACCGTAACGACGTGCACTCTAATTGACGGGAGACTAACGAACGAATTGAAGCTTATTGAACGAGAGCCAACAGCGAAAAATTTACCGTTGGAGTTTCATACATCCGTTCCTAGTATGTAGCATTACCACCGTAAGCTATGCTGTTTCGCATATACACACTCACTCTCTCTCTCTTTCTCGTTCTTAGTTTTGCTCGTTTGAGCTCTTAAGTCGTAACTTAGCAGGCACTCTCTCGCTTTCACAATTGTTTACAAGAGCTCTTCACCGTTAAGTTTTAGTATTTTGCACCACCTTTTATCCTCTCGCCCTCTTTTGTTTTCTTTGTGTCTATGGTTACTTAGTGTATTGTATTGAATTTCTCTAGCTTGAAAAAAGAGCGTCATCATTGTCCCCGAAACAATTGCAGTTTCCTCCTTGCGTATCCTTAATGTATTTTTTAAAATCACGGAGTCATAGGACATATGCTGTATGTTCGTTGACTCATTTATTGGTGCACAGAGTTGCCAAAAACTAACAATTGAAATGCTGCCAAGAGTCATTTTATTAATTTGCATTTCTGCTTAGTGCTGTATTGTTAAGTGTGTATCGTTTCAGATGAGGAGCTGCCACTTAAAGTAATTTCTTTTATAGTAAATTAGGTCCCACCTGCGATTTTGGTAGCCTACTATATATATCGAAATCTTAAAAGGTAGTCCACACTGACACATTTTTAATGACATGAAAATGTAGGTGTCCCGCGGAGGGTTAAAATAATTGAAAATGGTAAGGAAGAAATACCAGTAAAAGTGATCGCAAATAAATATGGTCTTCCAAAATCTAACTTAACTCTCATGCTAGTATATGCATAAGTAAAAGCCAGTTCTTTAATAAAACAACACTTCGATATAACGAAATTTCGATATTACGACTGACACGTGCAATAATTAATTCGTTATGTTGGATGTGTTCTGTATTTATTTCAGGAACACCAAATTTTTTCGTATATCTTTCATTATATAGTCCAAGAGCTTAACCTTTTACCTTCAAAACCCACTTTGACATTCAATATCTTTCTTTTTTTCTTCAAGATATCGTCAATTTAAACTTTCCAATATACTGGAACTTACATGTATAGACTTGTGTGTAGGCCTGTGCAGTAAATTTCAATTAAAAAACTCATTTATAGTGTCAACCAGAACTATTTAAGATAAAAAATTTACACAAAAATCAAAGATGCAATAGCTAAATGGTGTCCGATTTGATGTGAAAAATCATATGTACCCAGCCAAAAAATAATATCAATGACCGAAAAAAATGAATAGTAAAATTTGGATATAAAAATGTAAACTTTAAGTGCTCAAAGCCTTCGAAAAGTAGCGCTGGAATCGTCTGCCTTCTCTATATTTTTTGTGTTTTTATAAGTAAAGGAACCAGTCAGAGAAGAGGCAGACGCAATAAAATTACTTAGGACTTAAATTTTTTTATGTGTTTGTAGCATTGCAATTTTTAAATATGGTCATAACTAAGTGACAGAGGTTGTTTCTCTCGTTTCTTAAAACATAATCTTTATAACAATCACAATCTGCCTGACGATAAAATCATTTATGTTTGATTATATCATAAAATTTTGAAAAAAATTATATTACTCTTAAACGCAGCGACAAAAACGTCTGCCTCTTACATTTTTTTGTTTTTGTGCATGGAGACATTTATATGTAAAAGTCAGACGCGATAAAATTGTTTATGATATCTCTTTTATAGTTTCATATCGCTCTCAATTAATAATGCAGAGGCAACGCAATGTCAGAGATTGTTCGTATTACTTATATAACTTAGAACTTCATGATTTTCAACCTCTGCCGCAAGATAAAATCATATAGAATTTTAGGTCTCCGACTTGTTAGCTTCAATTTCTAGGCAATTATCAAATTTCATAACAATAGACATTTCGATATATACAATTACATATTTTGTCGAAATCAGTTTAGTGATTAAGTTGTGAAAATGTAACGCCAGACAGACAAACAAACTTTCCCATATTTAATGTCACTGGATGACAGACTTAAATTGAGTAATCTTAAGCTACGTAATAATGACTGTCATATAACCTTCTGGTTAAAATGGCAGACTTATAATACAACATTTTTTCCTATGAAGGATTTTCCTTTCATTCCTTCCTCAGTCGTATACATTTCTCGAACAGCTCTTGTTTCTCGTTTTAGTCTATACATTTTTCATCGTACCACTGATTTTATTTTTTAATATTCATAGTTACAGTCTCCACTTTCTTCTACACACCTCTTTTATGTTTGATTCCCTTCCTCAAATATATCTGTGGTCAGAGAGTTTGACTTGCATGTCGGACTGTATAATGGTGAGATGGGACAGATGTCATATGCATAAATGAAGTTTTCAGGTTAATCGCTGAAGGTAAATTAAGTCCGATCTGTTTAAGCGGATACTTATTTGTTGCAAGCGAGTTTATGTTACTTACTGGCTCTGATGAGGATGATTCTTGTAAGGTCCTTCTATGGAAATAAAATTGAAATTAAGCATGTGTAGTTCCCCACAAAAAAAAAACAAGTTAAGGTGTTATCTTCGGCCAGGCCGAAACTCACATACCCTACACTGCACTGAAATAACCTTTTAAATAAATGCTGAAAAGACATTGAAGAGGTTGAGTAAGTCGAAAAAAATGTGAAATGTTAGAAAGATTGGCAGAGGTTGGAAAATGTCGAAAATATATGCAAAATGTTGAAAAAAGTTGAGAGAGGTTGAAAAACTCTAAAAAAGTTGAAAAAGGTTGAAAAATTTTTAAACAATTCAAAGTTGATGAAAAAGTCGAAAAAATAAAGAAACTTATGAAGGAAGTTGAAAGAGGTTGAAAATGTCGAACAAATACATATAGGATATATTGGAAAAAGTTGAAAGATTGAAAAAGTCGAAAGAATGTAGAAAATGTTGGAAAAAATCGAATAGAAATGAAAATTTTGAAATATGCCACGCCCACTTCTCCAGTTCCGCCCACTTTTGGTACAAAAAATTATATTCCCGATCGACATCCTCATATTAAAATTTAGCTCAATAGCTTGTATAGTTTGCGATATATGCTGCAACAAAAATTCAAAATTTAGGGCGGTGGCACACCCACTGGTACAATCCAGCCCGGTTTTGATCCAGAAATAGCTTTCCATAATCAAACCCCTAACACCAAATATTAGTATGATTGCTCACACATTTCGATAAATATGCCACTTACCGTATTTTATTTGTATGGGAGGTGCCACGTCTACTGATGCTATTTCAGCCACTTTTGATTCAGATATGCCCTATAGCGACAGAAATACATACATTAAATTTCATACCAATTGCTGCAATAGTTCACTTAAAACAGCGCTAACAAATTTATGTTAATATGGGAGGTGCCACGCCCACTGATGCAATCCTGTCAAAATTAATTTATTTTTAAAGCTATAGACCAAATTTTATGAAGATTACTCTCATAGCACACTATCTATAACAATAAACGGTTTTTGCTTATATGGGAGGTGCCACGCCCACAGGTACTATTGGACCAAATTTTTGTAGTAAGAGACCTTATAGCAAGTATATCTGCCTCATTAAATTTTATAACGATTACGTTGTTAGTTCTTTAAATATAACGTTTATAAATATTGTGGGCTGTGCCACGCCCTTCAACGAGTTTTTTCGGTCCAGTAGCTGAGCTTGTATTGATGACTGCTTTCAGTGGCATCATCTCCAAAATTTTTATGGAAATCGTTTGTGCGAATTTTGAGATATACGGAATCAAAATTTTTTAACAGTTGAAAAGTGCCACGCCCACTTTTTCGATTCCGCCCACTTTTATCACAATTCAAGATATATTTTATATGTATCCGTTTACCAAATTTAATCGCAATATCTTGAACGGATTACAAGATATGGTAGTATTAATGATAAAATTTAGGGCTGTGCCACGCCCCTGTACGACCCTTTGGAAACTTGAAACCCAGCCTAATCCTAATTTGGTTCACATGTGCACCAAATCACCAAGTTTCATCAAAATCGCTGAAACTTTTTTCAAAATTGGCCGGGGTAAATATACATAGAGTATGGGCGGTAGGCGTGTCTGTCAACCGATTTTGCCCATTTTCAATAGCAAGATGCCTGCAAGAAGATGTGACCTGTGTGAGATAGTTTCATTCAATTAGCTTTCTTGGTTTTTCCGTAAAACTGATTTCAACAGACACCCAGACAGACAGACAGACAGACAGACAGACAGACAGACAGACAGACAGACAGACAGACAGACAGACAGACAGACAGACAGACAGACAGACAGACAGACAGACAGACAGACAGACAGACAGACAGACAGACAGACAGACAGACAGACAGACAGACAGACAGACAGACAGACAGGCAGACAGACAGACGGACATCGCTAAATCGACTCAGGTGGTGACGCTGATCAAGAATATATATACTTTTCCATACCTGCCACGCCCCCTTCGATGTGTTACAAACGGAGAGACAAAGTGAATGTACCCACGGTGTAGGGTATAAAAAGATAAGCTATCTTTTTTAGAAGTTTACATTAATATTTTAAGAAACCAGTATTCCGGTGTATGTCATTTCCAAATTTGGAAAAAGACGCATTACGTACTCGTAAGTTGAGCGCTATACTCAGGAGATGCAATTGCCAGATCCGTGTCAGCTGCTTTGATGATTTTAAAAAATGTTAGCTACATATATGCCCTGTTAGCTCTGTTAATGAAGACATGCACGAAGCTATTTGCAGTGGTCTTCCTTAGAGAATCAGGGTGTGAATGGAGTTGGCGGATCTTCAAAATATGGATGAGCGAGCGAGCAGTTCCCTATTCATAAACTCAGATATGTACATTATTCTCGTATAAATAACTAATGAAAAGACAATATTTGGAAAATAAATGCTTTAATTTTCGAAAACTCTAAAGAAGTTACCATAGATCATACAAAATCGCCCAAATAAATGTCCATGTTATGGCAACCCTTAATAGTGAGCGCATGAAAACTTACTCAACAATTGGCAATTCGAAACTTTCGCCGACATCTCGAATAACATACGGCAAGGGTGAAAAATCGCGCTTTTGTCTGTTGTCTGCTCGCTAACGCGCATGCACGAAACAAATGAGAATTGGTACACAACAAACAAGGAGCTCAATCCCTGTTGCAACAGTAGCCATAGTGGTTATCATCAACGAAGAAGCCTACGAAAGTGCTCTTGTGCTGTTGCTGCTGCATCACTACGGGCCAATACGAAATACAAACTTCAACTTTATGTCCTTTTCGACTAGACGACCCAACAACAATAACTTAAAACACAGAATACGGTGGGTGCTACAAACTGCTCCATAAAAGGGCACCCACGACAATAAACTGTAACGATGGACAAAGGTGTAGAATGTATGAAAAGAATGATGTTGAATAAAAGACTTTGGTAAAGCAGAGAATTCCAGAAGGGTGCAGGTAAAATGCTCGTAAGTCGCAAGGCAGCTGATCAGGTTGCAAACAAATGAAGTCAAATAGGCAGAAGGGAAAAAATGTTTCAAGTCACACGAATGGGTGAATTAAAATTCCGTCCCGTAAAAGAAAAGATGATGATGATGAGGAAACCAAATGAATACAGGGACAATGAAAACGAAGTATAGTAGACATACAGACAGACACTTAATAGACTATACTCGTGTGGGTGTTGTGCATTATGAAAAAAAAAAAAAAAATCAAATGCAAAAATGGAATAAAGTCGAAAGCATCGTCGTCATCATCTCCATCAGTGAGTAAAACAGTTAATGTGACAAATCGATAGGAGTGGAACCTAAAAATTAGGTAGTAAAAACAACTTGCTACTTTTGTCTTATGTGCTGCATTTGCAGAGAATGCATTGGGGTTGTATGTAACTTTATCAATGTACTTATTATGTATGGCAACTAAGTAAGTGACACTAATAAACTAACTGGCATCATTTTTTGTATTGATGGGGTGTAGTGAAAAATGAGCTATATGAATGGATAGATATAATTATAAATATATAGGCAAGTTAATAGATAGATTGATTGATAGATAGAGGGATAAATAGATGAATAGATAGATATTTAAATTGATAGATAAATATATAGAGATAGATCAATAAATAGATAGCTAATCGCTGCAATCTCAGAAGTTTTATTGTGACACCTACGTAGATTAAAAGGACTCCCTAACTTTAATATCAAAAAAGTTATGAGTATAATCGTTGAATCCATATGGAAAATTTCCGTGGAAATATGTGGAAAAATACCAGGTGACGAAGTCTGGTTGTTGCCATGCCAGGAGAAACAATGTCGGACACAAATTATCTCGAATTTTGCTTTTGATTTATCGCCAGGATGTCAGCTTTCCTTATCTTCCCTCAGCCAGAGATTGTTTACGTGCAGTTAATAAAGGATAAACCCTCAATGCAGCTGTGATATTCTACATTTTCCAGCAGCACTCTGTTTTTGGTGTCCTTATCCATGTTTTGGTCGGAAAACAAAACCCACTTATTCTTTTGTAAAATTCTTCGCTGAGTTCGAAAAAAAATTGTCGAGCCAATTTCCCTCCCACACACATCCCACCAAAATATATAAGAAAATCCTATAAATGGGATAATTGGGTTTGTTGTTCCGACCAAAACTTTTTTTTTGTTGTTCTGCGTAATCAGTCGACTAAGAAACAAATAAAATTTATTTATTTAAAATCTTGAATTGTATTCAGTAATACGAACTTCGCAGTGTTGTTACGTTAACTTGGCCTTAATAAGTAAGTGCGCCAGGAACTTTTTGAATAAAATTAATCTATTAGCTTATTTTTTGATGGTTGTTTACTTAAATTACTTCAATATACATATAATATAAAAAGTCTAAATAAATACAAAAATTAATTAAATGCCATATTTGATAAAACCTAGTTAAACATTTTTGGGGTATTTCGCACCTTCTTTATTTTTATACCTCTATCGCCATTAAAGCCCCGCAGTTTTTGTATTGACGGCATTCCTATCCAAGTTTCATATCATTTTCTTTGAAAACTATTTTAATATGAACATAAAGCATTTAAGTTTTTGACTCTATGGGCAGTTCAATACCTACTTTAGGGAACAACTAAAAAAGTTTTCAGTGGGAATCGAGGACTTGTTTAGGTCAGCAATTAGATGGTGGTGGAGTGTATTTGGCGAACAATGTGTTTCGGAATGGAAAGTTAAGATTTATTTTCTTGTCATCACCTTGATTACAGTGCAAAAAAGAGTTTCGGCATATATTTTAAGATTTCTTGGAAAATTCCAATGTCTTAAAATAGAACGAATCGATAGCACCGGCCACAGTGTTTATAGTACTATATCTTGAGAAGCAATTGAGGCTCTGTTGTCTCAGAACCTTCTTTAGAACTTACGCTCTTCTATCAAATAAGCTGTACAACATCTTTCCAGTTAATATACTTTCGATTATATCCTTACTGAAGCTTATAAAAAGAGAATACTTTGAATGGTTGTTTGAGTAAAGGTAGAGTCGAAAAAAAATATTATCACCAAAAAAAAAACCGCCCTTAAGCTTTAACCTTCTTCCTTAACTTTGAGCTTCTTCGGGGCATATCTTCAATACGAGTTTCAGGCGATTTTTGTAAAAAATATTACTAAAAATGAAAAAGAAAAAAATCGGCAAAAAAAAATGAGTTGTGTGTTGAGTGCCAAATCAAATTTCATATTTATTTTTTTTTTTATTTTCCATTTTGTAATTTTTATTGAGAGCTAGCATTTAAGATAGTTCTTGTATATTTGGGATACTTTTCATTTTATTTTTTGCAAAATGTTAACATTATTTTTGTTGACGATTTTTTAATATCATTAAATTTAAATTAAAATAATTTCTTGGAATATTTTTTCAAAATATGTTTTTGACATTTTTTTAATTTTATTTGGAAATGGCTCTAACATATGTAAAGGGTATAAATTATATTAATAAAACGTAAACTAACAATTAATTAAATGTTGATATATCAATGGTTTTAACGGCTTCAATGTATTCAATGCTTTGAAATTGTACATGTACAACTTCATGTTGTTTTGTTTTGCAAACACCCCCATTAACTTTTATCCAAAACGAAATTGAACCCCTTGGGCACTAAACCAAAAGTATATCAAGGCAAGGATACAACAAAAAATGGAACATGTAGCATGGGAACCATTTATTTTTTTTTTCTCTTCTTCATTTAAACATTTTACAGCACCTATAGCAAATATTAGTTTGCTGGCCTGCCCACTTGAAACTTAGTTATCTCTGATGTCGTCTGCTCACAGCAATGTGGTCAGGATACGTTAGACAGTTAGTCAGTCGCCATCAGTTTGTTGTGTTTTTGTATTGAATGTAATTCTTTAATAGTCAGACATTAAGGAGCACCACTACTGGGGGCCACCCTCTTTTTGTTGACGCTAATTTCACTTTTGTTGTTGTTTTTGTAATTGCCATTCAAAAGAGTTGCCATGTGTGTAATTGTATGCGTTACCTTTGTTCTAATTACGTTTGTTTTCCCATGTCTAAAGGTGTTAATGCAAATTAGTATTGCATTTCTTCAATATACATACATACATGTGTACATATACATACATTGGGGTGTTTCAAATGTATAAATGTTGAAAATGTCAATGCTTTTAATTTCTTTTGGTCACTTAAGCAAAACTATAGAAACATTTTCAAAACAATAGAAACACATAACACCTTAGAGCTCTCTTGATGTCCTTAAAGCAAATCGTTTCGCCAGTACTAAAAAAATTTGAAGTTTTTCGACCATTGTTTGATGATCTAATTTTAACAGTTCAATCAATTAGTTAGAGAGTCAATGAACCTTTTAGGTATATTTTATCGTCGTTGGTATTCATATGCAATGTAGTTAACATTTATGCGAATTCGAAAAACAAAGAGTAAAGTGAAGATTGCGTCGCGTTTGTTTTTAAATGAATAATGAACCAATTTTTCTATGTCATCATTGTGGCATTCTACTAGCCAAACTATTGAACTAAGAAAAGGCTCAAGCCCAATTTCCATGTGATCTTTCTTGAACTTATCTTATCAAATATCAGGGAGGACATCACATCCTATAAAGATAGCAAATGTATGCTATTCACTCTTGCATTCTCCAAGCGCAATAGGTTCTGTTCTCATGCTTTTTCTTTCATACAGAAATTTAATTTGATATTCCTGATATGGGATCAAGAAAGATAGCATGGAAAATAGGCTTTAAGCAGTGCATATTTTTGTGGTGCATATTTTTGTCGTAAACTTTCCAAAAATATTTTCTATCTATGATTTTGTCAACTTTAAAGACATCAAGTCAATTTAAGTGAAAGCTTTTTCAAAATTTTTGTTTAACTAAGGAAAAAGAAAATAATTGAAGGCACCTTAACTTTAAACAATTTTTTCTACATACAAACGTAAAACGTTGTAATATAACACATGTATGTTACCATTGAAAAGGTATTCAGATTACTTGGTAGTAAAATCATATAACTGCCAAATTAAGAAAAATTTCAACAAAAAATTCCAAGGGTGACTTTAAGAAAAATCTAACCTTTCTTATCCCTGTTTTTTAACATTGAAAATTCTCTAACGGCAATCGAAACTGATTTGTCAAAATTGGGGGAACATACTGTTGATAGTGTCAGAATTATATGTAACCAGCATTTACTAAATCGATAGTACATATTGATGGTATTATCGCAATACTGCGCAATGCCATGGAGAAAAATCCGGTGGATTTAGTTGTTCTGCACTCATCATAAATCACAAAAACGATTTTATAACGAGCTTAGAAAAGCTCCTTTAGCCGCCTGCCACTGAAACTGGGCTAATTTTTTCTCCATAAGGTAAAGTGCAATGGAAGAGGGTATTCAAAAAATTACTACCTTTTTCGTAATAGGGATACATTTTTAATTTAATTTATATGGGATCCAGGGAAACTAAATAATCAATAGTTTTAATTATTTGAGACCAAGAAACAGGATCAGCGATGTCAAAGTCCTTATTTGCAGATTTCTTAGGACCTGAACTTTGTTTGTTCCCAAATTTATCTATTACATTATCAGGCTTTGGAACTTGCAGGAAGATATTGATATTTGGATCTTGATTCGAGTATTTACTAACATGTAAGAATAGACTATATATACTTATATATACAGTGTGGCCCATAATAATTGTCACCAAATTTCACTGTTCCGAAAAAAATTGAAAACCTAATTTTTTTATAATCTAAGGATCCATTGCTTTTCACAATTTAATTGTACACAACGAAAGTACACGGCAAAAAAAATATTCTTTATATCAAACTCAGAAGCACCATGGAAGGTAAACGTGGCTTAGTTATAATATTTTTAAAAAAAAAATACAGAAATTGTGACATCATAAAAACACTAAAACCACTCGGAATAGCAGAAAAATTCATACACAAGACAATAAATCGAGATTAGGATACGGGAGGATTGAAGATTAAAAAAAAAATTGGACGCAGACGGACTGTGGGAACAAATGACGTCATAAAACAAGTGAGAGGACGATATCCTGCCCAATCAGCCTGTTTTGTAGAAAAGGATATGCAAATATATAAAACTTTCAAGCAGCTTCTTATCAAGAATAATCTACGACTCGAGGCCTATAAAAGCTAACGCTTTCATGGGCTAACAAAAAGCAAAAGCAATTACCTGTTACAAAAAGTAAGGAGCTACTTGACTGGCACGGTGGAGATGAAATAATTTTTTCGGATGAAAAACTGTTCTTCCTGCAAGACAGCCACAACCAGCAGAGTAACCGTTTGTACGCAAGAAGTTTTGCGAATGCTCCAAAAGATGAATTGACTACTGATCGATATCAAAACGTGACCAAAATCAAGTTGTATGGAGCAGTACCTCTTATAGGAAAAGAGTCGATAAACTCGACTGATTTCATCTCTGCGGAAAATTGGCCAGCATCATCACCGGATCTCAAGACATTGGATTTTTGAGTATGAGGCCATATGCTAGGTAAAGTAAGATCAATAAAAGGCTTAACAATTTATGGGTTCAAGCAGCGTTTGACAAGGATTTGGGACGAAATTCACGCCTGTGAATCCTTTTTCAAACGTTTACGTCTTGTAAGCAAAGAAAAGAGTGATAGTTTCGAACTTAACCATTAATTTAATAAATTTTGGAATGTTGTTCAGCGTTTGTGTATAGTATAATAGACTATGCCGCGACGAGTATAATAGACTATGCCGTGCATTGTGAACACGTAGATTCTTCTTGAAAAACTTTTCCTTTGTCAAATTGTGAGTCATCTTTGCAATTTTCTACATTCAAGTTTTGTATAAAACTGCTTAGTGGAATATTTAGCTTCAGGAATTCTTGCACTCTCAAGGTTATTCTGATCAGAAGAGCTGTCATTCAAGGACTTACAAGTTCGGTTAAACGGCTCGAGAGTGTCTAAAGACATTTGTGTGCCAAACTTTTCTAAAGACTTATCAACTGATATTAATAGGTGGATATTTTATAAGTGTTTGAACTGTTTATGAACACTAAAGTTAAGTAAAAAGTCTGTGAATATATTGACCTGTGATGTTAAAGTTTTTTGTAAAAACTTATGTTCTATTCAACGATAAGTTAAATATATTTACAACTTGCGAAATTTTATTTGTCCCAATAACTGTAAAAATTTTCGTTTTAATGTTTAAAAATCATTTTTCAAATAACGTTATTTACCATATTAAATGCATAATTGCACTTCGTTAGCTATGTATGTCATTGTAAATTCATATATCTATGTACATAATGTGCTTGCACACATTTAAACTAATGATAGTGTGAAATGGCGCATGAAAGCACACGATATAATCGATAATTATGAAATTGATAACATTTCTAGTATAGAAACTCGTATGAACGGGATACTCTAAATTGCAATTAGCGGACATTTACCTTGTTTATTAGTGATGTGCACTAGTCACATATCATAATTAAGTGATGTCCTTAATGTAATATGCGTTAATGGATGTAAGTTTGAAAGGACATGAACAAATTGTTAAAGAACAAAATAAAAAGGGTTCTTTCAGTTCACTCCACTCATTTATACATAAGAAACTTCGCGAAGAAACAGTGACGAAATCCACAAACTGAATTGCAAGAGTACTGTCCGACTTTGACTCAAATGCTGCGCATATAAACCATCAAGTTCAACCACATTTTAGCCTTCTTTCAGTAACTCTTTTACACAATTTCCAATAAACATACAATTATACTTTACCACTCCGGTTCTAGTGAAGACTGGAAGATTGAAACTTTGATTGGTTTTGGCATGAAGTGTGATTGCAATAACAGATCGCTTTTTTGCCGCCATTTTGACTGACTAATGAATGTAGACGCAAAATTGTAGTAAATAAAATAATTGAGCTGCCAGTGTGTATCGGCTACGTCGAAACTCACTTTAATACTGTTGCACCATCCTGCATAGTGCCTCCTCGCGTTCAATTTTGCCAACACTTGGCTGTGATGAAATTCTGGCTCAAATTCTTTTCATTGTAACGCACTTAATGTGCACTGTAGTTTGGTATCAATTTGGTTATTGTTTTGTGGCTTATTATTTTATTAAAACAATAAAATAGCAAATAAATTCAAATAAAAATGAAAAAACAACATGGACACCAGGAGCTTTTTTAAATATTCTGCGCCAAAATAAAAAAAAAATTTTTTGACGCGTAAAGAATTTAAACATTGAAAAGTGAAGATATTTTTTTCGCACTAAACACAACGGTAGCACATTGTGGCTCTCTTTTCAGATGCATTTTTCTCACTTATGATCGCCACGCTTTGAGCTGACTTGAACCTGATGTCTTCCCTTACCGAAATTCTGACTACACTGCTGAGAAATTACATGGCTTAAATTAAGCTCCGATATTACAAAAGTCGCATAACTGTGGGAAAATGTAAGCTGAAAAAAATGAGGACCACATTTTGTGATGTGCTTCCCCGAAATGATAACGATAATTCAAAAATTATCGTGATGTGTAATGACGCAAAGTTTATCGTCTCGTATTCGTTCTCGTACGAGAAATTTTGGATCTTTACCTTTCTCGTCTCGTTATAGTCCAGTATTCCCAGGTTATTCCCTCTCACATTTATATATTTATTCCTAGATGGGCCTGCGGATTTACCCGCGTACTCCTCGCCGAATAACCTCGTCCCCATTTTTCGCAGTCCTTGCTGCAGACTATTGGGTTCTTGTACAATATTTCACAACATGGTATAGGTACCAAGAATGGCAATATAAGGGTTTTGTTGTATGGAAAAAGCCAGGTTCCATTGTTTAAAAAATTTCAAACTATATTGTTGATAATGCTGACATCAAAGCAAATATGGGCTATGAATTTGATCTCATTCAACTCAGTAGTTTCCAAGCTTATAATTAACGTACAGACAGACATTAATTTATATACATACATAGATATATTATGAGAACCAAGCGTCTAAGTAATATAACTAAAAACAGTTCGATCAAAATTTATCTAGTTCACTAACTATATAACTGTTTTTTTTATCTATTTTGAACATATTTTGAAATCAACTATCTATAAAACTTTGAAGAATAGAAAAAAATATATAAAAATTTTTGTTTAAAATTGCTTAAGTTTATAAAAAACTTTTTTTTTTTTTTTGATTTTTATGATGTTCTTTAATCAATCCTTAGAATATATGTGCTTTCAAATCGCAATTCCCGAAATTACTTTGGAAAATATCATACAATTCATACAATTAGACTGATGTGAGCCTTTAATAAAATATTCATGTTTTCCAAAGTTATGTATGTCGGGAATTATAAATAAAAAATTAATATTTAAGCAAATTTATGTAAGATAACTTTTTTTTGTAAGACTGTACTGCCCTAAGAAGCGAAATCTCAGAAAAATACGTTTCGAGATAATTGATGTTTTGTATATAGCAATTTGTTGAAATACCTGTAAAATTGAGATAGAGAAAATTCTTTTAGGAGATTTTTTTTATGTTTTATATTCTACGAAATTTATCGACGGTAACGAGTTATCGACTAGACCTTCGGTCATTATCGGAACCAAGAACGAGAACGATAACATAATCATCGTTTCACGGTGACGCACTAATTTTATGAAATTCGAATAGTTTCCTGAAGCTCGTTTCTGTAAAAAAAATCGGCAAGTTACCGATTTGTGTGACGTCAAACTGTTTCGATCCTGAGTTACCGATTTCGTGACAACTGATGTTTCTGTACGTTCAAATCGTTAAAAATTTGGTCCGTGATAGAAAATAACACAAATTCAGAACAGACGTTGTGAAATTGAATCAAATAACACCTGTTTATTTACTTTTCAAATTTTATTTGGAATTATTTTCAGAAACGGAAATAATTTGACACTTAGTGATGTGAAATGAAAAGTAAACATATATTTGCAACCGGTTACTTTTGCGTTGCTTTAACAAATATTTTTTTTGTTTCTGTTATCTTGGAAACTAAAATGTTCTAAAATAAACAAAAAGATTATAATCAGTAAAAAATTCAACTTCAGCTAAAGTACCCGGTTTTAAAAATTTATATTGAGTACTTGTTTCTTCATATTTACACAACATTACTGACATTTTTTAGAATCGGTAAAATTCTCACTTACTGGAGAGTCAGTGACAAAACTGACATTTTAAATCGATTCACATTTCTTACAGAAACACTTTTTTGACAACTTATCGATTTGAAACGAATAAATTGAAACCGAAGTCGATTCAAGTATTTACAGAAACAGTGCAGGTGAGAGTGACGTCAAATCGGTAATAAGAGTCGGTAACTGCGATCGTTACGAGTTACAGAAACGAGCTTCTGGTTTAATTTTCTACTTCTCAATTAATGTTCTGTTAAAACATGAAAACAACTTAAATATTGTTATATGACTTACTGTCAATATTGTTAAATAGTTATTTATTAGAACTATAATATTTTCTAAGTACCCTATTGGAACAAAAGCGCTTCATAAGTACTATTAAAGCTCTATAAGAATCGGCACTGAAGAGCTTTCTAATAACCATAGTTCAAGCGCTAGAATCAAGCGCTTTTCTTGCACTCTCACTGAAGCACATTAATAACTCTCGCTTCGTATAGCGCTTCTTTTGACATTGTAAAATCATTGTAAACAAGAGCTTCGCTTTTACTGTATATCTAAAAGCATTACAATAATTTATTGAGAAATATGCTTTAGAATTAGATCGAAAGTTCTTGTCCTTGAACGACCTTAAGCTGAACTTCGTTAACTTACACCTAAAGTCGTCTAACTTAATTTTAGATCATTTTTTTTAAAACAATTCCAATTCGAAAAAATAGTTTTCACAAAAGCCTAAGTTTTTTTACACACTTAAAATCAAACAAATCTACTTACCTACGGAAAGTGCTCTGAAAAGTAATTTTTTTGAAACAGCAACGTACACTCAGGAAAAAATGCCAATGCAAATTTGAAAATTATATTTTTGATTTGAAGCCGCAAATTTTCAAGTTGAAAACTTTTATTGAAAATAACGTTGTTTAACTTTAGTTCATTAGTGAAAATCTTCAAATTGCATTTTGAAGTTGCAGTGTATTTTTACCTACTGCTTTTTTATTTTACAATAAACATTTTGTCACTTTGAATTATTTATGAAATCACTTTAGATCAATATATGTAATCCTTTGTGAATGCAAATCAAAAATGGTTCTCTTCAACTTAAACATTTCTGGCTTTGGCGCTAAATCATAAGTGTTTATGCCTGAATCAAACATAAAATCACTGAATTTTTCCCTGAGTGTAGCAGCAGTTATGTGCTTAATTTAAAGCAGTAAGCGCAGCGAAAGCGTGGCAATCCATTTAAAGCTGGAAACGCAGCGCAAGCAAAGCTCTTATTATGTGCACTCTAGCGAAGTGCTTTAAAATTTCCGATAGGGTAGTTATTAATTTACACATACATAAGTATTATATACATACACACGTGTAGTTATGTATGTGGGTAAGCATGCTTAACTAAAATTAACACACGCAATATTATGTTGAATATGTACTTGAATTAATTTGCTAATTCAAGAGTAAAACAGCATTAGTCAGATAAACAATGGCCAGACTGTTGATATGATTTGTGCATTCACAATTATTCGGCGTGACACTATCATCGATGACCTGACACAAACAGTCACCTGCATGCGGCCATGATAGCATTAAATCAACGGAGCGCCAATTCAAAAACTCTGTAAAACCCAACAAACCGCAAACCACATCTGAAAAACAGAAAAAGAAAAATTTTAATCATAAAAAAAATGTATGAAATTAATGAGTATGTGCTGCTGTACCTGCCAACATACTATCGTATGTAAGAAGGCGGCACTTGATATTCGTATGCAATGTGTACACTGAGAAAATTTTATATCTGAGATCGCGATAGAAAAAACCGCCCATAAAAAAAATTATCTTAAATGAAATTGAAAATTTGTTAAAACTTGGTAAACAGGCTATAGATACTATCTATTCAATTGTGGCTCACGGGATTGATAATGGGTGAAATTGACTCACGGATACGCCTACCGCCCATATAAATAAAATAAATCGATATATTGGGAGATTTATTTAAGGTAATGTTACCAAATTTCAAATAAATACTAAGAATGGTTCGGACAAGCTGTGGAAAAACAGTAATCAGATTTTGATAAGGGGCCGTTCAAGTATTACGTAACGCAATTTTTGACCCCCCCTCCCCCCTATGTAACGCGCCGTAACGTTTTCCTCTACCCCCCCCCCCCCCCTTAAACGTTACGTAACACCCAAGTGACCATATTTACCTAAAAGTTACAATTATGTTGCGAAAAGTACCGGAAATACATGCGTATGTTGTTTATTTTCTTAATTATACCCTACACCGAGGGTATATTCACTTTGTCATTTTGTTTGTAACGCATAGAAGAGGGCGGTGGTAGGTATGAAAAAGTATATAGATATATTCTTGATCAGCGTCACCACCTGAGTTGATTTAGCTATGTCCGTCTGTCTGTCTGTTCAAATCAGGTTTACGGAAAAACCAAGAAAGCTAATTGAATGAAATTAGCACACTCAGGTCAGACCTTCTTGCAGGCATCTTGCTATTCAAAACGGACGTAATCGGTTCATGGACACGCCTACCGCCCATACTCTATGTATATTTGCCCAATCCCATTTTGAAAAAAAATGCAGCGATTTTGATGACACTTGGTGATTAGGTGTACATTTGAACTAAATTAAGATTAGGCTAGGTTTCAAGTTTCCAAAGATTCGCGTGGCACTGTCCTAAATTTTAACCTCTATACCACCATATCTCGTAAGCCGTGCAAGATATTGTGATGAAATTTCTTTATTTTTTCGACTTTTTCATCGATTTTAAATTGTTTAGACTTTTTCAACCTCTCTCAACATTACCATTTTGCATATATTTACGACTTTTTCAACAGTTTTCAACCTCTTAAACATTTCACACTTTTTTCGAATTATTTAACCTCTTCAACGTCTTTTTTTACTGAAATATATGTACCTACTTTGAGTGCAGTGTAGGGTATGTGAGTTTCGGCCTGACTGAAGATAACACCTTAACTTGTTCATATTGTTATTTAATAAAAATCACACATAATGTAATAAACATTTGCTTAAGCTTAAAATATGTTAAAATGGCGAAAAATGAGACGAACATATTTTATTAAAATGATAAAAGTTGATGGGATCTAAAACAGCTACAGCAATAAATGAGAAAAATAGGAAAATTTCCACGCTTACATCTCTGGTTTTGGTTAACCAATCTCGAAGATGATAGTTTTAGAACATTCTTCTTGATAAGTGCTTTAATTTAACATATCATTTATTGCTGTAAATTATCTAGATCCTATCAACTTTTATCATTATAATAAAATTTTTTGGCTGTAGCTATTCAATAAGCATACACATAAAGAAAGCGTTTCATTATACACACCTCATTTCAAATCACCACCCGCTAAAGTAGTTTCACTTCTAAAACAATGTTACGTAACGCGTTGTTCGAACCCCCCCCCCTCCCCTGTAACGCATCGTAACGTTTCACAAGACCCCCCCTCCCCCCCTAATTGCGTTACGTAATACTTGAACGACCCCTAAGAGGGCGTGGCATTTCCCATACAAGCGAACAAAAGATTTTTAGAATCGTGTCTGTCAGCCTGTTATTTCCCAAGTTTTCTTTATCGAGTAGCTTGGTATATCTATGTTTTTGAGAATATATAATTTTTGACGTCTAAAAATTTATATTTTGACCCAGTATCCAGTGCTACCGAGCACTTAACATTTATTGTTTATTTATATAACATGGCTATTTAAAAAAAATAGCTGAAATAAAAAAAAATGGTAATTGTTATCATATAATAAACAAAAAGCTTCAAACCATTCCATCTTTAAAAAATACTAATTGCTCTGTGACAAGCCTTGCTGGGCTAAAGTAAAAATTTTTGTTTATTATCAAAAATTTTATTTTAGCAAAACCATAAATTCACCGAGCTTGTGATATAACGGACAGTATATAGTGCATATTAACTGTTCTGCCCATGGCACGCCTCCTTTGTGCGTTACTAGCGGAAGAACAAAACGGGTATAGCCTAAGCGTTAGATACAACAAACTTTCTTAGATTTGTTTTCCCGAACCCAATGCATTATTCTCGTTGTGTACACATCTACATACAAGCGACTTTGTTTGTTTATGACAGTGATGATGTTGATGATGGTACCCACTCTGTTCCAAGTACAAATCTTTGTATGCAGCAGGTATTCCAAGACTCCTAATGACATTTTGTTCACGATATACCTGTGTACAACGCTGACTGGCAAGGATTTCGTATGCAACAGTAGAACCAAAGATTTGTGCACATTTGTGATGCATGAAAACGTACAGCAGTAAAATTCTACAAATTCAAAAGATATCATAAAACAAAAAGAAAAAATACAACATAAATGTTATACCCACGTATGGATGTACAAAACAAATATAAAAAAGCGTAAAGTAGGTGTTTGTTTTCTATAAAACTTACTGATGCGTGCGCTGGTAGCCATATGTAGGTAAATCGGAGACGATGACATCTATGCACTCGTTGTCAATGTCGCAAGCACCGCTGCTACTGGAGGCAATCATTGCCAAGCAGGAGTCTGTGGTTCGAATAAAAAAAAATGTAATTTATAATTTTAAAAATATTAAAACTTTATAAAAAAAAACTATTTAAAGTTAATTAAAAATTAATTTTTATAAATAAATAAAAACAATGCGCACATGCTTATGTGTATGTGTGTGCATAACTAACCAACTGCATGCGTGTTAATTAATTCCATTTGAATTATTATCACGTATACGTCGCGTGTGTCAGCTACATTTATTTTATATAATAAAACTACAATATAATGAAATTTAATTTTGATTAAATAGAACTTGTTGAATTGTGCCCAAAGTAAGGCGTTTAATTATTAAATTTACACAGGCTTGGCTTACGTATGTTGGTCAAAAATTACCGCAATTACTAAAATGAAATGAAATTCAAAATTCTCTGCAGCTGATGAATACTTATGATTACAAAAAGCTGCTAGAAAAAAAAATTGTAAAATATTTTTTGGCCATACTATAGTACACAGCCGTACTAAGCGAAAAGGGCGTATCTCAAAAAAAAAAATATCCGAGATTCTTCTAAAATCGGATTGCTTAACCCATTCCAGACTGCTACCAGAAGGGCCCGTACAATTTTGATAAAATTTGGTGTAGGAGGTCAGGGGATCAATAGAAGTTGCTGATGAAAAAATTAAATTTTTCCCTATCAGCACACCGGAGATATGGCATGGGTAAATTTTTACCCAATAGCCCTATATGAGACAATAAAAAAAAACAAAACCAACTTTTCATTCAATCAAATCTGATTTATTAAAACATCCCACATAGAATCTTTGAATTTGTTTCAAACTTTTTTCTTTAAGTCTTCAAATTTGCCTGAATCGATTTTCCACCAAAATTTTGGAAATTTTATGTTACCTAAATTCTACCTCACAAAAATACAGGTTAATCAAAGAAGTTCGGGAAAATAAAAATATTCATTTCAGACCAATCCTTCCTCTACCCAAAAAAGCTTTAAAACCCACAGCACCTCTCACCTGTCGCTTGGTAGGATTTTTTAAAATTCACTCTTCTTTTGGGTATTTAAATACCCAATAGTCTGGAATGAGTTAAGAAACTACGCGTCAAATGAAACAGTCCAAATGTCGGCATCTTAGTTCAATCATATAAAAAATCTACTAAGAAAATTTCCTCTATCTCAATTTTACAGGTATTTCAACAAATTGACATGGACAAAACATTAATTATCTCGAAATTAATTTTTTTTTGAGATACGCTCTTTTCGCTTAGTACGACGCAATGCAGCGTTGCTTCGTTCAACAAAACTTTGAAGTTCATGTCACAAAAATTGTCCAATTTCTGGTTATTTTCAAAAATTTTTGAATTCAGGCCACCGGCTTTGACATCAAAGTCCGGGCTTGATCAGGCCAGTCCCGATTTCAATCTCTAAAGTTAGTACAAGACGTTACAATAAAATACTAAAAAACTCGAGAGGAAAAATACTTAACACACTTAACTTTGAAAATAAAAGTCTAAGTCAGGTCTGATCTAATTCTACTCCATTGTTTATTCTTGTAAATAATAAATTTTATACTTTTTGAAATGTCAAATCGAAGAGCATTTTGAAAATTTTGTTCGGTAAAATTATGTCAAAGTCAAGGTTTCAGTTATTACATATTTTTAAAGTTTATTTTCTCTTTAATATCAAAGTTTTTTCACTAAGACAATGTTTAAACAAATTATTTATCATTTTATTTTACAAAAGTTATAAACCTTCTTCCCATGACATTAGATACGCTGTGATGATTGACTTTTTTCATAGGAGGTTATGATTACACATATGATTTGATGTCTATAAATTAATTGGAAAATGATTTTTAGATGGTCATAGCTTCTAATAAATTATGTAAACATCGTATTATATATTGAAGATCATAAATGGAGAAAATTTTGGAAGCAAGAGCCACTTACAACAACCGAAAAAAGCCCCACCATAAATTCGATCTCGATAGCAAAAAAAAAATCAACAAAAAACCATGAACCAATTTCAAGAATCAATCAAGAACAACATGAGTGCAGAAATAAAAGTGCACAGATCAAACGAAACGAGAAAAGCTGTCCTCAATGTGCGCATTGTTGTTTTCTTGTTCACTCGCTTCTTTTGTTTCTGAATGATGCAAAAACAATGCAAATTCCAATATAAATTAAATGTGAATACAACGCATATAAAAAAAGGCAAAGCAATAAAAAAATATACATAGCGGGAATGTGTATGTTCTTTTGGTTATTTTTCTTAAAAAAATTACGTATTTGTTGTAAAGAGCCCACAATTGACTCATTTTTCGTATTTGACCCATCGCTGTTTTAGATAATTAGACCAAATTTTCAAATCATGTTACCGTGATTAAGGAATTTACTTACTCCACTTTGACAGCACTTCTCCCAAGAACAATTTGACCTAAAACACTTTCTTGGAAGTTCTTTGATATGCTATTTTAAGCAAAAAAAAAAAAATTCTACGAAATACTGTAAAAAATGTGATAACTGACTTTGACTTTCATTTTCAAAGTCAAATGTTAATGTCATCATAATAAAACATATCAGTTACTGTACGTTCTTGACCGAAATAAAAAAATGAAATCGCGACAATTCCCGTCAGAGAATTGTCTTGAAAAGACAATAGTGCAAAAATTAAGATCAAATATGTTATTCGTTTGGTGATAACGACATCAGAGTAAAAGAATCTTTTAAAAATCAGATGTTTGCATCAAATAGCAAATCTTTTAAGTCATTTAACTAACGAATTTCACAATAAAGTGATAGAAATATCATAAGAAGGAACTAAAAACTGAAAACATAACTTTTTTTACTAGTGGTTGACATATATGGTCATTTATATTACTTATCGACATATTTTAGATCAAATATACAACAGAAACTACAAAAAAAGAAAAAAGAAAAACTTTCCCACAGTAATTCCAAATAAAAACACTAACGAGTTCTTATTTTAATGTTGTAAATTAAAAAGTTGCATACTGTGTATAGATATTTACGTTTGTAAACCTCAAAATACAGCTTAACACGAAAAGTTATCAATCATAATACTAACCAGACAACTTGGCATACGGAAATCCAGTGTTAACCAAACGTTTATAATCTCTTGCCAGTGATCTAAACTCGATACGCGTGTTAATCTGACCTCTTTTTATTTTTGGCTGATTTACTTGTACATTGCGTTGAAATACATTTTTGAGAACTAATTGTGACAGAATAGATTTAATTAAAAGCAAAAAACAATAATGATCTACTTACTTATTAGCTGATCTAGCGTTAGATTTGCGCTTAATTTCTTATCATTATTAGCCTTGTTAATAAGGTTCCCAAAATGTTGCAATAGATTTGCATACAATTGCTCCTCATATCTCGTTGGTTCAAAATGACGTACACTTTCTATATAAAAAAAATGTATATCAAAAAAATTATTATAAAAAAAATTTAAAAGTTTCTATATCACACTAAAAAATAATTAAAAATTTCTTAAATTGACTTCCTGAAGAAGAGGACAAATAATCATCAAAACGTCGGCGCTATAAGAAGTTTTTAATTATTTTCTTGCATGTTTAATTCGATTTAAAATCGTAAAGTTTGAACATAACTTTTTATGAAAAAATTTGCAAATTTCTAAAAATAACGCGATCTAAACTAAAATAAAATATAGAATTCTAGTTTAGTCTCTTAATTTTTCTAGCAAATGTGTAAAAGAGTTTTATGTACACTGTTAGAAATTTTGGAATAAATTTTAATACTTTTGGGATTACATATATGACTACACCAGAATTGTATTAAAATGCAATACTGTCTAGATATTAAAATTCATTTTTAATATAAGTTTCTATTAAAATTTAATACTTGTTTTTATTAAAATTTAAAAAAAAAATATGTCGTATCCACTGGGATTCGAACCTGGTTCCCTTTCAATACAATGGTTGTATGAACATTTTAACGACATCAGCCAACTTAGTATCATATTTACATTGGCTAAATGTAATACTTGCGATAGCATCAAATTGATTCCAAATGTTATAAGATATCGTTTTAATGTTTGAACTGTATTAGAATTTAATACAAAATGAATTACAAAATTTTGTAATATGTATATTCAAAAGTATTAAATTTAATCAAAATTGTATTAAAAATCTTTGTAATACTTCGCTTGTATTAAAATTTATCCCAAGATTTCTAACCGTGTACTCACATTCCACTTTAAATTCTTTTATATAAATATTCCAACAATCTTTTTCAAAAATTTTACCAAACTTAAAATTTTCGTTCAAACTTAGAATTTAACTTTTTGGCTAAATGTCTAAACAGAACTGGGACGTGCAATTTATCTTCAGTGTCAAATCGCACCAAAAAATAGAATTTTTTCTATTTCTCTGCGATTAATTTTCTAGTGTCAATTTTGTACTCACTACAAACGTCCCAATTCTGTTTAGGCATTAAGTCTAGTAAAACTGTCAAACACCAGAGAGTAAGAAAATTGCGCTCTTTGAAAGAGAAAAAATGTAGCAAGTATAAAGCGTAATGCTTCCGAGATATTTGCGGTTTTTGAGAAAAAATTTGAACTTTGGAGTACTGTGCTAAGATTCTTAACTGGTCAATGCAAAAAATAAAATATTGTATAATTAGAAATTCTTAAACGTCGGCTAACAAAGCTAGTTGCGCAAAAAGTATTGAACAGAAAGCTCTGCACAAAAATATAGAAAATATGTTTTTCTTATTTATTATTGAATTGAATTCAAAAAGAGCTGGATCTTGATTTCTCCGATTTTCTTTTTTAAATTTTAATATATTATTCTGTACTTATAAAAGTCAATAACTCGTAAGTTTTCTCTTAATTATCGTTTATATTCACTGATAAATTTTTATAGTTTTACAAACCTTCAAAAGCCATAAATAAACGCTTAATTGAAATATATCGTAGTTAAACTTATGAAAATTCCGAAAAAAATTGAATACACTGAAAACAATTTTCTTGCGTGCTTGCTATTTTTTTAAGTAACACATTTTAATTTTTTTTTTAATTTATTTCTTTTAAAATTCTGCATCAAATTATTAAAATTGTTATACCAAACTCAAAATAGAATATTATTTTAACACTTCAAGCGTCTCGTAGACAATTTTCAACTACTATTAGTTCTTTAAATTTACAGATTGTTACACAATTTTTTATACGAGATACATGTTATTAGTGACAGAAATATACTTAGCTTAATTTTAATAAAAATCAGAATAATTTTTTTTTTTTACCAATATGAGAGTAACGAAAATATAATTTTCTTTAAATATATTTACTCTCCAAAAAAGTTATGAGTGCTCAAAGTTTTCAAGAGTATTTTACTGAACTTTATTAGGTAAACTAAACGACTAATAATAAACTATGTTACTTTAAAGTTTGTAATAAAATAATTGATCCGTAAAAGATAATCCTTTTGCTCTGATTTGTTTTTTAAGTTGCGGTTTTTTCCAAAAATACTATAATAAAATATGGTCTTCTTTTCAATATTTTAATGCATCATAATACTTACTACAAGTTTGCTTTACAAATTTTTGACCTGGGTAGTACACTTTACCATGTATAAATTTATCTTAATTAATACATCACAAAATTACTTTTAAGCTCCTACTCCATTTATCCAATTTTCTTAAATTTTTTTTTTTTTTTTGATTTAAATAATCAATGAAATAATGACACACACTCATTTTATTGCTCTAGCTCTATTATTTAGAAAGTTATGAATTTTTGTTTCTAAGTAGAGTAGAACTTTGTTAAAAATCCTGTAACTCAGGGGGTATTCAAGATAGACCCCCCTCTTATATAATTTTTTACTCACTGTGAAGCACGTAATCGAGTTTTTCAGTATGGCTGTTCAGAAACGGACCACTCTGTATATGTTGTAGATGAAGTCATATAGAGTTAGAATATGTAGAGACATTGTCTACTAAAATAAACGGTTTCTGAAATAGAGCCACCTTATAAATATTTTTCAGGTAAGCCTTTTTAATACACATATCAGCCATTTGTTCCGTTTCAGCAAATGTTCCAAAGACTTGCTTTTTCTCATGGGCTTAGAAACTATTTTTTTTTTTAAATCTATAACATCTCATCTCAAAAATATCTCTAATATTGAAAATCAATAGTTTAACTGGTTATATTCCGAAAATAGTATATTTTAACACCGAATATCCATACACATAGCATTTCTACATAATATTTTAAGTTTCTTGAAAACTTCCAAGTTGATAGCTCTTTTAAAAATCCCAAAATATCAATATTTCAGAACATCAAGCAAAGGCCCAGTTGAAAAGAAGGAATTTCCGGTCATCATAATTTTTCCTTGAAATGGTAAAATCTTAAATGTTTTGTGGGAAAAAGTATAATTTTTTTTGGGAAAAAGTTCATAAAATGTTTTATTTCTTTTGGTCAGCAGTATTAAAATATAAATATTTAACTTTTGTGTGGAAAAGACTTGACGACCTGCTTTTTTTTTTTGCTCATTGAAAAAAAATTAAGCAGTCCCCAGCATTTTCAGAAATTTTACAATTGCTACCGGACCTACGGCTTTGACATGAAATTCCGGGCTTGGCCGGATCAAACCCTATCACTTAGTAATCCTGCCTTCAAAACTTTTTAAGAAAATGTTTGAGTACCCCAAAGCTAAGGCAAATACTCTTTTTTCGTCGGAAAATAGCTAGAAACTCGAAAACTTCGAGCAATCATAATATTTTTTAAAATAAATTCGCCAACCTTTTTTTTTTAAGAATGCTTATTAGGATTACAAAAAATTTACCTTTAATTATAAATTGCGAAATCAGTACGCCAAGTAGCGTATCCGCTGTTAAGTGTGCACTCCTTTCACACTGACTCAATAGGTTGATTAGATTATTTGTGAAATCTCTGGACCTTTCCGTTGTTGGTGCGCTTGCCATGATTGTTACATTTTCGGCTACTTGACTTCTTATTGGTGGCAATAATAATAATAATTTTATGATATTAAAATAAAAGATTTTCGTGAATTTTCCTGCGTTGAACAACATGCTGGGCACAGTTTCACACGACTTCTGTTAACGTTTTCCATTGCACACGGACATTTGAAAGCGTCGTCGTTGTCGTCGTATCCGTTTTCGTCCTTGCTGCCTTTGATTGTTTGCATTGAATTTTGAAATCAAGATAAATTGTTTTACATTTATTTACAAATCATTGCTCATTTATCATAATAAAATCCAAAGCAACAGTCAGGAGGGACAACTGTACGAATGCAGGATGTTGAATATTTGGATGCTCTGTATGCCTATTGTATGATGCTCTGAAGAAGAAGAAATTTTGCAGATACTATTTTAGATGTGTGTATGTGTGTGTGTTTGTATATTGTGCATACAAACGTATGTATGTAGTATATTGAAATTGATACTTAAGTAAGTTATTTTATGGATGGTTTGATAACTTTTTAGATTTTTATTGGTCTAATCTCTTGGTAAATTAAGCACATTTGTTGTGCACAAATATTTATTGTTACTTCATTGTTTGCATAAATTTTTTATTTAAATACATAGGTATGTATGTATATAACTGTGCAAAATTAACTTATGTAAATACCAATAACATGACAATTATTTGCATATTTTATATTTTTATTGCATATTATTTTTAATTGTGGAAATCGTTTGATTTTGAATTGGTTCTGCAGTTAAGTTAAATGTTATATGGGACATATTTTGCGTAATTTTGATTTTACTATTATCTGAATTTGAGTTACGTTTCAGTGTTAAATGTGTTTCACCAAATAACACAAACAAAAATGTGCATGATTTTCATTGAAGAAATTTTTCGATTCACATTAAAATGCAGCTGTTTTCCTTAATTCGCTAAGATAAAGTAAAATCAATAAGACATTGTAAGAGAATTTACAAAAATACTCTGTGACGGTTTTTATATGTTTTAAGGATAAGAAAACGGACTTATTCTCCGACAACATATCACAACTGCTACTATAGTATTATCCTATGACTCCGTTATGAGTGTAGGGCAGAGTGTGCCAGTTCGATTTGTTTTTGACATATTACTCTCTATCATTCGTTGTTCTGGGTCTTCCTCTGCGCCTAATGCGGACGGACAACGTTGACTAATGGTCATCTTTTGTTATGTTCGGAAATGTCATATGGCACTGACATGCAACCATATGGAGTAGGAGTCCCTAGTTCCCATAATGCACTAATAGATTAAAAATTTGTTAGAGAAAATGCTAAACATAACACCAAGTCCGTTTTCTACGATCAGCTAAATAGTACATAGTCAAGACTGATGGAGCATGAATTCATAATAGTGCTGTGTGATTTTATCGTCAAAATTGGTAACGACAACAAACGAAATCAAATGCGTTATGGGTAGCATGGTTCGGGGACATTAAACTTTTGGTCGAAGTCTGTGAACTGAAAAGTGCTAGTAACTTACTCCCACATATTGACAACCGGAACGTCACCTGAGTTTCACCTAACCTTTGAAGCGCAGACTATAACCCAGAGTGGGTAGTACTAAGACCCAACTTAAACCTGTCTGCAGAACTATTATAGACTACCTTCAATAAAACTTGATTACAGAAAACCGTGTGGATTGGGAGACTAAACGATTGTCAAACTTACAAAAGTTCTATAAAAAAGGGAGACATTAACATTATCCGTGTTGTTATGAAATAATACATAGAAATCGTTCTTGAAAGAATGGTGACTTAGATTAATAGCATTCTATGAACGGAGCAGGCTGAATTTAGAGCCGATTTTGTTAAATCGTGTTGGTAGAAATGAATGCAGTGTCCAAAAGAGCAACATTAAATAAGCCGATAGATATTACCAGAAACCCTATGTTACCCTCAAAGCGACTCGAATCTCTTGACTTCGCTGACGTTAAATTCACACTTAAGTATCCAACAAAAACTGCATGGTCTTCAGTGAGATTAAGGATAAACTAAAGAAATCCGATTGATCGACTCGGAACACTTAAGTAGTATGTAGTCGGAGAATGGACTGCGCTTCTGGATTTCTAATGCAGAATAATGACATACATAATTTTGAAGTCATATATATAAGGCGTTAAGACTCAGGTCTATATAATTAGCATCTGTGTTCCGTCTGTACTGCAATATGAATGTGAAAGATAACTGATTTCTTTGAAGAATAAGTAAATAAGTAAATAAGTCAATTATGACTTACAGAATAGAGTGGTATGCAGATTTACGGATCAAGAGAAGAAAACTTGTTTGATTGTGTTATATTCTACGAAAAGAACAAAACGAGGTTTACTATTGCGCATTAGCTTGAGTAGAGAAAAAGACCCATCGAAGAAAAAGGCCAACTATGGTGGAAATAAATGAGCTCATGGATGGGCAATACAGAAATATAGAATACTTAAAGAAAATAGCTGAGCAAAGCGCCCGTTAGAGGTTATAAATTACCGTACGCCCAATATACTAAGAAAGCGCATTAAGTCATTATCCTAATGTTTATATTGAATTACTGTGGCTAGCGAAGGCGAAGTTGGGCATACTATAGAATGCAAAATCTGACCGACACTTTCAAAGTATACGATGATTTGTCTTACCACAGTACTTCTGCATAAAAGTTAGAGTAAGTAAGCGACCTTCGGCAAGCAAACTATATTTTCAAAGTTAATATCTGCTATTTTTTTAATTTTTAAAATCATTTTACAATTAATTATCTTAAGTATTTGTGTGAAAATTCATAAACTTTGAGTGCATTTAATAACGAAAATGTGTTAAGTTGACCAGCATAAAATAACTTTTATATACAATTTATGTGTCAATTATAACATTTTGAAAATTGTTCTACCCTGGAACCGTTATTTTTTTTTTTGGGCTCAACTTCAAAAATTCAATAATAAAGTTGTTTTCCAAGAAGTGTGGGTGAGTGTCAAAAATATTAAAAAAGTAAATCATATATTTTGCCACTATCCTGTCCATATATATATTTCTTCACTTAGATTCCGCGTTCCAAATGAACCCATATGGAATAGCTTATTTCATATTGAGCTCAAAGTTCAAAAAATCCTTCTGATATACGAAAATGTCAAAATAGACCATCAATGGCCGTTGTGGCTTGATAGGTCCGATCCTGCATATAAGGGCTAATAATAATTTGCAGCCCTGCCATTTAATTGACGTGGCATGGCAGCACTGTTTCTCACTCAGGTTGTCAAAATTGACAGTGCAATTTAATACGATTTTTCCCTCGCGTAGAATTATTTCGCAAACCTGTGTAAATCTATCAATTATTTATCGAAAAACATTTAATAAAAAACGAAAACTACAATGAGCTTTCAAATTCCTGCAACAACTGCAGCACCAGCTCCAACAACAGGATTCTCTTTTGGCTTAACGTCAACTCCAGCCGCAGGTAATGTCGGCGCTGCAGCAAAACCATCATTCACATTCGGTAGCACCGGTGGTGGTGACGCTGGTGGTTTTTTCCCTCAACCAGCCGCATTGCCAGCATTTGGCGCAGGAGCTGCACAGGCTACACCAACCGCTGCAACAACAACAGTAGCTGCTGCTGCTCCAACCCTTTCATTTGGCGCAGGAGCTGCACAGGCTACACCACCCGCAGCAACAACAACTGCAGCTGCTGCTGCTCCAAGCCTTTCATTTGGCGCTGCGCCTGTGGCTGCTGTAGCTGCAACAAGCACGGCAGCATCAACTTTAACATTACCTAAAACTACAGCTGGTCCCACTAGTTTAGGAGCCTTAGCGCCTGCACCACTACCATCAACAACAACAACAGCAGCCCCACCACCAGCTGCAGCAACTGGCGGCTTTGCTAGTTTGTCAACAGCAACAAAAACCACAGATTCTGGAGTGGTAACTACAGCAGCACAAGTCTCTTATAATCAGTTGGAAGAACATATCAACAAATGGACTTTGGAGTTGGAGGAACAGGAAAAAGTTTTTACCGATCAGGCAACACAGATTAATGCTTGGGATAAAATTTTAATAAGCAACAATCAGAAAATACTCGAGCTCAACGATGCTGTCCAAAAAGTCAAGTCAGATCAACAGACATTGGAGCAGGAATTGGAATTTATTGCAACTCAACATAAAGAGTTGGAGGAGAGTATTGCGCCGTTGCAGAAAGAATTTATGAAAATTCCACAAGTTGATATGGAACGTAGTCAAACGTATTTGATGGTCGAAAATTTGGATACACAATTAAAACAGATGTCCGAAGATCTGAAGGAGATTATTGATAATTTAAATGAAGCCAACAAAGGACAAGACAATACAGATCCTATTATACAAATTGGCAAAATTCTCAATGCGCACATGAGTTCACTGCAGTGGATAGAGTCCTCTTCAAATAATATTGGCACCAAATTGGAAGAAATTACAAAAATGCATGAGTCATTTAAACGTGACTCGGAGCGTTCTTTCCGTTCCGCATATTATAATTAAAATTTATGTGTTCATTTCAAATTAAATTCCTATTATAAAACTAAATAAAACGAAAAAAAAAAAACAAAATAAAACGAAACTTTTGAGGCTGGCGGCGGATATAATAGCGTCAAAATCGTGGCATTTGGAGGCGATAAATCTCCGAATTTCACTTCTTAACTGAATTACACAGTTTCAAAATGTGAAAAGTAAAACTAAAACACTTAATAAAAGGCTTGAATCTGAAGCTTTTTTTGTTAGCGATACCAGCTATAAGCATTTAATAACCCACCTGATGAATAAGCACTAAAATCTAATATTCAGCATGATCAGAACCTCGAGTCGTTCCAGAAAAAAAAACTTATCTGCCAAAGGAAAACGAAGAAAATCAAAAAATGGTTTACGAATTATATGTGCGGTACGTACTCATATATTATAGTTTGGAGTACAAAACTCAAATACGGACTTTTCTGATACGTACATTACTGGCCTGTCGCTCCTAAGTAATTCGAAAGACTTTAAACATCGTTTATAGTTGCAACAAATGAAATAGTATTCTCAAAATTGCAGTTGTACGTTAGCATATCCCAAAAGTGAAGTACCCAAGAAACTAGAAAATATCTTCATTTTTTGAGTGTGCTCTAAATGTTCTCTTATCCCTATAAGTTATACTTAACTCTTATACCTAATGTATATAGTTCTCAACTGAAGCATCGTTTTGACCTACGAAAATTTAAACACTACTCTAGTGTTCCACATGGTATGCCTTTTTTCTTTCTTAAATCATGCTCTAATGAGCTTACTGATCCACTAGCTTGTTAATTTTACATTTCCATTTAGAACGCATTTGTTACTATGTACACCATTCTTAAGCTATTAGAAGAAATCATTACGAATTTAATCCACATCAATGCAGATTTTTACCTGGTAAAACTTCCACAGCAATTCTGTTGGAATTTACTTCGCGCATTGATTTAGGGTTTGCATGCAAACACCAAATGGACTTATTATTGACTTGATGTGAATCATGAATTGCTGTCATTAAAGCTAAGTTATATGATTTTTTTTTTTTTTTCACAAATCATTTTCATCATATCTCTCTGACAAGAAGCAGATGATACTCTGCAAGAAATCAAAATCTGATGTTTCTTTTTATTGTTCTTAAGGGATGCCATTTTGACCTGATTCTCTTCCTTTTAGTTATCAATGATTTACCTAAAGTAATACTCGTACATCACTTATACTTTTCATCGACGATGCAAAGCTGTTCTATTACTCTACTGTTCAACATGCTGATCTTCAATTTCATCTTCACAATTTAAGTTCATGGTGTGAGTTTTATCTTATCAATCTTAATTTAAAAAAGTGGAGGCGTATAGCGCTTTCTGGACATTGTTATAACTGAATATTGCATTTGTGCCGACATTCTTAGGACAGTCGATTTTGGAGTGCTTAGCCAAATTCTTCGTTTCAACCACCAAATCGAAATAATAATAAAGAAAGCTCAATGCGATGTTGTATCAATAAAAATATGCGTAAAAGAATTTAAAAATCCGAAGATAACTAAAACACTCTACATCTCACGCGTCCGACACATTCTGGAGTACGCTGCAATAGTGGGGTGTTCGTTTTATGACTGCTGCATCTACTCACGCTCAAAACTATTTTTGATTTTTTTTTTTAAGGAATCCAGTCTCTACGGACGAAAGTAGACTCAAACTTTCCATCACTGAAATCTCGCCGCACAATATTTGATATTTCATTTGTCCTCAAAACTGTATCAGACTTAACTAACAGCCCTTACCTATTGAAAAGACTCAATAAATGTCCCTTATCGCTAAATATCATATACGATTACGCACTGATGTGGATGGTGACCTACATGTCTCGCTTAGACTTACATGAATAAAACAGAGAAATCAAATTCCAATTCATCACTGACGTTTGGAGACAAACAAATATCAATGGAACGGTTATAAAGATCACCATTACTGATATTTATTTAATTAATTTGGTTGACTAAGGAAGCGTTTAACTTTATAAAAAAAAATATTTTGCTTGGGTTTGAGTGAAATCGTACGTTTGACATTATACTTAACAAACTAATTTTTCAGTACGGCTTTGTGTTTTTTATGTATTTTTCACAATTTTTTAGTTACAATTGAAGGTAGTTTATGTGTAGTATTGGCAGTAATTAAGCCAGATCCGTGCTATTAATCCGATAGAATCGTTTAACTTGAAGGGATTTCGCTTGGATTATTCTGGATCAGTTAAGCACTGTTTAAATGGACTTAAGTTTATCTTGTTATAAGTAATCAGAGGACAAATTTTAGTTCGTTAAATTAATATAAAAATTAAGCAAAAAAAACAACTCATAATTTTTTAAAAATTTGGTTTCAATTAGAAAAAAAAACATGTTATTTATAAAAAATTATTTACACAAATCTAATAATTTTTGTAATGCTTAATTCTATAAAGTGAGACTTCTTTGCTGCGATTACCGCATGCTAGGTAACCGCTGGAAGGCGAAAATTCCACACAACGTATTTCACCAATATCACTTTTGAAACCAGGAAAATTGGCATACACTGTAGCACTAGGAAAATGCACCAATTTTACAGCAGATGCTACATCCCCAGAACACATTGCCAGCAGCTCTGAAGTGTGATTGAATTTGATATCTGAAATCGCTGTTGTTAAATTGAGAATTCTCTTCTCAGGCTGTGGGGTTTTAGACGTCATAACTTTATCAAAATCATAAATATTCACTACACCTTCCATGCTACCGGTGGCCAAAAAACGTTGATTGGATGCCAAATCAAGCGCATTACCTTTAATGCAACCGTCATCGATGAAACTATGCTCCAAACGTCGTGCGCGGATTGCAAAGATACTCACAGTGCTTGACTCGGAGCTTGCGATAATGCGACGCGAATCGGCAGTGAAACGAACCGCTGCGACAGGATCTTCCTGTTTGAAGGTGTTTATAGTTTCCTTGGATGCAGCATCCAAAAGATGTAGCTCACCAAAACGGCCTATAAGTGCAATATAGCGTCCACAGGGTGACAGTTCGAACTTGTCGAATTTAGTTATATTCTGTGGCAAGCGGTGACGAGTCTCTTGAGCAGCAAGCAAATCATAAGAGTAAAAATGACGCTTGATGGAACCAAAAATAGCCTGAAAGCAATAAAAATTAAAACACTGCTTGAAAATAAGACTTGTATATAAAGCCCACCTGCGTGCCGCAAGGCGTAATATGCGCACATTTGATAGGAAAATCATGAAAACCAATACTATGCAGCTTTTCATTTTTCAGTCCATCAATGCTATAAATTGTCGCAATGCCCGCCGCGCCACAAACTAAGGCCGCCGTGCTGGTTGGATGAAAGCGTACGCAACTAATAGAACCCTCAGCGTAGGTAGTACGATTTAAATCCTTCAATCGTTTGTACTGTATTTCACGCGGTCGCAATGCAATTGCTGCTGGTTTCGCCAGGAAGCCCACCGTGTGTAACAACTCATCATCAGAAGAGTCCACATTATCACTACGCTTTTGTTTGCTTTGCAAGTCGGCCCATTTGGGTTGTGCGACAATGCGTGTAAAGCGCGCAGTCAGGTATTCTTTGTATGTTGCATCTTTTCGCAGATGATCCAGGGGGCCAGAGCGCTGTGTTTCGCGTTTTACCTCACCAACTTTTATTTGTTCATCATCAGCATCGCTCCAGACAGGTTTGCGTTTGGTTGCCTTGCGATTCTGTTTTTCTTCCGATTCTTCATCGCTTTTGTTTACATTTTTTTCTCCTGAAAGTTTTTCATCTGACTCTTCATCACTTTGAGTTTCTCCCACAGCTTTAGTCAATTTCTTAATAAAACTTTGTTTATCACCAAAGATAACTTTGTCCATTGGTACTTCTAGATTGGTTCTGGGTTTCTTCGCCGTTTTCATTATGACTTGGCTGCGGACTTTCGTCGCCGTTTTGATTATGGCTTGGCTGCTGCCCTTTTCCACTTTCAAACTTTTAACGTTATCTTCATCTTTTTTAACGTTATCGGCTTCTGCTTCCTTGGATTTGTATTCCGCCATGATCTCTTGCAATTCGTCCATTACATCACTTGCCTCACTGTCACTCATTTTTTTAATTTGCAAATTTATTCAACTTGTAAAAATGTATTATTTTCCCAAATTCTAAGATTTCTTTACTGAAGTTTGACAGCTCGTACTACGAGCCACACGTGCAAAGCTATAATCGAACACAGCTGATGCCTTAACAGGGCTGCCACATTTCATATTAAGACCGTGGTAAATTTACCATATATGTCGAGTATAATTTTTATTGTATTCATAATAATTATACATGATGAATTGAAAAGAAATGTGTCATTGGGGTACAGATATCTATATATGTTTTATGATTTTTTATAATAAATACTCATTTACTTTAATGCGGTCACTCCTTCAACTCGCAAATGTCGAGTACTATTGCATAAACAGATCAGATTCCGCCGTCATTATTTGCTTATCATTTACGTATATCTTGCTATTTCACGCTGAAAACTTATGGAGGTGGTACTGAAAAGTTATTCTTTTGATTCGTACATTTCTTTCTTTTTAAAGTGTGGCAGATTTCAAAGAAATTTCAACTCATTTTTCACCATGCAAAAATCGCTAAGAGCAGATCAAAATCTAACTATCCATATAAATTTTTGAATAGAAAACTTCTTATGGCACGTTGTGCGGCTGAGGAAAAAAAGGATAAACTCGCGACACCGACCGTCATCGGGATTCCTCATCATGAATGCGATAGTAAAATTTGAATGTTCTTTGAAGACTTGGGAAACGAACTCGATTTCAGAAATTTGAAGGCTTGGGAAACGAACTCGATTTCAAATTTGGAAGATCTGGGAAACGAACTTGATTTTGGAATTTTGAAGACTTGGGAAACGAACTCGATTTTAAAATTTTGAAGACTTGGAAAACGAACTCGATTTCAAAAAATTTTAAAAACCTTGCCTACTTTTAGGCGCTTTTTATAATTTGCCCCTAAAAGTAGGCAACACTTTCTGAGAAATTTCAAAATAGCGCCTAAAAGTAAGCAACGATTTTAAAAATTTCAGATAATGTTGCCTACTTTTAGGTGCTATTTTTGAAATTTGTCGGAAAGTGTTGCATATTTTTAGAGGTAAATTATCAAAAGCGCCTAAAAGTAGGCCACATTTTTGAAAAAATTGGCCCATGAAAGTGCAATTTTTTGGAAAAAAATTTTTAAATTTGTAGCATACATATGTTGACTTCCGGTTAGCTGTTGCTCAGTCAGCAAATTTTTCTCTGAAAGCGCAGCCGAAAGCAGAGCCAGCAGCCCAAAGCAGAGAAAAGTCTGAAATACCAGGCCACCATGAACCAGCAGCAAGCAAATTTTGTTTTTGAAAAACTTTAAAACGTTATATCTCGGCTATTACTAAACCAATTTAGACAAATGAGGTGTAATAGTTTTTTTAAGAACAAGCAGATTTTTTTGAAGTCATTTGTGTTTTGATAAACTGTCACTAGATGGTGTTTTAAGCAGTTTGAATATTCTAACAGCCATAACTCGGCAACGAATAAGCCGATTTTGATAAATGTGGTGTCATAGTGTCTGTAGGAAGAAGCAGATTTTTAAGTTAAGTTTTAGAAAAATTATGTTTAAGCTATTTAGTCACAGATCCAGGTACTTTCTTTAACTGATTTTTCCTCGTACTTACATAATTCGCAATGATGTTTCTTACTGCAATCAGAATAAATTTTTGTTCTCAAACATTAGGAATACTTAGCTCAAATTTAATTACTCACAGTTGAGGCTACTGAGCCGAATATACTTCTTCCAGCAATTTTTGAAGTGAAAACTTCTTATGGCACGTTGTGCGGCTGAGGAAAATAATATGAACTCGCGACACCGACCGTCATCGGGATTCCCCGTCATGAATGCGATAGTAAAATTTGAATGTTCTATTGTTTCTTTTAAATAAATATTCCAAGTGAAAAACAAAAAGCAAAGCAGACACACTAACTGACACATTCCATTCTCATTCAACGATTGTTATGCTTAAATGTTTGTTTCTTTCAAATTCCGCGTTGTTGCGTTGACAAATTGAGAATGAGAGCGAGAGTAAAATTTGAATACATATTCCGTTTTTGTCTTCCATTGCATTGCCATATAAAAAGAAAACACACACATACCAACTAACACACTAACTTGACATTAAAAGATTTGTTTTCACTTCTGTCGGCACTCCCGGAGTGCAACCCGCCAGTAAGAATTGGCTGTATGTTCATAAAGCCCATTTTTACTCGGCGACTAAAATGGCGAGATAGTAGCCAACCATGAAAGAGGGGTATGCTTAACTGGTTATGGCTTGAAATTCTGAGATTCTTAACGAGATTCTGTTGGGGTCGTAAACAAAAGTTTTTAACTTAATTCATTTGCTTATGTAATGTATTGAATTTTGGCAACAATGCAGCCAATGAATAAGATACACACGGAAATAATGCAACGTCTATTATAAAATTATGATATCCATAAATGTCAAATAAAAATGACAAATATAACGTTTTTCAACAGAAACTAAAATCCTGATGCTCATGCTTAACTAGGAGACTTTTCCCACATCTAAACTGAACATGGTTTAAATTTTTTACTATATAGTTTATGTAATATTTATAAAAATATAACATTCAATATTGCAACCATGGTGTAATAACCAAGGTGGCGTACTTAAAAACGAAATTCTCAAAAGTTTGGGTTTCTTGTCCTTCATTGTCTTGTTTCGTAATTTTTTTTGACACTTCGGTGTTTTGATTAATTGGCCCGTTCAGCAACTTCAGTATTTTTGAAGCGCTTTAAACAACTTTTTACTGAGAGGTTGAGTTTCAAAATTCTGATGCGAACAAAAAACTACGCTAAATAATGTAGCAGGCTTTAATATGATAGCAATAAGTCTTTTTTGTTTTTGCAATAACTACTACCAATAACGACTAAATTTTTAAGATTTAATGTAGTTTGCAGCTATCGTTCAGAAAATGTTCAAGATCTTACGCCTAAGCGCTGCAATTTATCAAAGCGCTTAAGTTTTCTGAATGGGCAATTGAAATGTTATGAATGTCAAAACTACAGCAAATAGGATGACAGATGATTGAAAATCGAGGCTCTCCCTAATTACTCCACCTTGGTTATTACACCATGATTGCAACAAAGTCACACGCGCACACATGAATTGTAGAGTTCAAGTCTGCTGCGCGGCTACCAATATTGCTTATCTTCCATTTTCAAGAACTGTCAAATGCTGTCCGTCGCAGAGTGACCACTCATTGGCCCTCAACTATTAAAGGCCAATGCACGCGAAAAATCGTGGACGCTACATCAGACAGTAATTCTATTGGATAATCTACTAAAAACTCCGCAATCGCGTATAATCGCGTGCATTGGCTTTCCACTATAAATGATACAAGAAATAAGCTAAGCAAATTAATTGTGGAACTGGCAAAATAAAAAGGAATGATGAAGAGTATCTGTGACTTTCAATATCGAGCACATGAAAGTGTTTCGCTAAAGAAAAGACTGAGATTTTATAAAAAAAAGACTAACTGGCAGTAAGCATAGAATAGGATTAAATACTTTCATAGTTATGAACCCACAGGAAGTTTCAGATATATATATGCAACGATTCCATTAATTTTTTAACGAAGAAAAAATGACTGAGAACAGCAAACAATTCCACATAGTGTCAATGATGAAGTCTCACCCACCACCTAATCTAAAAAAGTAGACAGCACTTGAGGAAAATAGCACAGCAAATATCAAATTAAGTGCTACAAATGATTGCCTCCTGATGAATGGAATATCAACTGTATGTCTCATCCACAAAAAAATTATATCCTATCAAGAAATATCGGCTTTACAAGTAAAAAGTTAACATTTGAAGCCTTCCTGTATGGCCATACCATACCATAGTGACTTCTGATCTGAGAAATTATTTCTATTGAACATTTCAATCTAGAACCCAAGGTTAAACATATCTTTAAGACCAACGAGACTCATTCAAAGACATGTCAATCGTCTAAACTTGTGCAAGATCATGGCATTGTTGAGTTACATCAATGCAATTTTCTTTGTTTATTAAAAATGTTAAATGCCATAAAAAATGAACTAGTCGAGATACGTTTTATGCAAACGATCCCTTAGCTATAAAAATATTGGAACGATTTTTTTTTAATTAACGTTCTTATGTTGTGAAAAATACTCTTCGGAGTAGTTTTAATTTTTTTAGTTTAGTTTTATATGTTATTTCTAAAAGCTTTACGACATTGAATATCAAACACAAAATGTATTAAAATTGGTACTAAAGGTTTTCAGTTAATACCAATTTTTTGAATTTAATTTTTTAAAAATTATTTTTTTTTTTTCGAAGAAATGTATTAACTAATTTCCCATAAGTATAGGTGAGTTGATTACCTAACGAAACTCACTCAGTTTTATTGCTCCAGCTATATTGCTTAAAAAGTTTTGAAATAAGATTCGGCATCGAGACGGGCTTATGCAAGGCAACTCTGTCTGGTTAGTTTCACCAAAACGAATCAGTGTAATCTTATAATCTCGACTTTTCAACAGCGGGCTGTCCGCCTGTGCTATCAGTTAAATGTTTTGAATGATTTTGATTTCCCATTAATTTGAAAAAAATTGGAAAGGAAACAGATACTACTAGAAAACAAAAGAGGCCTCTGCGCTTAAACAAAATTATAAAGGTTTATTTTTTGCTTGTTCAAATTTTCTGAATGAACATTTGACTCAACAGACTTAAACATTCTCTAGGCAACTTCTATACATTGTGTAAATATTAAGCCGCTCGTTAAACGTAAAATAAGACTGACAGTGGTTTTTAATGAGTTAAGTTACGGAACATGTAATGAGTTCTTCGGAAAAAAGTCATGGTTCAGGAGGTGATCCTTAACAGACTGGAAGCCAAAAAAGTATGTTCTTAAGCTTAGTGGATTAATAAAAGTTAGTTTAATAAAAACGCATTCTTATTTTGGATTTATTTAATTTTTTACTACAAAAACGTCTTAATTATACAAATTCCTTTTAATATAATCTATGTTTTAGTTGATGCTGATATGTAGAACACTTTCAGATTTATTGTATATAATATACGAGTATGTTTCACGAATGAATTCAAATTGTATGAGAATTGTTATATCTAAATAAGTGAATTTAATAGTATGATAAGAAAAAATATTTACAAAAACAGATTTCCCCAATAGAAATTTGATGCTGAAATGAACATGTTAATATCGTGTTTAGCAAAAAAGACCTGTATTACGAATTTACAAGGGTGTAGCTAACTGTCAAAAGAATAATTTACAATGATAACTGAATAAAATTTAAGCATTACATTAAAATTTGTTATAGTAAGTAGGGAAATCTGACAATAAAATATAATGTACGCGATATTGTCACTTAACCGGCCAATAATAAAAGTAAATGAATTAAAAAATGCTTTTTAAAAAAATTTTCCAAGTTTGATCGAATTGATTTGATGTTATCGATTTTAACGCCTCTTTCAAAGATAATGAAAATACTTTAAATGTAATTATAACATATGATAAAATAAGTTAATTTCTGTAAAACATAACAAGAAAATAATAATTAAATTAGAAAGTAATTGGCTATGAAATAATCAACATGAAAATATTTCGTAGTAGTTTCTCTTATGTTTTGTTGTTGCTGTGGTTCGGAAACATTGCGCAGGTCAAGCTATTCGAACCGAAACTGTCTGTGTATTTTTCCAATCTTTAGGATTTTCGAATTTTTAAGTTGATTTTTCTTATAGTTTCAGATGTATTGTACATAATAACTTATGTCAGACAAAAAACAGCGCTGACAGCTTACGACGAGGATGTTACTGATGAACTTGCCATTGGTTGTGGTGTTCTTGGCCTTATCATCATTGTAGCTTTTTTGAGTGTATAGTCCCATCCGCGCCAGCGGAACCAAACAATGCCTTGTCGTGCAGTTAAATCTTGTGGGTCATGTAAATATAAGCCATTCAAGCCACGTCCGCATGACTTCCACCACCAGCCACCCTTAAATATACAAAAATTACAAATAAAAAAATGTTATGATTATTGTACACGGTTTCTGGCAAAATTATTACCTTGAGCATGCTTGCACAGTTCAAAGAGCTTCGATCATTGTCTCGATTATATGTCGAGAAGGGACTATTATTTGAACCATACCAAGGATCATTTAATGAGTCACCAGCATTTCCTTCATAGCCGTCAATTTCCAGTTTATAATAGTCTGCCTCTGAATGAATTTTGAAATGCGAATATTGCGCATACCTAAAAATAATTCATAAAATAAATGCTTCATATGAACTCTAAGCAGCTTCATGACTTACCGTTTGTTTCCCTCGAAATCTTCAAGTTCAACACGTAATGCATAGTCCTCGTTGTTAGTTAGCATGTAAATATTTTCATTTCCCAGCCAGAACTCCTTAGCTGGATCACCAAAACCATTTTTATAATCAGCCCAATCACGATTAAAGTTTTCTCGAGGTTCACCAAATTCATCACGACGTTGTATTACCTATGTTAATAAGAAAAGTAAAATTGCTAATTTAATTTCTTTTGTTTATAAAGACTTACCGTCCAACCGCCATCGGAAATTTCTTGTTCACAGAATACTTTTAAGAACCAATATGTTGTGCCACGTATTTGTAAATAAAATACTCCTGAATGTCTCATACCAGCATTAAGTAGATCGACGCAAGAAAAACCCTGTAACGTTAATGAAAGTTATTTTAATTTTGTATACATTTTGTGTTAGAGTATTCAGAAAGAAAAGAAAGGTTCAAATTCGACCACTCTATTAAATTTTTTATTCATGGCTATTAGTAAAAATATTGAGTAACTGGAGTTAAAGTGTTGAGTTGAAAAACATGGAACTTTATTTGTAAGATTTTGAAACCATGTGTATGTACGTATGTACTAAGGTCATAAGGCCAACTAATGAATCACTTTAGGAGTACGCACAATCAATAATATTTTTATTTCTTTTATTTTGACCTTTGCCTTATAATATTAAATCAACTATCCCAATTGCTTAAATCGATCTAGAAGTTCTGAAAATATTGCGATTATCTCTTTTTCTTCCTTTCTTATCTCTGCTTTATTTTCATAATTTTTTTATTAACCGCTACTTTTTGATACTTAACAATTATAACAAAGGCCAGTGAAAGCGAAGGTGCCGCATGAAACCGCGTAGAAAGTAGAGTTAAATTCTACTTCCTTGTACCGCGTTTGACTGTGTCATACACGTTTTCGAACATTGGCTTCCCTCTATAAAGGCACTTTTAGGTGTGACGGGAACATAGCTAACTTAAGCAAAAATTTCACTGATGATCTTTCAGACGGAGCAAGTATCTTTAGCAAGTCTGTCGACGTCGCCGAACTTGTGGGCAAAGACAGCAAGAGAAAAGTACATTCTTTTCGTACTTTTATTATTTTGCTGTCTTTCGTCTACAGTGTAGACTCTACACTCATGTTGAAAATTAATGTAAAAGATCACAGCACGATTTCAGAATGAGTAGGTTACCCAAGATAATTTTTTTCAAAATTGTTTGAAAGGGGGGGGGGGGGGGGAAACTAAAAGGTTGGGCACAGAATAGACAAGAACTTCTTTCACAGAATTTCTAACTGTATATGTAGCTCTAAACACAATTGGTGCGAGATGCGAGTGCGAATAAAAACAAAAACGAGACAAAAGGATTTTTCCTATGCGATAGAGCTTTTTTGAGCTTTCGTTGTGCATCTTGCTCCAATATACAGAAAGAAATCATGTTATCTCGATTTGTTTTTTCTCGCACTGTCATCAAGGTACAAATTATGTTTAGAACATATATCAGCTCTAAAAAACAACATAGAAGCCAAAGAGGAAAATGCATTTGCCGGTATCGGATAAAAGAACGACAAATGTGCTGTACCGGATAGTAGTAACATTTTTCGATTGATTACATTGCGTTTGCTATCGTAAAGGTTATCCGTGTGTAAAACGACCATAACCTTCACAAGGTTTGTTGTCGGTGCCCACACTGTAATAACTCTTTTCTTCGCCACGACTGTGTCTTCATGTGAGTATTGACGCTCAGCTGATTTTGATATTTACAACGTTGCGCAATATAACCAGCTGTCATTCTGAATTTTGACAATTGAAATTTTTATTTATTTCTTGTAACACAACAGTCAATAAGTTGTTTTTATAAAATTTGGTTGATAAAAAATGTTAAAACATGCAATATTGAAAATACTCATATTTGCATTTGCGGCAATGGGCATACGGAGCGAACCGCAATTAGTCGATGCTGAAAAGACGCTACTCTGGGGACCAGGACTGGAACCGGATGAGGTGGTATTGCCAGCGCGTTATTTCTTCATTCATGCAGTTGATAAAAATGGCAGAAAGTAAGTAAAAAATTAAGAATTTGGAAATAAAGCTTTTTAATTTTCATTAAAAAATTTCCATCCAGATTTGAACATTCGCCACCACAAAAATATGTAATTCAAGTAAAAGGCACATCGCCGCATGGCAAATGTCGCTCCATGGTAAATTTTATTGATCGTGGTGATGGCTCGTCCATAGTGCGCTATACCATACACGATTGGTGCGATCAAGTTGAAATCGAAATTCGCTACAATGGTTCACAGGTCGCGCAGTCACCCTACTACATACGTAACAAAGTTTATTCGGAACGTTGTTACTGTCCACAAGAATTGAATCTCTGGCTTTTGAATAATAACTGTCCAAGCGAGGATAAACAAATCACTTGGGACTTGCATTCCTTTAAACGTGTCAATTTTAGCGCTATACGTGATAATCTGCTTAAACGGTACAACACACCCGAAAGTGTATCGCTTTGTCATTATGTTGTCAAGCAGCAGCAGGTGTGGCGTCGTTGCTATGGCAAATATACCGGCTTTAAAATGTTTATGGATGCCACTTTGCTGGCATTGGGACGTGTGGCTTTACTGCCCGATATGGAATTTTATTTGAACTTAGGCGATTGGCCACTTTCAAAAAAAGGTGGTCAACAACGCACTTCTGGACCTTATCCTATATTTTCCTGGTGTGGTAGCGATGATTCATATGATATAACACTGCCGACTTATGATTTGACTGAATCTACGCTGGAAAATATGGGACGTGTATCTTTGGATATGATTTCTGTACAACAAAGTGAATATCCTTGGGAGTCTAAGGAAGAAATGGCTTTTTGGCGTGGTAGAGATTCGCGTAGAGAGCGTTTAAACCTTATCGACTTGGCTAGAAAGCATCCGGATCTTATTAATGCTTCAATGACAAATTTTTTCTTCTTTCGCGATGAGGAGGATAAGTATGGGCCGAAGGTGGCACATATCTCTTTCATGGATTTTTTCAAGGTATTTCAAAGGTACTTCAAATCATGTCCTTATTTAATCTTACAACTCCTTTTAGTACAAATATCAAATCACCATTGATGGCACAGTGGCGTCCTACCGTATGCCATATCTCTTGGGTGGCGACTCATTGGTCTTTAAACAAGAATCTCCATACTATGAGCATTTCTACAGCAAATTAGTGGCATACAAACATTTTGTGCCCTTTAAACGTGATTTGAGTGATTTGGTGGAGAAATTGCAATGGGCTAAAGAAAATGATGGGCGTGCACGCGAAATTGTAGCTGCAGCACGTGAATTCGTTGAACAAAATTTACTGCCGCAGCACGTGTATTGCTATCATCTGGCATTGTTTAAGGTAAGTTTGTGGATTAGTAATACAGGGCCGTTTTGCATCAAATTAAACATAAATTTTGGTTTGAGGAACTTGAAGACTACACTAGGATGCCATAGAAAATTGTATTATAGCATTGTAATAAGCATTTTCTTGTGCCTTTTTTATCCGCTCACGGAGCATAGCGCCGCTTCAGTTTCTATCACGGTTCAATCTACTTCAATTAAGCATGAAACTTTCAACTCCTAATCGGATGTGCATGCTGCTGAAGCAGGTGAACTTACTGGTATGCCGCTAGCACTTGGAGATATTTTAATTCCAATGCTTTACAATCCCAGATTGTTGATAAAGTAAACGCTTGCGGTATTTCATGCTGGCAAGTGGCGCAATATTTCGTATCCAGTTGCCCGTAACTTGGGATACAGACGCCTTTTGTTGTCGCTCCCTTTGGTTACGCACGCTAACAGGTGTGGAATTTATAACTCGGGTGCCCAGTATGGAACACATGCTGACCAAGAAGCCGTTCACTCTAGTCAGTCAATTTCAGGATTCACTAGAGTCCTCGGAGACGTTAATCCCGACAACTTTTTCAAAAAGATGCCCTTGAGGTTAAAAAAACACTGCTTTAATAAAAACTATCTGTCATTTAAATTAAAATATTCAAGATAAAATACACTATAATAATAAATGCCTATCAGAATAACTGAATCAGCAGTGTTGTTCAAGAAGTTTAAGAATTTTGAAAAATTCGGTTAATGTAAAATCAAATTTATGCTTGGGATCTCGGTTTCTTCTAAGTAGCGTTTTTCTAAAATCCTTATTTTAGTGCACGGAATGGCTACACTTTAAAAAATATCTGCAGATATTATTCTTCATTACGCTTGTTTTGCTCAAGTGGTCGAAGCTTACTGAAGCCACTTGTAATTATTATTCATAATTATTATTTTTTTGAGAGTTTATTTTTTAAAGAGAAGTTTAAAGTTAAAACTTAAAAGAAACTGACTGTGAAAAATTTGTATTTAACTATGACTTTTGACATTTCAACCAGTACTAATTTATTAAACTTTCTATCAGGAATGGAGCACACGTTTGGTGTCACCGGTTGTCGTTTTACCAGGCATGGAAAAGCTTGAACAATCATATACATGCTCCTGCAAAGAGCCACCAATAAGGGATGAACTTTAAAAATCTTCAATGTTACTCATTACTCTTGCATTTAAAATTAAGTACTGCATTTATAAAAAAAATTTAAATATTTTAGGATACCCAACTCAGCAAAATATTTGTTGAACTGACTTTAACACTAAGTCAATTTGATAAATTTTGTGTCTTAAAATATTTATAGACTTTAATTTCGATTTAGCTCTCATCTATTAACGTCTGTCAAACTTTTTGTGATATTTTGTTTAATTTGAAAATCTTTTTTCTATTATTTTGATCTTTTATTCTTAATCGAACTTAACATTTATTTCGTTTTTGCGAAATGAACTGAACTTTTGATTCTCATATTCTAAGCAATGCTTAATACACTAAAACCACCATTAAAAAATAAATGTAAGCACAAATATAAGTAGTATTTATAATTTTGCACTTTTGTTGCGCGACTTTCAGAATGCACGCACACATACACCCGCACATTCGTTTTCATTTATGCATCGTATACATTACATATTGCAATTTTTATCAAATACTTTTAGTATGCACTTTTATACGCCATAATAAAATGTAGTCATGCATTTAAAACATAGCAGTTCGAGTAGTTAACCATCTTGAGTATTTGTAACCTTTTATGTGTTTTATAGAAATAATTGTATTTGTACTTAAAAGTTAAAAACCAACAACAATCAGAATGTTAAATTCAACTTTAAAAAAATGGAAGAAAAAACTTTTGTGAAACATAAAATGTAAAAATAAATAAAGAAAATTTAGCGTATTTTGTTTTAATTTAAAATATTTCATAGACAAGCCAAAATTGTACTGTCGAGGAGAGGCAAATAGTTTCAAGACTAAGGAATGATGGTCAAAGCTTTCGTACAAAAGCCAAAACCATGCATCAGTCGCTTCTTTCGAACAAAACGTTTAAAAATCTAAAATAGCGGTTGAAACTTGCAGAAGACCAAAAATGTCATCAACAACGACCGATAATGGTATTGTCACTATTGTGAAAAAGAACCATTTCGCATTTTCAAGAGCTATTTCAGCAGATATCGGCAATGTGATCTCGTCCTGAACGATCCGTCGACAATTACAACGAGCCAATTTACCTGGACGGATAGCCAGAAAAGTTCCTCTGCTGCGACAAACAAAATTTAAAACACTTTTATTGTTCGTAAGGAACCATTGGACCAGACGACGAGAAAAAATGGTGCAATGGGGCAGAACTTTCCTCAACAATATGTGGAAACTCCAACTCAAGTCTGGAGACTTTAGGAGATGGTCTGCTTATTTTTAACTATCTGTTATCTATCTCACTATGATTTGAATCCGATACCTTGCGGAATAAGCTTAGGGTAAATAATATCAAATCAATGCTGTGGTCATCGGATAGGTGGAAAAAATTTTGAAATCATTTTAATTTGAGAAAACTTTCCGCAGGATGGGTGCTACAATTGCTTCACGTTTGACCATTACCGCACACATGTCACATCTAAAGAATAGTGTTTGGAGATATTGAAACTCATTTTAAAGGCGTTTTAGCATCAATTTATCACCAGAGATCACGAAATATGGCGAATCCGCGCCGCAAAAGACCTAGGCGACCTTATCACTCAACAAGGCCATGTCCAAAGTTTGATGGATTGACCCAGCATAGTCCATATCGATTATCTTGAAAAAGGATTGACAATTACCATCATATGTTATACCATTTTATTGAACCATTTGAACAAATCTGTCTTCCAGAAAGATAAAGTAAGGACAATGACATCATAAAGTTGCAGTTTTATTAAGCATTTTTTATAGAATTGTTTTTAGAAGGAAATAAAAAAAGTAACATTGGACTCATAAAAGTTACGGGGTTAACCCTCCGAGGATTAAGTTAATAATAACCTCTTGAAAAACATTACGCATGATGTTTTCAGAGACACAAGAGATACCAAAACAAATGAGAGAAATAAATCATTCGCCTTTGACACATATTATAATATATGACAGGTAGCCTAGTAGGTAGCGCGCTGGACTATGAATCGCTGAGACATGGGTTCGAGCCTGACTTTGCAAATTTGTAAGTCGTAAGTAAAAATTAAATTTGATTATAATTATATGTAATAAGGTCTCACAATTTTCATATTAAATAATTTGATTATTAAATATACGGATTCGACAAAGCGGACGATCCTTCCGTTTTTTCGAGAGGAATTTCATGTGAAAACGAGTTCGAATCGGATTCCGTTCGGATACGATTCGGATAAAATATACGAAGAAACGAGTCCATTTCGAATTCGAAACGGATCCGTTTTTCAAATGTTCAAATTCTGTCAGTATTTTTGTCTACTGGGTTTCGTTTGTGTCAAAGTCAAGTAATTCTTTAGTTTTTGTGTTGTTTGGTGTTGTGCGAAGTTCGTGATATATTAAAACATAATTTTTTAAAGTTTTGATAACTAAAATAATTTTTTATTTCCTCTTTTTCTTTTACTAAAACAAAACTATTTGTCGAAAGTGTTGTGTCTGTTTCTCAATGAGCTTTCGAAACCAGTTCTCTTTTTTAAAAGCAGTGTGAGAACGCTAACATTTGCCATATTTTCAACTCAAAAAATTGCTTCGCGGAGAAAGATTTGGCTCACGGCACCAAATTCCAAAAGTGAGTACCTCTTATTTTTTAATTAATTCAACTGTGACGGAAGTCTAAAAAAATACAGGTCATCAAGTTTTTTTTTTTTTTGTGCATTTTCCCAACCACGGCGAATAAGGGGCGCCATACATGATCTGACCTCTGACTACAATGATTAGGACATAAAAAAAACCCACATTTGAAAGGTTAGAGAGTAGTTATTATTATTCAGAAATCAGACGGGTGTCATAGGTCATAAGTCTTTTATTTAGGGTGGTCCTATACAAAAATATATTCTAAATATAATTTTTTCGAAGACCGCTGAAGTGATTCTCATGAAATTTACACGACGTGGCTTTTATGAAGGCACATCTTAGAATAGAATGGGTGAATCCACGCCCCCCTTATAAAAAAAAAAATAAGATTCATCATATTTTATCAACCATTTGATGCAGTTGAATGAATGAATAAAAGGTAGAGATTAAAGTAAAATTTAATGAAAAAATGGGCGTTGCCATGCCTCCATATGAAAAACATCAAATTTTTTATATATCAGCAACTATTGAACGAACATGGATAAGATTTGGTACATATGTTTCTTAAAGTTTGTTTAGCATAGCTTAGTTTGGTAAAAATGGGCAATACCACACCCTCCCATATAAGAACAGAATTGAGGCAGGCATTTATGATTTTTATAATAGTTTTACAGATAATACCACTTAAAGCAGTCATCATATCAAGCTGAGTCACTATAGTATAATGGCAAAAATATTTGAAGGGCTAAACACAACCCACAATATTTACAAACGTTATAATAAGAGAACTAACAACTAATCGTTTTAAAGCTTAACATGGTAGATAAGGTACATATAAATAAATGTATAGTATCGATGATCGTGGCACCTCCCACACAAGCAAAAAACGTTAAATTTTATATTTAGTGTGTTATAATAGTAATATTTGTAGAACTTAGTGTAGAGGTGTCGGTTACCAAATGCTTTGAAACGAAATGGAGTTCGACTGGAGTGCATTAGTGGGCGTGGCACCTCCCAAACAACTTAAAAACATTAAATCTTATATTTAATTTGTTTTTTAGTCGACTGAGTATTATTAATTAATTTAATTTTAAGTGAATTTACAGTCACGTGCAGTAACCAATATTCATGTGAAGTTTCACAAATCGGTTAATGCTTTATAAACAAACATGACAAAGACAACAAATGGAACAATTTAACCTGGTAATTGGTGACATATGTTTCGGCTATTACCACATATCTACACATATTCATATATATATATATAGCCTCATCAGACCAGTTTTTGGTTAATTTGTAATGTGATTCGAACCCCCGACCCGGAATGGTTAAGTTGTTCCATTTGTTGTCTTTGTCATATTTGTTTATAAAGCATTAACCGATTTGTGAAACTTCACATGAATATTGATTACTGCACTTGACTGTAAATTCAATTAAAATTCAATTAATTAAATCTTATATTTAGAGTATTTTCTCAGTAGTCCTAATAAAATTTAGTGTTGAGATTGAATGGATTTATGCAGAATTGTATTAGTGGGCGTGGCACATTTCATACAAGCGAAAAACATATATTAATAACTTGCCATTTTTTCAACATTTTCCAATTTTATATATATTTTCCATATTTTTCCGACTTATTCAACCTCCTTCAATTTTTTTTCGAGACACTCAACTTTTTCGAGTTTTTCAACCTCATTCAACTTTTGTCTACACTTTCCATATTTTATCGACTTTATTAGCCTTTTTCATCCCCATTAAATTTTTTTTAACATTTTCCATATTTTTTTTTTTTTTTGAATTTTCCAACCACTCAATTTATTTCGACTTTTTTAACCTCAATTAAGATTTTTCAACGCTTTCAACATTTTTCTAACTCTTTAATTTTTTTTCAATATTTTCCATGTTTTTTGACATTTTCGGCTTTTTCAACTATTTCAAAATTTCTTTCAACTTTTTCAAACTTAAAACGAAAAACCAAACTTTGTTCGTTTTCCTAGTACTCGATCTAAAAGTAAACTATGCTAAAAAGTTTTTTTTCCTTGACAAGGCCAATAGCTGAAATCAATTCTTAACTCACCTTGACATCCTTAAGTGTAAGAATATCTGTTGAAAATGTTGTGTTAACTACGGAAGGTTTGTTCTTGACACTAGGGAATATGATGCCACCTTTACGTGAAATGGGTTTCGCAGACGATGAGGAAGAAGCAGCTGTACTCGGTGTTGCACTGGCTAACGTCGTAGCTGACGTTGTTGATGTAGGCGCTGTAGAACTGCTAGTTGATGCTGTCGAAGCTTGAATGACGCTAGAGCTTGTGCTTGGGCTAGGCGTAGTTGTGCTAGATACATATGCAATTGAAGGAGGTACATTAGCGTTTGTTGATGAACCGGAAGTTGTTTGTGTGGTTGAAGGTGTTGTAGCAACATGTTCCGCATACTCATCGATAACTGAATATCTGTGGAGAAAAAAAAAGTGTTAAACTATTGAACCTGATATGAATGAAAACCCCGTAAGACCCACCTATTTGGATCATACTCTACTAAACGATCAATGGTCGGATCCATTAGTAACTCAGCTGGCACGGGACGCTGCGCCAAAAGCTGTACATCATCCTCTTGTTTCTTTAGGCGTTTTTCTACCATATCCAAATTGTTGATTATTAAATTTGTGTTCGTCTTCAGATCATTATGTATTTCGCCAATCGCACGCTCCTGTCGCTGTGTCTGTGTCAACAATGCGTCTGATTTTGGTAGTAAGTGATCGACTGATGATTTCGTGCCAACAACAACATCCCAGACTTCATCCATTTTTTCTGATACCGATACCATTGGACGAATTTGTTTCACTAGTGCATCGATCTTGCTGGTCTTAATCAGTGGAAGCGGTGTAGTTGTTGTATTGTTGCTGAACTGCTCTTCCTGATCTACTACTGCTTCGTGTATATCGCCGACCATACGCAACATGCGTCCCACATTTTCCGAGACAATATTGATGTGAAATTGCAGCTTCTTGTCGATGTTATCAGTGGTGTCACGTAGCTCATTCAATTCGGCAGATACGTGACTCATGACCTCGGCATTCATAGCTTTTGTTATTTCGATTACATTCATGCTGATCGGTTTCTTTTCACTGGCCTCAGCGTTAATGTCATCTACTTGTAGGAAGTTGTTATCAATTTGTGTCTTTAGCACCTCAAGTTTTGTGTCAATATCGCTGACTTTTTGATTCAACTGTATGAGACGATTGTCCAACAATTGTGATGTGGGCGTCGATGTACGTGCTGAACGCGAGCCAGTTGTATCGGAGGGCACACTGTAATCGTAAGAGATTTTCGTGTCCAGCGTGCGTAATTTGGATATAACAGAGTCGGTCTTAACGATGTTATCACCAATACGATTGTCCATGGCCTCGACGCGTCGCATGAGATGTTCCACAGATTTGTCTAGATTATCGATGCGCTTAAGTTTACCCTCAAGTGTTGAGATGATAACCTCGAAGATGTTAAGTAATTGTTGTTCTCTGTAATAAAAATAAGAAGCAAAAATATTTGAAACAAATGCGTTACACTTTATATTGGCAAGTTCATTAATTTAGTTATAATAAAAGACTTAACACACGAAACTTGGAGGCTGTTTGTTGCAGACGCTAAAGTAAATGTTGTTGCTACTGCAACTGTAAATTGGGAGCAATTTACTGTGATGTCGAGAATTCATCAACATGTGACTATGTCAAGTCATGTTGAGCAAGTTTTTTTAGTTGCCACCAAATAAACGTGCGCCTTTCTAATTGTAGGCCAATATAATTTTATCCGAATTTAATCAACAGTTTCGTAATTTGTACATTAAACCGAACCATTAAAGTTCTTAAAACTTGTTTCCATCTAGTGGTAGTAATTTACAAGTGTTAACAAAATTGTGCTTTAGAAAACCTCCTTCTACGCGTATCTATTACATTTTTAATGAGTTTTGTTTTTGAATTAATAATTCTTAAGATTTCGATTTTAGGTAAGAGCAGTTTCCTAAAATGATTACTCGTTCTGATCATTTGGTATATAAGATCCTTTCCAGTCAGAGTTGTCAAGTGATCGCTTTTGAAGCGATCAAACCTTTAATTGCATATCAAAGCCAGAGACCTTGTAGGAAAGTTTCGCAAAAAGTCGTTTTAATATTGCTGACCAAAAAAAAAGTATAGTCCTTTCATTGTGGTGCTCGTACAACATGAAGGTAGCTGTTGTTACAGAGAATTTTTTGATTTCACTCAGGTGGACTTTAGTTAGTTCCATCAGGGATATAAAGAATGGCTGCCCGAAGTATTTTAATCAGTGGTCAGTAACAACCCTAGTCAATACTCTGCATTCACTCCGAGTTAAGGATTATAAGTGTCCGTTTTATGGAAACGGGGCTAGAAATGTTATATGTATATTGTTATGTATATTGCTATTGGAAGGGAAAACCCACATCGTTTCCGCTACTGAAGTAAACTTTGGGAGAAATTTTTCCCACCGAATAATGCTATCGACTGGCCTCCACAATCACCTTATTTGACTCCTTCCGATTTCTCCCTATGAAGGTACTTGAAGCAAAAACTAAACAAACTACAATTTTGATGCTAAAGGATACCATTCGGAACTAAATTGCTGAAACAACACCAGACGTCTGCGAAATTGTTATGAAAAATGTGCTTAAAAGAGTTCGCTCTTGTGCCACGGCCAGAGGCGACCACTTGACCGCCATTTCATACATAATGTTAGGACCATATTATTAATCAATAAAATATAAATTATAAAATAGTTTAAAACCTAAAAAAAAAAACATCAACCTGGGCATAAAACGCACCCTGTAAATGGTAAAAATTGCTATCAAAACATTCGCTTAAGTTTCCAAAAGCAACTTGGGAGACGCAGTGATTGATAAAAACTTCCCCAAAGCAGTTTAATGAAAATCGCATGAGTTTTTTTAAAAAGCTAACACTTTAGGGTATAAAGAATCCTTAAACACCAGATGTTTTACCTGCGAAAGTGGAGAAAGATCAGTGGAAATGAAGTCGATCTATAGAGCGACGAGTTTTTCTTTTAAGTACTTTTGATCATACCGGAGCAATAATGAGAATGATACAAAACCTATGGGTATCTATCCACTTGGAAGCATTCCAGATTCCTTGATTGTAGTTCAGTAGTGTCCCTAGGAACTGCAAGAGCTGTTCACGCCAGCTGACACCACTTAGAAGTGAAACCAGTGATGGTGCGCTCATTTTCTAGCACTATGTTTACTGGGCAACAATGTTCCCGCTCATATTTTTGTAATTTTTATAAAATGTAACAGGTGTTGTTACAATTTCGTGATTTTTTTTTGTGTTTGTTTCTTGATTTTGTCGTTAGATCAATTTAACAGCATATGTTGTGTTGAAAGAAATATTAATAAAATTATTAAAATATTCTGTTGTTGTTGGTCTCAATTATTCTGGCCACAGGCTGATGCTGAGCCTAAAGCCGCAAATACGTACCCTGCGTTTTGTAAGCAAGTCACACACAAGTATTTGGCTCGACTTTGTATTAACTTAACGTCAATGCGTCACAATTATTTTGCAATCTGGTCAATAAATGTCAAAAACTATACCGCAAGGCGATTTATTTACGATCTTGATTTGTAGGTTATGGCGTATTATCATAAATGCTGTCTTTGGGCCATAATATTTTGTGCAGCTTGTTAAGTGTTGCGTTTTGTTGTGCGCGAATGATATGTGTTCGTTGATATGTGGTTTTTCGGTATAGTCGTACAACGTGACACGTTTTTACATGACATTACCATTCACTCAATTATTCCGGCAAGTATAAATCGTGGACAATGAGCAAAGGTTCCTTTTGAAAAATCTTAGTTTTCTTTTCTACAAGTTATTGAAAAATGTATTCCAACTAAGTATTACACAAGTTCTTCCTTTGACTTGACATCGTAGCCTTTTTCGTAAAATGATATATAATACTAAGCTATGTCCGGTCGATCGCTGCTATCCACCTCAATACCAAAGCTTAATATTTATGGTTCGAAGGTTATTCTCTGTTTCTGATGGGACCAACAGGGTGTTGTATACTATGAGCTGATAAGACCTGCCTAATACGGGCGGTCGATATAGGTTACAATTGAATAATTTCAGCCGTCCATTGCGGAAAAAATGACCAAAATATAGGAAAAAACATGATAAAGTAATTTTTCTGCTTGACAACATCCCGGCCTTTTGTCGCAAAAGTCGTGAAAAAAAATTTGAAAACGCCCAAGTGGGGTGTTTTACTATACCCGGACATTAAACCTTCTGATTATTGGTTGTTCGGATGGATTCAGCATGATTTTTGCAGATCACCACCTCTTCCGCTGAATTCGAAAATTGGTTTCTTACTTGTATCGCTTCAAAAGATGAGCTGTTTTTACGAGATGGATATTCGAAAATTGCCTGAGAGGTGGAAAAAATAGTAGCCAGCAACAATCAATATTTTGATTAATCTTTAAATTTATTTTGTTTTGAAACAAATGCATTTTTGTTCACAAAAAAGCACCGAACTAATTTGTACACCCATGCATGTCGCGCAAGTTCGATCAATTTTTCTCATATAAAATTGTAAGTGAGCAAGGTCGAATCATTTTTGCATAAAATTATGAAAAAGATCATAATATTCAGATATATATAAATTTACGGTATGTGATATTTTTCCTGTTCAAAAACTTGATTAGACAAATTACTATAACTCAAAGTATCCGGATTCAAAATATTTAGAAATCGCCCAAGTTCGATAAATCTTTCTCATATAAAAATGTAAGCGAGCAAGGTCGTATCAATTTTGCTTAAAATTATGAAAACATCAGCATTTATATAAAATTACGGTATGTGATATTTTTCTTGTTATTTTACAATCTAATTAAGCAAATTATTATAACTATTGAAGAAAATATCAGGATTCAAAGTATCAAGAAGTCGTGCAAGTTCGATGAATATATTAAAGAAAATATCCGTATTCAAAGTATTTAGAGGCCGCACAAGTTCGATGAATATTTCTCATATAAAAATGTAAGTGACAAGGTCGCATCATTTTTATCTCAAACTATGAAAACAGATCAGAATTTTCCTGTTATTCAAAAACTGGATTAGATAAATTACTATAACTCAAATTAATTAAAGAAAATATCAATTTGCGGTTGGTGATATTTTTGCTGTTCAAAAACTTGATTAGACAAATTTCTAAGGCTCAAAATATCCAAATTCAAAGCATTTAAAGGTCACGCAAGTTCGAATCATTTTTGCATAAAATTATGAAAATATATATAACTTTACGGTTGGTGATATTCTTCCTGCTATTTTAACAAATATCTTATCATTTGTTAAATTACTATAACTATTAAAGAAAACATTCGTATTCAAAATATTTAGAGTTCGCGCAAGTTCAATGAATCGTTCACATGTAAAATGTAAGTGAGTAGGGTCGAATCATTTTCGCATAAAATTATGAAAATATATATAACTAAACGATTGGTGATAAGTTTCCTGTTATTTTAACAAATGATTAGGCAAATTACAATAACTCTTAAAGAAAACATTCGTATTCAAAGTATTTAGAGTTCGCGCAAGTTCAATGAATCGTTCACATGTAAAATGTTAGTGAGCAAGGTCGTATAATTTTTGCTTCAAACTATGAAAACAGATCAGAATTTTCCTGTTATTCAAAAACTGGATTAAACAAATTACTGTTACTTAAACATTGTCAAATTTAATGGGCCTACAAAGACAACTTTTTGTCTCAAATTAGCATAGTTTGACTGATGTTTTAATACTTAATCATTTTAAGGGAAGTCATTTTCATTTTTTTTTTTAGTGATATATAACACTGAACTTAAAACCAGTTCAGCCATCAATTGTCATTTAAATTTACAACTCGATTAAATGCTTTCTATTTAACAAACATAGCAACAGCCTGAACAACACGTCGTGTTTCGCTTACAACAACGGAGCGCTTCTGGTTGATGTTTGACGTTCCCTTGTAGCAATGTAAACATATCGAAAATTTATTTATTTCTATTACATTTAGTTCATAAATAAATGATCAATATAGAATTCATTGAAAAGTTATGAAAATTTTAATGCATTTGCGATCTTTGAATCTTGAATCTCGCATTATCATGAGGTTAGGGTGAATTTTTATAAATGGAATTTATTATTTAATATGTTCATCATATTCCATTGTGTTGTATTGTAATTAAAAATTAACATTTTGATATAAGTATTTGGATTGTAAAAATAGAACGGCAATTTAAACATACCCCCAGAGCATCAACCAAAAGCGTTCCGATGAGTCTATGTGGTAATGAACAAAATAAGATATTATCGTTTGATATGTTATTGCTTTTGTTCCTCCAAGGTTGTCAAAATCTAAAATGTGTTCCATTTTTAGTCACTGTGACTTATTTTTTAAAGCTTTATCTTATAAGCGGTGCTTAAGCAATTGATATATGACTCTTTTTTTTATTGAAGTTATGGCTGTTTAAGCTAGCTTTCATAAAATTTGGATATCGACTGTCGTACGAGTATACGTTTTAAAAAGCTACAATATGCATATACCAAACTTGAGAGATAAATCTTTATAATTTTAGAAAATAAATTAGAGTTTATGAAACATAATATTATTATAATGGCCAAGGAATATATCAAAAAATTAAAAGTTTGGTAAAGCCTTTTAGGTTTTTGATTTTTGCATCTCCCAAAAATCAAAAATGGCATTCCAATCATTAAAACACTTATTAGAGTGCTTCGAAAAGTACAGTTAAAAAACTCACTGAAGGCTAAGAATTCCATTAAATTTTTATATCATTATATTGTTTGGACCTACCCATTTCGTAGAAAATACAATATCACTCAATTGTCAACCACGGCTCAATCCTTTCGATTCGAACTGTAACTTGACCATAACATGACGAAGGTTGGTTTTTAAATGCTCCAAAGTTAGTGAACAGTAAGCGTAAACATGATCTATTGCATAGCGTCAGAAAAAAAAGTCCAACGGCGTCATAATCTCAGACACCAATTAACATCACCAAATTTCGAAATTACGCGTCCTTAGATCTTTTTGCGCAATAAAACCAAATTGATCAAATTGTATTGCTAGTCGTTCCGTCTTCTTGAAACCACATACCATTAGATCGATGTATTCAGTTGCAGGCCATAAAAGTCGGTTCTTATGCAGCCATAGCGATCACTATTGACAGTAACGAACGCTTTTTCGTTTTTCTTAAAGATATAAGGCGCAGGGGCATAAAAAGACCATAATACACACCAGGCAATTTACGATGTTTCAGATAAAAAAAAATAATATTTATATTCAAAATGAACTTTCAACTACCCACTCGGCATGTAACGATTCAGAAACAGTACATTACGTACCAGAAATGTTTCATTTGAAGTATTGCAAACGGAAAATTACAATAATCATTCTTATATATTTCAAAAATATTGTATCACATGCAATCATTCTGAAGTGTTTCTGAAAGGTTCCAGATTCCACGTTTCCTGAACTTTTCAAATGATATCTTACTGACCCACGAAATTTTTCATATGAAATCATTCTGAATTGTTACTGAAAGGTTTCAGATTTAATGTCTACTAAGTTTTTTCTAATGAAATCTAATTAATGTTTTATGATTCTCTGTTTGATAATATGTTAAATGTAGTTTATTGTCAATTATAAACGTCACAAAACATAATTTCATGTTAGGTATCAATGCAAGTGATGATACAGGTAAAATAGTGTAATATAGTAGTTCAGATGACGCAGAGTAAAAAAAAAAGTGTGTTAACGTAATAAAATATGTTTATTTTTTTTTTTCCTTACAAGATTTCGGTAACGTTTCAAATTAAATTAAAAAGCAGACATTGACACATTGTGGATAAGTTTCTGATGGGAAAATGAAAGACTTCTGAAACGTATTTGAAACTTTTCTGGATTTCATTTGAAAGATTTCTCAAAGGTTAACGAAACGTTACATATTGAGTAGGTATATACTTAGTTAAGTTAGTTAGTTATTTGGAAAAATTTTCTCTCCCTAAAATAAATAAATGAATTTGACAAAAATCGACGATTTCTACATATACTACTCATTATGCCTTATAAATAAGAGTTAGCTCTTAAATAATAAATAATTTGTAGAAAATTTATTTTTTCCGATTTATTTTGCAAAAAAACACGCATTACGGATTTTAGTGAAAATAAGTATGCAATCTTTTCGTAAATTTGGTGTGTATATTCGTGCTCAGTGACTTCAAAGTACTGTAGTAGAGGTATGTACATATGTATTTTTAAATATATTAACTATAACCATTTGTTTTAAATTTGTCTGAATCAGAGTTGCCATATTTCAGTAAATGTCACAGAGCATGAGTATTTATTCATAATAAATTTTGATTTTTTTTTACTAGTACAAATCACCACGAGCTACTTGAAGCATTTACCACCGAAATTTATATTTTTATGCGTAAATTTACGTGAAATGGCTGATTGCGAACATTTTTTTGTATACACTTACATCGAAGACATTTCTTGTTTTTAAATAAACAATTAATCATATTATAAATATGAAATATTAAATCAAACGCCCGAATCATTAATTAAACCTGTATACACCTGCTGTTAAATAACAACAAAAGTTTTGTCCAGAGTTTGAACTCAAAATTCGCAATTCATATGGTAAATTGGCGTTATTGATCAGTACAACTTTCCAAAATTAAAAATTCAAAAAAATGGAAATAATATCAAAACCAGCGATTTATCATAATCGAAAACAAATGAATTAAAGCAAAAAATGAAAAGAAAAACTAATAAGTTAAAATTTGAAGCGACAGAAATAACACCTACACATTTTTTTTTGGATTGAGGAAAATGAGAAGGTAACAAGCTCAAAGCTTATGTTAACATAACATTTGAATAACAAAACCACCATGAGCCGTAAAAAAGTAGACAAAATGCAAGCAACAATCACTTTTTATTTTTTTTTAGAGTGAACATTATAAATCCAGATCGGATATTTTCCAAGGTTTTGATAATTCAAATGCGAAGAAGTTTCATGAAATTTGGTACAAATTTTCAATCAAATATCATGGGCTGGAAAACGAGTGAAATCGGCTTACAGACAGGCCTACCGAGAGAGTTATTTATGATAATTAAACTAAATTTCATATGAATGCTATGAACTGTTTGGACAAGCTGTGGACGAAAATTTAGCGATTTTTAGTAAGAGGGCCTGAAACCTCACATACAAGCATAAACTTCAAAACTCTATATTGGGAGGGTTGTTTAAGGTAACGCAATAAAATTTTACACTATATAAAAAATTTTTAGTACCAGACAAAAAAGATGCGTTCTTTATTAAGAGGGCGTGGCACAATCTACACAAGTATGCTTTCCAAAACGCTATACTAAGAGCTATTTAAATAAATGTTCCAAAGCAAGTAAGGTGGCGAAAAATACTCTCTTTTTCTAATGTTAATACGTTGTGGAGTATATAATTTTTGGCGAGGTCAAAAATAACACCTCAACTACTTAGCTTTGGTTAAAGTTTTTGTCCAAATCAAAAAAATAAATTCAATTTTTTTGCCAAAAAAAAAGAAATAACATAATAAAGACCACTCAATTGCAAAAAGTAGTTATGATAAGTCGCTTACTTTCATAAGCTCTAAGAAAAAAAGAATTCACAATATCAATCAAAATCAATTTAAGTCAAACACAAATGTCCAACTAATATTATTTGAAAAATTTAATTTTTTTTGTGCAAATTCATTGCAAAACAGAAACAACTCACTTACAAGAGGTTGAATTTAAGCGCCTGCTAACATGGCTAAAAAAGCAAACAACCTGTCTCTAAACAAAAACAGTATTACTTTAAGAGCCAAACTCTTAACAGTCTGATTAAGAGGGTATCATATGGAAAGGTAGATGGAGTAATTGTTATGGTGACCTAGTTACATTGATAGCTCACACCTGTGAAAACGTGCTACCAAAAAAAAAAAAAAAGAAAAAATAAAAAATCAACGCCAATAAAAAAATGAATCAAAAGAATTGGTGCAAATAATTTACGATCTAAATAATTTGTTTTTATATGATTGCGCATCCGGAGTAAGCGGCATAATTATTGTGATTATTATGCAAACGTAACATGACACGGTACACGATTTTTTTAATTCAGAGGGATAAAAACAGAAACTGTTACCAGCTCTAATTTTCAAATTCTTTTAGCATAATATTTCAAATCTTTTGCCTTAATATGAATCTTTTCAAAATGTGGTCATCAATATGGATAAAAAATCGTACGAGAGTTTGTCTAGAATTTCGTGACGTGTTCTGCGTTGTTGACTCGTTGCATTCATTACTTTTTCTCATGTTTGGCGTTATAAATGTTTAGTTCGGCTTGGAAAACGCTGACGACAAAACACGAGTCAGAGTACAAACGCAGTCAAGTCATGTCCAGTGATCATTCTGTTTTGTGAGAGTCTATTGATAACTCGCAAAATGTCGATAGAACAATTTTACTCGTCATTGAGTACAATAATCTGTTGACGCGCACTCAATCAGACCTTTCGTAATTAGTACACGGTTAGAAATTTTGGAATAAATTTTAATACTTTTTGGATTACATATATGACAACACCAGAATTGTATTAAAATGCAATATTGTCTAGATATTAAAATTCATTTTTAATATAAATTTCTATTAAAATTTAATACTTGTTTTTATTAAAATTAAAAAAAAAAAAATATGTCGTATCCACTGGGATTCGAACCAGGTTCCCTTTCAATACAAGGGTTGTATGAACATTTTAACGACATCAGCCAACGTAGTATTATATTTACGTTGGCTATATGTAATACTTGCGATAGCATCAAATGTTATAAAATATCGTTTTAATGTTTGACCTGTATTAGAATTTAATACAAAATGTATTACAAAATTTTGTAATATATTCAAAAGTATTAAATTTAATCAAAATTGTATTAAAAATCCTTGTAATCCTTCGCTTGTATTAAAATTTATTCCAAGATTTCTAAACGTGTAGACATACTGTGTATTTTCCTTAAGAAATAATTTGACGACTGAATTTTTCATCTCAAGAAAAAGTTTATTTTGCTGATTAAAGAATAGTTTGTGTTTTAAAGCTTAATTTCGGATACTAAGCTTTCAGAGTGTATGCAAATGGAACTGTCAGTTTAATCAGATATCTGTTGCACAGTCTCAAAAGCGATGTAGAACACAACGCTTATGAAGAGCATTGCCTTCAAGAGCTTCAGGCAAGGTCTTTCTTTGTGCATACTTGGGAAGAGTAACGTGCAAGGACAGGTTTAGCAAACGACGCGCTATTGAGAGCGATGCCAGAACTGCTTCGAAGTAACAACGGTAACACTTTTCGAACAACTTGAAAAATGATTTTTCCAAAGTTTTCCTTCGATCGTAAGAGTGATGATAGCAGATGTAGACGCAGAAAGAGACAGAGAGAAAGAGGGGCAGAGAACTTTAAGTATTCAAATATTTAATGTCCCAGCGTCAATTCGATAGGGTACTCTGATTTTTCATGTATGAAAAGCTATAGCCATGGTGTTGTATGTTTCATAAATGAAAGTTTTACTTTTGTATATGAAGCTGTAGGCCGTTTGCTTGCTGGATGCCTGCTTTGTATATGGAGCTGTAAGGGGTCTTGCCTATTGGCTGCATTCTTTGTATGTGGAGATGCAGGCATCTCGCTAAACTTTACAGGCACTTAGTAGGCGTTGTTTTAAGGCAATCTGCCTTTTGCTTGTTACACATTGTATAGACTACAAAGCGACCATCCCTTTGTAAAAAGAATTTACAGTTGTGGCTGGAACTGTGAGCATTACTGCCTACAATGAGTATAACTATTCATCGATGTTGTTTATAACATATTTGCCGCTGGCGTTTGAGCTTCAGAATTTGATGAGAGCACATTATTTTTATTGAACTTTAAAGTAAAGCCGAACAGCATTTATTTTCAATTGTATGGAAAATGAAGCAATTTTTAAACCTAATACCAACTTCTTGGACCATTCCGCCTGAATTTAAAGAAATCTATTCCTTTATTATTGTTGGTTGTACGGAAGAACAGATATTAGGACATTTAATTAAACTACGATAAGTGTCTTTGTCTAAACCAATTATTCGTGTAATCAGGAAAATTCGCTAGAATTCAACTTACAGTTAGTCATGGAGGTAAACAGACAATTGGTTATAGCCCCTATTGAAACGAGAATTCAATGGATTTTCGTAAGCGTGAGCTTCTCTAATGACTTGGGTGTAGAATTTGATTTTGGATGTTAATGTAACTTTTTTATTTTTAATGTAAAAATTTCAAAATGATGGTAAAAGATCAAACATAAGCTCTGATTATTTTGATCTAAGAAAGCGTTCTAAGCCCTTCTTAAAATGAGAAAGGAATAATCAAAAACTCTGATTATGATCTCTCACTAGTAATTGTGGTGGCTTTAAATAGGTATTCCGCTAGTATCGACACTTATAACGAGAGTGCCATCTCTTTTGGGGCACTGACAATTCTCGCATAACTCACGAAACACTATTGCACGGTGAGAAAGCGACTGTTTGGACCGGTGATTACTGCAAAACAATCACTGGGCCTATTCTTCTTCAGAGCTGGTGAGACAGTTAATGGCAAAAGATATTGACACATTTTGAGTTACCGTAAATGGGTGAATACTTCTGGTTCCAACAGGACTACGCGCTCAATAATTGACTTTTGCATTGGAAGTTTCCATTGACCAGTTGGAGGTGCCGCACCCGTTAAAAAAGATTTTCTTATTCATTACCTTAATTCAACATTGCAGAGAATGCCCATGCATCGGCCTATATTAAAATACGCCACTGGCTTGTGGTTAAAGCCTACATACCTTGTATATAAACCTTGTGCCTAAAACTCAATTACTATGCAACATAACAATTTAAAATTTTCCTCAAAAAACGCACCACGCGTCATCACTTAGCAACAATTGGTTTGAGTTTTAAGCCAAGTTAATTGCGTGCAATTGACCATAAGTGTTATGGCCAGCGAAAACATAAGACCAAGTAATTGCTCGTTCTAAATGCATAACTTTTGAAATGGTACAAATAAAGTGTTTTACTAAATAACTTTTGATGTTGTTGTTGTTGATTACAGTTTTGTCTGACTGAACATTGCTGCTGTTAAATAAAAAAAAAAAATAGATTTTGTTAATAGTCGTGCGTGTTGACCAGCTGGTCGCATTTAAAATCCAATTAAGAACAATTTAAGCTTCTGAAATATGGGGTGTAACATACAACTTAATTGTTTCCGAGCGAAATCTTGTATAATAAGATGTTTTTTATAAAAAGTAAAAGTTTCAAATTTATTTGTTTCCCAGCGGCAAATCGATGAAGTATAGTACTCTGAATTTTTATATATGAAAAGCTATACCCTTTGTGTTGTTTGTTTCACAAATGAAATTGTTACTGTGATATTTTGTTTATTTGTTTGCTGGCTGACTGCTTTGTATATGGAGCTGTATGCAGTCCGCTTGATGGCTGCCTCCTTTGTATATAGAGTTGTAGGCAGTCTGTTTGTTGGCTGCCTGCATTGTATATGGATTTGTAGGCAGTCTGTCTGTTTGATGTCTGATTTGTGTATGGAGATGTAAGGGGTCTTGCGTGTTGGCTGCAAACTTTGTATGTGGAGATGTAGGCAACCCGGTAAACTATACAAGCACTTGGTAATCGATGTTTTAAGGCAATCTGCCTTTCCCTTGCTACACATTGTATACAGAGATGTAGGCAAGCTGCCTACAAAGCGGCCATCCCTTTGTAAAAGCATTTACAGTTGTGGCTGGAGTTGTGAGCATTACTGCCTACAATGAGTATAGCTATTCATCGATGATGTGTGTAACATATTTGCCGCCGTGTTTTTCAAATTTGATTTTTTTTAATTCTCTTTTAGTTTAAAATAAAAAAATTTCGCCTTTAAGGCTTTTCGAAAAAAAAAATTAGAAACTTAAGTTGATAATTCTCAGTTATGTATTTTGAATTTACATTTCAGTTGAAATTGCAATTGAAAAATTACATTCAACAACGTTCAACTGCCAATGGAAATGAAAAAAACAGACAGGCGAACATTTCATTTAAATTACAGTCGGCCTGCTTTACAATTCTTGTTGTCGTCCACTCTGTCAACCAGCCACAATCTGTCAAATGTAATTGAAGTTTTCAATAGAAATTAACAGATTTCTTATTTTTTTGGTTTTTCTATTTACCCGAATTGCCGTTTACAAAGAGACATTGAAATATTGCCGACAGACTGGCTGACTGTTTGACAAACCTCCGACTGTATGAGTGTCTATTCAAGTCGGGGGAGCAACACATTAAGCATTCATTCTCTTCACGCATTCTGGTCGATGACAGCAACATGTTCGTTTACATCAGCAGCAGCAAACAGCAACATTCTTATGTTGCAATGTTGCTTTTGCAGCTCTAGAACTGTGTGCATTGCGACCAATAATTGCAGTTGTCGCTGATGTTGTCGTTTGTGGTAAATGTCGCAAATGCAAATAGTTCATATAGCTGTTGTTTATTGGCCATTTGTTGTTGCTGCAACTGTCAGACTGAAATGTTTAGATTGACGTTGTTTATACGTTGTTAACACTTTGTTTACAGCAGATTTATACGTTGTAATTTTTTGGATTATTTTCTTTTCTGTTTTTTAATTGGAAAATGTATTATCCTAGGTAACTCATAAGAAAAAAGTTAATATGTATTAAAGTTAAAATCATTTTTATGTTACACTTCCTGCTCATCCCAACATTGCACGGTTGGTGAACGTTACAGAAATCTTTGTTATATATTTCAAATGCAATGTTTCACATGCAATCGTTCTGAAGTGAATCTGAAAAGTTCCAGATACAACGTTTCCTTAACCTTTGGAATGAAATCTTTTTAATAAATTACATACGAAATCTTTCAAATTTAATCATTATGAAGTGTTCTTGAAAGGTTACAGATTGCTTATTGAATTTTTCTAATCAAATCTCAGTAATATTTTTTGGTTCTCTTTTTGATGATGTATGTTAAGTACAGTTTATTGTAAATTATAAATTAAGAAATGTCACTAAAGTAACAGCATATTAAGTATCAACGTAAGTGATAATGCGGGCAAAATAACATAATAATTTAGAGTCTCGATGACGCAATAGAATACCAGCAGAAGTAATGCAAAGTAAAAAAGAGTCCAACAAGATTTCAGTAGCATTTCAGAAACGTTTTAAATGAAATCAGAAGTCGGAAATCGGAAGACTTAAGCTTTCTGAATTGGAAATGAAAGATTTCTGAAACGTTACAAAAAATTTGTACGATTTCATGTGAAAGTTTTTAAAGTAAAATCGTGACAACTTTTTGTCCAGTGCTCACCTGTTGCACCAAAAATTTTGCATACCACTTATCCATCACCGCCCACTTTATGGTCTAACTTGTTTGTAATACTATCAAACGTTTCCGTAAAAATTTTCTTGAAGAGTTTCTTGCGCATAACGTATGCAAGTTTTTACCGTACCGTACCCGAGGTACCATGCCCACTCGTAAGAACTTGTTCACATTTGGTTCAGTCTTTGCATTTGTTACCAAATATAATTGTACCGAGCTTGGATGTATAAACGACTATTTCCAAAGTTTTGGCTTGAATGGGAGTTGCCACGCCTACTTTCAAAACACCTCTCTCATTTTTTGGAGAGCTATCTATGTCATAACATGTTTCCAGCCAAACAGTAGTAAGATTGCTTGAGTAGTTTTCTGTACATACGTAACAAAATTTGTCTGTATATGGGAGGTACACACCTTCATCGCTGTTCACTTTTTGGCTCTTGCTTGATTGTAGCACCAAACGTTGTGTACCAAGTATGGTTACATTGATATATCACTCAATAGAGTATTTTCAGTTATTTTTCTTGAACAAGATGTGCCACCTATCTTTACTTAATCGAAAGAAACCGAATAACGCTCAATTTCGAAAGTTTTGCTTTTAAGATTCTAAGCCGTTTTCTTTAAGTTTTGGTGAAAGATCGAATTTGGTTTTAAAGAACTAATGGAAAATTTTTAATGAATTTTTTTAGAGTAATTTTTCCTTCAAATTTTGAAATACTTGTAGGCCAAGTTACACAAAAAAAGTAAAAAATCTGAAAATTTTAAAAAACGCACACATGGAAAATATCTAAAAAAAATAACAAAATTAAATAAATTAAGCTTTTCTGAAACTTAATTGAGCTAGGTTGGCACTCCTTGTCGTTTATTCCTTTAAACGACAAAACGACGGCTGCAGTACCTTGGGCTGTAACTCTCAAAAGTTAGTAAGAACCTTTTGAGATAAAGAAAACCATCTTCCAAGCTTTGACTAACAAAATTTTGTTGGCACAATATTTGACAAGGGATGGATTTATTGTTGCATATATTTTGGCAAAGTCGTTAACTTGGCTTATTGTGTATTGGTGCAGCATAAAGTGTCACATTAATAACGTGACATTTGGCAGTGGCTATGGAAATCACAAGACAATTGCACATGCGTATAGTTGAAATGAATTTCTAATACAAAATGCACACAAAGACTTTTTTTGTTTTGTTAATGACAAGTTGTTTTTTATGTTTTCAGTTTATTTAAATTTACTAAAGCTTTTACTAAATTAATAAATATTTCGTACAAGCACAGTAAATTAATATGTTTTTAATTTTTTTAGTTTTATTTAAATGTTTTTCATTATTCAGTTAAATTGTTTAAATCAAACTCATAGTCATGCAATTACTGCTGGTGCTGCTACACTCAAAACACTTTAGAAGAGTGATGAGGATAAAACGTGCACGCACTATTAAGTTACGTCTTGTTACAATTAATCGTGTTGCATACGCCTCTCTTTCAGCGAAATATTAAATTAATAACATGTTAGAAACGCACCTGACATCACTTAAGCGAAAGTGTTGGCAATAACAGCAAAATTTTAATAATGTACACAATAAAGGATGTGAAAATTACTGTACCCAATTATTGAGTATTCACAGTACAAGCAGTGCAGCACAATAACAACTATATAATTAGCAACTTAGCAATTCATGTGCTTTAAATTGCCTTACAGCAATAGAGCACATTGATTGTTGTGAAATGTTTCAAGTTTTTGTTACCACGCGGACAAAGCCGATATCAGTGAACTATAGTTTTTAAGTCATTAATTTGTTTACTAAAGTGTTAAGCATTTTTTCATAAAAAATATTTAAATAATTTCTTAGAAATTGGCATGTTTAAGTAAAATTATGTTTTTTTAAACGAAAGACTTAAGACGCAAACTTGAAAAATTCTTTCAAATCAAAGTTTCTCCAATGAAATTGTTCATTTAAAAATTAATTGTTTATTATTAATTAGCTTAAATTGCTATTGTTGTTGACCTAAATTTTAAGCAACAACAAAAAGCTGGCAATTAAACTACAACAAAACTTCAGCACAAAAATTCGCGTGTTTTTTCTTCGTTTAAATTGAATGCAATCAAAGTGCCGGCAAAAGAACTGCAAACAAAACAAGAAACCGCAAAATATTTTTTCATGCGAAGAATTTGTAGCGGCGGCGCGGAAATAAAACACAATAACAACAGCAGTTAAAAAATGTATACAAATTATTCTCCTAACTATTTTCCGTTTGTTATTTTCATATATTTTGCTTTGTGGTAATTTTAGAAGTGCCTTATATAGCTACACTGAGAAAAAAAACTGAAAATTTTGATTTATTAAATTTTGAAATAAACAACTTATAAGACCAAGTTCTTCCTACAGCATCTATTGACGCTTGGCTGCCTAAGCGCTTGCTACAAAATGCCGAGTTAATGATTAACAGGGTCGCTAGCAAAAGTAGAAAATAAAAAAAAAAATACGTTACTTAGTTTCTGTTGCCGCTGGCAGTTATTATTATTTTTTTTCTGGTTATTGCTTCTGTTGCGCTACAATTATTTGCACGTTTTGCTCTAAATTCTGCACAATTTAATTTCGAGCTTAGCTTAATGAAAACTAATAAATAATTCCTTACTAGAAAAATTCATAAAAAAAAATGTGCAACAGAGCGCAAAATTTTTCCAAAAGAATAAAAAATAATTTTGAAATTTATAGAAAAAACTGACCGGTTTAGCAGCCAGCAGCGAAAAGCCAAGGACGTTGCTGCAGCGGCAATTTTATTGGTAACCACTGCTGGCCATTTGCAACATTAGCTGTTTGCAATTAATTGCGGGAAGTGGAAGTGTTTAAAGATTTATAATGCACCAAAGGTGGTTGCTGGTGTGTTTTTTTTTTTTTGCTTTTGGTGGGAAGTTGTTGCGGTAGAAAAACTTTTGTTAGGTATTTCTATGAGTGAAGAAAAAACTAAAAAATTACACAAATATCTGCAGGAACAAAAAGCACACAAATTGAAAACAGCTCTGCATACCAAATATCCCACATAAATTTTCTTCTTTGTTAATTTTTCAAATTGTATTGTGATTTTTCTCGTAACTGCTTAGTCGCATAAACTTAGATTTTCTGCTTAGCCAAATGCAAAGAGTATTATCGAACAAAAGGTTACATGTGGCTAATAACTGTTTTAAAAACGTGGTTCAATAGGTCAAAAAGCATTTCCTATTAAAACTGCTTTGCGGTTTTATGGCCTTACAGCTTTTACTCAGTAATGAAGCCTTTAAGTGGTAAACAAGAAGCCTTAAATATTAAACCAATGTAACAAATTATGCTTTCATTTAACACGGTATTAAAAATTGAAGACTTACTCGCACAAAATCACAAACCCGCAATTTTATGAAAAGTAGATGTTTAAAATCGTTAAAGTGACACCTGAAGCTTTACTCGCCTTGAGGGTGTAAAAGTGTTTCAGCTTAGTTGAAGTCCATTAATTACGTGAGGTGTTTTTTTGAAAATTCTGAACCTTCTGCTTGAGATTTAGTAAGATGTAAGATTTATATTTTGCTTCATACCATTAACACTGATGTCTTCTACCCACTCGGCATGTAACGTTTCAGAAAGTTTCAGAGTCGATACGTAATGCACCGAAAATGTGTCATTTGAAACGTTATAGAAACATTTCTGAACTGTTTCTGAAAGATTTCAGATATAACATTTTCTGAACCTTTTAATTGAAATCTTTCACATTCCATCATTCGAAATTGTTTCTGAAAGGTTCCAGAATTGATGTTTACAGAATTTTATTGTCAATTATAAATCAGGAAACGTCACAAAAAATAGGTGCATGCTAAGTATCAAAGCAAGTGATAACGTGGGTAATATAAAATAATAATTCAAAGTCCCGATGACGTGATTTAATAACAGCACAAGTGGCGCATAACAAAAAAAAAGAGTCCAATGACGTAATAAAAAATATTTGTTTTTCCCCCTTAAACGAACAAAGTTTCTGTGATTGTCATTGACACATTGTAGAAAGCTTTCCGAAATGGAAACGAAAAATTTTTATAACGTAACTAAAAATTTCTAAGATTTCATGTGAAATATTTCTGAAAGGTTTACGAAACGTTACATGTCGAGTGGATGTGTACTACATTGTTTCTATAATATAAGAAGAGAAAAATGAAACTACGTTTAAGGTACAATATAACAAATTTAACATAAAATAAAAAATAGGCTGCGACACGACCTTCCCTAATTTTTCACTCACCTTCCCTTATTCTTCACTCACTAGATAGGCATTCATGTGCTTCCGCTATTGTTATTGTTGGCCACATGATATCCAAGGGAAGGTTTTCATTAGACATATGTATCTACATCCTTTTCGTGCAGCCACTCCAGCCTATCGTTCACGGCGCACAGCAGAGTAGCTTTAACAACACGTATGTTAAGCGGCATGCAGACAAGGTGATACAAACGTGCCAGAGTGGATTGATTTTGTGATACAAAACTTTATTTGTTCTACAATAATAATTTATATTCTCTGAGTTAAAAAGATGACGTAAGAGCATTTCAGAGTAGGAGAAACTTCGTAGTTCAGGCAAACTACATCAACTTATGTCCTTAGACTTAATCTTAATAAAATTTGGTTGAGTTACAGCTCTTTGAAGTTGACATTTCAGCCAAAAGTACCCTGCGCAATTCGTATGAGTAACGATTCAATTGCGCTTACACAACTTTTCTGTGACCACATAAAATTTGACACTACATACATCTTAAATTGTTCAAAGCTCAGACTTCTGACCATATAGAGCTTTAATCAGAACCATTTGGCATTAATAAAAAAGGCGCCTTTAGAACACCTTAAAAAGGATAGCAAGCCATATGCATGTATCGCATTAATAGATTTTTTTTTAACACTTTACTCTCATAATATAATGAATGTTCACTTCTGTGCAAATAAAGGCATTTAAATTAAAATTAAATAGAGTTTTCATGGAATTACAACCAAGTTTCCAAACAAAAACTTACGCTTCTTAATATGAATATTTTTCTAAATAAATACCATACCAAATAAGTTTGGAATACATTCATGCTTAAGTAGGATATGCCTACTTAAAATTTCACCATGCAACCGAAAAAAATCTTTTGAATACATAGGTACATTTGTGTATTCCGCATTTTTACTCACCGCAAAGATTTCGCTTCTCAAGTCAATCGCTATGCTAAATTAACACATCAAAATCAAGCCAATAGCCATGCGTGCCATAAATAACAACAAATTAGCACTTCAGACAGATTCGATAATAAATTATAGTTTTAATAGCAATTTTGATTAGTTTGTGGCTGCGGCGGTGGCACAGCGTGAGGGCGGTAAGTGCACGAGATGACAGCTTTTGAACTTTTCAATAATAAATCAAATTTCATAGTGTTTGCAGCTGATTCGTGATGAAAAATTAGGTGTGTATGTGAATTTGTGTAACGATTTAGAAAAATACAAATTTTTCTAATTCGTAATGATATTTCATGCGTTCCATCTATAGCTTCCTGCAGCGATTTTATAAGATATAATATATTTTTTCTTTTCAAAAGCTTATAGGTAGAGTAATCAATAACAGAATTCCATAGCAATAAACTCGTTGTTTTTTTTTAATAAAATAGAATTTTAATTAAATTTTCGATAACTTTATAAGCAAAAGCTTAATGATATTGACAAAACCAATCGATTTGAATGAAACTTTGGCATACAGATGGGAATGAAATGAAATTTAGTTAATTGTTAGGGAATTAAAAAAAAAATAATACTTTCATAAAGATTTAACTGACTGCTTATAGTAAACAATTAATTTTTTTGTATCTTCAAAGCCTGAAAAAAGATGTTCCCATACATAAGGAGTTCAAATCCATTGAGACAAATTACGAGCCGCAATTATTTTAGACATACACTGCGCGCCACTTGAATAGGGCCACATATTTTTTATTGAAATTCTTCTGATTTTTCTTCTTGTAGATGTTTTGAACATATTTTTTTATTCTAATTTTGTAAATATGTATATCGTTTACGAATTCATAGAAAAAAAAGTGTACCTCGTTAGCTGTTTTTTTTACTTTTTTGTTATGAGGTACAAAAAAATGCGTTTTTATTTGCGCCACTTGAATAGGGCCACTTAAGAAAATATAGAAAAAAAATGTTATCTGATGTTTTTTTTAAAATTTTGTTTATATTTAAGAAATTCAAACTATCTGTTCAAAAATACGGTTATGCATTGCATCGTAGAGTGACTCTAAATAATTCCAAGAAATTGTTGCCCATGGCTTGAACTAGTGATTTTTTGTCTTCAAACTGCCTTCCGTTTTCATAAACTATTCTAACCAACCCTCTCCAGACGTTTTCCATAATGTTCATATCGCGCAAATACGGCGGCCATGCCAAAACTTGAATATTTTGGTGTTGAATCCAGGCTTTAACGATTTTTGCTGTATGTATCGGAGCATTATCTTGCTAATAAGTCAATGGAATTTGTTCAAATATTCTTTGAAATTGTGGGTATGCTCTTTCCAGAATGTATTTGTCGCAGTTTGCTGTCATTTTTGAGTTTTAAAACACCAAATCTATTGTTTCATAATATGAAATAGCCCCCCATGCTATTACGCCACTTTCTTGCTGTGATCTCTACATAAAAAAGACTTCTTCTTTTCTTAAGTCGTTAAAATAATGGTTGTAACCATCAGGGCCATGTTTGGAAGTTTTCTTGGGTAGAGATCACAGGAAGAAAGTGGCGTAATAGCAATCAATCAAAGCAATCAAGTCCTAATCAATTTTTAATGTTTCATAAAAAATCTCCCTCTATTTTCTATGGATTGAAACATTCCCAGTTTACAGTTATAGCTCCGACTTAAAAGGTGGCAACACTAATCAGCTGTCACTTTTAGTTGCAATTTAATTTAAAAGACGCGCGTTTATTTCTCAATAATAAGTTTCCAAAATTAGTGAAAATTATGTTTTGATGCGGTTTTTATGTTAAATTCAACAAAATCTTTAAATAAAATTCTATGAAAATGCAAAATCCTCTATAAAGCGGTGGCGTCGGCAGCGTCGCTAGTGAAAGTGCTGTGTTTTTAATTCCAAATTTAATCTGCTTAAAAATCTTTTTGATTTGCTCAAAAAGTAACAATTGTTAAATATAAAATTTTCGTTTTATTTTTGTGTTCATTATAAGTAATTCATTGGAAATCGTTTGATAGTGTGAGTGCCTGGCAGTTGCAGCCTAAGTATAGCAACCGCTGGTGTTCCGTCTGGATTTCAGTCTTTTCCGGATGTTTTGCTTCACAGTTTAGGCAGTGTATTGAATATAAATGTAAGTATTCCTTGTTTTTATAATTCATCTTTAGAATTTCCATTCAAATATTTTTTAATATCAACACTGTAATATAAAAATAATTGAGAAAAGGTTCGAAAACATCCCCTATTGGAGGTTGGCAATATCCCTGGTAATTTCATAAATTAATTTTCAACCTCTTTCCATCGCTGCAATAATTTGTACCTGAAAAATACTTTAAGCGAGAAATGCTTTTAAGGAAGTCGGGAGGAATTCGCCTGGTGACACCTAAGGTTCCTTCTAATCTTTTCCTATTGATTGGCGCAGTATATTATAATTGAAGACCCTACTGGTGACTTCTAAAATCCATATTTGATCTTTTCTTATTGATTAGTGCAATAAATCTTTTTTCGAAAAATGGGATCAAAACACGTTTTTCGAAAAAAAAATAAAATATTGCATTAAATGCACCGTTTTCCTTCGATCTTTTCAATAACAAGTAACGAAACTGAAGTAACGAAAAAATCATGTCCTTTGATAAACTGTTAGCATTCATTACATTTTACAGCAGATGGCGCTTCAAAAGTGTTTGTACAGGGTGAATATTAGGACAATATTGTGGACCCAAACCTGCATAAATCAAATATTCAAAGGCAAAATTTGCCGCCAAGTTCACCAGTTGCTGTCGAAAAAATCCACAAAATCTTGTTATTTGGGCAGGTTTTCTAGTTGCTATGTTAAGACTGAGATAAACTTTCCTTTCCCTTACTTTATTAGTTTTTTACCAGTCCACGTTTGACGTTATTAACTAAATGCCTCATTTCATTATCAAACAAATTTCCGACATGCTCTTTTTTTTATCTAAGTTATTGCAAAATTAATATTTAGGTATCTTTTATAAACAGTTGCTCTTGAACAAATGTACCGATCTGACTGAAACTTTCGAATATTAAAGAGGATGAATTGTACTTTAATTACTGTACAAAAAGCTTGTTGCTCTTGAACGAACTGACTGATTTCAATGAAACTAAGACATGTAGAAGGATATAAAGTGGACTTAAGTTTATCGTCTGAAAATTTAAGAAAAAATAGTTTTTTTCCTAATACCTATGTTAGTGTTTATAAACAATTAATTCTTTTCCGTGTTTTCTGTTTTCGTTTTAAGAATCTGAAAAATTGTCATTAAACGTCAAGACCCTAAAGAATCCAAATTCATATATGTATTGAGGTCACAATTATTTTAGAAATTATGTTAAAAACAACGCTGCAGTCAGCCGCAACGCGAGCCGTGCGAGAAAACTACCGCGAAAAGAGGAAGGAAGAGAGGCGCATTTTTAGACGTAAAAAAAGGGAGCAGGAAAAGCGTGAGCGTGAGGAACTTGAGGTGTACCAGGGCAAGAAGGATGCACGAAAATTCTATCAACAAGTTAAGCGTCTAACTCAAGGTTTCAAGCCCGGAGCATCCACTTGTAGAGACGAAAATGGAAATCTGGTTACAGATACACAGAGTGTACTGAGGTTATGGAGGCAGCATTTCTCCAACTTGCTTACGGGCGATGATCCCACCAATTCCGCCCAGAGAGAATGCAGTACGATACCACCAATCGATGATAACGCAGTGGAAGTACCATCACCTAGCCATGAAGAGGTTCGAATTGCTATCCAGCGACTCAAAAACAACAAAGCAGCGGGTGCTGACGGCCTGCCAGCTGAGTTGTTTAAAGCTGGTGGCGATGAATTGATAAGGTGCATGCATCAACTCATCAGCAAAATATGGCTAGCGGAAAGCATGCCCGACGATTGGAATCTCAGCGTGCTTTGTCCTGTAATAAAGAAAGGAGACCCGACAATCTGCTCCAACTACAGGGGTATCAGTCTTATTTCCATTGCATATAAGATCCTCTCGAGCGTATTGTGTGAAAGATTGAAGCCACATACAGAAACGCTGATCGGATCCTATCAGTGTGGCTTTAGACCTGGTAAGTCCACCATAGACCAGATTTTTACACTACGCCAAATCCTGGAGAAAACCCACGAATATCAAATCGACACTCACCATCTCTTCGTCGATTATAAAGCTGCGTTCGATAGCCCAGTGCGGGATTGCCTATACGCAACAATGTCTGAGTTCGGTATACCAGCAAAGTTGATAAGGCTCTGCAGGATGACGTTGAGCAATACGTTTAGCTCCGTCAAGGTAGGGAATGACCTCTCCGGAACTTTTAATACCGAGCGAGGTTTCAGACAAGGCGACCCGCTCTCGTGCGATCTCTTCAATTTGATTATGGAGGGGATCGTACGAAAAGCCGGTGTGCATCATAATGGCACCATTTTCTTCAAAGGTGTTCAGCTCCTTGCGTACGCTGATGATATTGATATTATCGGTCGGAGTAAGAGAGATGTTACTGCTGCTTTCACTGCTATTGAAAAGGAATCAGCCAAAGTGGGTTTGACGGTAAACGAGGGCAAGACGAAATACATGATGTCTACTAACAACAACAAGAGAGCACGGGATCTAGACTCTCATGTTACAGCGGGCAACTGTAAATTAGAAGTTGTCAAGGAATTCATTTACCTTGGCACTGCCGTAACCAGCAAAAATGATGTCAGTCTGGAAATTAAGCGGAGAATAACAATTGCTAATAGGTGCTACTACGGTCTCAGTAAGCAATTACGTTGCAGAGCTCTCTCTTGATCGACAAAGCTAACACTCTACAAGACGCTCATTCTACCTGTGCTTCTTTATGGCGCTGAGGCATGGGTGGTTTCGACAACAGACGCAGCCGCTCTTGGTGTGTTCGAGAGGAAAGTTCTCCGCAAAATCTTTGGTCCTGTTCGAGTTGGCGACGACTATCGCATTCGAATGAACCACGAGCTGTATGAGCTCTACGCCGACATTGACATAGTTAAGCGTATAACAATACAGCGACTACGCTGGCTGGGTCATGTCCATCGTATGGATAAAGAAGCTCCAGCGAAAAAGGTATTCGAAGAGAAGGTCCCCGGTCAACGACGAAGAGGGAGACCATGCCTCCGGTGGATAGACCAAGCTGAGGAAGCCCTAACCGCGCTTGGCATTAACGATTGGAGAAGGCGCGCGCAAAACAGAGGCGCCTGGCGAGAGCTAATGAGGTCGGCCGTAACCTGACAACGGGTTGTTATGGCCATCTAAGTAATGTTAAAAACAATACTGCGTTAAGTGTTACTTAAAAAAAATGGCGGATTTTTGAAAAAAATCTAGCAGGAAAGTAAATAATTTTTTTTCCAGCAAAAATCGAAGAAAGGAAAAATTTTCTGAAAATATTTTTCAAACATAAATAACACAAAATTACGAGGATTTTATATATAAAATAAGTTATGTATGTTTTTTCTCTTAGTAAGATTTAAATTAAAAATTTGCATATTTCGTCAACAGCAAGACGAAAGACTGAAGTGTCAAACTTTTTGTGTTTGTCCTTGGTCATTTGTCTCTTTTATTTTTTAAATTTTATTTCACTTTACCAAATAATTGGCATTGTTGATTTTGTTTGTTATTTTCTTATGCCATTTTTTTTTTGCTTTTGCTCATATTTTTGCTTTGTTTTGTTTTGTTTTTGTTTGGTTTTATTATTGTTCTTCATATTGACTTCACTTTATGCCGTGCGAAACAAATCCATTTGTCATAAAATCATAGCAATTATTTACAATAAATAAAAATGCGATAATAATCACTAATTGTTGTCGCGTGCATACGAATTGTGTCAGTTTTGAAAGGATTTCGTTACTGCTAACAAAATGTTGTTATTGTTGCGCTTGTCAACGTAAATTGACAGCAGTGACAATCTGGAGCGTGCATCATTTTTTGGATTAAAAATATAAAAAAAAACACAAAATAAATAAAATAACATATTCAACATAAAAATCATGTAACTTTTTAAAGCTTCAAATGTTTTGTCCATATCAATCATTGGTGATTAACATCTAAAAATGTAAGGCATAGCAGGAAGCTAGTGAAGCTGATCAACTTCTTAGCCAGCAACATTTTACATTTTCGCATTAAGGATATGCTATGCTGCTGATACGATCACTAGATCAATCGAGCGATTGCAATTGCATACACGATCTATCTTAGCATCTGTTGTAAATTGTAGCAGAAGCGTTGTTGCGCATGCGTACGCACCTTTTTATACGCAACAGATTTTTATCTCACTACACATCGATGAAAAGCGGCAATATTCAAAGCCTTTGATTTTTGCGGCATCAGCTAGGAAATTCAATATGTGCGTTTGTATTTTTTTTTTTGTATTTCAAATCTCAAGCTAATGTACAGGTGTAAGTGGCAATAAATCAAGTTAATTACAACATTAATTCGTAGAGTCTCTGCGTGAGTATGTATGTATATGAAGAAATGCGCTTCTTGGCTGATTAGAATATTTTTTATCAATGCCAAGTAACAGTGTTTGAATGCCAAATCATTAGTGTTGTTGTATTGAAAATTTAGATAAAAAGTTTAATTCTTAAGTCTTCTGTTGTATTAAACTGTTATATATTACATATTAAATATTAAATATTCGTAATTTTTTCAATTTAGTCTTGGCTCATGTTAACTTTAATTTTGGTGTGGTATGTGCACAGAGTGGTAAGTGGTCAGATGACCATGTTAGATTTTCCCCAAAAAAATTACGAATTTCGGCAAAGAACAACCCTAATTTATTTCTATCCAAATCTTCTACTGCTTCATGTTAACATTTCTCTGTTAAAGCTCTGTTATGTCATATGGTTTGTGTCTTTGTTAGTTAAATGTAGAATTAAACTTCAATGTTTTAAAAGTCCATAGACTTGTGCTCTGTAATAAAACTAAATTTCTTTTCACAAGCTAAGTTTTTTATTGTAAATTCTTTTATGGCCAACATATTTTTCCTATACTGGTTCGTGCACCTTGATTAGTTTGGAAAGGTTGTACAACTCTAATTTGTTCTTATTCGAACCTCCTTCTGCGCCATGTTACAATTTTTCTGTTAAAGCTCAGGTAAGTCATATGGATTATGTCTTTGCTAACTGAATATGAAATTTAACTTCATGCTCTTTGGACTTTTTTTGGGCGTTTTGAAAAAGCAAACTACAAGCTATCGCATGAACACCATAATTTGTAACAATTATTTAGCAAAATTTCAAGTGGAACTTTTATCGTCAGGGTTTGATTTAGCAATAATTACATTAAATAGCAACTTACAAAATGTTGACCGTAAGAAACTAACAATAACAGCGGTAACAGTCATCAATTGATAGCGTGACTTCTTTTGAATGCAGCATAAACATTCACTAAATTGCCTGCAGACTGCCGCCACTAACTTTAGTTGTATGCAACATAAACTATAAGACATTGAAGTCAAAATAAACTTAGCAACACAAGAATAATAACGACAAAAACAGCAACAAACAATATAGAAACAATAACAAATTAAATCAAATCCAATCAAATCAAATCAATTCAAATAAATTTGAGCGGTTGGTTGGTTTGGCGGCTTTTTCAATTCCCTCATGAATGAGCAATTTTTCACGCATTCTCTCAGGGCTGAAACGGAACGGAACAAACGAAAATTCAATTTCAATTAATTTTAATTTTACTCTTAACTTTTTTGTATTTACGATGTATGCAAATTGTAAGCGGTTGGTATTTTTTCTTTTTTTAAATATTCACACGGACATTCAAAGCAACTTGACCGCTAAATTGCACATAAATAAATAGAATGGGGAATGAATTTAAAAAATTAAATTATCTATGCAAAAGTGCCAAGTTTATTCGACTGTGGCAGAAATCAGTTATAGCTGAGTGGATTTTGGTGTTTTTTAATTTTTTAACAATTAAGTTTTGCTTTGGAAAAAATTCAGTGAGCAAATTGTTAAGCTTAAAAAATTGTAAGAAACATAATATGTTTCTGGTCTTTCTCACGTTCAAAAACTTTTTTTTAAAACTTTTTTTTAAAATTTTTTTTAAAATAAACTTTTTTTAAAAAGTTTTTCTAATAAGCTTGTGGAAGAAAACCTTTTTGTTTTAAGTGATAGATGTTTTACAGCACTAAAAAGTGCTCGGGATTGATCTCACAGTTAGTGTTGAAGTGTAGACTGACATTTTGGCAGACGCTTTTTTTTCGTTTGTTTTCTAGAGAGATATAGGATATTATGCTATATGGTCCAATACGTCTAGAATCTTAATAATAGAAGTTTAGTTGATACAGCTAAATATTCTGCTTTAAACTTCGACACATAAAGCCTGTTTATCGTAGACTATATCATTATTATTATATATCAATGTATATTCATCGGGGCGTAGCACAAATAGAAAAGTAAATATGCTACGAGCAAACTCATTTTTTTAAGAAAAACTAAGCCAAACAGTTGAGCCTTAAGCCTTAAAATTTGCAATGAAATCAGAATGTATAAGCACTGTGGCTGGAGATGCTGGTGTTAGATATACTATAGGATATAAGCCTTAAAATATTGTAGTAAGCACACTAATATAATAAAGACTTATTAATTTCATTGTATGTTTGGCAATAGGCTAGCTTTCGGTCAGAATTTACTTCCTTTAGTTTGCCCAACTTCGTCCTCGCTGGTAATTCCATATTAAAGTTAGGATAAGTAGTCGACCTGAGGTTGCTGCTCAGGGCTTATATTCCAGCTTCGCTAGAGTCAGTGGTTTTGCATTTAAATTAAATTGCATACTTTCAGGCATATAAATCAACTAGTTTGGCCTTTGAAAAACTAGTTTATCCTAAAAATTATATTGCCGGTAAGATATTTATATTACCGGCCAAACTTAAGGCCAAACTAGTTACCGTTAAGCCTAAAGATATGCAATGACATTTTAATGTAAAATCACTGAAGTTAGTGAAGACTACGACAGTAGCAAAGTAAGGAAACAAAACTTGTAAATTTCATTATATACTTGGCAAGTTGTAAGTGGGGGTAATTGGACGGCCTTCGGCAGCAACTCAGGGTTTACATTCTCCAATATGTCCAATTTCGGCTTTTCGGTCGCCTTCGGCCGCGGTTCAGTGTATAATATGTGCAACACTGACTTCGCTATTGACAGTGATTTTGCATTAAAACTAAATTGCATACTTTTAGGCCTTCAAATTAATTAGTTTGGTCAAGGATAAACTAGTTTGTCCTAAAAACTAGTTTGGCCGGTGATATATACATGAACTAGGGAGATCCACCCACTGCTCGCTTTGCTAACCAAATTAAATAAATTTGAAGCGCTTTTCTCAGAATTTTTATTTTCTCTGTTAACTATATGTTTTGTTTCGTCTATTCTTGACTTGAACCACTTTCAACTAAAAGTATGCAATAAAATTTTTCGCTTTATTCTTACATTTGCCTTGTTTTGTTCTGTTATCTTTCTTTTTTTATTAAACGCAAATACGAGTATTCTGATAACTAAAATTATTTTAGAATTATCAACTACAGCTTTCAAATTTTTGTCCCTTAGTAGTACTTATTTGGAAAAAGTTCTAAAAAACATTCACAAGGAAATCGGATCCAGAGTGAGAGCATTGCATATTTCCTTTTCAGTGATTTTTAAATCCGGCATATTTTCATGGAACTTGTCTAAAACTTGCTGGGGCGAAACAAGAAGCGGATTTAAGTTTAGCAACGTATTGGCCATTATAAAGACTTAAGGGGACATGACAACTTCAAACATATTTTTCTTAAATGTTTTAAAACGCGTCTAATTTTTGATAAGAAACAAGATATCATTTTGAAACTTTACATCTGTAATTTGACACAAAAAAATGTTTTTTGAATTTTTTATGAAACTTTTAACCACTAAAATTGTGCCTCACTTTAATATATATATAAGAATATATGGGTTTTACTCAGCATTAAAGCTGCCAGGGAATGAACTACAAGAAAAAAGTTTGGTCGAAAAACAACAAAATGGCGTAATTTTTTCGAATATTGCCAATTTTTGGGGCCAAAATCAAAAACTATAATACCGATCTTTCTGTCCGTATTTCATTCCCTGTGCACAACATCGTGCTAAAATTTCAGAAAGATCGGTTAAGTAGTTTTTTTTTATCACGACCGACAACTCGAAAAAACGCGTTTTTAGCTATAACTTTTCAAGAACTATAACTTTAGCACGATATGCCTAAAATGCTCGCTATATATTTTAGAAGTCTATATTGTTAAAATTGTATTTTTTAAACAAGATACAACAAATGTCATATCCACTTAAGTAATCACAATTCACAATCACGTTTGTTACAATCATATCTTTTTCTTATTGCTAATTTGAATACACAGGACCCTTAGGGTATTTTAGCAACAATGCGACCCATTATTTAACAACCATAAGACTTGAAACTTATATTCTGTTGCAAGATAGCGGATACTGCTGTTTGAAAACTTTGAAGCAATGCACAGGCAACGTTTAGTTGTCACAAATTAAAACAATATTTTTATACAAATATGTTGTTATTGTATTTATTGTGTTTTTAGGTTGCCAATTTTTTTGCTTTTTATTTGCATTTTTTCTTAAACTTAAAAACCTTGTGCTATAAAGAAAGAAAAAAAAAAGCTAAAAACATTTGCCAAGTTGTTGCAGCAAATGCTGCATGTCACAATAACAGCAACTTCGACAACATCAATAGTTGTCCATCAAAGTAACACATGAGAACAATTCTTTTGATTAGCAATTGTTTTAAATTTTTTTGTTTTTTTTACACTTTTGCTGCTGTTATTTTTGTTGCTCTATTGTCTAATGTGGGTGCTGTTGCATGTAATTGCAACATAGAAAAAAATAACGTAGTTTTCATTGTTGAACTTGGCTTTGATTTGTGGTTCTAAAAGAGATTTCTAAAAAAAAAACAACGGTTTTTATGAAAAATATGTTAATTGGTGTTGTTGTTTTTGCTTCTATTTTATGGTAAATTATTTGCAATTTAAACTAACCAAGTTTTGTTGTTGTAGTTGGTGCATGCATTTGCAGTAAACAATTAAAAAAACAATGAACTTGTGCGCTTGTCAGTTACAACTCATACATATAATCAATACTATAGTATATTATGTAGCAGCAAGTTTGTTGCTTAAGTCTTTTGTTTTGTCTAGCTAAGTTCATCTTGTGTATATTAAAGCTGTCACAATCACTATTAAATTTAATTAATTATCTTATCAATTACATAATTTTCATTTGTGTCTTATGGAATTTTTTGCAATTATTTTATATGAGCGTCCACGCGTTTACCTCCTGCATTTGTGTGTTACAGGAAGTACTAACATTTTTCACGCGTGTTTCTGTATTTTTTCTTTCTATTACAGTGGTCATTACCTGGCAGGTTTTTTTTTTCTTCGTCAATTATTTGGAGATGTTCCCCATGCTGTTATGCGTTGTTGTCTGTTGTCATGGCAGTGTTTGCATTTTCCAGTGACATCTTCCTGCATATCAAGTTTTGTTTTGATTCGGGTAATAAAAGTTAATAAAAATAATGCTGCGAATTGAACATTTGTTTAGCAGAAGCGCACGCAGGTGTTCATGTTACTCAAATTAACCATTAACGACAATAATTTGGTTAAATAAAGTTGTTGTGCTTTGCGTGTTGTCAAAATTATGCAAACAAAATGTTGGCGCTTTCTATTTACAAGTTTTTAGTGGGACTACGTAGTTGATTGTCGTGTGAAAAAAATGTTAGAGGAAGTATATTTTTTGAAATTTCTTATTGACATTATGTAAAATTTCAGTCATAAGAAGCTTTCTTCAAAAGTATATGGCAGGAAGCAGGAAGTTTAAATTTGGTAGCATTTAGCGCTCTTCTAACATTCTTTGAAAACAACATGCTAGATTTGAGCCTACATTTGAGCTTCTTACTAATCTTTTTGGTTCATTGCTTGATTATATCAGGTATTGAAGTTTCATTATCTGTTTTCCGGATAACTTCATCAACGAAGTATAAAAGCTACGCGATACTAAGCCTCAGAACTCAATCGAATCCAAATGGAAAACATGGAATTGTTATTCATACAAGCCAGTGTGTCCATACTTGGCTTTACCCCATGGAACAAAGATTCCTTGATGAGCGACGCTACCTAGGATGCCATAGAGAAAAGGAGAGATATAAAAAACGCAAGAGATGAAGCCCAAATAAGAGGGCAGGAGGAAAATGCCACTCAAATATACAAAATCCTAAATAAGGAAGTAAAATCCTCTTATAAAAAGGACAAGCAACCTCATAGTCAATGCTCAACAAGCCACAGAAATCAGACGACTTCAAAGGGTTTTCAAAATAACACGCAAGATGGCAGGCAACAAATTCAGGCAAAATCGGCCAGTAAAAAGCAAAAACCTTTTAACGACTAAAGATGACTAGCTAAGCCGTTAAATAGAACATTTTTCGCAGACTACCTCCACTCTTAAGTGGTCCCCATATGTCTCTCTCTGAGAAAAGACACAAGGATGGACTACGTGTCCGCCTTCACTAACGGAGATAACAATGGCCGTAAAATCTCTTAAAAATCATAAGGCAGCGGGCGCAGATCGTATAATTGTCGAAATGTTGAAAGCTTTCCCGGAGCTCACCGCTGAATTTATATACCCTAACCTTATCCAAATAAGAAGAAGATGGGAAGAATAACGAACGGCTGAAGACTGGCTCATAAGAACTTTAGTAAAAATCCCAAAAAAGGAGACTTGTCGCTATGCCAGAATTACAAGAGGCATCATGATACTATCAATTTAATCGAAGATCTTGATAAAAATCCTCCTGACCAAAGTTAGTGGTAAAATAGAACCACTTATCCGAAAACAACAGGTGGGATTTCGTCCGAATAAATCATGAATCGATTAAAATAATGCGCTTCGAATTATCTTGAAGCAGATAAATAAGTGACGGTTCATATACTACACTTCTGCTTTTGACAGCATCGACCAAAATTGCATCTGGGATGTTTGCTGTCACCAATCTTATCTCTGATAACTAGTACTAAACGATGTCCTCAGCAAAGCTCTAGACTCTACAATTCAGCGAACATCTGGCAGACACAGCTTATACCGATGACATATTCTTCATCGCCACCAAACAGTCAGACATGCCAGGAAAACTCACTGCCCTCAGAACTTCTTGAGAAGAAGTAAGGATGTAAAACAAGAAGCAAGTCTATTCGCCCAATCAGTGGCAGCAATTGCTTCGTTGTAGGCGAATCCAGCATAGAAGAAGTGGATCAATTTAGTTACTCGGGCAACGTAATAGCACCTGATGGCAGTATCAATAAAAACATCTATGCCAGAATCAATAAAGCGAAAGGTACATTCGGTCAACTTCATGATGTCTTACAGTTTTCGTTTTTATCAACGACAACGAAGCTCAAAATCTTTGAGTCAAACGTGAAACCAGATCTTTTGTATGGCTATTAAGCTTGGTTAACAATTGTCTCCGCCGATTTCTGAAATTGGGTTGCCTAAGATCATTTACAATATCGAGCTGCTCTCCAGATGCCTTCAAGTTTCGATTTCCATTCAAGTCAAAGGACAAAAGTGAAAATGGATTGAGCACACGTCGCGGAAATCACCAAATGAAAACTGTCGGATAGCATTGGAGTGGAACCCGCAGAGTAGTAAATAACGTAGCATCATATGAGGGCAATTTGAGAAGTTAGTGAATTTTTTAATTTCCCGCGTAGTAACTTTAAATACAACACTTATCCTGTCAACTACCATCTGAAAATAGACTACTGTCAAAATTTAAGCTCGCTGCGACGCTTAGTGTGTGTTTGGCAGTCATTGACAGCAGACGATCTTGCGAATTTTTGCGAAAATGGAAAAAAGTGAACTTCGTGTGTTCATCAAGCATTATCTTTTGAGCAAAACAAACCATCAGCCAAACCAAGGAAAGCCTTGATAAATATTAAAATGAGTTAAAGTGCCGTAGGTATCTCAGACGAATGGGTGTAGAACATTTTGCGAAATCATTTGGATATGAAAAAATTATCCGTAAGATGGGTGCCGCGTTTGCTCACTCTCTACCATAATCGCGATCGTGTGACTGATTCAAAAGCGTGTTTGGCGATGTTGAACAAAGATAAGAAAGATTTTTTGCGTCGATTAGTAACCGTCGACGAAACATTGATCCATCACTTCACACCGGAGACAAAGTAACAGTAGAAACAGTGGACTTCACCAACCGAACGTGCTCCGAAGAAGGCGAAGACGGTGCTATCGGCCGGTAAAGTTCCGGTGACAGTATTTTGAGATGAACGGGGTATAATGAAGGAGAAATGTCCGCATTTGGCGAGGAAAAAAGTGCTCTTCCATCAAGACAATGCGCGAGTTCACACATACCCAGCTCCCATGGAAAAATTCCATGAATTGAAGTACTTATTGCTTCCTCATCCAGCATATTCTCCAGATTTGGCCGCCAGCGGCTATTTTCAGTTTCCAAATCTGAAGAAATGGCTCGGCAGAATGAGATTCACCACCAGAGAGAAGCTCATCACTGAAACAGAGGCCTATTTTGAGGACCTTCCGAAAACGTACATATTTTTCGGATGGGATCAAAAAATTGGAGGAACGTTGGACGAAGTGTATCAACCTAAAAGGAGATTATATTGAGAAATAAAACGTTTTTTTTTTTGCCGTAAAAATCATTCCTTCTTTCATTTTTTACAGAATTAACAAACGGTCTTCGTAGATCATCGTGAAAATGTTCTCTATAGCAAGAAATGCGCTAGTCGAGGAAATGTTGGTGAGAATTGAAGACATTCTCAGATATGTGAGATTATACTACTTCCTCAGAATTGATAGAATGACGGTGTTAGGTTTCCGAGAGATATTTTCGAAAAAAATTTTGTTTTTCTGAACAATCTGAATATCTTAGAACTTTGTTATTTCGAGAAGTAAAATAACAACAAATTTGTTGTTTCTTTGAATGAAATCAAAAGTGCAATCAACTTAAATTTTTCAATGGTAGAGTGCGTTGACATCGCTGTCTGCAATATGCTTAGACACTTGGGTTTTAAGTTTATCTTTCATATTTGCATCATAACGTAGACTGCATAAACTGGGTCAACAGAATTTTATTTTTCATTTTTGATTTTTTTTGTTTTGTAACACATGTATTTTTACCCAATTTGAAAACAAATTAACACGCACAAACTGGTTGATTGACTACCAATCTAACTTGGCGCTTAAGAACAAACTTTGCGCAGAAAACCATAAAATCTCTAAGTGATTTTGACACAATCTCGCTGTTTTGCACAATTATAAGTAATTCGTTGCTGAGTATTTCGTTTTTGATTGCATTTGTCAGCTTAAGTAAAAGAACTTCAAAGTTTTTACGGTTTGTTGACTTATAAAAATTTACAAAATGTTTTGAGTGCATATTTCATGTTTTTTTTTGCGTTTTGTGTTTTTATTTTTTTAATTTAAATTTAACGAGAACAGGAAAACCTATTAAAACTAATTTATCAGTTTTCGTAAAATTGTTGTTAGCAGTTTTGCTGTAGCTACTGTTGCAATTGACAGACATGTGGTATTAGTTCTTTTTTTGCGCAATCTAAAGCTAACGATACTTTTGGTATGCGGACATATATTTTGCTAAGTCTTACACAAATTCATGTCACCATGCAGGGCTGAAATAAAGACATTGTTGTTGTTACAATTTTTCATATCATACACTTAGGGTCTATCAATTTATCATTCCGAGTGTAACGCATAGAAGGAGGCGTGGTAGGTATAAAAAAGTATATATGTATATATTCTTGATCAGCGTCACCGTCTGAGTAGACTCAGTCATGTCCGTCTGTCTCACAGCGGAAATCACGATTACTGGAAAACTAAGCAAGATAGTTGAATGAAATTTGGTTCACGGACACGCCCAACGCCCGCACAAGTAAATAATTGAAAACGTTATTTTTGATGTTATGTTACTGAATTTCTCTGAAGTACTGACCAGATTTTTACACTACGCCAAATCCTGGAGAAAACCCATGAATATCAAATCGACACTCACCATCTCTTCGTCGATTATAAAGCTGCGTTCGATAGCCCAGTGCGGGATTGCCTATACGCAACAATATCTGAGTTCGGTATACCTGCAAAGTTGATAAGGCTCTGCAGGATGACGTTGAGCAATACGTGCAGCTCCGTCAAGGTAGGGAATGACCTCTCCGGAACTTTTAATACAGAGCGAGGTTTCAGACAAGGTGATCCGCTCTCGTGCGATCTCTTCAATTTCATTATGGAGGGGATCGTACGAAAAGCCGGTGTACATCATAATGGCACCATTTTCTTCAAAGGTGTTCAGCTCCTTGTGTACGCTGATGATATTGATATTATCGGTCGGAGTAAGAGAGATGTTACTGCTGCTTTCACTGCTATTGAAAAGGAATCAGCCAGAGTGGGTTTGACGGTAAACGAGGGCAAGACGAAATACACGATGTCTACTAACAACAACAAGAGAGTACGGGATCTAGACTCTCATATTACAGTGGGCAACTGTAAATTAGAAGTTGTCAAGGAATTCATTTTCCTTGGCACTGCCGTAACCAGCAACAATGATGTCAGTCTGGAGATTAAGGGGAGAATAATAATTGCTAATAGGTGCTACTACGGTCTCAGTAAGCAATTACGTTGCAGAGCTCTCTCTCGATTGACAAAGCTAACACTCTACAAGACGCTCGTTCTACCTGTGCTTCTTTATGGCGCTGAGGCATGGGTGGTTTCGACAACAGACGCAGCCGCTCTTGGGGTGTTCGAGAGGAAAGTTCTCCGCAAAATCTTTGGTCCCGTTCGAGTTGGCGACGACTATCGCATTCGAATGAACCACGAGCTGTATGAGCTCTACGCCGACATTGACATAGTTAAGCGTATAACAATACAGCGACTACGCTGGCTGGGTCATGTCCATCGTATGGATAAAGAAGCTCCAGCGAAAAAGGTATTCGAAGGGAAGGTCCCCGGTCAACGACGAAGAGGGAGACCATGCCTCCGGTGGATAGACCAAGCTGATTAAGCCCTAACCGCGCTTGGCATTAACGATTGGAGAAGGCGCGCGCAAAACAGAGGCGCCTAGCGAGAGCTAATGAGGTCGGCCGTAACCTGACAACGGGTTGTTATGGGCATCTAAGTAAGTAAGTATGTACTGGGTAAATCTTAGACAAGCTCTGGACATAAAGCTGTAAAGTTTAGGGTGGAGGACGTGGCACCTTTCATGCAAGCGATAACTTCGAATTGCCGTACTGAAAGAAGTATTTAAGCTGATGGAAGCGAATTTTTCACAAATGATAGGAATGTTTAGGAAAAGCTCTGAACAGAAACAAGCTGTATTTTAAAACGCTATTCTAAAAGAAATATATAGTCGATCATCAGATATAAAGCAGGAGCGTTTCAATGTGAAACCATTAGCATCAAAACGCTATACATGGAGTTATTTAAGTAATGGTTCAAATTCAATGTGGTTACGTTTAGTCAAACCAGTCAGCACGTAGCGTGGTAGAAGAAATTCCCTTTTAATAAAAATTCAAGGCCTACGCGCACTTTTTTAGCGAAGTGTTGGATATTAAATTTTTGGCGAGGCCAAAGATAACTCCCATACTAGTTTTAATTCCAGCAGCTTGATTTAAGATTATTTCCATTTCCATTTATGTACTCACCTCTCTTTTGGTAAAAAGTTTTATTACATTTTTAATATCATCTAACAATACCTGCAATAAAGAAAAAAGAAACTAATTATTACAAATAAAATGCAAACTTACATACTTAAGAATTTAGTAAATGCATAAGAATACACCAAAAGAGCCACATGATCTTGAATTCTTCGAAATCGCATAAAGTTCGAAAACTTGTTGACTTAAGAGTGCACTCCTTAACAAAAAAGAGAAGAAAAATCTTTAGGGTTGCTATCAGTTAATATTTTTCCTTAACAACTCGATGATATTAACTTCCAAGTTTCCACCATTCTCGAAGAATCTAAAAACAATAGATTGTTTAGACAACCTAAGCATACATATATCCAAAAAATGGAACTACTTAATATGAAATAATGACAGAACTGCCTTCGTGGGCGCAGAGTTGAATGCCAACATTGAGAAAGATAACATCTAAATTGGTCTAGTAGGAAAGCACTGCGCTTACAAGAAGGCATCATATAACGATTTTTTGACTAATCAATTTTATCACCGATTTTCGTCACAATCACCTAATTATCACTAAACCAAATCGACCATGTACTCATCAATGCAATATAATAGCCTTGGTGTGCATGCGTTTAGAGACGCAAATTCTGGTTGCTACCTTATTGGCAATTATTTCAAAAGCTCAACTTTCCATTGAATACCCTGGGAGCACTCTAGCATAGTGATGAAAAATACAGGTGCTGACACATTGGACACATTGGAAATCACAAAAAAAAAAAAAAAAACAAGTTAAGGTGTTATTTTCGGCGAGGCCGAAACTCAAATACCTTACACTGCACTGAAAGTAGCTTTTCATCAAATGTTAAGAAGACGTTAAAGAGGTTGAATAAGTCGAAAAAAATGTGAAATGTTAGAAAGGTTGACAGAGGTTGAAAAATGTTGAAAAGTCGTAAATATATGTAAAATGTTGAAAAAAGTTGAGAGAGGTTGAAAAACTCTAAAAAAAATGAAAGAGGTTGAAAAAATTTGAAACTATTCAAAATTGATGAAAAAGTCGAAAAAATAAAGAAACTTATGAAGAAAGTTGAAAGAGGTGGAAAAAGTCGAACAAATACATACATATAGAATAATTATATATTATATTGGAAAAAGTTAAAGGGTTGAAAAAGTCGAAAGAATATGGAAAGTGTTAAAAAAATCGAATAAAAATGAAAAATTTGAAATATGCCACACCCACTACTCCAATTCCGCCCACTTTTGGTTCAACAAATTATATTTGTGATCGACATCCTCATATTAAATTTCAGCACAATAGCTTGTATAGTTTGCGATATATGCTGCAGTTTAATTTAAAATTTAGGGCGGTGACACACCCACTGGTACAATCCAGCCCCGTTTTGATCCAGAAATAGCTTTTCATAAGCAAACCCCTAACACCAAATTTTAGTATGATTGCTCACTCATTTCGATAAATATGCCACTTACCGTATTTTATTTTTTTGGGAGGTGCCACGCAAACTGGTGCTATTTCAGCCACTTTTGATTCAGATATACTCTATAGCAACTGAACCACTTTCATTAAATTTCATAGCAATTGCTGCAATAGTTTACTTAAAACAGCGCTTACAAATTTATGTTAATATGGGAGGTGCCACGCCCACTGATGCAATTCTGTCAAAACTAATTTATTTTTAAAGCCTATAGTAACTGACGTCTAAACACCAAATTTTATGAAGATTACTCTCTTTGTACACTATTTATAACAATAAACAGTTTTTGCTTATATGGGAGGTGCCACGCCCACAGGTACTATTGTACCAAATTTTTAAATAAAAGACCTTACAGCAAGTATATCTGCCTTATTAAATTTCATAACGATTACGTTGTTAGTTCTCTTAATATAACGTTTATAAATATTGTGGGCTGTGCCACGCCCTCAGTCGAGTTTTTTCAGTAAAGTGGCAGAGCTTGTATTGATGACTGCTTTCAGCGGCATCATCTCCAAGATTTTTATGAAAATCGTTTGTGCCAATTTTGAGATATATGGAATCAAAATTTTTAGCAGTTGAAAAGTGCCACGCCCACTTTTTCAATTCCGCCCACTTTTATCTCAACTCAAGATATATTTGATATGTATCCGTTTACCAAATTTCATAACAATATCTTGCACGGTTTACGAGATATGGTGGTATAAAGGTTAAAATTTAGGGCTGTGCCACGCCCCTGTAGGAAGCTTTGAAAACTTGAAACCTAGCCCAATCCTAATCTTGTTCACATGTGCATCAAATCACCAAGTTTCATCAAAATCGCTGCAACATTTTTCAAAATTGGCTTGGGTATATATACATAGGATATGGGCGGTAGGCGTGTCCGGGAACCGATTTCGCCCATTTTCAATAGCAAGATGCTTGCAAGAAGATGTGACAGACAGACAGACAGACAGACAGACAGACAGACAGACAGACAGACAGACAGACAGACAGACATCGCTAAATCAACTCAGGTGGTGACGCTGATCAAGAATATATATACTTTTCCATACCTGCCACGCCTCCTTCTATGTGTTACAAACGGATGGACAATGTGAATATACCCTCGGTGTAGGGTATAAAAAAGAAAAATCCGGGTTATCACGGAACATGCTCACATCTTTAGACAATGCAGTAAAAAGAATACAAATGAGCACTGCAAGCACAAAAAAAAAAGACTAAAGCAGCTTGTGAAGATCTATGAAAAGCTTATAGGTACATAAAAGTCAAAAAATTTGTAGCTAACCGAAAGCATGGGACACAAACTCTGCAAGATAATACTGGAAGTAAGGTGCATTCATTCGCTCTAACAGATCCACTGCGAATCAAATATTATCATTTGGGAATATACAAAAAAAATCAACGAGCTCCAAATCGATAACTTTTATTTTTTCATCGATTTCAAAACCCATTCGATAGTGTCAAATGGATTGAGTTCGAGATACCGACAAAAACCTACGCGATGATCAAAAATACGTGGTACTTCATTGGCTCATCGTTCAGCGTAGAAATCCCATGACGAAATGAGTAGGGTTGTTGATAAGCGACGTCAAAACCAATGACATGTTATCAATTAACAAATCAACGATAAAATATATCCATCAATAGCGACAGCACAGAGATAATCAAGGAGTTCACCTACCTTAGACTAAACGTAAGCTCAACAAACGACATATTGCTGTAAATTCAAAGAAGCGTAGCCTTAGGAAACCGTTGTAGTTTACGATAATCAAAACAGCTAGACGCAAAACTACTCTCTTGAAGGACTAAACTAGTTCTGCACAAGACATTATTGAAGTGAAAACTTCTTATGGCACGTTGTGCGGCTGAGGAAAAAAGTATAATTTCGCGACACCGACCGTCATCGGGAAGACTTGGGAAACGAACTCGATTTTGGAATTTTGAAGACTTGGGAAACGAACTCGATATTGGAATTTTGAAGACTTTTGAAACGAACTCGATTTCAGAAATTTGAAGACTTGGGAAACGAACTCGATTTCAAATTTGGAAGACTTGGGAAACGAACTTGATTTTGGAATTTTGAAGACTTGGGAAACGAACTCGATTTTAGAATTTCGAAGACTTTGGAAACGAATTCGATTTCAGAAATTTGAAGACTTGGGAAACGAACTCGATTTCAAATTTGGAAGACTTGGGAAACGAACTTGATTTTGGAATTTTGAAGACTTGGGAAACGAACTCGATTTTAAAATTTTGAAGACTTGGAAAATGAACTCGATTTCAAAAAATTTATAAAACGTTGCCTACTTTTAGGTGCTATTAATAACATGCCCCTAAAAGTAGGCAACACTTTCTGACAAATTTCAAAAAGAACGCCTAAAAGTAGGTAACGATTTTATAAATTTCAGATAATGTGTCCTAATTTTAGGTGCTATTTTTGAAATTCGTCGGAAAGTGTTGCATACTTTTAAAGTGGCTCTCTCACGATCAATATTACTGACAGTATAATTACTGACAGTATTTACATTACTGTCAGTGTACCACTCACACGGTCAGTATTGTTTATTGTCAGTAATCAGTTTTTTTGACATTCGACTGGTGAAGGTGCGAACTATGCTCCGGCTACGTAACCGACAGCCGAAAATGGCATGCCACTTTTTGGGGCAGATTCCATCCAAACTTGCACCACGCCTCCAGCTAGGCATCGGACGACCATACCCTTGGACGCAATGTTCCATGCCACTGAATGAGGAACTTTTTCAAGTTTCTTTCAAGTTTCACTGCCTCATCGTCTATCTGCCACAAAATGGGGCATGCCACGCCCCCTCCCAGGATTTTGCCGTCCCGTGCCTACTTGCACCCTCTGACCAACTTTCAGCCGGATCTGCCCTTCGCACCTTCACCAGTCGAATGTCAAAAAAACTGATTACTGACAATAAACAATACTGACCGTGTGAGTGGTACACTGACAGTAATGTACTGTCAGTAATTATACTGTCAGTAATATTGATCGTGTGAGGGCCGCTTTACTGTCAGTATTTAAAAACTTCGTCAGTAATATCCGATTTTTTCATCAGTCATCAGTATCGTTTTTCTATACTGACAGTACATCAGTACTCACCTCATACGATCAGTAATACTGTCAGTATGCAAAATCCTGTCAGTAATACTGATCGTGTGAGGGCCGCTTAAGGGTAAATTATTAATAGCGCCTAAAAGTAGGCAACGTTTTTTGAAAAAATTGGCCCATGAAAGTATGTAATTTTGTGGAAAAAATTTTTAAATTTGTAGCATACATATGTTGACTTCCGGTTAGTTGTTGCTCAGTAAGCAAATTTTTCTCTGCTAGCGCAGCCGAAAGCAGAGCCAGCAGCCCAAAGCAGAGAAAAATCTGAAATACCAGGCCACCTTGAACCAGCGGCAAGCAAATTTGGTTTTTTGAAAAACTTTAAAACGTTATATCTCGGCTATTACTAAACCGATTTAGACAAATGAGGTGTAATAGTTTTTTTCAAGAACAAGCAGATTTTTTTGAAGTCATTTGTATTATGATTAACTGTCACAAGATGGCGTTTTAAGCAGTTTGAATATTCTAACAGCCAGAACTCGGCAACGAATAAGCCGATTTTGATAAATGTGGTGTCATAGTGTCTGTTAGAAGAAGCAGATTTTTATCTTAAGTTTAAGAAAAATTATGTTTAAGCTATTTAGTCACAGGTCCAGGTACTTTTTTTACCTGATTTTTTCTTCTACTTACATAATTCGCAATGATGTGTCTTACTGCAATCTGTATAAATTTTTGTTTTTAAACATAAGGAGTACTTAGCTCAAATTTAATTATTCACAGTTGAGGCTACTGAGCCGAATATACTTCTTCCAGCAATTTTTGAAGTGAAAACTTCTTATGGCACGTTGTGCGGCTGAGTAAAAAAGTATAAACTCGTGACACCGACCGTCATCGGGATTCCCCGTCATGAATGCGATGGTAAAATTTTAATGTTCTATTGTTTCTTTTAAATAAAAAATATTCCAAGTGGAAGACAAAAAGCAAAGCATGCACACTAACTGACACATTTAATTCTCATTCAACGATTGTTATGCTTACATGTTTGTTTCTTTCAATGTCCGCGTTGTTGCGTTGACAAATTGAGAATGAGAGCGAGAGTAAAATTTGAATACATATTCCGTTTTTGTCTTCCATTGCATTGCCATATAAAAAGAAAACGCACACATACCAATTAACGCACTAACTTGCCATTAAACGATTTGTTTTCACTTCTGTCGGCACTCCCGGAGTGCAACCCGCGGTTTTTTTTTGTCTGAATTTCGGTATAGATCCCAGTGTTACACAGTGAGTAAGTTGCGCATGGTATGGTATGGTATGTTAAGTTCTTTTAAGAACAAGTCCTATGTCGTGTATTTGATACTGTATGAAAAAATGGTGTACGAAATGTGTAGTGTTGATCATAAGACGTAAATTCAAAGACATCGAGCAAATAGTAGACAACCCTCCAGCGTAAGTAATCTTCAATTCTCTAACCTCAAGGTTGAGAACAAAGAGTGGGTTGAACTTTTCTTTCGGACACCAAGCGTCACCACCAGCATAGCAAGAGGAGTGGATCACATCAGTCTCTGAAAGGATATGTTATTGGACCCCTATAAGGATATTTATTATTTGAAATTTGGAGTGAAATGGTTGCTATCAGTAAGTGGTTTAGTTTGAAGTGCAGCAAAAAGATTACAAAAAAGTATTTAAAGGTTTTAAGTTCTTGAACAATGGAACACTAGATATATCAAGAAATTCCGTGAGTAAAATATGTATGATATTCACATTTAAAAATAAAAAATTTAAAATGTTATTAATGGGAGCCCTGAAAGCGGTTTCAACCTTGAACACCCCAAAAATTATGCTGCTGGGCGATACCACATCATTTAAGCGAGAAAATTGAAAACAACTAACTGGGATAATGGAAGACTTCTTTAATCAGGCTATGACTCTCCATAAATTACTAGCAGTACAAGGTAAAGTAACATCATAAAAGAAGTTGAGAAAACTTCTAATTTTAAGGAAGAACATGAAGAAAACATATCGGTTACACAATTTCCGCAATAACTTAGGTACATGAGTGATTGCCGCTACAATAACAGCAACAATTTACAACAAAATTGTCCAATCAAGCAATTCATGTTGCTGCAATAAATTTATGCATTTGGAAAAACTTGCAAATAAATTGTTAAACTCTTAACAATGAAAAAGTTGTCTAAAACAATTACATATGCGAAGTGTTGTTTGTTTTCCACTGTATGTTGCAAAACAGTGGCAATCAGCGTTTACCCCAAGCTATTGAACAAAATAAATAAAAAACGTTTCAATAACTTTAATCGCTTTGGAAAACGAACCTTAATAAAAATAAGAAGTTCAAAAAAATCAGCTTTAGAATAAACCCTACAGTTTAAATGTTGCAGCAACATTGGTGGTGGTCCACAGCATCATTGTCAATTGAAATGTTGCGCATGCGCAGCATAATTTTACGGTTTTATGGTTTAGAAAAACACACATTGAAAGATTTGTAGAAATAGTAGCCACATTTTTTTCGTTTTATTTATTTATTTTTTTTTTTTGAATTTTTTTTTTTTTAATTTTTTACTACAATTTTTCTTGGCCATTAACCCAGCAGGCTGTGGGCTAAATAAATGCAAATGTAAGCAACAAATTAACATTGCAACAACAATAAAATTTCCACTACACAGTTGACAAAATCCGCTGTTGTCGATGTCTAAGAGCGGGTGTTGCTTGACTATGGTCGCCTTCCTGTTGCAATGCATTTCTTAGCTTTGGCATGTGAAACTTGCAACAATCGTGAGTTTTTTTTTGCTTGTTGTTGCTGTTTTCCTTTCAGCCTGAATTACATTGTCTTTAAAAGTTTTAGCAACGCTGGCTAACGGACTGACTGAATTTCTCTGCCCAAAACGTTTGTTGCTATTGCTGCAGCATTCGACAAGGAGCGGTCAACAGCAATTTAAGATCGACCGTTAAGATTGATTTTGGCAAACGTGGGGGTATTAAACCCAATGGTTTTTCACTTTTTTTATTATTTAATTTTGTTGTTGTTTAGGTTGAGGTCACGTGAGTGCAGACAGCGCCACAGACAGACAAATAGAAAGGTGCGCATTTTTATTGAGAGCGAAACAAAAAAAAATATTACTAAAATACCCTTTTGATTTTATTAGCGCGTTATTCTTTGTATTCCTCTTATATATAGTTGGCTTCAGGTATAAGACAGATTGGGCGGAGTTTTGACAATAGAGTTTTCACCAGTTAAAAGCATAAGTTTTGAAGAGAATGCCAAACTCAAAAGTGGAATTTAGAAAGTGCTTATTATTGGTCAAGGGTAAGGCATATTTTGCGCTTTGAATTATTGTAGAGGATCTTTTGTGTAGGTGTCACCAAATATCGTTTTTGTTGCATAAATTGTTCATTACACAGGACCACAAAAAAAATGTCTTGTAGCTGAAAGTTGAGCTACCATACGGTATGTATTTTGGTGTGCTAAAAACGAATACGGGGTCAGAATTTACCCATCACCCTCAAATTATGACATAACCTCAAAATCCCACTTTAAAATACTTTAAAAAGAAAATCCCTCAAACAAAAAAAGACCTAACTTATATTACGTATTTAGGTGTGCCAAAATAATATCTTACAATAAAAATGAGTTTTAGTTACTCACTTTTCCCCCAGCACCCCCAATTACCCCCAAATGGTCAAAAACTCATTTCTTATAAAAATTGAAAATTAGTGCATATCCGCAGGTAGTTTGGTGCACGAAAACTCAGAATGTCGATAAAAAAAAAACCTTTGGGGAGGTGTAATAAGGTACTGGGATTCTGGGGTACAATAGTGCAAGATAAAGAGTATACCATATTACAGAATGAAATGTAAGACATATTGCAGTGCCATCTCCAGGCAAAACATGGAACTTTCAAAAACAATTTCGATCCTTTTCTATTTATTATATAAAATACTTAGTTTTCGGTGTCAGAAAACTTGCGTAAAATTAATAAAGGTAAGATAATTGAACAAATCAAATATAAGAAGAATATAAAAATTCCATTGCATATTGAATTGTTAAAGAAAGCTAGAATTAAGTTGTCAAATTAAATGCAACCGTGAAACTGGTTCATGTCAAGAATAAATAAAACTAAACAAATATGAGAAATAAACAAAAATTCTGAGAGATGCGATTTCAACTTTTGCTTTTACACAACTTTTGCACAGAGTCAATTAAATGTTGTCTGTCAAGATTCAGAAGCTGAGAAGGAATAAGAATCGAGTGCAATTTGGAAGAAAAGAAAATTCAAATTGAAGAAGTACTTCAATAAACCTTTCAGACTAAAGTGAAATTTAACGTTATTTGTTTCTCTGTGTCATATACAAAAATAACTTAAAGGTAAAGGGTTTGGGCGGTTTGCATTTATATGGAAAACAATAAAAACACAAGTAAGCACCTCGTAAAATATTGTAAAATGACAACATTGCATCCTTACCAGCTCAATCTACACCGAAGAGAAAATCGCATAAGTGAATCGCTTTTTTTGTTAAAATTTTTCTCAGCTGTAAAAATTTACAGATCCAGGGCTGAAAAGCGAATAACTCAAAATAAATCGAAGATAAATTAATTTAAAGCAGTTTTTTGTTAGCTCTTGGGTTTGACCCTGACCTCTATCAAAGAAGATGCTTTCTATTAATGAAAGACAAATTTTTCTCAAAAAAAATGAAAATTGACGTTCACCCGATCGCTAATTTTCAGTACAGTTGCAACTGCAAGACTTCCGTTTGGTTTTGTTAAATTTCGCGCATTGCCCGTCTACTGGGAGCTTAAATTTTTTATGGACTTTTGGTAAAATCTTTTCTTACTGTCAAAATACATGATCTTCCTGATTAAAGCCGTAAGGAACAATCACACAAAGTAGAAGTAGAAATCGCCAAACGGCTTATATTTGGGTAAATAGGAATAGAGTAAAGCTACTACAGCTATTTGCTTTTTTAGCTAATTAGCTCCAAGGCTTAAGTTTTAAAGCTATTCACAAAATACTTTGTCTATATAAATAAAATGATAGCCGTTTTCGATGAACGGGATTCACGCAAAATCTACTGAATCAATTTCGATCAAATTTTTTTAGTTAGCTTTTTAGGCGCTTGGTCTTAACATAGAATTAAAGTTATCACGATATTCCTCTTAAATATCAAAATATTAAAGTTTTAAAATTGCTAAAAAAAATTTATTTCACACATAAAAAGAAGCATGGAAGCATAACAAATCGTTTGATAGCAAGTTAGTGGGTTAGTAAGGGTGTGTGCGTTTTATTTTTATATGGCAATGCATTGGAAGACAAAAAACGGAATTTTACTCTCGCTCTCGCTCTCATTCTCAATTTGTCAACACAACAACGCGGAATTTGTGAACAATGAAGAATGAAAAAAAATTACAGTAGGTTCACACATAGAAAACACACATGCTGTCCTACATGGCTTGACAACATGTGTGACTGTCAATATTGCTTTAAGTTTACATTATCGAGCATGCCATCAAACATCAATTGCAGAACAATTTATGAGCGTCCACATCGAAGTAAACTGCATGAAATCCTATTTAAAATGAAAAATGTTCACTAGGCTTGATAGCCAATTCACGCAGGTTGTATGGTTGGTCACTGCCAGCAGAAAAACCAACAATATTTGAAATCAATCCAACATGTGTGTCAATCGGTCGTTCCTAGAGTTTACTTTATCGAACATTGATGTTGTCAAGCCATGTTGGACAGCATGTGTGATAATGTGAACTTGGTTAATTGAATGTGTTAGTTAGTGTGTGTGCTTTGGATTTTGTCTTTCACATGGCAATGCAATAGAATATTTATGGAAGAGAAAACAACAACAACTCTAGATCTGTGAAGAAGAATCAAAATTGACTGTAGTTCTATTTAAAAAAAAAATTAAATTGTTTGCCTTCGCAGAAAAACAGGCTACGCGTACAAAGTCGCTGGCATCTGCTAGTTTATAAATAATAATATTTATGTGCAACATCCGATAAAGGACAATAGTTGAGAAAAAACTCTTACAGTAAACTCTACTCTACAAGCACTGCCACTGACTGTCGCGAAATGAATTCGTAAATAAAACAATTTTCACTTGGCAACCATCCATGTACCTTACAACGCGAGCTAGCAGGGTAATAGGAGAACTCGCTAATTGTTTGCTGTGAATTTTATAACTAATATCTACTCCTAAACGATGAAAAACTCTGCAACCTTGCTTAGTGATATAAAATGTTAAATTCAACTTCAATTAATTAAAACAACTTGCAATTTTTCAACAATAACCCAGCAAAACATCAAAACTCTCTTAAAATCCTTCTCACGCATCACGGCGTTTAACACGCATTAATTATGTCACATCATTCCAGAGCCGACTATGTACAAAAGCTTCCTGTTCAACTCACCTGCCTATAACTTTAGCTATGTAGCTATTAAGATTATATCTAGCTAACTAGACGCCCAAATGCTCCCATAACTGGTGGAATGAATGAATGAAGCCGTCGCATTGAGTGACTACCTGGTGCGTAGCGTGTATAACTTCACACATTGAGCTGCTTGTCACGTTTTATTTATTTACGCTTTTTGCTTATCAAATCAACGTTATCAATAACATAGCAAACACAACAACGTCACTATCATAAAGAAAAAAAGAGGAAAATAGAAATAGTGGATATAGCCAACATACACCGACATCATCGCCAACATCATCATCATCATCGTTATCAACGTTAGCATGCATAATCCAACCATTCATGCTTCCAGCCTCTAGGCGGAGTTCTCGCTTCATTATCGTACGTTGATTGGTTAATTATTTAGTCGGGGTATTAAGACGGTCATTAAATTATCCTGTGACCAGTTTTCCACTACTACGCATGATCAACGCAATGATAATTTTAGTGATGTTGTTATTTGTTATTCATTAGAGATAATTTATCTGTGGATGAGAGAAAATTATCATTACTTGAATGCGTTCGATACCTATTATTTTTGGACATTCAAGCTGGGCATAAATGGCATTCGGTTCTTTTCATTGATAGAGCATTTGATTCACTTAATGATATATTGTAAGTGAATTGTCAACATGGTGGCTTCTACGTTTCGATTATAAGCTTGCGAAAATTTTTGCAAGAAACTATGTTGATATCGGCTGTAGGATTTCGAAACTTCAACACTATATTACAACAGAAAAATATCTCTAAAAGTCTTGACGATGAACCAATTATCACTACTATTTTTTACTACAAAAGTATCACCAGAACCAGAACTTTAGTTTTCTTTTAATCGTTATCATACTCAATATTTTTTCCTATCGAATATCGTTTTATGCTTTAGCAAAATTGTCTGAGATTTCGATATCTCTTTACATTTACTTTGTTATCGCATCACTAAGTTTTGCATCAATCGCACATTCGTTACATCGATGACTGCTATGTAGACAACGATAGCGAAGACGACTGGTGACATTTGGTTTACGCGGCATTTTTTTTTTTTTTTTTTTTTTTTTTTTATGTTGCGGCTCAATAATTTATTGCAGTTTTAATCTCGTTATCTCATTTGTCTGATTGGAGCTCCTGCTGAGAATATTTTTTTTTTCTTTTTGTATGGACTTCGCTTGCAATTTGTGGTGTATTTATAGTGAAAATATCAACATTTTCCGCTATTTCGATAGATTTATTAGTTTGTTGTTATAATTAAAAAAAAACATTTAAGGAAATAAATATTTTCCTGATATATTTTACGATGCTAATCTGAGATTCTGTACAAAAAGCAATAAAATGTTATAAGTTGTTATACATACATACGGGTATATCTCATTGTCGGAAGACAACCAAAAAAACTTCAGCTGAAGAAAATCAGTTAGAAAAATTAGAAAATTGTTTATCCATAACTGATCATAATGATAGATTGTATATGCAAAAACAAATGTTGGTCAGTAATGGAAGTTGTTTTTAGCTGCAGCTTTTTACGCAGATTTAGCTGTTAAAAGTTATGAAGACTCAAATGTAAATTATTCAAAAATCAATTTTTTTTAGAAAAGCAATCAGCAAATAGTTCACGAACTGAGCTTGCCCGCTTACCTGGAAATACTAGCATTAAAATATTCAGCTATTGCGAAAAAATCGGTGCAGCAAAAAGTACAATTCAAAGGGTTATTTCCGATTACAAAAAAGTTCTACCTCCCTAGTAGCATCAGAGGAAGCTATGAAGACAAAAATCTAGCTTACAAAGCAGTGATGTCTTTTAAATAGATGTGTAACAAAATTAATAAGATAATTCACCTTTGTAGTGAAATTTGCTTTTATAATATCTTGCTAGAACAAGATATAAAATCATGATATAGAAACCGCATGTCTCTTATGTCTTAATAATGTAATCACTTGAAAAACATGACGTTTGATGTTTTTAGAGACACACGAGATAGGGCACATTATTGCCCATTTTTTTGTCGCTTTATCAAAACACATGAGAGAAAGATATGATTCGCCTCTGACATGTACTATTATGTATGACAGGTAGCCTAGTAGGTAGCGTGCAGGACTATGAATCGCTGGGACATGGGTTCGAGACTGACTTTGCAAATTTGTAAATCGTAAGTAAAAATTAAATTTGATGATAGACAAAATCAAATTTAAATATCATAAAGTTCTACAATTTCCAAATTAAATAATTTGATAACAAAATAAAATTATATATAACAAAGTTTTACAAGACACGGATATTTTTTTTTTAAAATGTTTTTAATGTGTCTTTTAAACAGCTCAGAAAGATACTTTACCGAGTCTCTTGAAAGATAACATTGAGGGGAAAGTGTCTTTATACCTCATACGCCAAATGCCTCTCATAAGCCCCTATAAAGAATTTATATATATAATATGTTGTCTTTCTACTTGTCCTTAAAAGGCCTGTAAAATAAGCTATAAGACCTTTTTATGTTACTAGGGCTGTTCTGCGAAAAAATTGTTCAGGCGCAAAACGCGAATGAGTCTTCCGACCCGAAGTTAGTTACAAGGTGAAGCAACTCTTAAAGCAGAATCCCAATCAGTTCGAGATATGACGGCTAAAGCTCTACCTCTAAAACTACTAAATACAAAATGTAGGAAAAAGGAAATTTTAGACTTACAGTGTACCACATCGTTCTGATAAAAAGCAGTTGCTCAAAAGTGAGCTCGGAAGTTATATGAAAGCTACCTGACTTAATTTGAGCCCTATGGCTGTCTTGTCCCTGGTGTTAGCGTTATTTTTTTTTTTTCACCACCACGAAATATTTAGTGCTATTGCTTAAAATAACACTGACTGTTATATTCAATTTAATGGCAGGCCTTTGATAATTACTCTCTATTCCTGTAGCTAAACTGATCGAGCAATTAATTGTTGAAAGCAATATTATACGCTCTTTACAAGACTAAAAAATAGCTCAATAATTTGAATGGGCGTGGTATCATTTACTCTTATTCATAGATGGGCAAAATTTTGGTAGCAGGAGCTACTTACAACAAAAGTAACATTAGCAAATATTACAACAACAAAAAAAACTCCGCCATGAATTCGATTTTGATAGCAAAAAAAAAATAGTTCTACCATAAGCCAAAATCCAAAACCAATAGCAACATGAGTGTAGAAATAAAACTACACTGATCAAACGAAACGAGAAAAGCTGTCCTCAATGTGCGCATTGTTGTTTCCTTGTTGTCGCTGGCTTCGTTTTTTTTATTTTTTTTTTTTTCTGAATGATGCAACAATAATACAAATTCAGTGCATATCCAGTAGTGTACCTAGGGGACAATCGCCCCGGACGCAACCACTTGGGCGGCGAAATGGTCCTCGTATATATAATTCAAATTTAGTTTCTAGACTGAGCTACGAAATTTTGTAAACGTTGTGTACCTTTTGAGAGAATGTATTGGTGATTTTGTAATTTAATGTGAAATATCTCATTTTGATAGAATTTTCGAGGACAAAAAGTGACGACCTTCTTTAAATTTTTTTTAGTAACAAAATTTTTACGATTTCAAAAGCCAGCCATATTATCTGTTGGTAGAGGCCGAAAAATTACCTCTCTGTCCCGGGCACCCACTGTGCACGGTACGCCACTGTGCAAAGCGCGTATAAAAAAAAAACACAACGATAAAAATATAGGTTGAAGTGGAGAAAGCATGTGTTCGTTGCTTTAATTATTTTTCTTTAGAAAAACTACGTCTTTGTTTTAAAGAGCTAGAATTGACTCATTTTTGTTATTTTGCCCATCGCTGCTCTTATTCTCTGTTTGTATGAAAGCTATCCAGCCAACTTTTATCTATTGAATTTATTCTTTTGTCCAGTCAGCGCAAAATATTCTACGAATTTGAGATCAATTTAAGTAATATGTATTGAAATTTGTTATCTAAAATAACAAAATTATAAATGGCTTTGCCAAAATCCACCTCTACCTTGAAATTTTCTATGTGCCAAACTTTCGTATTTCCTGTTCGTCTCTACACAGTCACCAGTTTTACACCTTTCTATTGTCGTATAAAATCCAAACTAAAATTAAACATCTCATTAAAACTCTTTTGCCTGCCAAGTTTGTTGAAAATTTCCTGGAGCCATAATTAACTCAATGTAATGGAGCTATCAACGTAATCCTACAATAAACCATTATTTTAATGAATTTACCGACTTTGACGGCAGTTAGCATAAGGAAACTATCCAGCCAGCCAAACCACTGATCATATTATGGATATTATCTTCCAAAAAACAAAACGACGGAAAAACTAAGCAAACGTATAAAATCCAAACAAAATTAGTTGGTTACTCTCTTTGTTAAAAGAAAAGAAACGAATGAAATATTTTCATGAATGAAATGCATAGTCCGTACTGTCAGCTTCATTAAAAATGCCACTAACTCAATGCGAACAAGTGAGAGAACACCAATTGAAACAAAAAAAAAAGAAAAAAAAGACGCAGAAATTAGTGTAAAATGCAACTAAGCGTCTATGCGCATGCGTTTTGCGCATTAATTCAGTCAACTTGTCAGTGTGTCAATGCGATTGCCAAAGAAGAAAAAAAAAAGAAGGAAAACTGCAATAGTGACGTTAAATTGCCAAGCAATTCAATTGCCAATCAGTATTAATTTAATTAAACAATTTATAAGCTTTACATAATACCAGCAACAACAACAACATGAGCAACAGCAACATCAACAGGCGTGTCATACAATCTCTGCTTTTGCCATAAATTGCTGTAATTAATTGCGGCTGTCATTGCTGGCGTCAAGCACCGCCACCCCCATTTTTACTCTATTTGCTGGTGAAATCGCTCTCTTTCTAACTGATTCTCTCTTTTACCTCTCTCGTTAATGTAAATTTTATGTCACTGCAATAAATTTAGCAAATTGAATGCTTTCATGATTTCTATTAATTTGGTATTTTTATGATGCTGCTGCACTTACTGTATGGCAGCAGTCTGCGCGCCACCACTTTCCATTGATAGCTGGTTATTTGAAGTTACTCACCTGCTGTCAGTTTACTTAAATGATCTGTCAAACTCCTCAGCAAATGTCGGTAGTAAAATTGTGCATGATAAGTTAATGATTTTATGGAAATTTGTTTTTGATCCTACTGCCATTATGCAGCTGACAAAAAATACTTTCATTTCATTAGCTCTGTTTAAAAAGCATCCCAATGTGGTTATATAAAACGAAGAAAGCATTTGTTATTTATCAACATTTACTTTATCGGCTTGGAAATAGGCCCCACCTTGACCTCGCTTGACTTGGTCCTCACCCTTATTATATAGTCCGATTAAGGAATATGAAAAAAAAAAAACGACGGGTTGCACTCCGGGAGTGCCGACAGAGGTGAAAACAAATCGTTTAATGGCAAATTAGTGTGTTAGTTGGTATGTGTGCGTTTTCTTTTTATATGGCAATGCAATGGAAGACAACAACGGAATATGTATTCAAATTTTACTCTCGCTCTCATTCTCAATTTGTCAACGCAACAACGCGGAATTTTAATGAAACAAACATGTAAGTATAACAATCGTTGAATGAGGATGGAATGTGTCAGTTAGTGTGTCTGCTTTGCTTTTTGTCTTCCACTTGGAATATTTATTTAAAAGAAACAATAGAACATTCAAATTTTACTATCGCATTCATGACGGGGAATCCCGATGACGGTCGGTGTCGCGAGCTTATACTGTTTTCCTCAGCTGCACAACGTGCCATAAGAAGTTTTCACTTCAAAAATTGCTGGAAGAAGTATATTCGGCTCAATAGCCTCAACTGTGAATAATTAAATTTGAGCTAAGTATTCCTAATGTTTGAGAACAAAAATTTATTCTGATTGCAGTAAGAAACATCATTGCGAATTATGTAAGTATAAGAAAAAATCAGGTAAAGAAATTTCCTGGACCTGTGACTAAATAGCTTAAACATAATTTTTCTAAAACTTAACTTAAAAATCTGCTTCTTCCTACAGACACTATGACACCACATTTATCAAAATCGGCTTATTCGTTGCCGAGTTATGGCTGTTAGAATATTCAAACTGCTTGAAACGCCATCTAGTGATAGTTTATCAAAACACAAATGAGTTCAAAAAAATTTGCTTGTTATTAAAAATATTATTACACCTCATTAGTCTAAATCGGTTTAGTAATAGCCGAGATATAACGTTTTAAAGTTTTTCAAAAAACCAAATTTGCTTGCTGCTGGTTCATGATGGCCTGGTATTTCAGATTTTTCTCTGCGTTAGGCTGCTGGCTCTGCTTTCGGCTATGCTTGCAGAGAAAAATTTGCTGACTGAGCAACAGCTAACCGAAAGTCAACACATGTATGCTACAAATTTAAAATTTTTTTCCAAAAAATTGCATACTTTCATGGGCCCATTTTTTCAAAAAACGTTGCCTACTTTTAGGCGCTTTTGATAACTTATCCCTAATAGTATGCAACACTTTCAGTCAAATTCCAAAAATAGCGCCTAAAAGTAGGCAACATTATCTGAAATTTTTAAAATCGTTACCTACTTTTGGGCGATATTTTGAAATTTGTCAGAAAGTGTTGTATTCTTTTAGGGGCAAATTATTAATAGCGCCTAAAAGTAGGCAACGTTTTATAATTTTTTTTAAATCGAGTTCATTTTCCAAGTCTTCAAAATTCTAAAATCGAGTTCGTTTCCCAAGTCTACAAAATTCCAAAATCGAGTTCGTTTCCCAAGTCTTCCAAATTTGAAATCGAGTTCGTTTCCCAAGTCTTCAAATTTCTGAAATCGAGTTCGTTTCCCAAGTCTTCAAAATTCTAAAATCGAGTTCGTTTCCCAAGTCTTCAAAATTCCAAAATCAAGTTCGTTTCCCAAGTCTGCAAAATTCCAAAATCGAGTTCGTTTCCCAAGTCTTCAAAGAACATTCAAATATTACTATCGCATTCATGACGGGGAATCCCAATGACGGTCGGTGTCGCGAGTTTATACTTTTTACTTTAGCCGCACAACGTGCCATAAGAAGTTTTCACTTCAAAAACTCAAAGCGGCTTCCGCGAAGTGATAATTTCTGCTGAGAAAAGTTAAACGGGGCCATATCAAGTAAATACGGTGCTTGGTCGATGAAATTCGTTGAATTTCCGCCCAACAACTCTTGTATAAAGATAACTATAAGCAAAGGTACATTGTTGTGGTACAAAATATATGAGTTGTCCTTCTACAACTCAAGCCGTTCGCGGCGAACATTCTCACTATTGTCATAGATATTTTTTGATGAAAATTTTTGTTTATGGAAGTAAAAATATCCGCATGCAATTAAATATTTTCCTTTTATAGAAAAGAATGATTATTTGGCATAAGAAAAAATCTAAATGTGCACAAATTTTAAGTCAAAAAGCATTTTAGGTACAGTTTTTGTTTTTAAGCCTTGTTATTGTTCTATTATTTTAATAAAAAACTCAATTTAATCCGCATCCGTTTATAATAACTGCCGTAAGTATAATATTGTTAATCAAAATAATTTAATGCTAAATTATTTACTTGATTTAGTTAAATATGCATAGCAAAATAATATTAGCATAATTTTTTGTAGGCGTTAATGCTTTGACTTAATTATATTTACATACATATGTAGATATTGATGTCTTAATAATATTTAATAACTTTATTTTCGGAAGAGAATAATCGGAAATACGGAAATCGCAAAAAGCTTTTGCACGCTATGTGTCTTTTGAATAAACTCTGTTAGAGTTAAGGGGAGAACCCTGCTTAATGAAGTCCGAAAAATCTAGTTTTTTAATTGCTTAAATCAATAGCTACAACTTTCCAGAATATGTACACAATGTTACAGAGGACAATTCAAAGTTTTTCAGCCACAGTTGAACGAGTGGTCCGCCAAAAATCTTCTACTTTGAATTGAAACTTTTCCGATAGAAAACTTTGAAGCATCATTTTCTTTAGTTTTAATTTCAACGATTTAACGGAATTAAAGGGCATGGTTGCAAAAAAAAAAGTGAAGCATCTATTGACTGCATTAACAAATTTTTAAATTCAGTATTATTTTTTCATTTTTTTGAACTAAAAAGAATGTTGAACAAATATTTTTGAACGACTTTTATGCTGGGTTGAAGAGGTTTTCTTTTAAAACACTTTTTTTTAAACCTTCAAAAAGTTAGATTTTTCCTTTTTGCTATGTTTTATTAGTATTTCCGGATGAAAATTAACACTTTTGTTCACATTATTGTTTCAGACAGGAATATCAAGCTGTATATTTCCCGCCAATTGGAGACTTCAGAGGCGAAGCGCTTTTCTAATCTGCTTGTAACTCGACTTATGCATAATACATTTTTTCATGTTGTTCAGTTTTTTTTTAAGTCCAAAAATACAGAAAAATACAATAAAAAGTTCGTTGAGCTCAATTGTTTTTTCTCTTCTAAAAACGTTTCGCAAAAACAGCTTCTTTTGGATTTCAGAATTCAGGATCCCCCTTAAGGGGTAGCGCCTGACAAAACTTTCTCTTTTCTATGAAATAAATAATTTTTTTGCCAATATCTCAGGTATTAACTGATTTAAAAGAAAAACGTAACATCCATTAATTTATTCGAAAATTCGCCAAAAGCACACAATCTAAAAAACAAAAACAGTAGGCTTACAGGATAACGAATGATAGATATAACGAACCCACTAAATATCGAACAGTCTAGAAAATGTTGTTCGCATTTAAGAAAATTACCGTACAGAGCCAATCTTTGGACAAGGTCGAAAATGTTTCCAAAATTTCCACTTGACGTCTTACTTCTACCTAAAATAATTTAAATTAAGCTTAAGCAAACAGTGTGGGGTACAAGGCCTCAATTCTATTTTCGAGCTTTTCTCATCGACTGCGGTAATTAAAGTTGTATTCACTCAAACATTAAAATTATCTTTAGAAAGCTGCAGATACTTGAAACATAACAAACTGAGATTTTAGGAATTGTAAGAAATAGCAAAATTTTGATAACCCTAAACGAAAGTGCGTGTTTTCTTTAGTATGGTGTCTTGTCAAATTCGAAATATGCAAAAATTTCATTGGGACACTCAATCAATAATGTAGCTGACTATATGTTATTAACATTAATAGTCACTAATGACGTATTATCTATCTATCATGCAAGTGAATGGTAAATAGTGAATCATGACTGAGTTTATGGCTCATACATACATATGTGTATTATTATAGTTTTTACTCGTATTTATTTGCATATATTACACGTAATATAAAGATAATTTCTTAATTGGCATAAGCTTGCTGCAAGAACAAATTTAAGCTGCAAGTGTTGAAAAGCAAAAGAAATCAAAGCTAATGCCATTGGAAAAAAAGGTGCGCTAATAAGTAGTGCCAGTAGGTAGTTTAAACACGGCAAAAACAAAAACGTTGTAAAGACATCGGACTGACGAACGAGGATTGTTTATTCAGTCAGCAAAATGTGAAAAAAAAATTCTTTCATTAATAACCGAATGTCTAATATTACAAATTCACTTGTCCATAGTAATTCTAAGTACACTGCGATTCCACCACTACATCAATAAGAACAAAGCAAAGGAATTGCAGTGTTTTCTTGGAGTCTATTGAAGTTAAAATGTGCACGCCTCTGTACATTAGTAACAGCCTTGGCTAAGCCGATTCGATATACAAAATTTTTTCTTCGAATTTAACAACTTAGAAGAATACCACTTGATTCCGCAGCAACAAAATTTTCTCAAAAATAACAGAAGTTGTTTCATTTTTAATTTCTGCTATTTAGTTTCTACTGGGAAAATATTTAAAACGTTACAAGAACTTAGTTTTTAAATAGTTTTTTGAAAACCAAATAATACCAAAATCAATAGCTTAAAGCTTATGATTTCTAAAATTAATATTTTCAGTAACATTTCAACAACTGTTTTCGCTGCGTGTAAGAAACAAAAATAATCAAGGTTCATTGTATGCAAATTAGTGCGATCTAAGATCAAATTACACTTTTTAATGATTTCTTGGTCAGGTTTTAGAATGTTGAGAGTGTTGCACCTATTACGCGTCAATTAAGTATTTTATCTAAACTATTTTTAATTGTTCTATTAGTTGCGCCATAGTTTCGCAGAGCCATAAGTTCACATTTGCACCTAAATAAAGATCAGCAATTAATTTTGTCACAAGACCAGAAAACATCAGAAATTCATTTTGTTGACGATGACAAGGATTTATGTTGTTGTCATCTACCAAAAGTGAAAAACCCACAAAGATATGATGCCCAAGTTAAGGGTACTGCAGCTGCTCAGAAACCAATTGATTACTTTAGTTGTTGTTGTTGTTGTTGTTGTTGTTGTTGTTGTTGTTATTGTTATTGTTGTAATGATCGTTGCTGCTGCTGCAAGAAGACTTCCTACTTTTTTTTGCATTATGCTGGTGACTTAAATAAATTGCAACTTAAAAATAAGGCGTGGTTGAATGCCCTGAAGTTTTGTCGTAGGTGGCAGCTGCCTTTTCTTGTTGAACCATTTTGTATTCATTTTATTGTGCTTTTGTTTTTGCCGATGGCGCACCAGTTTATAGTTGTAATCAATTATCGTTTATAGTGGGTGTTTTTCGCATGATTTTCACCAATTTGTCGCTGTTGTTATTGCTACTATAATATTGCTCCTTTAAGAGTTGCAAAATATGTATTTTCCTCTAATTTTTTTGTATAAAATTGATAAATATTAAAAAAAAAAAACATTCGAAACACGATGTATTTTCTTAAGAACTCCAAGTTTTTAAAGTATTGATATTTCAAGCTTTATTCTTCTAAATCTAGTTTTAACAATTTTTGGAGAATGGTTTCTCAAAAACGCTTGAACAAATTGTGGCAACGGAGCGTCATATATAAAATTTTTTTGGGGCTGTATAAATGATGTATGTATTCAATTAAAAAATCGTTTAAACAAAAAAGTAGGTCTGAATATTGATAAGGAATGGCCAAATAAAAATCAAGAAATTAAAAACAAAATGCTTGAAAACATTTCATATGAATAAGTAATTTATTTTACACAAAAAAAAAATGATCAAACATTTTTGTTGATTAGGGGGCGTTCAAGTATTACGTAACGCAATTAGGGGGAGGGAGAGTCTTGCAAAACGTTACGATGCGTTACGGGGGAGGAGGGGGGGTTCGAACAACACGTTACATAAGTTGACGGGATCTAGATAAGCTACAGCAATAAATGATACATCACATTAAAGCACTCAACGAGCAGAATGTCCTTAAACTATCATCTTCGAGATTGTTTAGCCAAAACCTGAGATATAAGCGTGGAAAGATTTCCTATTTTTATCATTATTGCTGTAGCTGTTCTAGATCCCATCAACTTTTATCATTTTAATAAATTATTTTCGTCTCATTTTTCGCCTTTTAACATATTTTTAGCTTAAGCAAGTGTTTATAACATGTGTGATTTTTTATCAAATAACAATATGAACAAGTTAAGGTGTTATCTTCAGTCAGGCCAAAACTCACATACCCTACACTGCACTGAAAGAACATATATTTCAATAAATGTTAAAAAGACGTTGAAGAGGTTGCATAATTCGAAAAAAGTGTGAAGTGTTTAAAAGGTTAACAGAGGTTAAAAAATGTTGAAAAAGTCGTAAATATATGCAAAATGTTAAAAAATGTTGAGAGAGGTTGAAAAAACTCCAATTCGATCAAAAAGTCGAAAGTTTTCGAGATATGGTGGAATAAAGGTTAAAATTAAGGGCTGTGCCACGGGAATCTTTGGAAATTTGAAACCTAGCTTAATCCTAATTTAGTTCACATGTACACCAAATCACCAAGTTTCATCAAAACAAACAAACATCAAACATCGCATGTATTTCCGGTACTTTTCGCAACATAATTGTGACTTTTAGGTAAATATGGTCACTTGGGTGTTACGTAACGTTTAAGAGGGGGGGGGGGGTAGAGGAAAACGTTACGGTGCGTTACATGGGGGGAGGGGGGGTCAAAAATTGCGTTACGTAATACTTGAACGCCCCCTTACCCAAAATACAAACAAAATCACCAAAGCATTATAGCCATAAAATAAACAGAATTCATTTAATAAGATATTAGATACAGCCCAAGAATTATAAGAAAACTTCTCCCAAATTTATTAGTAAAATCTCCCAAAAATCAATGCTTATGCTTTCATAATATTACTTATATACTTCGGATCCGGTCATTATTTTCTAAAATAAAACCATCGAAAATGTTATTCTATTTCATAGTATACGACTAGCTATTGCCCGTAAATTCCTGAGCGGAGCTTGTCTGCCACTACGTGCGTTTGAGATATTCTAATCTAAAAGTATCGAATAGTAATTTTTTTTATGAAACCATTAATGGTTTGTCCGCATATTTTTTTCATCTGTGAGAAATCGTATGTTGAAATTATTTATCTATTTATATTTTTTTACTGCACATTGGGATACTACTTAATTTTAACAACATAAATACTGTTTGAAAAACACTTTTATCCGTCCCCAATAATGGTTTCATAAAAAAAATTACTTTCCCAAAAACCATTATCACTTTTAGGATAGAATATCTCAAAAGCCGGAGCAATCAGAGAAATTCACTATTTGAATTCAGTGCATCAAAAACCTTCGGAAAAGTATACTCTGTGTAACAACAATAACAAAACAGAATTCAAGAAGTAACATAAACAAAAGTAAAGAAAAATCAATCAACAATTTTTGTTTAAGGTTTTGCAAAAACTTTAGCCTAAAAAAGTATATTTAACTTAAAAAAATTAAAAAATAAGTACGCAATAACCTTCTCTAGCACAAATCTGTTTTTTGAAAAAAAAATTACTAAAATCAGTTCAGTATATTTTGCGCCAAAGCGTTACAAACCATTTCCGTAAAAGCAATTTTATACATATACAGTAAAAAAAAAAAACCAAGCCTGTGGGCCTTATGACTAAGAGAGACTCCTTCACAGAAGAAATTTTGGGTGACTTATCCACAGTGATTCTAAGGTAAATTTTTCTTAAACAAAATTGATCCAAAATCAAAATTGAAAATGTACATCTAGGTAAATTTTGCCAACAATCGATCATTTAAGGAACTTTAAGCATTTCTCATATTGTCTTCTGTACCTAAAATTTTTTTTGGGTAATTTTTTCTTAAAATCCCTTTTCTTCTATAAAAGTGGTAGTGAACTTTTGATATTTTTCTTTGCACAAAACTTTACTAAAAAAAAAATAGGAAACATGATATTTCCCCATGCCATAAGTTAAAACTTATTGTACGTAAAGTTTTAAAGCTTTATATGTTGCAAGACAAAAAAACGTCAAAGTTTTTTTTTTTTTTTTTGAAATAACTGCCAAATAACATAATTGTAATTTAATAGCTCTAACGTTATAAAAGCATTAAATTCTGTATTACTTTTAAATAATATTAATAGTAAATCACAATTTAAAAGAAAAAAAAGTCAAAGAATGATTAAATAATAAAAAAAAGGTGAAGGCACATGCGTACGGACAAACCCTAAAAACTGTCACTTAAGAACTGCGAGTACATACAGCAAACTTCAAATTTGCAATTTAAAACAATTAAGTGTGTCATAAGCTTGTTAAACAATTCAATCTCAACAAAAAGTAAAAAAAAGGAGTAAAAAGCGTAGTACGAAAAATGGACCCGCATCATGCGTGCCTGCTGTAAAGTGATTCTAAGGTCAACAACAATAACAATTGCAATACAGTGACAACAATTGCTGCTCGTTGCCATTAACAAAAAATCCAATTTTTATGGTGTGCGGAAAAAATCGTAGCTCGTAAAGCTTAGCAAAGCAATTAACTGATTTATTGTCATTTAAGACATGTTAGTTTTTTATTAACCTTTTTTTTATTAGAATTGTGCTGGCTCAAATTTAAGTCAAATTAAAAATATTTTTTTTTTTTAGCATCACAAAGAAGTTGGAGGTGTGTTTTTTTCTTAAAAGCTGTTCCATTTATTTTGCAATTTTACGCAGTTTTTAAGCTGCTTGTCGCTCGTTTTTTGTAATGTAGCAGAAACGTCACTAGATTTGACAATTTTGCCATGTATGAGAGCATTTGATCAGTTTACTCGCCTGTTAGCTGTCACTTGTCTCAACTGTCACCCGAGGCTGCGATGTTAATTTGCACACATACGATGCGTGCGGTTTGTTAAAGGGCGTGGTTAGAAAAAAGGTTAAGTAATTAAAACATTTTTTGTACCCTACACACATGGTATAGTCGCTTTCTCATTGCATTTGTAACAAAGAACTAGACTTGGAACATATTGGATCGTAAAACTTCCTGTGCCAAAAAGTGATAGTTAAGTTTAAAGTTTATTTGTATATCATTATGAAATATTACTTTGCAAGGGAGGTATCATAGCAACTTTTTGGCTAATGCTTATCTGTGTCTCCAAAAATTTACATAATAATTGTGGCAACCTTGCTTGAATAGTAAGGCTGTGCAACGAGCTTATCGCATATGTTCGAGCTTTTGCCTCACGTAACGAATTAAGCTCGAACAACTCGATTCGTTTGACTCAACTTATGTTCAGTTCGTACGTTGTCCGTATCATACGATTGCAATTCATCCGATGCGAGCTACTCGTTTATTGGAGTTTCGATTTTTTCCCATTTCCATTTTCATTTCTTTTCTTTGAAAGACTTATACGCCGGCACATACAGATGCAAAATAATGAGATGTGAGCGAACATATCAACTTAAACGAATTGAGTGAAGTCGAGTTCAAGGAACTTGGGTCGATGCTGAGATTTTGTGAAAAGCTCGTCTGTTTCGAGTTTGTTCGAACAAATTCGGCTCGCACTGGTCCAAAATTTTTCCTTGTATGAGAAGTGTCACATTCGCTAATTGAATGTTTTTTGAATGTTTTAAAGTTTTGTTTGTGTGAGAGGTGCCCCGCTCACTTGTCAAACCCCGTCCAAATTTTTTCCAGTACTTGTCTGAATCACCATCTGTTCTCATACCAATGTTGGTAGATTTTTTTTAAGTAAATTTCAGCGCATAGCTGACATTTACAATTTATAGGTACCCGTAAAGTTTGAAAAAATTAACACCGAAAAGCTTACACCGCATTAAAATTTAAACGCTTACTAAATTCTCATAATTTTATGAAATGGTGACAGCAATTGGTCATTAAGGTTTAGCGACACATCTTGATGATTACTTGAGGGATTATGTGAAGTCATACTGAAAAGCGCGATAGAATTGGCGCTTTGAAAATCAATATACTTAGCTCAAGCTATTTCAATAAACAGCACTGCAGACTGTTTTTATACCCTACACTCTGGGTATAATCACTTTGTTATTCCGTTCATAATACATAGAACGGGGAGTGGCAGCTATAGAAAAGCATTAAGATTCTGGATCAGCTTCAACACTTGAGTCCATATATCAGTCTGTCTGTCTGTGAAAATCACGATTACGAAAAAACCAAGCAAGATTAGTAAAATAAATTCAGTAAGCAAGCTTCAAGGTTCTCTGAAGCTAAAAATGGCTGAAATCGATTTACTGGAACGCCTACCGCTCATACAAATAAAACATTTAAAACGCTATCTTGAGAAAGTCATTTGATGTAGTGTTTCTAAATTTTTCAAAAATACTTGGTCTAACTTGGCTCAGACCTGAATAAAAAGCTTGCGAATATCGACTAGAGGGCTTCCGATACAAGCAATCACATAAAACGCAATAATGCGAGAAATATTTAAGGAATTTGAACCAAATTTCACACAAATAGTAGAAATGTTTCAGAAAAACTCTGGACAAGAATTAAACAAATTTTCACTAAAGGGCGTGGTACCCTTCAAAGATATAAGAACTTTAATTTTACTGAGGGAAATATTTAAGAAATTTACTGACCTAGCACCAGAAAAAAGTAAACGCATTTTGAATAAAAGGCGTGGCACCTTCAAGAACATATTTAAGTCAATCTGGCCTTCATCTTGAATAAAATTTATGGTTTACATGTACTTTTACTGTTAAGCCGGTGTAGGGTATATAATTTTTGGCAAAGCCCTACCACCCCTTATACCCATAAATCTTTATATAAAATCATCGGATAAAATTAATTGTGCATCTTCTACAGGTAAAGCCTAATTTCCATGCTATCTTTCTTGATCCCATATCAGGGATATCAAATCTAATTTTTGTAAGAAAGAAAAAGCATGCGAACGGAACCTAATGCGCTTGGAGAATGCGAGAGTGAATAGCGATATTTGGTAAGATAAGTTCAAGAAAGATCACATGGAAATTAGGCATAAAGCTGCTCCATTAACTTCACTTACCCGGAAAATGCCGTATGAGCAAATATAATTTTCATTCCATATCAAAAATTGCAAGCCCAAAACAAATAGCACAAATTTACCGCACAGCTTAATTCGTTTACTCAGCATTAGTTTTTAATTAACTCTAGCGTTATTTAATTTCTACAATTCTCAATAAATTTTTTAAAGTTAATTTATTAAGTTCTTAGATAAGAACTTTAGCAATAACTCAATCTGTTGACAATGAAAAAAACGTGGTTGTCTCACAGAAGATATCTTCTGCGATTGTCAATCAAGGTTTCAGCTAAGATTGAAAACGTGCAGTATCATCTTGATTATGTTGTAATTATTTATTAAATAAAATATAAAAATAAACTTCTCTCAACTACAGTAAACATTTGAAAATCATGAAAATTTTTAAATATTTTTGTTTAGTTTCGTCACGCGACAACTATTTTGTTAAGTGAAGAAATCAAATCGTGACATTGTAAGAAATAAAAGGAACTGTCAAAGTCTCTCAAGTTTTTGGCTTGCAACATTTTTAATTGAAAAAATAAAAATAGATGATGTCAGGGTTAATTCGTAGGAAGCAAAAGTCTTAACATAAATTACAATGTAGTAATATTTTTTATATAAAAATTACAAAACATTAAAATTGAATTAAAATAAGTCACGTTCAATTAAATTGCAAAATATGAGAACAAGCAGAACTTTAATGTTTTTTTATGTAAAAAACAAATTATTTCGTCATATTTTTGCCAAGTCATTTTAGTCAAAAGAAAAATATTTCTTACTAATTTTAGCTTTAAGAAAATGATTTTTTAATTCGAAAATTTTATCAAAATGTGATTTTCCCATAACACACAATGAAGGTTGAAAATGTTCTACACAGCTTGTTTCACACCTAAAACAAACTTCCGCAACATGAACTGAGCTTTAGTGGAGTATTATTCGTTGAAATCGCGACAGTTTAATTATTAATTATTTTTTCTAATTTTTGACAAGACAAAAGATATTAATGTATAAATTAATTACAGTTTATATGCCGCATCAAAATGCACAACACCTTTGTAAACATTAGCAACATCGTTAGCAACATCAACATTTTTGCAAGTAACACCCCTTAACGAGTTTGTTGCAAAGCAGCGTGAACTGTGCAATTAAGCATTTAGCTCGAAACAACTCAAAATAAATGCGAAAAATTAAATTAATTTTTTATAATATTTCTTTTTTTAAATGATATCATATTTACAACGAATTGTTTGCCATCAATTTTAGCAAGTTTTACATAAAAAATTCATATTTTTTGCGCCGTCATTTCCGTGAGGAAATTAATTTTTCTTGAGTGATGATATTTTTTTTCATTACTTTTTATTATGTCAATGGAACAATTTTGATATGTCGGTGGTGCAATTTCATAAACACACAATGACCCAAATCTTTACGAAACAATACAACATAACGAGATAATTTAAATGATATTTGCATAACAATAAAATGTTGCTATATGTACAATTCGCCAGGACATAAGACACTTAAGATTTTTACTGCTACAAAGTGTGCAAAATATTCAAACATATGTAGCAACACTACAGCATAAAATACACAAGAAAGTGTCGAAAAATGTCACACATTTCCTCCAACATAACAAAATGCACATAACGTAAAACATAGCAATAAATGTTGCAACGAACATTAAATGACACGCGCTGTCATAACGTTTGCAATAATATGGCCAAGTTGTTATAAAAAGCAGAAACAACAAATACTCTTATAGCCGCCAATGACAAGGAAATATTTGCGGTAAAAACTTCGCTCGAATAAAGAAATTGGAGAAATTTAACTTTACGGCTTTTAAATGGAACCTAAAAGGAAATTTGAAAGACAGAAACAAAACCAACTGAACAGATAAATCGGTTTCATAGTTCGAATGTTACAAGCGATAGAGTTGCCAAATGAGAATTTTATTACATAAATTCTTAAAAAATATTTAATATTTCTTTCGATAATATTTATAACAATTGGAGAGCTATGACGATAAATCGCTTTATATCTGGGTGATTCAACTGGAGGTTACAACTTATACCAGACAAAAATCTGCAGCTGATATGACATCGGTTGAATAATTTAATTTTTATTAATTTAATGTCAAAAGCTTATCAAAATACAATGCGTGTTCTTTGATATTTAAATTAAAATCTCCAATTAAATTCCTCTTAATATAAGTGCCAAAAATTACCCAACTGGTTAAATTACAAAACACATAAAGTTTTTACTGTCAATCAAATTTATAAAATATATATTAAATATATTACTAAGAACGATTGCTCCGGAGTTTGTGTAATAGGGATCGAATATAAAAAAATTTTGAAAAAAAATTAGTTCCATCATACCCTACCATGTAATTCCAATAGTTCAATTTGCTTAAATTGGCTTATGTTTTCTTAAGCATGGGACAGGTTTACTGAAATCGTAGCTGCTGTGTTAGCTCCCCGTAAAAATTATCAGTTAATAAACGTGTTAAACATTAACTCTCACAATAGAGCTATCTAAAGCAAAGTTTCCCAAACTATGTTCCGCTGAACCTGACAATTCATGTTCATATGTTCTGCGATTATTTGGAAAGGTTTAATATACTACAACACAAGATATTCTACTTCATATTGAAAGTCAATGATGATCAATCTCCACTGAGCAACAAGGCTATTTAACACATCAACAATGCGGAGTTCAGAAGGTAAAATGTTTCATGAGTGTTGCATATCTATTTGGTTGATTCTTCTGAAGCTTACGATTTGCAAGAATTCTTCTTTTCTTTCGTATGAATTATTTAGAAAATCGCTTTAAATGTTCCGTTAAAGCTTCTGGGCTTGTGAAGTGTTCCATTGCTGAAAAAGTTATATAAACACCGATCTAAAGCATTCATGTCATGTTCTTACAGTTCAGCTCTAACAAAACTGATGACAGCTTGTTGTACACTGGAACTCAACCAATTTAAAGTGGGCAATAATTGATATTTAATAAAGCCAAAGAAATAGGAGCTAATTTGGATTGCCCAGATTGACTTTCAAAAACTCAAAAAGTGTAGCAAAATGAAATTTTTGGGTTAAATTTAGTAAGGATCTCAAAGGATATAACATAGCATTAACACTATAGAGGCTCTTATCCTACGACACAATTGTGCTAGATCTTCTTCGTAAGCTTGACTCGTACACTGAAACACTAAAGAACATTTTTGAGCTGGCCGACGTGATTCACTTTATTGGAAACAAAGACGGTAGTACTTTGAAAACTCCAACCCGAAATATTTAATTTATATTCAGGACAAAGTTTCCAAGTTTCAAATCAATCAATTTCATATTTTCAGCTCATCGGCCCAAGAGCCACACCAAACAGTGCCACGTAAATTTATCTAACATTGGCTGTTCGTTAATTACTCTTGGACATTCCGCAGCCAAAATTCGACAATATTGTTAATAGCATACCGATTGAGTTAACTCTCCGATTACCGACAACTTTTTGCAACGTCAATGCCCGACAAGGTCCTCAGGGACCTGCTCTATTAATATGGCGTGTAATGAGTTTAAGTGTTGTTTTGTTCAAGCCCTAGTGATATTGTAACATTCTCTCATACTGTTGCACAAAATCCAAGAAAACTCGTTGTCCTTGATTCACCTGAAGCTCCTCACTCGTTTGCTATTCATTATAAATAAAAACCTTCATGACAATTCACAGAACCATCACACTTTTATACCATATTTTGAAGGCTTGGATGGAATGAAGAGAAGGTGAAGAGAGTTCAACCGCGATAGGGGAACAAATACTCAACAGTCATTGATTTATGTGCTGTATACGCCTTTTGTAACTTAGCCATCATCATTCTAGTATCCTCGCTGCACTGACATTTCCATTATCAAAGCGAATGGTTCTGGTGATGACATAAAAACGATTTTTACTCATTACTGCTTTATACAGAGGCAAATGCGTGTCACTTCACAGCTCCTTCACTGGCTCAGAGTTCGGCCAATAATAACCTACATGCAGCGACATGGCATCATATCATGAAACTTCTTCAGCGGCAAAGGAATATGTAAAACCGCGCTCAATAACGTCTAAACACTTCTGAATATACATATTTCCTCTATCGCTCTCTTGTAAATTAGATGAACATAAGTAGCTGTGCGGCCAAAAAACACGAACAAATTGCATGCAAGTCCCAAGAAAATCCCTGTGGACCTAGTTGGTCATCAACGTCATAATTGTGATCGAGTTGACGAATATGATGAAAAATTACATGGAATCTTATCCTAACCTATCATAATCGCTTTTACACTTCATATTTAAGAATCAAGGAGAATCGAGCTATTTGGCTGAAACGTATTAAAGTTCCTCACCGTTGAAATCGTCATAGGTACCTAGAGTCCTTATTGGTCATCAGAGTGTTAAAAATGTGCCTCATCTATTGAGATAATATTCTTTTGAGTGTGGCCTTATTATTCTAACTAATGGCTTAGACTTATGAGAACTAAGTATATCGAAAGACGATTTTGAATTTTCTTATTTTTATAGTGGATCTTAACAATGATAACGCGTTGCTCTCTCGAGTACTATACTACTTAATTGCAACATTGATAGATATCATTATGATATTGTTACAACTGTAACAATCGGTACTCTTATTGAGATACCCTTTAAAATCCCCATAGACGCACAATTTCTTCTTTTCTTGGCTCATTTGGCAACCCTGCACGGGACCAATAAATATCAACACTGTAGTGCGGCATCAAACAAAGTAAAATCTGGACAACGTGAAAACTGATCGTGTTGTCTGTTCGAAAGGCAAATAAAAATTTATAACTTTCGTGCAATGGAATCAATGATTCCGAGAGAAGTTAGATTTAGGTTGGGGTCTCACCTCAACACAACCGACTCAACAGCGACAATCAACAGACGGCTGTTGACCATTTGAAACTAATGGTTAAGCAGCAGCAGCAACAACAACAACAACAACAACAACAACAACAGCATCATCAGCGTCTATTGCTTAAAGACGCTGCTTCCCTGTGTATCTAAGAAGTGTTTAAGCGCTCGTGTTGTTGTTGTTGTTGCTGTTATATAGTGCGTAAATGCAACAGTTTTTGCACTATGCCGCCGGATGCAAGTAGATGTCGCTTTAGTCGTCGAGTAGTTTGTAAGTGATTTTTCATTTGTTGTTAGTTACTTTAGTTGTCAATTCATTGAAGAAATATTGCATCCGTTCGTTGTAATATTTCTATTTTTCGCTTGAATTTTTTGCAAACGTTTGTAATTGTATTTGTGCGTGCGCCTTTGCGTGTGTGTGTGTGTGTGTGTGTTGTTGACAATTTTTGCCTTAATGTTGTACGGAATTTTATTACCAAATGAGCGCCATTAACGCTGCTGTCTTTAAATGACTTCAAATTAATGACACTTAATGCCCGGTTATTATGTGGCCCGCCATTACGTGAGGACGGCGCGCTAATTTTGCGTTTAATGAGGTTTAAGCATCGTTTTAAAAAATGTTAAGGATTTGTTTCGTATTTAGCAGAGATTAATTGATTTTTCGTGTGCAAAATGCGGCACAACTTTTATGACACACACCAGCAGCAGCAGCAGTAGCAAAATTTATTACTCTTGGGAAATTTATCGAGCGTTGATGTTTCTTTGATGGAATTTTTAGCACATAAATAATGCTAAATCTTTAGCAAAAATCTATAAACATATATTTTTAATTTAGAAATTAAAAATATATTTAATATGCTCGCACATAATAAGCCAAGTTTTCTATGAAAACTTCAGCAACTACTAAAATCACAAAAACAACACAGCAACACTGCATTGACAATATGGAATTCGAGCTGTAAGTGCGCATGCGCAAACGCCAATGCTTGCAATACCAAGTGAATGTGAATTTAATAGGGGGCAAAAAAAAAATAAAAATATTTAACTGCGATTTATAAATAAATAAATTAAGAAAAACATAAAAAATAGTGAAAAACAAAAATCCTTTTAAGTCAAATTTGTATGCCAATGCAAATAGTAAAAGACAACTGTGCCCGCAGCATTTGAGTTACATAAATGAAATCGTAGTGAGTTGGAATTTTAAGCTGACGCTTTTTTTCTGAAGCAAATTGTACATGGAAACTGAGTTAAAGTTTAATAAAAAAGTTATTAAGGGTATTCCGAAATTCACGTAAGAATTAATTTTGATAGAAAACACAGATTTTTAATTAAAAACTGTAAATTTTTTAGTGCTTCATAAAGTATTGGAATTTCATTGCGCTCAATTTCCTGTTTCAAAGCGTAAGAGATTTTGGGTTAACTTAATTAACTTTAGGCTTCAAAAAACCACTAAGAAAAAAGTCCAACGGCTTTAAATCGCATAATATGGGTGACCATTTCTGATCAACAAAAAGGGAAATTACACGACCAGGAAATGATTCAAGCAGTAATTGAATTGTTTTTCGGGCTGTATGACATGTGGCACCGTCTTTTTAAAACCAATTTTGGTATCAAGTTCACCGTTCACTGATTTTGCCTGATCAACTGCATTTTCAAAGAAAAATTTTCTGATGATCCGCACCAAACAGTGGCACGTTGTGGATGCATTTGTTATTCAACAATTTCTCATGGATTTTCGGAAACCTAAATGCGACAAAAGCATAAGCCAACGCTTAGGGGATGCCCTCTTTGATTTTAAGAAAAGGAGAAAGGTTAGAGGGAAAGCGGATACATGGGGTAGAGTAGCGTCGGTGAACATTCATCTTGAGTTTACCGATATCACAACTGCCGAGGAAGAGAGACGCAGGTAAGTTGTTCCACAACTTGATTGTTCGGCCAAAGAAAGATTTATCACGAAAGTGTAATGTCCTGTTGAAAACCGGCGTGAAGCAAAAAGGATGGGCCTGATGGGACGCCCGAGTGCTGCGAGAGAAAATCCTGGCTGATGGAATTAGTTCATGAGTCTCTCTAGAGCACATCCTATTAAAATACCTATAGGAAAGGGTTAAACACCCTACGTTACGCCGGTGGTGAAGGAAATCGATAGGTGCGATGACAAATTCATCACCTATTAGTTTCATCACACGTCGCTGAACACGATCTAGCGGCTCCGAGGTGAATTTTTGGAGCCCCGGCCCAAATGTGTAAGTTATACTCTAGTTTGGGTCTAACATAAGTGAAGTAGACAGTACGAAGATCAACTGGAGTGAAGTATTTCTTACACCGTTTCAAAAAACCAATACACTTGGCCGCTTCTTTCAACACATCGAACACATGATCTGTTTACCTCAGTTCCGACTGAACCGATATGCCCAGAACGTTATCAGTTGTTGAACTCGCAATATCTAAGCCATCCATATAAAGAGAAGAAGGGGAGAAATCCATTCGTCTGTGAGACAACAGACAGCACTGAGTTTTTGTAGCATTAAAATTGACCCGGTTAATACGACCCCACTCGGTGATTGTGTTGAGATCTTAAGCGAGTGTGTCATTCATATGCCGACTTTTTTTCTTGCTTGGGCGCTTTTTGAAGCAATGGTAATGACATATGTTGCTGTCGATGACAGAATGTCGTCGATAAAGACCAGGAAAAGGGTAGGAGATAGTAGACAATTAGTTTTGAAACGAAGGCGCGATGCCACACTCGATCAAACGCCTTAGAAATATCCAGAGCGACAACCATACTTTCACCGAAAAGGTGAACATATTGGTTCCATTGCTCAGTGAGGAACGACATAAGATCTCCAGTAAAACGAGACCTACGGAAACCATATTGTCGATCACTAAGTCATTCGCCGCGCTTCAGATAATTCACAAGTCGAAAGTTTATTACGCTCTCCATAACTTTGGACAGCGCAGAACATATCGCAATGGGTCGATAATTATTAGGGTTGGAAACCTCGCCTTTTTTATAAACTAGCTGGACATTAGCAACCTTCCAACATGATGGAAATAGCCCACTAGTGTATGATATGAAAAAAAGATTTCGGAATGGCCGAGCCATTATATAGCCACACTTTCTCAACACATAAGCTGATATGCCATCAGGCCCTGAGGCTTTATTTATGTATGTTAAGGTTTGCAAGGACTCTTTTTACTGCCCTTGTTCGAAAGTAAATTGCTGGCATAGTCGAAGATTTACTCTGGACAGGGGGTATGGGCTACACAGCTATCTGGGGGTGTAGCATTTTTTGCAAAGATGCTTGCCAAAATATTGGCTTTGTCAGCAGGGTCAGTGAATATGGTAGTTCGCTAAGAGAGTTGGAATATATGATGAGGACTGATTCATCACTCTCTTAACAAATGACCAAAAACTTTTGCTATCCTTCGGTAGTGAAATGAGTCTTTTGCGCAGACTTTCTTCATAAAGAAACTTTTCGTGCTGAATCGTGGCATTACAGCAAATTCTAGCCTCGATGCGATGCCTTTCGGTATCGAAATTTCTAATGAGCCGGCAATTGCGAAATGCTTCCTCTTTGGACCTGATTGCAGACCTGCAAGTCTAGTTAAACCAAGAACGATCCTTTGGTTAAACGTTGACTTTTTTATAATATATGAAGGACCGCATACCTAATAAAATTATTTCTTGTACCATTAAGGCCGCGGCATTTATGTTCCTATCAGCGAAACATAATTTCCAATTGAAATTACGAAAAAAATTTTTCAACGCATCCCAATTTGCTTAACCATAAAGCCATACAATCCGCTTCGGGGCTTTCGGCGAGACAGTGCGTAAGCTATTATATGGAAAAGCAGCGGAAATAGTAAAATAGTCCAAGTTACCAAGAGGTGCAAGGACAGACACATCATATTTTTTATGATGTAACGTCAGAAAGAGATCAAGTGAACTTAAGCTATGCCCACCAATGCGTGGAATGTTACTTGTTACTTCAGAAGATTAAACTCGGCAAAAAACTCAACAAAACGGCCTTTAGGAGTTGTAAGGCTAGAATGGCGCAACCAATTCGAGTTATGAACATTGAAATCACCAGCAACTACTATTTCACTGTCTGGGTACGACTCTAAGATTTAGGAAATCGAATCAGAGATGACGTCTATCTTTTCAAAAGTAGGAATCTTCTCTTAATTCGGGTTTCTATACAAGAAGCAGAAATGTAGAATATGTGACTGGACTTTCAACTTAATCCACATGGAACTAAATTCGGCGTCCGTCGTATTCAGCTGTAGCTGACACTGGTACGCAACATCGCTACGTATGTATATATATAGCAGGCCCCTATGGGGAGACAATCAAGGCAGAAGGTGATAATCCGGTATCTGAAAATCCAGTGGATCACCATCCCCACACAGCTGAGTCTCATCAACCGCCATTACTTGGGGATGGAAACTAGAGACATGTGCATGGGCCGAAGAAAAGTTTGACCTAAGACCACAAATGTTACAAAAATCAAAGTGAAATGTCTCCGACATTTTGCGACATCACAAAATCCAAGAAGAATATTATTGCTGAATAGCTAGTGGGGCCAAGGCCGGTACTCAAGAGCGAAGAGAATGCGAGTGGGCAAGTGTTATGCCTTTGACCGCTCCAAGCATAATCCCAGCCACACTTAACAATTAGCTTAGGATGGTGATAAGGAGAAAAATAAGCTACCAATCAGCAGAATTTGCAAAGGAGAGGGCATAGAGAAGCCCTTTACTTTGATATTAGCTCATTCGTCAATTATTCTCAAAATTAAGAGAAAACTCCCTAATCTGGGAGCTGTATTATTATTTTATTTTGTTTTGTTATAGCGTTAAGTTAATGTATTTATGCGTTTTATTTTTCATGGTAATGCAAAGGAATATTTATGAAAGACAAAAAAGCGGGATGTTCAAATTATACTCTCTGGCTCTCATTCCCAATTTTTAGATTTATATTACAAACTGTCCAGATTTGTGAAGAATAATCAAAAATGACAGTAGATCTATTAAAAAAATTAAATTGTTTGCATTCGCAGAAAGAACTAAAAAACAGACTACACGCACAAAATTGCAGGCTTTAGCTAGTGGAATAATAACATTTTATTGAAACTTTGAACTAAATTTCATTAAAACAAAAATATATCAAAATATTTTCATATATTTTTTAAGATTTTTTTTTCAGTTTTGCTTTCTAAGCAATTTTTACTAAAAGAAAATAATCCAAAATTAAAAAGAAACCCATCAGTAAAAAGAATATTTTATTTCGATATTGAAATTTTTTTGTGCACTTTTTCTTAAAATTTTTGGATCAAATTTATTTTTCAGTTTTGGATGACATTTATTTTCAGTGGGTCAGCCAATTTTTGAAAAAGTTCAAAACAAAATTATTCAAATAGCTTACATAAATAATAATAAAAAAATACTTTCAAATCATCCACGTAGCGCTCATTAGTTTAATAAATTCTTACAGTCAATCAAAATCACAATTTTATTTGATTGATCACATCAAATCGCGTTAACAAAAATTAAATTAATCTCATAAGTGCAACAACAAGATCATGCTTTCATCACTAACGCCTCCGTTGGACAAAAGTGTCATAATTGCTTATCAAGATCCACTAAATACGCATGTAAATATGCGACTAAATGGAGCGGCAACAAAAAAAATAAAAAAAAGGTGACCACCACAACTTTGTAACGTTGCGTCGCAACCAAATGAAAACGTTAAAGAAAACAGCATTCCAATGAGGTGTGGAAAAATAAAACGACCAAATTAAAGAAAACTGTAAGCTGGAGTACCTATCTGGACTTTTGAAATTGAAACCAGATACCACTGCGCGTTCAGCTACAACGCTCATTGACAGGCGGCAGTTGCGACCACCATATTTTTTCATTAAATTTATTGGTCATTTGAATTTTCACCTGCCGTTGAAGAATTTATTTAATACCAAATCCTCATTCTAATTAAAAAAAAAAAACTCTTTAAGAGCGCTATATGCCGCCCCATGATGTGTGTGCGCTTTTAATTAACAAAATAAATTTATAAAAATTCACATAAATTGTGTCTGGGGCAGCGGTGTAGAAAAAGAAGTTTGCGCATGCGTAAAATGTTTTGCGTAGGACTACCAAAAAAAAAAAAGTCAAAAGAAAAAAGTGTGCAGCAACGATATTGAAATGCAAGGCATATCCATATGTAGATAATATGTTGAGTGAAGTAACAGAATCGAGCGCGCCTCAAGACGTATAGGAGAAGAATCAGGATTGCCAGATTATAAAACAAAAACTGCAACGTGCAGAGTTGAGTTATTGTGTATCTTAAATTAATTTAAACCAATCATTACCGAGCAGAAAATGAAAGAAGAGTAAATAACAACTACGTAAATAAAACACTTTATTTGAAACACAAAAAGTTATAATTTATAAATAAAACTAAGGAAATCGTAACTGAAAAGCTGTACTTTATTTTATTATATTGCTGAGCTTACTTTTCGGTACGGTGTGTGATAACACCAAATTACTTACTTGTTCGCTCAAAGGTCGCTGATGATTCCATTTAGCAATGGATGAAACTAGTATGGCTAGTCAATTGAAAAGTATGCTACAAAACGAAAAATATGGTAGTGCTAAGTTATAGCGAAGAAAAAAAAATCACTGATTTTTTTGCACAAAAGTTCTCCGCATAGTTATACGAGAGCAATTTGAGAATTTAGTGAATTTTTTAATTTTCCGCGTAGTAACTTTGAATGCAACACTGATCATGTCAACGACCATCTGTTAGTGGACTACTGTCAAAATTTCAGCTCGCTGCGACCTTTAGTTTGTGCTTGGCAGCCATTGACAGCAGACGATCTTGTGAATTTTTGCGAAAATGATAAAATACACATCAATCATTATTTTTTGAGCAAAAAACCATCAGCCAAACCAAGGAAAGGCTTGATAAATATTATGGGGACTCTGCACCATCGATTGAAATGATTCACAAGTGGTTTAATGAATTCCGATGTGGTCATGCAAGCACAAGTGACGCGAACGTTCTGGATGCCCAAATGAGGTCACCACATCAGAAATGGTCACTAAAATTCACAATATTGTGATGTCCGATCGCAGAGTTAAAGTGCGCGAGATTGTTGAGGCCGTAGGCATCTCAGACGAATAGGTGTGGAACATTTAGCGAAATCATTCGGATATGAAAAAATTATCCGCAAAATGGGTGCCGCGTTTGCTCACTCTCGACCATAAACGCGATCGTTTGACTGACTCAAAGGCGTGTTTGGCGATGTTGAACAAAGATAAGAAGAATTTTTTCCGTCGTTTAGTATCCGTCGACAAAACATGGATCCATCACTTCACACCAGAGACAAAGGAGCAGTTGAAACAGTGAACTTCACCGATCGAACGTGCTCCGAAGAAGGCGAAGACGGCACTTTCGGCCGGAAAGGTTATGGCGACAGTATTATGGGATGACCACGGTATAATTGCCTTCCACCGAATAGAACAATCAATGGAGTATACTATGTAGCCGAATTGGACCGTTTTAACGACGCTTTGAAAGAGAAACATCCCCATTTGGCGAGGAAAAAAGTGCTCTTCCATCAAGACAATGCGCGCGTTCACACACGCCCAGCTCCCATGGCAAAATTCTATGAATTGAATTACGAATTACTTCCTCATCCAGAATATTCTCCAGACTTGGCCCACCAGAGAGGTGCACATCACCGCAACAGGGACCTATTTCGATGACCTTCCGAAAACGTATTTTTCTGATGGAATCAAAAAATTGGAGGAACGTTGGACGAAGTGTATTGAGCTAAAAGGAGACTATATTGAAAAATAAAACTTTTTTTTTTGCCGTAAAAATCATTCCTTGTTTAATTGTTCACGGAATTATCAAACGGCCCTCGTAGGATTTAATTAAACCATTTTTTTTTCTAAAAATTCAATTACGAATTAGGATTTTTTTTCTTAAAGCAACCAAATATTTGAAGTCAAATCAAAGAAGTCACATAAAAATAACTAATAAAAAATCTTAATACACCGCTCAAATATTCATTGTAATAGCTAATTTACTTAGTATAAAAAAATATTTATTTTTTAATTAATAAAATAAGACAACAACAAAATTATACTCAAGCCAAAAATTTGCTTCTTGCCACCAGCTAAGAGCCAAAACTTGGATTTGATTTATATTTATTGCCAAATGCTTAAAAGAAATTAAGAAATCGCATTAGCAACCAAAAGTCGAAGCTGCCGTTTAAAGTGGTGGACTCGTTTTATAAAAAGGGGGTTTGACAAAAAAAAATAACCTGTTCATATGTATGTGCATTTTTTCTGCTAACTATTTTTGAGATTTTGACAGTTTTTGAACACAAAAAAAAGTCCTTGAAAATTTGTTAAATGGTTTCAATTACAATTTGTTTTATGTTGATTGGAGCAACTACGAGACCGCAGGTAGATATGGTAAAATTAATTTGGATAGAACAACTTGCGAAGGTGTATTTAATTAATTCACACGTGTAGGGGTGTTCCAAAAAATACATTTCACTCGAACTAAGAGTTAAGATTCTTAACAGAAATTGTCACTTAACTCGTTTTCGTTTTTTTTTTTTCTTTTTTTGGAGCACACTCCTCAAAAATTAATTATAATTCAAAGAGAGACATAGTTAAAACTGCATTTAAAGTAAAAAAACATGACAAGTTACATCTAAAGTTACATAAAAATTATAGATATTTGAATTTTAATTGTTCCACCTTGAATATTAATTCAAAATAGTCTTAACTTCAAGAAAAACCATGGTTGAAGAGTATGCTTAAAAAAAAAAAATCGAAATCGTAGCCGGCTAAAATGAGAATTTCCGTGGAAATGCGCATATAGCAATCGTTCAACATTCAATGTTTAAGAATTCGGGCATCAGAAACTTGTCGGCAAGTCGGCAGTCGCAATTCCAATTGCTATGGAACTACAAAAAAACTATTACCCTTTACCTTAGCTTTTTTAACAACGACCAATGCGCAGTTTTTTGACCAAGTCGATGTCGCTATACAGTTAGTATATTTCGTTGTTAAAACAAGCTCCTATAGCCAAATATCTTACGTAGAATTTTTCTCTTGAAACGACCCAGGAAATCTTCATCCGCTCTCGACAGTGTCCATCTCCATGCTTCAGAACTATAAAGTAAGGCCGGGATGGTTACGGTTTTGTAAAGAACCTCTTAGTTGTCTCCAACGATTGGAAAGAATAATTTTTTGTTTGATTTCTGCTGAGGTAATGTTATCAGAATTTATTGTAGGGCCAAGGTAAATAAAAACCCTTTTTAGTATGCACATGATTTTCTCCTCATTCAGCGCTAAGCCCATTTTGGCAGCTCACGTTTCGATACCAACAAAGGCTCCAATGACAGCCCGCTCAGTTCGGCCAATTATGTCGATATCGTCGACGTACAGTGAGAGATTATGGTCATAAATACAAAAAAAAAAATATAAAATTAAATGTTTTTTAAGCCAACCGTCAGATAAACTTAGGAAAGGGAAAAAAACTATAGAATTTATCTTTTTTTTTTGTTTCAGTGACACAGTGAGCTCAAAGTTGAACTTTGAACACCAAAAATATTCTTGGAACTTTTTATATCAGTAACTGTTGGATAGACCCGGTCTAGCTAACTTATTTGAAATAAAATGCGCGAATGTAGCATATTAGCGGAAAGTAAAATATTTTCACTTTATAAAAATCCATTTATTTTTCTCTCATTTATATGAATTGTACGGATTTTCATAAATCCAAAAATAAAAATGAAAAATGTTAAAAGCGGCAAATTTGCAAACTTTGACAGAAAAATATATACATATGTATATCCTCGAATTTCGAAATTTTTCATTTATATTATGAAAGTAAAGTTCCAGCTACCAGTTTTTCACAAATGTTTTTATTTTGAAATTTTTTACTTTAGCAATATTTGAAGGAAAAAATATTTTTGTATTTTCACATTTTGCAATCCTTTACAATAATTGTATTAGAGAACGTCCATAGATTACGTGAGTCAAAATAGGGGGGAGGGGCGGAAAAATCTTACAAAGTCTCACCAAGGGGAAGGAGTACTCAATAAAAATTTCACGTCTACTTTTCATGCAGAGACTATACATTATTATAGCAGATTACATTTAAAAATTATAAGGAAAGTCTTCGACGAGAGGGGGGGGGGGGGGTCCGTCAGAACTTGCCAAATTCAGCAAAGGGAAGGTGGGGTCCGAATTTTCAAAAAACACCTCACGTAATTAATGGACGGCCCCTTAGTTATAAAAGCTTACAGTGTGAGAGGGGTTCTTAAATTCAGAAAAGAGTTTCCTTCAAGGAAGGGCAGCAGGTAAGGAGTATTTTTCGCTATTTCATCCCCCTAGAGTAAAAGATATAAATTCGAATGCATTTTTCTCCAATAACTTGTAAACTATAAAAGATAAAGCAAAATTTTTAACATTTTTGTAATGAACATTGTCAAATTAATAAAAATTGATTCCCATTTAAAACAATTTAAATTACATCAATCCAAACTTTGTATGGGAGGTAGGCGTATCCGTGAGTCGATATTTTTCATATTCACAAATTTTTGTTTTTTAGCCTAAAAAACATCTGCACCGAATTTCAAGAGTCAAGTCCTATTTTTACTATTTGTGGCCGCCGTTCCATACAAGCCTATTCACTGTGCGGCGTAAGTTAGTAGTTACACAAACTTTTGAAAGATTGCGCCTTCATTGTTGGCTTGTGAGTTTCTTCCAAGTATGATATTAAATAAGTCAAATGACTTTATCTATTTTTGACATCAAAGATCTCGGCGAGATTGTTACCGAGCGAGCGTTTTCCATTGTCATCCTCCACAGTTGGACAAGTTTGAGAGAAATGCCAATACCAGATAAGATTCTATATAGCTCATCTCTATAGATGATGTCATATGCGACCTCATAATCAATAAAAAGATGATGAGCATCGATTTGGACTACTTGAGTTTTTTTTAGGATCTGCCTAGCGTGAGAATTTTTTCGGCTGTGGACTTTCCTGGCCTAAAGGTACACTAATAGCTGCCAATAGTGTTTCAAATGTGGCAGATAGATCTTGTACACGCGATGTAGAAGAAATTAATACCTCAGTAATTGGCGAAGTTGAGGGAGTCTCCATTCTTGTGGATCGGGCAAATGCTGCTGAGATTCCATTCATCAGGCATACACTCGTCTGATCAAATCTTAGAAACTATATTTTTTTTCTCTAACAAAAATTAATGTTCACCCACTTAATGTATGGTACGAGTACAGAGAGCAACAAACACGCAGCTCAGTGATGCATCCTTGGCAAATCTGTCAAAGTCAAATTGATGTGCTGCTTTAATCAATCGTAAATATTTCATTGTAAATATCTAATTAGTTAAATATTTGAAGTCAAAGCTTGTTAAGCTATCGCGTGGCTTCAGCAAATATTTGTTGGTGTTGCTGTTTTTGTTGTAATTACTACTGCTGTTGTTGTTAACATAAGTTGGCAATAAAAAATTTAACGATTTGAATCATCAACATCATCAGCAAATTGGTACGACCACCAACAACATTGCCAGCAACAACAACAAAAGGCAACAATATTGCAGTAGCAACCACAACAGCAGCAGCAGCAGCAGCAGCAATGTTGTCTTACAATATTTTCATCAAATAATGAAGTGCAATAAAAATAAATTAATGCAAATATCAGCAACACATTCGAGATAAACTCGCGTGTTAAAGCGATAACGTTATATCATTTATTTTTTATTTTTTTTATTTCTGCATTTCTGTATTTTTAGGTTAATTCAATTGGTTGTCATATAAATTTTTTGTTATTCTGAGTTATCGCGTAAGTATCATCATTTGTGTATTTTACGTTACTTTGATTTATTGTGTAATTTCGCATAATTACAGCAGATTTGGAGAACCTGTCATTCTTGTGACTTTGACAAAAGCAAGCTTACAAGTTTTGTACATTTTTAGTAATTTGTGAAATGTCTACATGGACATATCAGCGTCATATGGTATTTAAGGTCAAAGTTACTGAAAAATCAATTTTTCATTTGCAACTGAACTCTTTTCTTTTTTTAACTAACTGCATTTGACACGAAAAAAAGACGGAAATGGGCCCAAAATTTTTCTTTCGTTGGTCCGAAGCCGCACAAAGTCATGTACAAATCTTTTTTCATCTACCCTCATCGATTGGACAAAGAAAAAAATCTTTCCGGATAAGTACCTAAAACGGTTGGCTCTAGAGCCACACCCTGTTACGTTCAAAATCCATTTTCAACCTTTTTGTATTATTTCGAGGAAAAACAATTTTTACTAAAAAATTGCCACACCCAAGTCATGTCAAAAAATCTATTTCCACTTTTCCTAATCAAATGGCGAATATTTTTTTTTTTCATAAATGGGCCAAAAATGGCCCCTTTCCTTGGTCCAGGGTGTCCCTAGTTACGTTCAATATCCATTTCCAATCATTCCCCATCGATTTGACCAAAAATGTCTAAAAAAAGTCCAATTTCAACCTTTTCCGTCACTTGGTGCAGTATTATTTATTTAACTGTGATTTAAGGGGGCAGGGGCAGTCAGACGCGTGAAAAATAGCGCATTTTCAAAAAATTTTTTATTTTGGTATTAATTTAATTTATTTAATAAAAGTGATATTATGGCATCATTGCATTATGTTTCAACTAGGCTTGACCAAAGTTTATAAAAAAAAATTAAAAATGAAAAAAGTTATAGCTGGCTGTGTTCGACCCTGTCCCATACAGAGCGCCTTGCGGTGACCATCACAAATCCTTGAAAAATCATCTAAAATCAATCGACTAAGAAAAATTAGTTATTTAAATTTAGAATCTTTTGCCTGATCGATGTTTTTTTTTTTTTAAAAATCAATAAAATGGCGGCCTCAGGAAATTTACCTCCAGATTTTCGGGAAAATACCAACAATCAATTGTTCATAAATTATTTGATATTTCAGAAAAAAATCCTTGGATCAGGCACTAGTTTTTTATGTTTTTCAAAAACTGTGTAAATTTCACATAAATCTATTGAGCGGCTTTCGAGTTACAGTGGTCACCAGTTCCGAAAACAAAGTTTTGAGAAAAACACATTTAAAGTTCAACTACCGCACACAGACTGACGAGAAACACATGAATGAAAACAGTAATTGTCGGATTGTCTTCAAATTTTCAGGCTATATTTTTAAGACATTATAATTTGAGAAAATGCAAAAAAATAATCGGTTTCTTGAAAATTCTGACTGCCCCTGCCGCCTTAAGCACTGCATATGAAGGGTCGACGACTGGTGCCTTTCAAAATTTATTATCGGTCTTTCCCCATCAATTGGCCCATGCTTATTTGTATCGAATTGTATATTGAATTTTGCAACTATATTTTTGCTGCAAGCTATTCCTAAAAACAACTCACTTGCAAAAATCAACTCACATGCAAAATTCAAGCCGACTTGAAAATTCAGACTAGCTTGCAAAGCAATAACTCATTCGACACAAAAATCAAATTCAATAGGAACTTGATAAAAAGAACGCGAATATTGTGTTGCATTCACATTGAATCAATGTCGGCTTGGCTTGCTTGTTTATCTACAAGCCAAGCCAAGCTTATAATTTATTTTTATCTGCAAATCGCATGAAAGTGAAAATGAATGGATGTATTTTTATTGCATGTGACAGTAATATGAGGCTACCATTTTTTTTTTTTTCGAAGTAACCAAATATATGTTTTAACTGCAGAACTTCAAAAATGATATGAATAAGCAAAATAAGCTTTTTTACGCAAATGCTTACTTTTAGTCACCCTAGTGATATGACCAAAAAAGTCACAAAAACAAAAATCAAAACAACAAAGAAAGGTTAAAACTAGTCATGCTAGTTTCATCCATTGCTAAATGGAATCATCAGTGATCTTTGAGTCGAAAAAGGCTTGAAAAAATTTTACTTCTTTGAGGACTCAAAAAGTTAGCATATTGTTGTCCCAGTCGTAGCAGTTGCTGTCATAGTTAATTTAGTGTGATTTTTTTCTCTAAGTAATTAATCGCTATTTGGATTTTTTTTTTCAGGAAAATCGCATGTGTTAAGCGCTAAACATAATTGGGACGAGAGCGATGGTGTCAAAAAACAAGACGAGATAACATCATTTTTCTTATACGCAAGATACGCCACAGAGCTTTTTTGACCAGAAATGTCAAACTTATGTCAAAGTCAAAGGCACTACAAAATATATCGCTGAGCAAATAGAAAAAATTCTATTTTTCGAGCGATTGTTTGGTAACATGGTTGGTAAGAAAAATAAGACAATACAAAGAAATAAGAACCAGCAAGATAAAGTGCTTTAAAAATCATTTGTCAAAAAGATCTTTTTTGTTTTCAAACCCATCGCTCGTCCTAATTCTGTTCAGAACTTTAATTGAATACGACTGCTGCGATTGCGATAGCAACAGGCGCAGAATAGCTGACTATCATGTTCGATCGATTTTTGGTAAATTGAAACTCTGTAGCAAAATTTTTCATTTTCAAATAATTGTAATTAACTCAAATTATGTAAGGTATTCATACTAAATTATTTATTGCTGAAAGTTTTGGCAATTGAATTGAAAAATATCAGTCAACGCTGAACATTCCGGTATAGCGTATACACTGTATACTATACAGTCTTTGTCAAAATCCTTTCCATTTCATCTCATAAACTGATTGTCGAAAATTGCTGTTACACAGTGTAATGTTTCATAATATAGGAATATCTTTTTTTTTATCAAAGGGGCGCAAATATTTTTAAAAATGCACTTCATGTTAGTCCGGCCCTGCATCAGGTTCATTATGAATACAACGCCTAATTTAATTAAAAAAATAACAAAATCTTAAAGAAAAATGTACGTAAATAATTTGACGTCTGTGGTTTACTCAAAGATCAATTTTGTTTTCGTAAGCAGCCTGTCACAACACAAGGTGATCATTATTTTTTTTAACTGATACCCTGACATTGAGTTTTGACACTCAATGGTCAATGTCAACTTGAATACACCAGCGACTTTCCTACGCAACTTTGATTTGATTTTGACAAATAGAACAGAACGAAATCGCATTCATTCAAATGATTAAATTACATACAATTAATTCTCATAAATAAAGCATTTGCTTAAGTCGTCTAGCAGCATAATGATAAAAAAATTACACATTAAACTAAATTGACGGATTTATGATCTCTTATTGCTATAATTATCTCAGATTATGTAGACTTACCATAATTTTGTTGAAAACTTGCGTTTGTATAACTTCAATTTTATGATATTGTTGCTTACCTATAAAATGAAAAAGAAAATAAGACTCTCATTAGCTTAGTAAAATATTTGAAAAAAATTTAAAAATAATAAATTTATTTTGGTTAAGTTGAAATTGTGCGAAAATCAGAGTAAACGTCTGAAAACGAAAGAGAAAGTTTTGAGTTGAAACTAAAGGGAAAACCAATCTTCTATAATAGAGATATCAGATTTTTTATATTTATTACCACTTATTCTTAAAGTGCTCTGGCACATGTATCATTAACTCAGTAAAGATCCGGAATTGAATAATTTACATTAAATGTATGTATGTATGCATAATGAATTTACAAGTGTTACATTTAATTGATTATAAAATTCTTTTAAATTAAACAAAATAGAGTAGGTGGTCAGTCCAATTGCAATCACCACAATTGCTCAGTGACTTTGAATTTTGCAGAAACCAATCAAGTCAATGCACCTGCACGCAGGCGCAAATGCAACAGCCAGACCACAACAATCATTTACTCCGAATACAATTTCCAATTATAGCAACAACAATTAACCATCGCAAAGTTGCTGCCGCAGCCGCCTGACTTGACTTTGACTGCAACTACCAAAAAGAGTTCATAATCATTGGCCCCACCCAAACAGAGTCAGATTCAAACCATAGAAAATACATACTTTCGATTTCTATATAAGATTTAATAAACCAAAAACAAAGTAAGCAAGAAATGTGGTCGGAAAACAAAAAATTATTTTTAATGTTTGCACACATGTACAGTAAGTACACTTTAAAAGTGCGCACTTAAGTCGACTATGTTTATACCAGAGCTGTGATAGAGTGCGTTAATTTCCAATTTTAATTTCGTGTGGAATATGGAAGAAATTTATTGTTTTACCAAAACGCAAAAAAAATTCTGTTTTTGTTTTTTTGCTTTTTTGTGTTTCATATGAATTGTAATAGGAAACAAAGTGGATGTCTCGTTTGCAGGTTTGATCTAGGAAGCTGAAATTTTAAGAGTCTTTTCTTCAAACCCGATTCTATAATATAGGCATATAGGACCGCAAATTTTCAAAAAAAAATAAAAAAGCCCCCTTTGGGTGTATTTTTTCCGCATTTTTAGGCACACGAAAAATGTGGGCGTGGTTTGACAACAGTGGGTGGCGTCCTCAATTCAACTAAAAAACCCAAATTGCTATATCTTGGCACCCAAGGCAGACTTTTTATGCGTTTTAGTATGTCGGTTTTTTCGTTAAATTTCAACGAAATTGGACAAAAACTCTATCTGCGCCGTTAACAGGTTTGAGCTAGGAAGCTCAAATGTTGGGACAACTATTTTATGTTCCTCAAGCTATAATATAGGAAAAAATAAATAAAATCCATCACCAAAAGTTTGAAAAAAACACCCTAATGTATATGTTACTCTGAGCCTTGCAAAAGAAGTGAATCCAATAAAAAAACACCCTAATATACATACATATTTACACACATTTACTTTTATATTTATGTACTACTAGCATTATCCTGTGCGCATCGCCTCACCTCAACCGTGGTGTAGATTCGATGTGCGGTCTGCGTGAAAATTCTATTTAAAAATACTTTTGTGTGAGGACCACCCTTAGTATGCACCCAAAATAAAATTTTTACTGCCTAAGCAGTGCCTCTTAATATAAAAACCATGTGATGTAAATTTCATGAGGATCGATTAAGCGGTCTTCGAGAAAATGGTATTTAAAAATATTTTTGTGTGAGGGCAACCCTAAATGAAAGTTTTATAGCCTAAGCTATGCCTCTTAACATAAGAGCTACGTGGTGTAAATTCGGTGTGAATCAACTAACCTGTCTTTGTAAAAATGATATTTAAAAATATTTTTGTGAGGGCCACCCTAATTATGCACCCTAAATAAAATTTTTACGATCTAATCTGTGTCTCTAAAAGTCATATGGTGTAAATTTCATGAGAATCGATTTAGAGGTCTTCGAGAAAATGATGTTTAAAAAATATTTTTTGTGAGGGCCACCCTAAATAAAAGTTTTATGTTCTTAGCTATGCCTCTTAACATAAGAGCTACGTGGTGTACTTTCGGTGTGAATCCACTAACCTGTCTTTGTGAAAATGATATTTAAAAATATTTTTGTGTGAGGGCCACCCTAATTATGCACCCTAAATAAAATTTTTATGATCTAATCTGTGTCTCTCCACATAAGAGCCATATGGTGTAAATTTCATGAGAATCGATTTAGCGGTCTTCGAGAAAACGATATATAAAAAATTATTTTTGTGTGAGGGCCACCCTAAATAAAATGTTTGTAGCCTAAGCCATACTTCTTAACATAAGAGATACGTAGTGTAAGTTCGGCGTGAATTGATTAACTTGTCTTCGTGAAAATGATATTTAACAATATTTTTGTCTGAGGGCCACCCTAAGTATGCACCCTAAATAAAATTTTTACCATAGAATCTGTACCCTTTAACATAAAAGCCATACTGTGTAAATTTCGTGAGAATTGATTTACCTGTCTTTGAGAAAATGCTATTTTTAAAATATTTTTGTATGAGGGCCACCCTAAATATGCACCCTAAATAAAAATTTTATATCCTATGACACCCGCCTGATTAATACTAACATACTGTAAAAATTTCATCACGATCGGCTGGATAGTTTCCGCGTCCATAACGGACAGACAGACAGACAAAAAATGAATTTTATATAATAGATATAGAAGATATATGCATAAATTTTGGAATAAATTCACAGAAGCTGAATTCAAGTGACTTCAGCGACTTCAAGTGACTTCAACGACTTCAGTGACTTGAAAGTGATTTGAAATGACTTCAATGTTATCACAATTCTTCCATTCAAGATTCTTATCCAAAATGTGACGACGCCATACCAACTGTATTCTTTACGATGGAAGATTCTGCAGATTTATGGCATTGAAGTCTACAGGCGACTTCATTTTTAAATAGCTGCACTCTGAATGCTGCATTTTTGGCAGTGACATGAATGGATTTCAATTGAAAATTAATGCGCTCTTTCACAGCTCTGGTTAATACAAAATCAATATGTCAGTAGATTTGCATTTGAACGTTTTCAGACTTACTACTGACAATTAATTAATACGTTGATATGTTTTAGCAATATTTCTACCAAATACCTTTTGTTTTTTTTTTGTTGTTAGTTAACATAGGCTTTGATAGTTGAAACCTTGTCAGTGATGTAAAATTTATTAATGACAGTAATCATTATATGATTAGTAACTCATCTTTAGATCTGTATAGCCTCAATCACCATGCTGCAATTTCAAAGGTAAAATTATCTTGTCAAACTTAATCAAATTAAATAAATGCATCCGTGAAAGTGGTTTCATCGCTGTCAAGAATAATCAAAACAAAAGCGACACAAGCTGATTTTGACAGATAAGATAGCCCTAAAAATGAAGAGGAAAATGCATAATTTAGCATCGCTGCCACAATGATAATTGCCCGAAGCTTTATCACTACGTAAATACTAAATGAATTGAAAAATACCTAAGTATTATAAATTTTCTTGCAAATAAGGACCATTTTTAAAACATGAAATTATATCTCTTTTTTTGAGAAATGTATCTGAAATAATTTTACAATGCCCAGATATTTTATTCTTTTAAGGCATTTCAAAAATTCTGCATTCCCAGTTTTTTGTTGTTAATTCAAATAAATCTTCACCCTCCCGCAGCCTTTTGTGTGAAAACTTAAAATTATATATAAACTTTCGTGGTGTCTGCATTTCTTCGATGAGTTCAAAGTGCAACTTAGGTGATGGCAAAATCTGAGTAAAAAGTTTTGCAGGCGAACCTCTACAGAATAAAAAAAAAAAAACAGGTAGTCACAAAAGCGAATCTTATAGGTTTTCCGGAAAATGAAGTTAAAAAATTACTGAAATCATATGCCCAGCATTGGCAAATAAAAATTATGAACTAAATACTTATGATATGTATATATTATTTGAAAGGTGTTTCGTAGTACCAAAATGTTTAATTAACATAGGGCTAAATATATTGCTTATGAGTGGCTGACAGCACAGGTCAAAGCACTTATGTCAAAAAATAATTATGTGCTACGAGCTAAATCTAGTAAAATGAAAAATACATTTTTATATATATCATTTGAAAGATGTTTTCAAGTACTTGTATATACATAAGATGTGCCATAGGTCAAAGTGATGATAATTCCTGTGAACTTTAACTAGAAAAAAAAAGTTTTCTTTTACCATATCTTTTGAAATATTTTTGCTGATGAATGTTTGTTCAACGGCGTGTCCCGAAACGTCTTCCAGACTCGACTTATGATATAAATCTATGAGTAATAATTAAAATTTCTAAAAAAATTTCGAACGATATTAAACTTTTGCCTTTATCATACACTACACTCAGAGTAAGTCAGACAAGTGAAACGTCAACAACTGAGTCGGTAGAGCTATGTCTGTCTGTCTGTATGTCTGTGGTAGTCCGGATTACGGTAAAACCAAAGGCTGCACCTTCAAACAAGGTTCTTAGGATTGAAAATATACGAAATCGGTTCTTGAAACAGTTAAAGTGCTATATTGAAAGACTTATATAATGTAGTGCAACTAAACTTCTCGCAAATTTTAACAATATCTCGAAAAATATTTAGACAAAAACTATTTAGTAAGAGTTTTCAAATTTAATGTGAGTACGTTTAATGAAACCATCCACCACGTAGTGTGAAGGATGAAATATGTAGGGTATTTAATTTTTGGCGAAGTGAAAGATAACACCCTGTCCGGCCAAATTAGATTGTAGGATAAGCTAGTTTTTCCTTGGCCAAACTAGTTCATTTGAAGCGTGTTAGAATCAACCAGTTTATCCTAGATGAACCAGTTTATCCTAGGATGAACTAGGGTTATTATTTCCTTTAACGCTCTTAGTATGTTAGGGCAAGTGAAGAGTCTTCGGCTGTAGCTCAGGGCTTACGTCTTCCAATATATCTAACTTCGCCTTAGCGGTAGCGGGAGAAAATTTTCCTAAGCTAAACTGGTTCATCCTAATACGCTGCGAATGAACAAGTATGGCCTAGGAAAAACTAGTTATCCTAAAAACTAGTTTGGCGGGTAACTTATTTATCATTAGTAGCAAAAACTTATTTTTACTTTCATGATAGAGTAACTTTAAGGTGCAAGAGAAGTAAGGGTATAAGCTGTATGTCAATATTCTTTTCATAAAAATCCAGCACTCTTAATTGCCTTCCAAGCAAGATACTTATAATTAGGGTCTTGATTGTCAAATAATCGACTTAAAGGTTTGTTGCAGATATTTATCTTGCTTGAATATTTTATTTCTTTCCAGGAATGCACTTAGGCTCAGAGTTTGGGGATAGTCCTTTAGATGCCATTAATTTTTGCATTGTGCATTTTTTCTCAACTATGTTAAGTATCAATATATCATCATATCATCAATATATCATCATATCATCAATATATCATCATATCATCAATATATATTTTTCGAAGTGATTTCTTGTACAATTTTTCATATTACAGCCAGTTTGTTTTTGGACCCGAAGACTTAAAAAAGTCTTTCACGCCAAAAAAAAAAAATTTTCCGCAAGTCCTTGGATCATACTAGTGTGGGTCTTTAATATAAGTAATGTTTTTTGATGTACTAACTCATCATAACTCATGATTCAACTGTAGATTCTATAAACTGTGCTGGGCATTCTGTAGAAAAATTTCAAAAATCAAATTTCAAAAAAAATATTGATTTCTTATTATGACTGGCTTAAGTGACCAATTTATAATGAGGCCATCTATTAAAAACTGTTGTTATTTTTAAGTCGCTCATCTCAATCATTGTTTATTTCTAATTATAAGTAATTGCCCATGGGCGATAACGGAAACCTTGTATTTTATGAATGGACAAAGATATTTTTGAGGCGAACAAATTGAAGTCGTTTAAGTCAGAAATACTTTGTACAACTAATATAAATAAACGCAAAATCAACAGGAAACGCAAAATTTTTTCGACTAAGATTCATTCATTATATGGTAAATGATTTTAAGATTGCATTTATTTCAAACAAATAAATAAAATATATGGTATAAGAAATAAGCAATTCAATGTGAAGCATAAGATCAATCTTTATTTGTTGAAGGCAATGAAATATTTAATTTATACAATACGCTTAAAGTGTGCTAAAGTTTGTGTTTTATTTTCTTAAACGAAGAATTAAAATAAATTAGAATGTTAAAAAAATAAATGCAGCTGCGTCGGCATCTTAGTGTTGTGAACTCTAAAAATTTTATTCTTTGATTTTCTTGAGATTATTTGAACAAATGCTGCTGTTTCTTTGGTTCCCGCTTGTTTGTGATTTTAAGGTTTTTTTTTTTTTTTGTAAAATACAAACAAAATCAATAAATATAAATAGCATAGTGAAGGTTGGATTTATTGTTGAAACAGCTGTTTGTTTAACTTTTAGAAAAACTATCGTATAAAGTTGTTGTTATTGCCCTAATGCTGCATTCTCACATTAAGGTTTTCCTTCGAGTGGCGTGTGAAGTTCGCTATTGCTGCGGTTTGCCTTTGAAACGTTAGCTGTCTCTATCTAATTGAAATGCGATTTACTTTACAATGTTGAAGGTGGTGTGATGTGATGTAAATGGTAACGGTACTTTGAAAGTGGTATAAAACCTTCAAATATGACTTATGTTCATCTAAGTGACCGAGAATAAGTTCAAGTTGTTTATTAAAAAAACAAAAAAACAAAACCTTTCTACTTGTGGTTACCCTTGAAATGTTGTTTATATAACAATATTGATGCTACTTCAGTTAGTTTATTAAACGTATTTAATGGAAGTGTTTTTATTAAAGATATGATCATCAACTACTTAGTTGAAGAAAAAGTGTTGACTTACCCAATTTTGGCGTAAGTTATAGTTATTTGTTTTTTTTTTGTTTCTTTTTGACAATTTGGCCAAATCATTGTCGTCCATATCCAATTGAAGCAAAAAATTAAAATCTTTTGATTGAGGACATTAAAACTATACCTGATGATACTGATTCAGTAATCATGATCATTGGTTAAGCTTTTGAGGCCATATAAGCCAATACATCCTGATACTCTTATAAGTTCTGAAACTATTTGGTGATACCATTAGCAGAAAATCAGCAGCTAAGTTTAGCAAGCAATAGCCATGAATCTCATTCAAAGGCTCTGAGAGTGCACCTTTTTTACGTTTTACCGAACATTTTCCACAATTGTTTATCAAGGAGATGCTCTTTGGGTCAAAATACAGGACTCCAAAAAATCCCCAAAAATAAGTATGTTTGAAATCAAAAGCTTTTGTTTTCAAAGCGGACATTTATCTATGCTCAAATTAACCCTTATCTTACCTTCTGTGTGGCCTTTGAAATTTCAAACTTTTTTCAAATGAGCGGAAAACCGGCATATGTCTCTGCGAATTGTATGCGGCTTTTCCTCTGCTGAACTGTCACAAATCTACAAGCGATAGTTCGTTTGGATATTTGTGCATCATATTGATCAATTATTTCGCGTTGGATGTCTGCACGAGTATCCAATTTTGCCTTTCGCACAATCTGACGATCTTTGTACCCAGAATTCTTACGAGGTTCTTATTTGCGAGTTACAATTTTTGTTGTGTCATACTTATCGAAATGATCAAGTGCATTGAATACCATCTTTTTGGAGCAATTTATCTATGTTGCCATCGCCTGATATCTCACGGCTGTCTCAACAATTGACTTACGCATGGCCGGTGTACAACTTTTGGCCGCTACCCATGATAAAGGATATGCTAGTAACCAAATTTGGTCAAAAAGTGTTCTAACAAGCACTGACAATATTATAATATTGTTTCTGAAATATTTAATCAAGTTTTCTTATATTTTTTTGCAAATTATTTTTTTGTTTCCAATTAGTTGACTCAGTCAAATCTGAGGTTTGAGCAGAAAATTTCTCATAAAACTTTTTTATGCTATGAATTTGAATTCAATTATGCTCTTTTTTAAGCTTATACGTTCCACATTTACATTATGTATAAATTTACACTGGTATACATAGAAAAATAAATGAGCCAATAGCACAACGTTTCCAATTAGTTGTCAACAGCTGTAAGTGGCCGCTTTTGAAATAATTACTTCTGATTTAAAGCATTTTTTCGCTGAATGTTTTTTTTTTAAAACATTTTGCAATTTCAAGTTGAAAACTCACTCCGTATTTTGAGCATATAAGGCGTCTATTTTGACCTTGCCAAAAATATCATACACCGCATTAACAGTAAAACTGCGCGTAAATCATAAATTGAGGCGCCCGGTTTCAAAACCGGTCAATTCCATTTTTCATACGTTTGGGCAAACAACGAAAAACGTTTATATTCATCTATGTTCATTGAAAAATCAAAAAGTATTTCCCACAGAATAGCTTATAAAAATTCTTACTCAAAGCACGTCAGATCACACTTTTCGAGTTTTATTTGCGAATGTTTTTGAGAAAACAATTTTGGACTTGGCCGGTTTTGATTCCAAGGCGTTGGAGTGGTTTTGAAAGCAAGTTCATGGACTTGGCCGGTTTTGAAATCAATGAATCAAAAAAAAAAATTAAAAAGTGTAATATTTCTGTCAAAATTTTTTTTTTAAATCTAAAACCATAGTAGAAAGATAAGGCATGGTCTAGATTTTGCTTTATGAGAATATCTCAAAATTTGATTTTTTTGGACTTGGCCGGGTTTGCAACTGGGCGCCTCAATTGTTATTAAAAGGGTATTTCTTTCAACAGGCTACGTGCTGCTTAGTTTGACGCACATTGAATTTGGAAATATTTACTTTGATAGCGTTTTGAAGCTTATGTTTGTATAGGAGATCTTCTTGTCGATTTTTATCTAATTTTTGTCAAGAGCTTGTCCATATTAATCCTAGCTTTAGTTCAGAACTTGTGAATCCAAATCTTAACTAACTCCTTCAATATAGCTTTTTAAAGTATTTACTAATATGGTAGGTGCCACGCCCCCTATTCATAATGTGTTCTTTTTCACTACTTGTTGGCACTAGCCCAAAGAAATTTTAGTATTTAAGTGACATTTGGTGGAATGATTCCCTCAGCAGAGTATTATTAAGTTTTCACTAGTACAAGAGACTACCACGCCTTTTGGTCGAAATTTGCCAACTTTTGGGGCTTTTTTTATATTCTTGTGAAATTTGGTTCCATTTGCTTAAATAATTCTCTCAGGATAGCATTTTGAAGTTATTGCTTGCAAATGCCACGCCCTCTTGTCGATATTCGCCAAGTTTTATTGAAAGCTATTCCTAGTATTTGTGATAAATTTGGTCACACTGGATCAAATAAAGCTCTCAATATTATGTTTTAAACGTTTTATTTATATGGGCGGTAGGCGTGTATGTTAACCGATTTCGCCCATTTTCAATCTCAATAGATTTGTTTGAAGGTGTAGCCATGTGTATCAAACTTCACTTGTCTTGCTTATGCTTATGTATACGGACATGGCTAAATTAACTCAGGTTATAACGATTATTAAGAATATTTAAACTTTGACATACCTGCCACGCCCACATATACACGTTTTAAATGGACTGACAAAGTTAATATACCCTAAGTATAGGGCTTAAATACTATTCCGGCATTTTGAGAATGATGTTAAGGGTTTTTCAATAGGGACAGCAAACGACGCCATATTTTTTCCCGCTCTTTTGAAATTTCTCTTCAGTAAGGTTTGCCATTTCATTATGGAAAGATATACGATCCAACAACGAGTCGAAATTATTAAAATTTACTACCGAAATTATGGTCGTCATAATCGTCCTGTCAGATCAACAATTGAGCGTCTAGTGGAAAAATTTGAATCCACAGGCACAGTACAAATTGTTCCCGTGCCAGTGAGACAAAGGAGTGCAAGTAGTGTCGAGAATATTGCTGCCGCTAGCGCATCAATTGAGGAAAACCCAAATCAGTCCCTCACACGTCGTTCTCAAGCGTTGGGCATCTCTGTGACGTCGTTGTGGTGAATTTTGCGAAAAGATCTTGGTCTACATCCTTACAAGATCAAATTGACGCAAGAACTGAAGCCGCTTGACCACCAGAATCGTCGTATGTTCGTGAATTGGGCTGAGCAACAACTTGAAAATGATCCGGATTTTCATCGAAAAATCATCTTCAGCGATAAAGCTCATTTCTGGTTGAATGGCTTCGTCAATGAGCAAAATATGCGTTATTGGTCAAGCAGCAATCCACACGTACTCCATGAGTCAACATTGCATCCCGAAAAATTTACGGTTTGGTGCGGTTTATGGGCCGGCGGCGTCATTGGGCCGTACTTCTTCCGTGATGATCAAGACCGTCACGTTACTGTGAATGGGAATCGCTACCGCTCAATGATAACCGAATATTTTTGGCCCAACTTGGATGATATGAACTTGGACAATATGTGGTTCCAACAGGATGGCGCCACAAGCCACACAGCGAATGTCACAATGGATTTATTGAAAAATCTCACGGAATGGTCCAGTCAATTGGCCACCTCGGTCGTGCGATTTGACGCCGTTAGACTATTTCCTGTGGAGCTACGTAAAGTCTATGGTCAATGCCAACAATCCAGCTACAATTGATGAACTTCGTACGAATATCGAACGTGAAATTGCAGCAGTATCGGCCGATTTATGCTTTAAAACCGTCGAAAATTGAGTTCAGCGTCTGAACTTCTGCAGGCGTGCCCGTGGTGGCCATGCAAAAGAAATTGAGTTTCATACATAATGGCATTGAATGTTCTTTTACAAGAATAAAAAATTTTATTGATATCCCAAACCGTTTTTGTTTTATTTAAAAAAACTTTTGTAGCGCTCTTATTGAAAAACCCTTTAGAAAGACACCATGAGCGGCAAACTCAGCAAAACGTTTTATTTTTGAAAGATTACACGTCTTTCGATTTGCTGTGTATTGCAAGACATGACTTTGAGGAAATCGGCTTTGGAGAATTCGACTAGCTTCCCTAAAGTATAAGCTTAGCTTCTAGTTACTTTTACTCATCCACTAATTTCAGTTTTGAGGAGAAACTGATTTGGGAGTGTTGTAGAAATACTTAAAAGTTCCTGTGCAAGAGCATTTCATAACTAGTCAAAGGCTTTCAGTTGAGAAACTGAAAATAATTTAAAATTTTTCAGCTTCCCCTCGTATATTAGTAAGAGGAGTCTTACCTAATTTTAATGAAAGCCAAAAACGGACCACTTTGTAATCCCCTGCTATTGTTTGCTCTGAGAAATATAATTCTAAAGGACTTTAGTTGCACACGTCTGTTATAAGCACTACTTGATCCCTTTGTCGAGTGTTATATTGCTCGTTTTTATCACGGTAATACTGAACTCTTGCGCTTAAATGTTTCAAAAAAAAACTTGAAAAATTTCAATTTATTGCCTAACGTTATTCCGGGAATTTCAAGCTGTGTTATTTACCATACGTCACAAGTAAATTGCTCGCCACACAGCTTGTCAACGCAACAGTTTACTTGAAGGTAACTTCATCATATTGTTAGGCCTAATTGTTATTTGTTGTTTTGAAAGTTGTTTAAATATTTAGTTTAAAAAAAACACCACTGTTATTAATGCGTTTATCAATTAAGTGCCAAAATTGCTGCTACATTTTCAATTCATTTGCTAAGCAAACGAATTAAATGCGCAAACACAAAATCACCCGAAAATTTGTTTTCCCAAAGGCCATAACGCACGTAGGCACAACGCGTGACATATTGCAACATTTTCACCTAATCGCTTGGTAGTTGGCAACTACCATTAATGGACGAAACAAAAATTAGATTTAATTTTTATTACAATTAATTATAGATTTCTCATTGCAAGTGCCGCGTTTAAGTTTTTTTCTTTTTTTTGAGCTCGAACTTTGCGTAAATTTACGTATGAACTACAAGTTTGGTTTTTTTTAAAGAAAATCACCAAAAAAAAAACATAATTTAATGCCTTGTAATTTACACAAACGTTTTGACCCACTTATGATGAACAACAAACGGATAAATAAACGCTACGAATGTAGGAACATTCTTTAATGAAATCAAACCTTACAGCATAATTTTGGCAATTTCTTGCTTTATACACAGCATAGACAATAAATTCAATTGATTGTACCACTGAAGGCATATCCGAAATATACAGAGAATTTCGCAAGTAACATCCTAAACCTAAGGTACAAAAGATTATCCATCACTTACTGCCTGCACTCTAGTAAGCAATGCAATTACCGCTGTTAAGATCTTTTAAGTGGACCAACGAAATAAACACCTCAGCCCATTTACTGCTCTTCTGTTGGTTTTGCTTTTACTTAAGACTTCCAACTTAGCAGACATCATCGCCATTAGCAATTCGCTTCCCCCAACTTTGGCTCAAAGGCAACAGCACTTGATGTACGCTACCCAGTTCGAATTCAGTGTAGTATGCTGGCGCCCTCTATTGTATACGGTAGCTGTTTTCAGCACTACACGACGCTACACATTTGTTACTCTGCGTGATTTATGAATAGCTGGATGATTCGTGCGCTTAGAATCTCTGTACCCGCAGCCGTTTGCAAGTTACGCTGCTTGACCACAGACAACAGCCGTAGAAGCAGCAGCAATTTGCAATGACGGGGTCAGCCTGTTGCTGCGGGTTTTTTTCTTTTTGGCTCATTGCATGTTTGCTTCGGCTGTTAGCAGTCAGGTCGTATATCATTGTGCACAGCTTCACTGGGTCTTGTTATTCCCTGTATTCGTAATATGTTAATTTGTTGTGTTTTTTGTTTTTGCTGGTTTTCTTGTATTCTTTTTCGGTCGAACAAGACATTTTTTGAGCACAAATAAATTAAGTGAGAAACTATTAAGACTTTCGTAATTTATAAAGAAGACAGATCAATTTCACTTCAATTTAAGTGCTAGCCCCAAGTATTTTGAGATTTCACGATTTTCTAAATCAAAATATTGATGAACTTTCTATGGTTATCAATTCTTGGAGTTAATTTTTAAGTCAAAATCAATAGCTTTAGAAAAGGTCTAGAAGGAAAATGCAGGATGTGATGCAACGGTTGTGGCTACTAAAAATTTCTTATTCGAGCGTAACTTAAATTGAGATAGTCATTAGGAGCGATATATTTATTTAAGTCGTTTAACGTCTAAGTTCACGTAGAAAAGAAGCTTTCCCGTGGTGTGTAGACTGGCTTTGGGCAGTATTACACTGGCTACACGCTGCTTCAATCACATCCATTGTCATATACGCCCATGTAGTCTGATGGCGTAGAATTCTGCTTAAATCCACTGTGAATCCGTAGGCCGGGCTGCAAAGTGGTATTTGAATGTCACCGTGGCCCACATCAAGTTCTAATTGTCTCGCTTGATTTGGATTTGGTCCTCTTAATTCAGTAGAATGAAAGCTCAATTTAATGAAGTCTGACACGATGAAGTTGATGCTGGCCAAAGACGAACACGCCATCAGTTATAAAAGTAGTCACCACTGTTATTGATGTCAATAGACAGTGGTGTGCTTTCCATCCGCTTCGGGAGGAAGTATGAGGTAGCATATCCGGATCGCAAGAAATGGTTAACTCCAATGGTCATACTTCGGGGTCTTCCTCATGATTTCTAAGCTGGTGATTCCAAAATATCTTGTGGAATGGGTTGCAGGTGTTATTTAAACTAGATATTCTTTAGGTACAAGTGAGATGGAAATGGTTTTTCTAACGATAGTCTTTGCCATTTTGAATGTAGCTTGTTTGATGACCACAAAAAAAATTGCATGGGAAGTGCATAGGGGTCTGTAGGTAGGCTGCACTAAAGTCTCTTACTAACTCAATCTGCTATTCGAAGATCGTTTGCGAGTGTAAGGCCAAACTCAAATGTATAGCAAGTTGAGTCTCATTTGGGTTCCCGGGCACTATGATGGCACAGGGAATAAATTAGTCGACAAATCAGCTAACCTGAATTTTTTTCAGCGGCCACTTTAATGGGTCTGGAGCACTTAACCGACATCAAACGCGTAAAAATCACATATTTTGTCAACGACTATATGAGCACTGCTCGCACAAGGAGATGGTCTGATTTTGATTCCTACAAAACTGCAAAGTGTTTCATAAAAGGACCGGTTAGGAAAGTATCAAAGTTTCTTTTCCTTCTGGGAAGAAAGAACCTACGACTATTACTTCGGGGTAGGGTTAATCACGGCACATACTATATACATGTGGGCAGCTTTCGTCTAACATGGATGTCGTTACCGAACCAACCTGCAAATCGTGCCTTACGGATGACGATACTAAAGAGCATTATCTTTGTAATTGTTCGGCTTTCACAAGATTCAAGAACAGGTTGCTGGAAATAAGTTCTGCTAATTTTCTTCTTCTTTCGAAGCATCTAGATTTTCTTAAAGAAACAAAGAAGTTGGAGAAATAATAACTTCTACTCTATTTGCTTTAGCTTTTTTTCTATTTCTAATCACTTCCGCTTCCTCTATCGGGACTAAGTACAATGGTCTTTGAATTGAGTGCTATGAAATAGTCTCTTTCCAGCCCATCTACAACTTTAAGCTTAAACGTTCCCAAACCGAAGTTAACAAGATTCCCCTAAAAGGTATCATTTTGCATTAATCTTTAGTAGAATCCTACATCTTGTTGTCACAGTTCACGAACTTTTTTCTTATTTTGCCCAATAGGGCCTATAACATTTATGTGAAGTTTGGTTGTTGTACCTTAAATGAAGTTTTAGCTTCTATGTCGTTGTGTTCTTTTTCGCCCCGATTTGAATTTTTGTTTTTAATGTACCTTTTACTCTTGACCGCCTCTAGGCTTATCGACAAAATCCTTGGTGGTATTCATCTGAAGCATGTTCTGCTAGGTATAACGATGAACGTTTTTTCCAAAACTGAGTTTCACATTCTTTATTCGATATTTTATTAAATCATCTTCCGATTCTTTTTGTTACAAAATATTTCTGGAGTCACAGCAAAAAATATTGATCAAATATTGATTGTTGATATAAAAGTAGTATCCGAGTCTTTTAAAAAGAGAAGTAAATTGAAGTTGCCTGATTAGATGGACATCACATCATCATCTATTTGATTTTATTATTTTAATTAATTCTATCTTCTTAACCATTTCCACGGTTTTAGAAAATTCCACAGTTGTAAACTCAAACGATGCAAAATTGAAAATCTTTATCTAATGATCCACAATGCATTTGGATTGCTGTATGGCAGACTTTCGGGTTTTGGTTAACGGGTATTCTTTTCTTCATTCTTGTTATCTACACTTCAGTTACTGTTACTTAGCATACCAAATTATTTATAGAAGTCATAACTTCGATTACATTTTTGACTTCCACCTTATTTTTTATCGTTTTATTTCTTCATTGCTTTTCTCCTTAATACGCTTTAATCTTCTTATCTTCAAGACGATATTTAGTATATCTCATCTTAATGATTTTCTTTTAGTCTTCCGTCTTGATATGTTTGGCGAGCTCATCTTTAATATTCTTTAGCGTCTTCTTCCTAAAGTTATTTTCCCGCACAACCATCTATAGATTCTAACACACCAAGTTTCAAAATATTAGGTTTTAAGCCACATCACTTTCATCTGCTCCAGAGAATTCTACATCCAAAAATACTCAGTCATGAAACTTTCCAGTGTGGTAAGTTCACTATTTTCTGCACCAAACTATCATCGTGTTTCTGACGTTAGCTCTATGTTCCCAAGCCACTTTAGCACACCAAAGCTTACCGGACATAAAACGCCATTTGTCTTGGTTTGCCTTGATAGCGAGAATGAAGATTTGTGGTTAAGAATAATGCCTCAATAAATCTTGCAACCACCTTATTGGAAATAATATTTATATTCCTTTTTCCATTTGTGATCAGCTTTTCACAATTTTAATTCAATTTAGCGCTAACCTAATTTACACTAGTAATATGGGGAACATGTTTTGTAGTTCTGGTTTCTTGCGTCTCATTAGTAACCTCAACCCACCTACCTCAGTTCATATACCATCATTAAAAAGTTTACTTCTTCACATATTATAATAATCGTCATTTTTTAAAACTATAATTTTAAGTATTTAATGCAATTGTAAATTTTTGAGTTATCTGTAGTACAAAGGACAGAGCTATTCGTCATAAAAATTTAATTTTTCGGCGAACTTTCTCTAACAAAACGTCACTTTAATTTATAAAGACTTTTATAAAATGAGCTCTTTAAGCGAAAACATTTCTTTGAAAACATATTTCTTGACGAAATAATTCCTAACAAGATGAAAAAAAAAATCTATTCTATGTACACTACGAAAGCTTGAAGGAACTCAATCTTTAAACTACATCTCAGGGACAACCCTGAAAGCGCAATTGTATATCTCAGTACTTAAAGATTTTAAAAAACTACGCTATCTGTTAAATACCACACTTCTTAGTTGTTTTTTTTTTTTATTTCCAAATTAAGCTTCAAAAATGTTAGCTTAACTTAATTGTCAATCTAACAACTGTCGGTCGGTCACATGTCAATCAACTAATTGTCAAATAGAAAAACACCATAAAAGCTACGAAAAATGCTTATCTGCCTTTGACAATTAACCAACAATAAACTTAAACAACAGCAAAATTTACTGCAACAACTTAACACTTGAAATAAATTAAAAATCCACGCGCCTGCGCAAAAGATGCGTTGAAATGCGTCGTTGCTGGCACAATGCATTTAAGGTCATAATTCTTCAAGTGGCTTTAAGTTGCATTTCAGTTTCTCATTACAACAACAGTTGGCAATTGGCCAATAACAGTAGATACAACAGCAATATTAAGTAATTATAGTCATAATACAACAATAAAGAACAACACTTGCATTCAGTGGTAAAACTGCTGAAGTGCGCTTAATGTCAGCACAAGTAGCAGCAGAAGGGGGAAGATTTCATAAGAATTCCATTTGTTATGCGTAGGCGCGTGTTATTGATGGTCAATAGAAGTTATATAATAATTGCTTGTAATATGTTGGACATGGCTTTTCCATCAATCACACAGCAGTTAGTGAAAGGTTTCGAACTTTTGTGTTGAGTGTGTGTGTAGGGTGCGCTAAGATGTTTAAGGTTGAGTATTGTCTTAAGTCTCTTGAAAAAGTTTCTTAAAATAGTTTATATCAGTGATATAAAAATCGAAAGTTTAAGATGGTTTTGAACTGCCAAGGCTGGATGCAATAGATGTTGGAGTACATTGTATGTAACAAGAGCAAAAATATCTTTGCCTGTAGGTGATTTCTTAAGCAAAAATCGTATTAAGTTTCATAACTCCATTGGTGCAGATTTTTTTAGGTGCTTAATCTTTGAGCCATTTTCTTACTTCTCTACATTGAGAGTTATGTAAGTTATAAAAATTTGTGATCGATTTCCTTTATTTTTTTATGTTCAATGGAAATTTAATGAATATTTCATATATGGTATATTTTGAATAAAAGCAATTGTTAATATGTTAAAATGTTCTAATTAATTATTTTATAGCGTCTGCCTCTCATATACTGTGTTAAGGGTATAGTATAGATAACGAAAATATAAAAGGCAGACGTCCTCATTGTGCATTTTTAACGACAGCAATTGTTAATATGTAAAATAAACTCCATTTAATTATTTTATTGCGTCTGCCTTTGATATATTATATTAAGGGTATAAGACGTCTACACTGCCGCATTTTAATTACAGTAATTGTTTTTGTGTAAAAAAAAAAAAAAATAATTTTATCTTCCAGAATTTCATTGTCTTCCGTATTACGCCTTGAATCTGAAATTTTAAAGCCAAACGTGTAGATCTTCGTTTTTTTGAAATATACAGGGTTGCTTAGGTTAAAATACTAGGTGTTTTTTTTAGAGGTTTGTTTTTCGAATAGAGATAAAACTGGCATTTTATGGTCAAATCTGGCAACTCTAATGTCATTTATGTTCAGTTTGGTTTGCCATTTCATCATGAACAGGTTGACAAAAGAACAACGCTTGCAAATCGTGCAAATTTATTTCGAAAATAATGGTTCAGTTCGCGAAGTTTACCGCAAGCTCCGTCCATTTTATGGTCGACATAATCGTCCATCAGAGCAATTAATTCGGTTAACCATGGGTCGTTTTCGCACTACGTTTACTCTATGTGATAATACGCATCCGCAGAGACGTCGAACAGTGCGCACCGAAGAAACAATTGCCGCTGTAGAGCAAAATGTTGAAGAGGACCCGAATGAATCGATTCGCCACCGTGCACAGCAATTGGAGCTTTGTCCATCAACTTTATGGAAGATTTTGCGCAAAGATCTTGGCTTGCGACCTTACAAGATCCAGCTTGTGCAAGAATTAAAGCCGCGAGACCATGCAATGCGTCGTGATTTTGGTGTATGGGCCGAAAATGAGATTGATCTCGATGCTGATTTTCATCGCAAAATTTTGTTCAGTGATGAGGCTCATTTTTGGTTGAATGGCTACGTCAACAAGCAAAATTGCCGCATTTGGAGTGAAGAGAATCCACATGAGACCCTTGAGACGCCATTACATCCACAAAAACTGACTGTTTGGTGTGCTCTATGGGCTGGTGGAGTCATTGGGCCATACTTCTTCCGAAATAATGCTGGAGAGTCAGTTACCGTTAATGGAGACCGGTATAGAGCCATGATAACCGACTATTTTGTTCCCGAATTGGATGGCATGAATGTGGATGAGTTGTGGTTCCAACAAGACGGCGCTACATGCCACACAGCGCACGTCACAATCAATTTATTGAAGGAAACATTCGATGAGCGCATAATTTCGCGGAATGGACCTGTCAATTGGCCACCAAGATCGTGTGATTTGACACCATTGGATTATTTTCTTTGGGGATATGTGAAGTCGCTCGTCTACGCCAACAAACCAGAAACTTTAGGGGACTTGGAAGCCAACATTCGTGGCGTTATTGCCGACATACGGCCCCATATGCTCGAAAAAGTGGTTCAAAATTGGACCTGTAGAATTGGCTTTATTCGAGCCAGCCGCGGCGGCCACATGCCCGAAATCATATTTAAACATTAATGGCATAAAATTATCCTTCCAATAAAGCCAAATTGATGGACATTAAAACGATTTTCTTGTGTTTTATTTCAATTCGAAGCTCTACACCTCTAAAAAAAAACCCTGTAGTTGATTTTGGTCAAATTTGTATGTTAATTTTTGTGACTGAAATACCATAAATTTAAATTTTCCAGCTATCCGCTATGCTGGAACTTATGTAGATCTGTATGTGAACCTGTCAGTTAAAGTAAGTAAGTGTAAGTGTCAGTTAAAGATATTTCATAGAAAAAAAAAAAATATGAGTTTCAACCAGTACTAAAAGTAAAAAAAAAATGTACACCAAATTCAAAGATGCAAAAGCAAAATGGCGTAATTTTTAACATGAAGTGCCCCTATTTTTATGTTTTTTATAAGTAAGGGAACCAGTCAGCCCAGAGGCAGACGCTATTATTTTTTTTTTTTTAAATGTAGTAAGTAATATAATATAACATGACAGATGTTATTTTTCTCGTTCCTTATGACATAATCCATTTAATAATCACAATCTGTCTGACGTTAAAATCACTTAAGTTATCATAAAGTTTTTAAGAAATGTAATTACTATTGAACGCAGCAACAAAAACGTCTGCCTCTTGCATTTATCTGTTCTTGTCTATTGACATGTTTTTTTAATATAAAAGGCAAACGCGATGAAATATTTTATGATACCTTTTTTTAAGAGTTTCAAAAGGAACTCAATAAATATTGCAGAGACAACATAATGGCAGACATGGCCTTAGGGGGTGGCAAAATAGTCCTTGTAATGTGAAATTAAAATTTTGTCTTCTATCATAATTGCGAATTTTGTTAATATTGTAGACCCTATGGAAATAATTCTAGAGAATGTGAATGTAAATTTATCTCATCCCTCTAGGAAATGGAAACATTCCCAGATATGAACAGGAAACATTCCATGGATTGTAGGAAGCATTCCCTTCCGTTAGACTTTCCATTTCTTTTTTACACACGATGTCATTAGAGGGAAACTTTCCCTCAGCCTCAGCCTCTTGTGATGTTCAATTTCCATCAAATTTTCTTAAGAAAAATTAGCAATTGATTCGATTTGATATGAATATTTAAACTTCAAATATTGGTTACTGAAATGGAATAGATAAAGAAATCATACCTTTCTTCCATCGAATTGAAAATGCCGAAGTTCGAATTCAAAACACAGAAAGGAATCAGCAATATTAATTTAAGTTAATGACAACAAAACAAAATTGAAACTTTTGAAAAATTAATTTTTATAAAAATTTAACTAGCAAAGTGTATTTCATTGCCTCACAAGCAAACGTTTCCACATTCATTTTTAAAGAAGCGGTTTAGTAACAATGATTTTTTAAATTGCTTCACAAAAAGCAAAAGTTTCCATATGCATTCCTAAGATAGCGGTTTGGAAACAACATCAATTCAAATCTTCCCATAAGCTTCCAAAAGATACGATAAGGAATATTTCCCCATCACTTCCATATGGAAGCCTTCCAATTTGTGCTTGAAGGATTTTCCTAGGGTTTTCGAGGACCAAAAGTGAGAAACTTTTTTTTTTGGGCACGGTACGCCACAGTGTTGGGCATCAATTTTTTACCGTGGTCAAAAATATAATTTTTATTAATTGATTGCTGGTCAATTAAACTTAAGCTCATAAGCCTTTGGCCAGATCTTGAGGAAGCTTGGTTCTTATAACAATCCAAAAACCAAAGGTATAAGTATTCAAAAATTGTACTGACATTTCAAAAATCCCCGCAGTCTATGCAGCATCGTTTCTGTCGCATTTTCTTAGCTCCAGAATCTCTTAAGCAGATTTTCTAGCCAGAACTAATATAAGACTTCTAAGGAAACATTTCTTTAACAGATTTTATTCACTGTTAAACTACATAGATAAGATAATAGGGTGATGGAGATAATTTTTATTAAGATAATCAACCAATTATGAAAAGTATGTGATATTATAATGTCACAATCAATGTTAGGAATGAGCTTATTTTTGCTAAGCCATGTCTGTCTAAGAAACTTTTTGGAGGATTACGCCTCAAAGCATATAAAACTGTAAAATTAATTTAACTTTTCATAAGAAAATATTACAAAAAATGCAAAGCTTTCGAAAGAACATTTTTTTTTTCTATATTATAAAGCCATTTTTATTTTCAATAAAACTTCATGATTGTTTTTTTTAATATTAAGTTCTTTCCCATAATTTCTTAAGCAATTTTTTTTTTATTTTCATTCACTTTTTTTTGGTGCTTATCAGCTTTTTAACTTCAAAGTGAACGTTTACAGTCATTTTAAGACCAGGGTCTAATATTAGCTGTTTTGAGCAAAAGCTGCTGCTAACTTTAAACTTGGATCTAAAAATGACTCTGAATGTGTAACCAAGTCTTCTTCTACTGTAGCATGTGAAGTATTTCCTTCGAAAGATTCTGAAGCATGCTCTGAAGTTCTATAATTTACATTCAAATTGCTTAGGTATTATGTAAAAAACTGTGTTAATAACTTAACCCTGACTTAAATTTGTAATTTTTAAAACTCACACAAAATATATCATTATCCAAAAAAAGTACCTAGCAATTACGCGTGTACTTTGATTTGGAATCATAAATTTTAATACGAAGTCAATTTGCTTGTATAGCAAGTTTGTTGCTGAAGTCTTTTGTTTAAACGCTGAGGAACAATTAAAATCAACTTCAATCTTTACTAAGAGTATATAAATGTTTTTAAGTGCGAATGAAAACAACGTAGCGCAAAAATATAATTTCTTGTAAAACACTGACATTTGCAGCAGCATTGCTACCAACACTTACCTTTTATGGAAGTTGCAGCATTTTTGCGCTGATTTCAAGAGTTGATTGTTTCAATATATTTTAAAATACAATACTTTTAGATTAAGAGCGTGCGCTTGTCATACCAGAAAAAATGCCAATTTTTGCATTTTTATTTTAAAAAATTAATTAAATATGTAAGAAAAATTTATTTCAAATTTTTTTTTATTTTTTTTCTATGGAAAATTGAAATATTTCATAATAATTTTAATTGCGCTCCAATCAACCAATTGAAGAAAATTTATAGTGAACTTAATATGTCAACATTAACAACAAGAACAAGTGCTGCTTGACGGTGATATCTTGCAGGCGTTTTATTTTTTTGCCTTTTTTTTTCTTACGCACAACATTAAACGCTTATTAATTGAAATGAAATCACTGCAGCCCACTACCATAACTATTAGTGCAATAGCAACAAAATGAAAAAAAAAAAAAAACCCACTTTTTTGAAACATTATAAAAAACAAAATAAATAAATAAAAAAAAAACGAATCCGTAAAATTGAACCCATTAAACGCATAATTTGTGTTGCCTTCAAAATTTTAACAGCGCAACAACAAAAAATGAAATGTTGACCACGAGCAACATGACACAAGAGCAAGAAAAATGAAAACTTTACAACAAAAGCAAAAATCTACGCAGTTTTTGCACAGCTGTGGCGCATGCGCAGCAACCAAATATTGCTGGGACAAAAAAAAAAGTGTTAGACGAGGTTACTAATGGCAGCAAAAAATGCTTTACCTCAAACATTTGATTCAATAGGGCAATCATATAAAAAGATTCATTCCAACTGATGGGAAAAGTTCAAATATATCTCTGGGCACATAACGATCGACATATGCAGTACAGAACATTCATTACTTTCATTTGACAACATGATTAAAAGTCTTAAAATATATTTCCTATTCAATGGTTTAACAATAATCAAATATCTCAGCTCAAAATTATCATGAATTTAAATTTTTTTTTAGCTCAAATTCTACGAATCATAAGCGACTGAATTTTGCAAATACTTAGTTATAACCTTCATAAGAACAACCAAAATAGTATGCAGATGTCGTATCAAAATAAGAAGGAATATTAATCTCGAAATTCTTTGTAAGACTTTTATTATAAAGCAAGTCACATATTTTGTGTTTCAAAATAAATTTGCTCATATAAGGGGTGTTGCAAAATACACGCAATAAATCTTGCCAAATCTACCAAACATAGTTAATAATATAAAGAAGTAATTTGGATGGAAAATACAGCCCTAGTAGCATGACATAAATCCAGCTTACAAAGCAATGATGTCTTTAAAATAGCTTGGTATTGTAATTTAAAAGATACTATGCCTTTTTGCTCTTATGATTTCTAGCTAGAGCAAGATATAGTGAGGAGAGACGTAAAAATGTCTTTGATATGCATTTTTAAAGCTCAAAATAGGTTGATTATAAAGACCTTAGATGTCATGGCTTTGGTGTATACTTACTGTACATAAAAAAGTGCTTATAAGGATGTGTGTCGTCTGTGTCTTTATTTTGTTAACATAAAAGTCACTTGAAAGACAGCCCGCCTCATATTTTCATAACCATATTATTAAGTACAGTAGAAAGAGCCAAACGGGACATGCCACCTTATGTCTCATAGTATGTGTCTTTATACGAGGGCACATTATTGTCCATTTATGTATTTTCAAGCCGCCTCAGCAAGGAAAATGTGAGAAAAACATGTTTCGTTTTTAACGTATAATATATTACAGATAGCCATGGACATGGTTTCCAGACCGGCGCACAAATCGTAAGTGAAAATTAAATTTCATAATAACTTTAAATTAAATATAATAAAGGGTGGAACATGTCTTTATATTTCATATGCCAAATGGCTCTTATAAGCTTCGATAAAGAATTTATAAATATAATATATTGTCTTTCTACCCAGGCTTCTAAAAAAAATTATTTTCTCCTTAAATGATGGAGAGGGTCACAAATATTAAATAATTAATTCGTAAGATGGTACAAGCTTACATTTTTAAGTGGGAAAATTTGATGACTTTCTTCTCTCTCGTTAATCAAAAAATGTAATTCCATGTCCAAAAATCGTCCAGTTCCAGTGAAATTTCGGGCCTGGTTGGGTCAATCCTGGTCACTTGGTTAAGTTGGCTTTTATGTTACGTTACACTAAAGAGGCATAATGAATGCAAGCTTCTTGTGGCCGTTCAAATTTTTTTCAAATTGAAATTTGTGGCAAAATTGAGTCTGGTCATGGAAAATCATTACATATTTCTCTAAAGTATTACTTAATTTTTACCGTTTTTTCATGATTTTTGAGTTTTTAAGGCTCTACCCTCTAAACTGACGTCCCGGCAAGTTTCATCATAATTTTAATTCATAACAAATCATTTGATTAACGATAAATAACTGCATAAGGTTAATGTAGAAATGTATACAAAATGTGACATGAGGGTATGCCATAATGTGCTAAGGGTGTCGGGAAGTGGCCCACAGTATCCACAAATCGTGATTAAGTCCTGTTGAGGGCAAAATAGCAATACATTTCTTACAAATTATTTTTTAACCAAATTTCTGAACTCAGAACATATATTGAGGAGCAAATAAAAAAGTCGCTAAAAATGTTGAAAATATTGAAATAAATGCTTCAAGGTTGAGAAATTCGAACAACATGAAAAATGCTGAGAAGTAGGGAAATTTCCTAAGAAGGTTGAAAAAATTTTAAAAATTCCATAAAACTTAAAAAATTATTAAGGCTCCGAAAGATAACACTAGCGATAGCGTAAGTTTTGCTTAACATAACTTTGCCTCCAACATAAAAATATGCCCATTTTACTGATATTTTTAAATGGAAAGTGCATTACTGCAAAAGTTTACCATTCCAGTTTAGTAACTCAAAACTCCCCTAAAAATTCTTAACCTTGAACTTTTTTTTAACTCAGCTTTTGGCCTACTATTGTCAAGAAGCATAAAGTAAAAAAACTGTATCGAAAAATCTTTTATAATAGAGATATCGAAATTTAGTAAGATTATTTGAGCGAAAATGTTTTATAGTAGATTTTTTTGACCTTTTTTTGCTCAGCATGTAAGGTTCCTTTAACCTTTCAGAAATTTTTCTCATAAGATCTTACAAAGTTTCAGTTACGTTTCGGAAATCTGTCATTTCTATTATAGAAATCTTTCTGAAATGTTACAATAACTTGATATGGTTAATTAGGGTGATCTGTGATGTTTCCTTGCAAAGTTATAGCCATTTTAAAGTGCCACTTAAAAGCTCATTTTAAAGGGCAAGGATGGTACTAAATGATGCTTTTGTTAAAAATAAGCTGATCAACTTTCTTTGAATCCCATACATGGCCTCGAAAGTAGACAAAAAACATCATGTTTCAGGTAATTAACCTCAAATATTTCAGGATTCCGACATGTTGGGTCAATTCTGAGGCCAGATTCGGATTCAGCGTAAGAAATTACGTCGAAAAACGACCCTTTTCAGCTCAACAACACTAATCACTTATTCATTTAGATACCTTTTTTGTAAAGAATAATTTTTCCATACAATTTACATGTAAAACTAACAGGCTCCGGCGCCACCTTATAAAATTGAGTTACAGAGCTGAATTTTCGTGAGCTTTTTCTTCATATCATAAGCTTACTTTTTAAGCAACAGCACCTTAAAAAAAAAACAAAAAAAAAATTTGAATCCCCCTAATGGTTAATAGGATAGAAAACAAAAATTTTTTACAACGTCATCAGGCTCTAAAATTTTTATTTTATTTTATCTACGTCACTTGCGCTGTTATTGTACTATATAACTACATCATCTGGGACTCTGAAATTATTGTTTCATCTTACCCTCACCTCACTTGCGATTTATAAAATTGAAATAGAACATTTCTGGTAGTATTTTTGTTACTTTCTGAAACGTTACAAGCTATGGGTGATTTGTTATGCTTATTTTATTACCAACTTTTTAGACTGCTTTTAAGTTTTTTTTTCTTCAAATATTTATAAAGTCTTACTACAAAGCTTGTTTTTTGAAACAGAATATAAAAAGTTGAACTAAAATAGTTGACCGCTTTTTGCAAAAAAAAAATGAGATTAAAGTCTTTAAGTCTTTAAGTCTTTAAGTCTCGCTTTAACTTTAGATATCAAAGATGCATGAAACAGAAATTAATTTAAGAGTACGCAGGCTTATATCTTATGAAAAAACAGAGCTGATTAAGATAACAAATTTATATACATACGTAAGTATAACAGCAATCTGACCAAAATCAAAGCCCACAAAATGCGACCATATTTACAACCAAACAAATTCAATAAAAAACAATGGGGTATGGTAGACAACCTTGCTTCGGTCGATGCACAATTGTTTCTACAATTTCAATAAAAAAAAAATCCAACACACTGGGGTTTATAAATCATGCCTGTAATGTTGTTGTTATTAGGTTGTTGTTTTTAATAAATGCAACCTGCTGTTGCTGCTGTAACTACAGACGGTCACTGTGCGCCTGCGCAATGACCTGCGCTGTTGTTTTGTTTTTCTTACATTTTCTTTATTTTATTTACACAGCGAGTAAAGTGCACATATGTTTGTATGTATGTACAGCTGTATATTTGATAAATTTGTAACACTTCGTTTATGTGTCACATGTCACACGCATTTAAGATACGCTCAAACGTAATAATTTATTGTTTTATGTAAACTCAAAAGAAACAACATTGTGGAGCTCATTGCTAATTAAGTGGCTTATGTTTATTATTTTCATTTTTATTACAAAATTTTATTTGAAAATCAATTTTTTTGTCAGGCTAGTCGGTTTTCAAAACTTTTTATACAAAGATTCCCAATTATTAGTATCATGCGAAAGCAACGAGAAAGGGAACCTCAAGTTTTATCGGAGCCACCCCCAATGTATTTATTTATTATTTGAAAAGCTGCTATGCATTTCTGAAAATCAAAACCCGCCAAGTCTAATTTTAATTGTTATTTGGAGCGAAACATTCAATTATGGGTATTCCAAAAGCTGTGAGAAGTAACCCAAATTAAAATTAATAAATCCTTATGATATGAGAGTACTTCAATCATAAAATCACCTTAAGAATGTTAAAATCACGAAATGCAGAAATATTGTAAAAATAAACTTTGTTTTAAAATGAATTTAAACTAAGCCATTTTTAAAAACTGTTTTCGAAACCTGTTACTGTTATTCTTTTTCAAAATCCACCAAGTCCCGAGGTTTCACAAAACCTGCCAAGTCCACATTTTTTGTTTCAAAACCCGCCAAATCCAATCGTTTTTTATTATAGCCTTTATAGATTAGGTCATAAAATTTAATGAAAAATCAGGATTTTAATAACTTTGGACAACTATTACAATGGATCAATTGACGTTTTTACCATAGATAAATTTCAGTGGAATACGGTTTTTGCGTTTTTCTCTAAATCGGAAAATCTGGACTTGCGGGTTTTGTATCTCTGCTCTTCATTTATTTATTCATTCATTCTGTAAATTCTTTACGCGATAAAATATATGTAAATATGAAACAAAATTTATCTCTTCAGCGGATGGCTGGTGCTGGTTATTATACTGTCATATTATTGGTTATTATGGCCCAGATTTAGCATGGCTTTAGTCATTTTTGAGCCTTATGAGTCCAACCGTTTTTTGTCCAAATACTAGCTGGCCCGGCAAACGTTGTTCTGCTCCTTACGGTAACTGGCGCGATGAGTAGTATTTGGTTAAAATCCCTGTGTAAGAAAGTCTGAACAGATAAGTTCTTTGGCACGATTAGAGGATAGACAAGTGAAGATAAATTAACTGCTTGATGTTTAAATTGAACATTGGTAATGACAATTCCAACTGAAACTTCATACATTGGATTTGCAAATAGAATAATGAATTTATGGTAAATATAAGACAGTTTAAAAAACTTCGGTTTCTTCTCATAAAGGAGGTGTTGCACCGCCAATTTTGTTTTTATTGAATACAAGTTTCGTTCACTTGTGTCAGATAGCTGATGAGATTAGATATGTTTGATTTTTATCTAAGTGGAGGAGTGCCATCGCCCATTTTTTCCGAACTAAAATATGCTTAAGTCAAACCAAACTATGCATAGACCATATGGAGCATATGTACAAAATCGTATTCATCTGCGTCAAATACTATTTGCTGAGACTTAAAGAACTTTGGTTTATTCTCATTTGGGAGGCGTTGTCCCGCCCTTTTCTTCAATAAAACTTACTTTTGCTCGAATATTTTATATATACCAAGTGTCATTCATCTGAGAAAAATAAATGATGAGTTTTTCTCTTATATGGGAGGGGCGTGGCATCGCTCATTTTTTCGAGTTCAAAGTATAACATAAAACACTTTTAGTATCTTAACTATCTATGGTATAAATATGGTTGGTGAAAGTGTAGTGGGTCTAATTTTATGACGTGACCAACCAATGGATACCTGATATATATATGAATATTTATGTATGCATGTAAATACGATGCATATTTATATACAGGGTGGAAACTTTTTTCCAAGATGTTTTCTTACTAAGTTGTATTATTGAAGTCCGCAAATATGCAATGTTACCAAATGTTACATAGTGTAACAAATTGTTAATTTTGCGTTGTAACTGTATTTCTTGACTCCCAATCAAAAACTGTTGCCCATCACTGCTTTGCACTGCCTTCTAAGTCTAAGTTACAAACAAGTTCATGTTTTTAATTTTTTAAATAGAACGTCAATGCTATTGTTATTATATAAATTCTAGCGGGTATCATCATTAGTCAGATATAGATGATTCTACTAATGACTGTAAGTTCTATTCAAACCTAAGTATTCCATATAAAAGTTTCAGTTTGCCTTCTGTATTCTGTGTTGAAACTGGCATAATCATATGTACGTATATGTGAACACAAACTTTTGTTTAATATGGAGACCATTTAGCAAAATCGTAACAAGAACAACAATTAGTTGGTAATGGCACTCAGTAAGCAGACACTAAAACGAACAATAAAGTAACACTTGAGTCACATAATTAGCTGCTGAGCAGAGCGAAACAATTAGGGAACAACAAAAAGTTTTCACTAAAAGAAAACACAAGTCAATTTAGGCCCATGGTACTCAATTCAATTGTGAGTAAACAAAAAACTCCAGAGCAGAAATTTTAATGCAAAAAAAAAAAAAAACATTCATTTCCTGAAGCTTCGTCACATCAAAAACAATTAAATGACGAACTTAAAAGCGAGGTTGAATGTCACATTAACCACAGCAACACCAACAGCAACAACGGCGTAATGCTCAGTCCACAATACTTAACAGCAATGTTATTAACATAATTGCATCAATGTAAAACAATTCATGTCAACTTAACGCTTCAAGCCGTCTTTGTTTATTTTTCATATTCATTTATTGTATTTATTTTTGTTTAATTCTACGTAAAATGAATTTAAATATTTAAAGTTCATTAATAAATGTGCACAAAAAACCGAAACCAAGACCACATTTATGACAGTTCATTATTTTTATTTACTTTTAATGCAAAGTGTTTCATTTTATGATCTTTCGTCATAATCACCATCACCAAGTGTCATCACTGTCATTCATTCATTCCATTCATTCAGTTGTTGTTTTTTGTTTTTGACATTGCGCGCTAATGACAGCAAATAAAAAGCGCCCATTTGTGTGAGTGCTCGTCATATGTCAAAGGAAGTCAGTCAGCAGTGTCATCAGTCAGTGATGCGCGTAACAATGAGTGGTTGCTGCTGTTGGTTGCGTTCGTTTTCTTCTTGACGTGGGCGTTATTTGGGTTGACACTTCAAAGTTAAGTTGAATCTTTTTAGTTTTTTGAGTTATGGAGTGTGATTTCTATATTGTCTGAGTTCAAAGTTAATGACTTATTGTTAAAGTTTTTTTTTTTTTTTTTGTTTTAAACTTTACGCAGTCGATTTCTAAAGCACCTCTGCAAATTGCGTAATGACTTTGCACTATTTTGTTGTTTTTATTTATGTAACAATTAGCACCGGAAAATATTTTAGTTCGTATAAGATTTCAGTTGTTTGGCTTCCTGCTTTTTAACGTATTTTTAATGTATATTTCGTTTTAGACACAAATGACAATAGCATGATTGTTGTTCCAGAAGTGAAAACTTATGATAAGAATTTAATTTGAAAGTTATTTTTTAACAATTCAATTTTGATTTTACAACTTTTTATTTAACGTTTCATAATTATTGGCAAAACTCTACAAAAACATCCTATATTAATTACTATTGGGGATTATTGAATGGAACTTACAGTCACAGATATTCATGTAAATTTACAAATCGAGAAATTCTTTCTTTCTCGAACAGCAAACATGACAAGACAACAGATGGATCCACTTAATCTGCGAATTAGTGACAAATGTTTCGACTATTGTCATAAATATATATAGACTCATCAAAGCAGCTACGGTTAGATTGCCCCATGTGAGACTTGAACCCCGGTTATTCCATGCATAATATTCAGACACTAACTGATCCGGCAGACGTTTTTCTGCTCGTTACGGTAGCTGGCCCATTGAGTTCGATTTGGTTAAAGTCTCTGTGAAAGAAAGTTTGAACAGAAGAGGTCATTGGCACGATTAGAGTGAAAGCAAGGGAACCGAAAAATCGCCAGGCTAATGATCAATCACAAACAAGTTCAGGTTATTTGAATAGATAAAAATTAGCTGCTCGATGTTTAAAATATAACACTGATCATACTAATTCAAACTTTACGTACGTACATTGAATTTTAAAATTAAACTTTTGGGGAGAGGGCCATGGGAACATCTTTTTTTTTTCCAACCCAAACTTTTCTAAGAACCATCCATGGATCATAAGAAACATTTAAATAAAAATAGCTATGCAAATCCGTTCAGTAGAAGGGAAATTTTTATGCGACAGATGTACGGTTTTCATTTTTTTCTCAAATGGAAGGCGTGGCGCTGGCGATTTTTTAATTAAAATTCACTTTTGACAATACCTTTTATATACTTACTCGTATGTACCAAGTCTCATTCACCTACATCAAAAAGTTGCTGAGATATGATGAATTTGATTTTTGAGGGCGTGTCATCACAAATTTTTCTAAGCCAAAATTTGGTAAGGACCTTTCTTAGACCGTTTGATAGTTCTCAAGTTTATATGCGACAGACAAACGGTTTATGGTTTTTCCAATATGGAAGGTGTGGCACCGCCTATTTGTTTTTTATTGAGACTTAATTTCCACGATACCTTTTTCATATGCAGAAAGACTCATTTTTCTGATATGGGGGGCGTGCCATCGACTTTGTTTCTTATTTTGTATTGTAATTTGGTTTTCTGAAATTCACTTGATAATTTTTTAGTATTTAAAAAAAAAAAATTCATCCTCAGAGAAACTCCGAATTTCTTTTTATATAAACTAAATAATTATCATCTAAGTTTCATAAATAAAGTTTAAAAAAAGCCTCTAACGACATACCTACACTCAGAAAACAATTTGCTTGAACACATCAAATGTATATTTGATATAGAGTAATAAAATACTTATTTGAATCAAACATGTTTTCTTTGGAACAAATAGTAGCAAATCATTGAAAAGATTGAAATTGAGAATCAAAAATGGATCGGAACAATCGAAAATGAATTTAGAAAAAAAAGTTTTGTTGTAAAAATCAATTCGAGTTGTAACATAACCTCCAAAATAACAGTAATCTGTGATTTTTGCACTTTTATATTAGGATATCTCGAAAACCTAAGGTGATAGAGAAAATTTGAGGTCGAATTTGGACTGAGCGTGCCAAAAACCTTCGTAAAAGTATGGTATAATATCTGCGTTATTACTTCCGGAAAATGTTGTCGGCCTGTGTTAAAAATTTTGTGTTTGTCCTATATGTAAAAGCACACTTTATACAATAAACATTTTCACAAAATTTAATAAATTAAGCAACACTACAAAACTGTTGTGCGGCAAAGTGTGTATGTTGAAATCTCACACCAACAAACGTTGCAAATCAACAACTTGATGAACTTCAAAACGTGATAAACAAATTTTAACAAAACAAACAAAAGACACCAAACAGCAAACATTGACAGCTGCAATGGTGTGCAATCAAATTATTAACAATAATACAACAATTAAAGTTGCTATTGCAAAGACTTATGGTGTCAAAGATTGTGGTTGCTGCATTTGCATGCATGCAGCGGCTAATGCAAAATATAAAATATCAAAAAAAAAAACAGTCACCAAAATCATAATGCAAACAAATCATAATGATGTATGTCACCGATGCTCATAGCTGTTGTTGTAAGGTGGAACGTGATTTTCACTAGCATGACCGAATGATGAAAAAAAAAAATTCTCTTAACATGTCCTAAATGTGGTGTGAATTTGCTGCAAGTTGCATAAAGTGCAACAAATTGAAAATTGTAAAAATTTGTCAATATTTCTATTATCAGCTCTTGCGAAAACGAAGAGGCTCCAAAGGAAAGGAAGAATTGCAAAATCAAGTGATTGTATAAAAATTATAAGTTTTTTTTTTTTTAAGAAAATGTTGAGTGCAAAACAAATCATTGCGCCTTTATAAAAGTAAAATAATAAATTGCAAAACAAAGCTGCATTTTATTTATTTATGTTGCAATTGACATTTTTTGAAGTAAAATCATTTTTTTTTTTTGACTTTTACTTATGCCTTCAAATTTTCTAAAGAAAAAGGAGTCAAAAAAAATCATTCTGGCGACAGCTGAATATCGCCATTCCGGAGGTTTTCAGCTGTTTATTTTTTTAATTTTTGGCGCATTACTCGAAAGGTAAGCGTTATATAGAAATCTATCATAGACACGAAGTTAACGTACACAGAAAAAACGATTTATTGGTAGATATAAAAATATGGTAATATTTAACATATTAATTAAAACACTTGTTATACCCTACACCGAGGGTATATTCACTTTGTCTCTCCGTTTGTAACACATAGAAGGGGCGTGGCAGGTATGGAAAAGTGTATATACTCTTGATCAGCGTCACCACCTGAGTCGATTTAGCGATGTCCGTCTGTCTGTCTGTCTGTCTGTCTATCAGTCTGTTGAAATCAGGTTTACGGGAAAGCCAAAAAATCTAATTGAATGAAACTTTCACATACAAGTCACACCTTCTTGCAGGCATCTTGCTATTGAAACTGGGTGAAATCGGTTTACGGACACGCCTACCGCCCATACTCTATGTATATTTACCCAGGCCAATTTTGAAAAAAGTTGCACCGATTTTGATGAAACTTGGTAATTTGGTGCACATGTGAACCCAATTAGGATTAGGCTAGGTTTCAAGTTTCCAAAGGATCGTATAGGGGCGTGGCACTGCCCTAAGTTTTATCATTTATACTACCATATCTTGTAAGCCGTTGAAGATATTGCGATGAAATTTGGTAAACAGATACATATCAAATATGTCTTCAATTGCGATAAAAGTGAGCGGAATCTAAAAGTGGGCGTGGCACTTTTCAACTATTAAAAATTTTGATTCCGTATATCTCAAAATTAGCACAAACGATTTTCATAAAAATTTAGGAGACTATGCCGCTGAAAGCAGTCATCAATACAAGCTCAGCCAGTTTAGTGAAAAAACTCGTTGAAAGGCGTTGCACCGCCCACAATATTTACAAACATTATATTGAGAGAACTAACAACGCAATCGTCATGAAATTTAATGAGGTATATAAACTTGAAATTAGGTCTCTTATTACAAAGATTTGGTTCAATAGTACCTGTGGGCGTGGCACCTCCAATATAAGTAAAAAACGTTTATTGTTATAGATAGTGTTCTATGATAGTAATCTTCATAAAATTTGGTGTATAGACGTCAGTTACTATAAGCTCTGAAAATAAATGAATTTTGACGGGATCGCATCAGTGGGCGTGGCACCTCTCATATTAACGTAAATTTGTAAGCGCTGTTTTAAGTGAACAATTGCAGCACTTGCTATGAAATTTAGTGTAAGTGGTTCAGTTGCTAAAAGGTATATCTGAATCAAAAGTGGCTGAAATACCACCAGTAGGCGTGGCACCTCCAATACAAATAAAATACGGTAAGTGGCATTTTTATCGAAATATGTGAGCAATCATCCTAAAATTTGGTGCAAGGGGTTTGCTTATGGAAAGCTATTTCTAGATCAAAACCGAGCTGGATTGCACCAGTGGGTGTGTCACCGCCCTAAATTTTAAATTTAACTGCGGCATATATCGCAAACTATGCAATCTATTGTGCTGAAATTTAATTTGAGGATGTCGATCATGAATATAATTTATTGAACCAAAAGTGGGCGGAATTGGAGAAGAGGGCGTGGCATATTTCAAATTTTTCATTTCTATTCGATTTTTTTCCAACATTTTCTACTTTTTTAAACCTTTAACTTTTTCCAATTGTTCGACTTTATGCATTTGTTCGACTTTTTCAACCTCTTGCAACTTTCTTCATAAGTTTCCTATATTTTTTCGATTTTTTCATCAATTTTGAATTGTTTCAAATTTTTTCAAGCTCTTTCAATTTTTTTTAGAGTTTTTCAACCTCTCTCAACTTTTTTCAACATTTTGCATAAAGTTTGGACTTTTTCAACCTCTGTCAACCTTTCTAGCATTTCACATTTTTTTCGACTTATTTAACCTTTTCAACGTCTTTTTCACATTTATTTAAAAGGTACTTTCAGTGGAGTGTAGGGTATGTGAGTTTCGGCCTGGCCGAAGACAACACCTTAACTTGTTTTCTTTTTTATTTGGCTTAAAAAAATTTTCCCTTATTAAAATTTTGAAATTTTATTATTTTTGGTTTCTAATTTTTAAGTGTTATGAATTCACTTTCCAAAAAACGACCTTGTTTCCGTCGCTGCTGCTCAAAATGAGGTGGCGGGATAATATGAAAATGAAAAATATGTATTTATGTTGGCACCGCAAACTTGGCAGCACCGCATTTAGGGTCAGTACGCATTAATGTTGTAAGGAATATAGAAACCGTATTAAGGGTCTACAATGACAGAAGTTAGCTTGAATGGATTGGCTCTAGGAAATATTTCTAAAGAAATCGATATCAGCTTATCTGAAATTTTTGAATTGTTTTGCCAGAAGAAAACTCGCCCTCTTGAAACGCTTGACTAAACTACTGATTAGATTGTTGTAATATTCATTGCATGTAAATTCAATCAATGTGTGTTTTCATTTAAAAAATGTCAATTGAAAAAATAGAAAATCTTTCCACGATTATACTTATCTCAGCTTTTGGTCCACCGATCTCAAAGTTAATAATTTTCGAGTAATCTGCTCGATGAGTACCTTAATTTGATATATCTATTATTGATGTAGCTATTCCCTAGATCCCGTCAACTAAGCCTTACCTTCAAGGAAAAAACTATACTTACTGAAAGTATGACTAAAGACATAGTGTCGTTTCAGTAAACACACCTGATTTCCATGATCACACCATTGCCAAAGAAGTTTTACTTCAAAAAGATGATAAAACCACGGTTAATAAAAAATATAGAACACCATAGATGGGCAAAAAAACTTTGGAGCAAGAGCCACTTACAACAAAAAAAAAACAAAAACAACAATTACAACAGAAAAGAACCCCACCATAACTTTGATCTGGATTGCAAAGAAAAAAACTCCGCAATAAGCTAAAAGCCAATTCAAAAAATCAAAAAAGAGCAGCATGAGTGTAGAAATAAAAGTACACTGATGAAATGAAACGAGAAAAGCTGTCCTCAATGTGCGCATTGTTGTTTCCTTGTTGGCTCGCTTTGGTTTTTTATTTTTTTTAGGGGATGATGCAACTATCACTAATGCAAATCTCATGCATAGCGCATATATAAAAAAAAAACACAGCGATAAAAAAATGTGCGTAGCAGTGGTGAGTGCATGTGTTTGTCGTTTTGGTTGTTTTTCTTAAGAAAAATTACATGTTTGTTGTACTGAGCCACATTACATGTTTTTCCAATTGCTGTTCAAAGCAAAATATTAACGTCACATGGAACTATAAGTGCTTACCAGGGTACTGATACGTTGGCTTGATAAAATATCCGGCTAAGTAAAATATCCGGCTAAGTAAAATATCCGGCTTACAATATAATATTTTTTGTACTTTGAATAATTGCTGTGATGAGCGGTAATTTGATCGGAATATTAATTTCCAATATTATCAATATGTTTTGTTATGGCAGTCGACTGATAAAAATTCTTAAGAAAAAATTGCAAAAAGTTATATCCTAAATGAAATATGTAGTAATTTTATCATTATTTAAATGTTGTTGTTGAAAATTATTACTGAAGATTAACCTTGGAAACATTACTGACTTAGACTAGCAGCATTTCAAATAGGGGCACACCCAGAGACTGAGAATTTTATTTAAGGTCATGCTAGATGCAATAAATAGTATAGTTTTCATTTACAAAAAGATTTTTTTTTTTCATATTAATATACGAGACAAGCCATGTCGTTCAAAATTCCCATCTTTGGAGAGCAACCCAAGGGGATATAAATAAATTTTATAACTCCAAAGTCTTTCACCCATTCGATGTAGTTTGTCTTTAACAATAATTTCTCCGTTGAGGAGATGATCTCAAATCCAAATTAGACCTAAAAAATCGAAAGAAAACTTAAAAAAACCTGTTTTTTTTTTTTGCAAAAAAACGCGCTTTTTGTAATTTTCAATAAATTTTCAACTTTTTTGGCAATCCAAGTACAATAATTCTTATAGCATTCCATTTCGACACAAGCATTAGTTCTTTAAATGTTGTGACCGAAACTGAAATAACTGCACCTTAAGGCTCACTTAAAAGAGGTCAATGGAAAATCCAGGGGCCCTACCCTTTGAAACAATGCGATACGCAATTGAATAAATTGTACTCTAAATTGCATTGAATCGCATTTGCTTTCGAATCGCATCGTTTTACAGAGTGGGGCCCCAGGTGTCGGCTCAACGGATGCACGACTTTGCGCCAGTCAATTTTATATTTTAACTCCACTATTTACAGCATTACAAACATTAAATTGTTAGCATACGCCAAATTTAATGCGAAAGTTTTTTTTTTTGCGGTAAAAAAACAAAAGACTTAAGTGCTATACCTGATTATTTGTTGTTTTTACTCTGTTTTTAAAGTGTTACAAAATGATCAAATTGTTAAGTTAATTTTATTAGTTGCTAAGCATAGAGTGTTAAGCTTTAATTTTAAAACTATAAGAAAAAAATTTTATTACTTTTTTCAACGCTACATAAAGAAACTAATTATAGTAGCAACACCCAATAGTTGCCGTGTTTTTTTTTTTTTTTTTTTTTTTTTTTTTGTGCGGCAAAATCTCACAAACGAATTATTTGTTATAATAAAACTTTTATTGTTCACTGTCTTTTAGTTGTAAATAACCATGTTGGCTTGTTGTTTGCGTTGGTGTTAACTTGTCATTGTTGTTGCTGCCATTGTGGTTGCAAGCTAAAGATTTGCAGTTTTCCAAACATGTGTTTTACTTAGTACAATTGCACCTGCAAATGTTGTTATTGCAGTTATTAATGTCACATTTTATTTTTGAAATCTTTGAAGAAAAGAAAGTTTTGTCAATTATCTTGAATTTTGTTGGCTATAAATATTTTCAATTTATAGTCCGGAAATAAGGCGTCACAAAATATTGACGCATTTGCGGATTTTTCTAATATCCATATTCAATTAGTTCATGGTCGTTGAAACACAATGCCACCGATCTGCCGCTAATTTGGCGGAACAAAAGCACACGGTGGGAACGAATTGAGCATCCTTGGACAAAATTCATTTCCTAGCTGGAAAATTAAATATAATTAGCTAATAATGTATCACTGTGTCAACTATGCGAATTTGTAATTATAAAATTTTGCTTTTGTGTTTTTTAAATAATACTTCAAATAGAAATAAACTTAAATGAATAAAGAAAAAAAGATGCACTTGAGGGGTTTTTTAAGCTATTCCTTAAGCTTCTTTTGAACTTGAGCCAAAAAGAAAAAGTATTAGTGACGAAGGGTCCTAAATACACAAAATTCAGGGCCTTTTGTTTTGCTCACCAATTTGGACCCGTCGGAAACAAATTGTGAATCTCTTCAGACGGTACTTCTGTCTTGCTTTGAGCTGAGAAAATCTCATCTCTTGGAGGTATGTAATGGGATTGAGTTCCATTGAATTTGGGTTTTTTTTTTTTTGTGTAGAATATGATTACTTGATGGTTGTTTTAGAATATTGTTGATCAACAATTTTAAAAAAATAAGAAATAGAGAAAAATCCTTACATCGATTGGATGTTTTGAGTAAAAAATTTTCACATTTTCTGATTCTGAAAATTGTTTCAGAATCTAACTTTTATACACTTATTTTTAATTATTTCTTTTAAGTTCTAATCAAAAATTATCAAAATTCAAAATGGAATCTAAGTACTTTATATTTTTTCTGAATTTTTGAAAAGTCTTCAAAAGAAAAAACATTTTTCAAAAATTCAGGAAAAATAGAAGTTATTGATATCTCATATTTTGACTTATTTTTCCGCAGCTTTTGTTTTTGTGCGGCCTTAAGAATCAAAATTTAAGTCTTACATAATTTTAAAGTATAATTTAAAGTAGCAGTCACGTAATATGCGCAAAAAATCTCCAAACGAGCAAATAATTTTTAACAGTGTATACGAAAATCATAATTTTTTTTGAATTGATATAAAAGAGAGATATAAAAGATTTAAAAAAGTAATGTTTTTTGTGCAAAAAAATATATTTATAATGAGTTTTTGAATCTTCAAGTTTAATTCAAAATTACACCCCACGCAGAGATAACGATTCATTTGTATATATCGAGATTAATAGTTAACAAATTATATGTTTACTACATATAGACGAACAAATTATTTGATGTAAATATATGTATAAGCTAACTAGTCACACATTTTACCTAATTGAATAATTTTATTAGATTAATCATAGCTTTGGTAATAATTACCAAATAATATCTTGGGTGAAGCAAGTACTTATTTGTTGCAAACATGCACTTGTTAATAATCATCAAATCATGTACTGCGGAAGAATTATTGTTTTGTTGCTATCGTATTTATTAATATCGATTTAGGAAAAATATCGATTAGAAACAAACCGATATCTTATAATAGCGAGAGATTGAAAAATCAATTTTTTCCAATATCTATTTATATTGGATACCGTTGGTATTTGCGCAATCACGAATACCTAAATTGTGCACCAAGCAGAAGGTAATTAAGTAATGTTTTACATAAATATGTTGAGAATTGTATAGAATTCTTGTTAATGTGAAGTAAAATTAAACTTGACTAGGATTACCAAATAATATTCAATCCTATTAAATTTATTCAATTGACGCAAACAGATGTAAGGTTTTACCTAATAAACAGCACTTTAACTTCCAACTAAGAGCATAATGATATTTATTAAAACTTGAACCAAAATTAAGCCGAAATTTTGATTTATTCTATTTTTTAAGCCCACAAACGACTCAAAAAAATTGTCATTTTTCGAACACTTTGCCTAAACAGCCGTAATTTTTGCATAAATTTAATAATCCTGGTTCAGACGATAGCCACTGTCATACTGAACCTAATTTTTTTTTTTTTTTTTGTTTTTGTGTTTCAAACGATTCTTTGCTACAAAATCACAGCCACCGTTGACACCATTTGTTTTAGTATGGCTACGCAGATGTCGCTTAATTGTATATATGTACGAGTATGTTACCAGCCGAACTAGATTTTAGGATAAACTAGTTTTTCCTACGCCAAACTAGTTCACCCGAAGCGTGTTAGAATGAACCAGCTTAGCCTACGAACATTTTATTAAGTTGACTCCTGCTTTACATCCACCAATATGTCCAACACCGGCTTCACGTAGGCTTTTGGCCGCCGGTGTGTAAAAGTCCGCATCGAAAACAGTATTGCACATATTGGAGAATATAAGGCTTGAGCTGCGGCCGAAAGTCTCCCACTTACTCTAAAATTTCAAGAAAATTAGGAGTGACACCGTTAAAGTAATTAATAGCAATTGTTCATCCTAGGCTAAGCTAGTTCACCCTAAAATGCTTTGGATCAACTAATTTGGCCTAGGAAAAACTAGTTTATCCGAAAAACTAGTTTAGCCGGTATCATATAAACATATATAATTTAAAATGAATAAAATAATGTGTGTATTTCAGGATTGTATTAAAAAATTAAAATCATATCTACGAGGGGGGGGGCGGGAGGGGCGGGTGGCATAATAAAATCTGAACAATAGCTTGGTTAGGGATAGTGAAAATTTTAGTGAATTCAATACATTAGTTCCCACAATGTTGGTGCTACATTAGTTTGTTAATTTGTTTTTGCACTCTCTAATATGAATCTTCAAGTCTTAGTGTCTCAAAACCAGCAACTTGTATCAGGCTCGTGCGCAAGAATCATCCGTGGGGAGGGGGGGTTTAACTCGGACCTTTCATGTTAGATTATGTTCATAAAAAACGTCAAAAAACGGTTTACTTTTAATGTAGATATTCGATGAAGCAAAATAAAGTCAGCCAGGCAGCGACGATATCTGCGTCATTTTGTTTTCGTTCCGAGAAAAACCAATGGATCACTTTTGACTCTCCTGAAGATTTTTTTTGGCAAAAAAAATCGTGTTTTTTGCTCGTAACTTTTATTCCTTCACAGAAAAGATACCCGAATTCTGTCGAAAAATAAAGATTGCGTTCTTGCAAAAAATTTGACGTTGAAAAACCGTTCTACCCGAGAGCGACGATATGTACATGTGTTTATGTTATTGTTCGATTTTCATTTATCATTACGTAAGTAGCAAATTCTGCGATGTACTTGAAAAAACTCGTCCAAAACTCTTTCCATATTGATTTCGATATCGCGATGTACATATATTTAGCGAGGCTAAGCCGTTCAGTTGATCTTCGGACATAGTTTATCTGATGTATGTCTTAAGACGACGTAGCACTGAAAAGGAGCGTTCATTCGTTGCTGTTGTCACAGCCAAAGTTGCCATAACACGAAGCATTTTTGATGTCTTGCCCGGAAATGCGTTGACACCAAAGTTGAACTTCATTTATTCACATGTCACGTGAACTATCATTCAAAATTGAAATATATGGCGCGAATAGATTTGTGCATGAATTTTCATTGAAGCTGATTTTATTGATGCCGGAGCTATGCTTAGACGCGCATTGAAAAAACGCTCGTGCTACTTACCTTATCGACGCGCAGTGGTTCCAAATCGTGTTTTTTGGTTCAAAAATAGATAGAGAGCGCAAATCTTGTCGAAAATTAAAAACTCGGGCTTCGACGATTTATTGGCATTTTAGTTTTTTCATTTAAAACAAAAAATTTGTTGCTACTTTTTGACTTTTCATTCAAATGTCAATAAAAACCTATTTGCAAAAATTCCCAATGGGGGGGTTTGAACCCCCAAAAGCCCCCCTTGCACACGGGCGTGGCTTGTGTGGCCTTTAATTATTGAAGGACTCTCTTTTTATAAGCTAAGATTTTGTTAATGACTATACAGTTTAATTTCCGGCTCCTGCTTTCGACGTAATTTCTTTTTAAGATTCGAATAATAAAAAATCTAAGTTATAAATTAAATAAAATTGTCTTTAAACTTGCTTTCGAATTTAATGTTCCGACTCTAATGACGTCGCAAAGATTACACTGTTATCTGAAAACTCAGACCAATTGGGATTATAGCTTACACCAGTGTTTATATCAGGGTGCTTAATGATGCCAGCAAATGCTTTGTCACTATCAAATTATATTAAAGCAATTTTTGGTGAAAATTTTTAAGTTTAATTTGTATTAACATGCGACAGATGCGGCATAAAAAAGTTCAATGTACTGAGCACATGAACCCACAAAAAACGTTTTTTGCAGCTGCAAACGTCAATGGCAGATAACGATAGAAAAACTCTTTAACAAAAATTTAAACGAGCAGGCAACAAATGTTGAACAAATAAATTTTATTGAAATTCAACAAGCTTTCAGTATATTTTCAACTACTGTTTGGGTGAAAACTTTTTATTATTTTGGGAATATACAAAAGAAGGCACTGCAGGCAGATAGCGTGTCTGGTAAGAAACTTCAAATGGAGAAATTTTTTTTTCGGCAACAACAGCTGTGGATAAGCATCAAAACTGTTGTCAACAACAATTTTTTGGCACTTAATAAATTTAATTTTTTTTCTCTTTACTGTTCATGACCTTGTGTGAAGTGCTGCTGCTGCTGTTTGCATTGGCACGAAATTGTGCCTTGGTGCATGCAACAATTGTGTGGCTTTTTGTTTTTGCTTGAAATGCATAAATTGTTTTATATTGCATTTTTCCTCATTTTTTTTTCAATGCATTGCAAATACTTTTTGACAAATGATTTTTCAAGTTTATTATGTTGAAAAAGAGTAGAAAAAAACTCACAACGCTTGCAGCAAATTTGATTCATTGATTATAATATGATAATTATCAGTGAGTTGGTATATAAATTCACAACAATTTATCACTAAACGAAATGTTAAAATATTTAAATTTGTTAATTGTTGCTTGATAAATTAACTCTTACTCTTTTATTTATTACATGTTTTTTTATTATACGTTTTCTTAATATGCATATTAGTAAATATTTAACTTTTATAAGATAGGATAGCTATGGTCATGCGTAGTTAAAATTACTGTTTACAGTCTGTTAAAATGCATGCGCTTATAAGTGAAAACTGTTAAAATTTAGTGTCTAGTGTTTGTTTGGATGCGTTATTTTAATACACCAAGTGATATGAAAAAGACTTTAAGCTTTGTAAATATCACTAAGAATGACGTTAACTACTTGGAGCTAGTATTTTTGAAAAAAAAATAAAATGCACCGAAATATTTCAAAGCAATGCATAAGTTCTCGGATTCGATCATCAGATCTGGTAATTAACATTCAATAATTCCCAATTTTACTTACATCTTAATCATCTTCTAATTCTCTCATAAAGCTTAAAGGCATATCATTTGTTGCTAACTATTATCATCCTCATTTTTGTAACAGAATAATTGGACTGGTTTCAAGAAATAAGGTCGTCTATTATTCAATCTCATTTCCACTCTTCTATTTTCCCTATCGAACCTAATACACAACGTGTCAATAGCTGGGTTTGCTTTTAGCAAAAAAAGTTTAAGAAAGATCAAGCGTTACGATTATAAATTTTATACCAGAAATCACTGCCTAATCGTTTTAAATTAATTTTTATTTTATCGATTAGAAATTATCGTAATTATTGGATATTTATTCTTTTCGATCACAAATAATCGTTATTATGAATTTTTCTTTTCAACTCAAAGTGAACGTAAATTTGGATTTTTTCGATCAAAAATAATTGTAATTACGGATTTTTATGTTTATAGATCAAAATTAATCGTTTTTTTTTTGGATTTCTATTCTTTTAGACCCAAAGAGCTTAGAGCTTATTCGATATTTTGCAATTGGTTAAGATTTCTTTAGATTAGAATTAAATTTTTTTTTAACAAAATAAAGAAAAGAACATTTGAAAAGTTTCGAAATAAACAATAACAGACTCCAAACCTATGAAAAAAGTCCATAAAATAAATTAGTGGAAACTTATCAAAAATCATCGGAAAAATCGATAGTAGTCGTAAGTTGAAATGTACGTCGGAAAGTTTCGAATTACTCCGAAAAATCGATTTGAATTGAAAATCGAGAAACAAGAATTGTCAAAAACAATGGAAAGGTTGAAGAGTATCGCTCTATCATAGGACTTCACATAAGCCGAAGAAAAGTGCAGAGTGACCGCCAGAAGTCAGCCGCAACGCAAGCCGTGCACGAAAACTACCGGGAAAAGAGAAAGGAAGAGAGGCGCCTTTTCAGACGCAAGAAACGAGAACAGGAAAGGCACGAGCGTGAGAAACTCGAAGAGTTACGGGGCAGGAATGATGCTCGAAAATTTTACCAACAAGTCAAGCGTCCGACCCAAGGTTTCAAGCCCGGAGCATCTACATGTAAAGATGAACATGGAAATCTGGTTACGGATACGCAGTGTACACTGAGATTATGGAGGGAACACTTTTCCAAGCTGCTTGCTGGCGATGACTCCACCAATCCCACCTTTGGAGATATCAACCCGATGCCACCAATCAACGACGATGGTGTGGACGTACCACCACCTAGCCATGACGCGGTACGAGTTGTGATCCAACGACTTAAGAACAACAAAGCGGCTGGTGCCGATGGCCTGCCTGCTGAATTGTTCAAGACCGGCGGCGATGAGCAGATAGGGTGTATGCATCAACTCATCTGCAAAATATGGCTAGTAGAAAGCATGCCCGACGATTGGAATCTCAGTGTCCTTTGTCCTCTACTGAAGAAAGGTGGCCCGACAATCTGCGCTAACTACCAGGGAATCAGTCTTCTTGTCATCTCTTACAAGGTCTTGTCGACTGTAATGTGTGAAAGACTTAAGCCGATTGCCAACACACTTATTGGGACTTATCAGTGCGGTTTTATACCTGATAAGTCCACCGTAGACCAGATCTTCACACTACGTCAAATCCTGGAAAAAACCCACGAAAAACAGATCGATACCCATCATCTTTTTATCGATTTTAAAGCTGCTTTCGATAGCCCGATACGGGATTGCCTGTATGTCATCACATCTGATCGGTATACCTGCGAAGCTGGTGCGGCTTTGACGTTGAGCAACACAGCCAGCTCCGTCAGAGTTGGAAGGGATATCTCCGAATCATTTGATGCCGAACGAGGTTTCAGACAGGGCGATCCACTATCCTGCAACCTCTTCAACTTTGTGATGGAAGGGGTGGCGAAGAGCCAGTGTACATCGTAATGGCACTATTCTCTACAAAAGTGTCCAGCTCCTTGCATATGCCGATGATATTGATATCATTGAACGTTGTAAGCGAGATGTTATCGAAAAAGAGTCAGCGAAGGTGGGTTTGACGGTGAACGAGGGCAAAACAAAGTATATGCTGTCCACAAACAGGGAGATGCGGCGTATTGGATCCTATGTTACTGCGAACAGCTATACTTTCGAATTTGTCAAGGAATTCACCTATCTTGGCACCGCCGTGAACACTCAAAACGATTTCAGCCTGGAGATAAAGCGAAGACTAACTCATGCTAATAGGTGTTACTATGGTCTCAGTAAGCAATTGAGTAGTAGAGATCTCTCTCGCCCAACAAAACTGACACTCTACAAGACGCTCATCTTACCCGAGCTACTTTACGGCGCAGAAGCATGGGTTGTGTCGCAGACTGATGCAGTCACGCTTGGGGTGTTTGGGAGAAAAATTCTTCGCATCAATGGTTTCATAAAAAAAAAAAATACATTTCTATGTAAGTTTGCCTAAAATATCTCGAAAGCCGTGATTTTCGCACTTTTAGCTTAGAATATCTCAAAAACCGGAGCCATTCGAGAAATTCGGAAAAGTATATTAAAGTTTAAGCAGCAAATTCATTGTGTTTTTTTTGATTTTTACAAAAATTTTTACACAAAATTAAAAATTAGGTCATACTATATATCTACGCTACGTTTCGTTCACTTACGATTTGTGGAAAGAAGACATACATTTTTTCTAATATGCAGTGCTATATGCAAAAGTAATAACTTAAAACAAAAAAAAATCTTTTTTAAAAGCAGATCGCTAGAACGTATGTGAGTCGGGGAAATGTTGAAAAGAATTGAAGGCACTTTCCACTGATCGTTCACGTTGGAAGAGTTTTGTGGATGCCCTTTGCTTGCTAAAATCACTATTGTTCGAAATATGCTCGCATTTTATATGATATATGTTTTCACGCACCAAATTTAATACATATGTCTAGTATTATCGATATGTATTTATTATGTCACTGAATATCAAACATTTCAACTATGAAAAAATTTTTAGTTTTTAAAAAATTTATTAATATTATCACATGTTAAAATCCACTTGCATTAATGTTCAATGATTGTTCATTTCAGCCATGATTTTAGCGCTGCTCTTTCTCTTCGTAAGTCAGAAACTTTTCCTTTACCTTAACTGCTTGTCTTCACAACCGATTCTTTCGAAACAAAACTTTATCTCTTAACTTCTCAATGGAATCCCAGTGAAATGCACGTTTTATGAGAGATAAATTTTTCCTTTGGTTGAGCTCTTGATTCCATATATCCAGTGTATGATTTCTATTCAGCTTTGGTGATTTAATGTAATTTATGGACTCTTTTACGAGAAATGTCAATATGAATACGTAAACGAGAAAAAATGCTACCGAGAAAAACTTAAAGATTTTAAATGTTAAGTTAAGCTTCCGTTTAATTTCTAAAATTTTCATGACAACTTACAAGAAACCGTAGAAATAGTTTGACCATATTTTAGTTTTCCATAAATCTGTGTGTTTTGCTCGCTTAAAGTGAAGTAGCAACAACAAGAAACTTTAAATTGCATTTTGTACGCTTTTATATATAGTTGTTGTCAACTACGCTGCGGTGCTTGAAAATGTTATGGTTTCTTAATTACCGTTGATTACTAATTAACTAATTAATTATGTGCTATCATAACCGACTTTGCTCGGGCTACAGGGAATACGTGAACAGTATTTCCTGCATTCATTGATTGTTTGCGTCAGCAGTGGCGCACCGTGCACACTCGCCACCCGGGGCAAAAGTTCACTTTGAAGCCACTACCAAAAAAAATTTCACCGTGGTGAATTTTTATTTATTGAAAAAAAAAAACCGTTTATCAGCTTTTGCATCCCAAAAAAACTAGCAAAATGACATATACGTATATTTCACATTATAAAACCTTTGGGTATCTGCACATTCTAAGTTTAGGGGGCAACCATTTTTTCCAATCACAAATAAATCGATAACAGTTATTTTGGGTCCCTGTTTTCATAAGATTTTTAAAAATATATCCTTTGATAAGGCATTTGCCTAGATGACTAGCTTAGTCCCTCATGTGTCACATAACCCCTACTGCCCAGAGAACTAGCAGGCGCTCAAAGAGTATAAATATGAGAACGATCAGTCGCTTTAAGAGTTTTTAAGAGCGTAAAAAAGCATGCACGTATACAGAATTGATAAAAAAATCATCAACACATGCTTAACGTGATATCGTTTGCTTGTAGTAGTGGGCACCACTGCACATAACACATAAAATATTCTCCAATACGAATGCTTTAGATGATTTACTACTTTGGGCGGTGCAACGCCAATCTCCCAAAATCTACCAATTTTTTGTTCACTTATGCTCAGTATATTCCTATAATTTGCTTCTATGAAAAGTGCCACACTTCTGCTTTATATTGAGAAAAAATTTGATTAATTTATTCTGGGTTGAATTCAATATTCGTCGATAGAGAAATTTTTAAAATTGCTTCAGTGGTATCTGGAATTAGTCCCAACTTATAAACAAACAAACAAACTTACACCATCTGCTTGTATTTTCGAACATTAAGTAGTATCGATATGTCACAGTGTCTACTTTTTGTGTTGGCAATATCAAATTTTAAATGCGCTACATGGGTGCAGAAAAACACTTCCAAAAAATCTGGAAATCAATAAAAACAACTGTGTAGCACTTGAACTTTTTGCGCATGTACTGAGCTTGGAGACAAAATGTACTTTTTTGATCGAGTGAAATTATTTATCGATTCCACCGAAAATGCTATGCGCTAAACACGAAAATCGTAATAGATTTTTTGCTAAGAGTTTTCGGAATATGAATTTCTTCTAGCGTACTTTTGACAGCTTTGTATTGTACTGAAAAAGTGTAAATGTACTAAGAACATCGATATTTGAAAAATTGGCAATATCGTAACCTGGAATAAAAACGGGGATTTTTCGCTTCCAGTGGTGAAAACAACTGACTCGTTAAAGAAATGTGAGAGGATTTTTTTAGCATTTGTGAATTATTGTGAAAATAAATAAAGATTTTTTTTAAGAATTTGTTGATAATAATCCAAAGATTAAGATCGTATAAAATGACTACTAGTAATTTCAAAACTTTAGGTAAATAATAAAAAAATCGCTCAAAAAGTTTAACATTAAAGGGCTTATTAAAACTACACTGTTTTTACATCACAAAAATGTGTAAATAGAAAATTTTTGGGCCATCTCTACTTAGGAAACACTACCCGAAAACCAAAATAAAAAAAGGAGTTGCCAACACAGATTGCAACAAAAAGTAGTATGAGTGCTTTGTTATCTTTGACCTCGCCAAAAACTAAATACCATAAGCCAAATGAAAATATACTGCGCTAAAAAGGTGCGTAAAAATCTTAAACTTTTATAAAACATACTTAGTTTACCCAGCTTTGAGCGGCGCAGTAGAGGTAACGTGCTGTGTACTTAAGCTTCCACAAAATTGAGAGAAGAAAATGTTTCCCTGAAATAAATGTATTGGGTAGATAGAATTTTAAAATATTTATTAAGTATCAACAAACTTTAGTGGGTATCACTATGCCCTTAATTGGAAGTTAAAGTGTTGTTTATTGCGCCAAACATTATATCTATTTGAGTCGATTGAATAGATTCAATTTGATCGATTATACATATATTTGGCAATCGTATTTTTATTTGATTTTACTTCATATTACTTAATATGAAGACTATACAATTCTCAAAATATTTAAGTAAAACAGTACCTTGGTACATAATTTATGTACATATTTGTGATTGTGCAAATACCAACAGCATTCAAAATAAGGATGTAGCGATAAAAAAAAATATCGATTTTATAATGAATCGATATTTTTAATATAAGTTTTTTACTCTTTGGCTTTTACCTATCGTTAGAGACAAAACAATATTTCTCCCACAAGTATTTGGTGATTTTTAAAATGTGCATTTTTGCAACAAAGAAATATTTGTTTCCGCAAGTTATTAATTGTGATTTATAACCAAATATATGATTGACATAGTATAATTACTCAAATATCATTAGGTAACTATCATCATCTACTTATATGATTAATTAAATAATACAATTCGATTCGGTGGAATATGTGAAACTTATAGCAAATACTTATTTCGCCTATATCAAGTATGTTATATAATTTGTTAATTATTGACAAATCTCAATTCTGTGAACTTATTTATTTCACTAAATTCCGCATTTTATTTAATTACAAACCGAATTTTAATAGGTCGTTGAGTACTTAATTTCGAAACTGGTGGAAGGCTTACGCCCATTTACCCACAGCGCTTTTTTCGTTCATCAAAAGTTTTTATATATAATTTGACATTTTCCTTAATTGCACCGCCACTATAGACTTCTTTGTTTTTTTTCTTGAATAGGAGGTACCTAACCCTTTTTATACGCTATAGTACAGATGGTATATTCACTTTGTTATGCCAGTTGTAACGCATAAAAGGTGGCGTGACAGGTATTTCAAAATTTATATATTCTTGATCAGCGTCACCGACTAATATACCTTTAAACAAAGTTATTGGAATTGAAAATGGACGAAATCAGTTTGCGAACACGCCTACCGCCCACACAAATAAAACTTTTAACACGCTTTGATGGCGAGAGTTAGTTGATGCAGTGTAACTGAATTCTTCACAAATGCTAATTTTAACTTGAACAAACTCCAGACAAAATATTAGTGCATCTTAATAAATAATTAAATAAAATAAAATAAAATAAAATAAAATAAAATAAAATAAAATAAAATAAAATAAAATAAAATGAAATAAAATAAAATAAAATAAAATAAAATAAAATAAAATAAAATAAAATAAAATAAAATAAAATAAAATAAAATAAAATAAAATAAAATAAAATAAAATAAAATAAAATAAAATTAAAATAAAATAAAATAAAATAAAATAAAATAAAATAAAATAAAATAAAATAAAATAAAATAAAATAAAATAAAATAAAATAAAATAAAATAAAATAAAATTAAATAAAATAAAATAAAATAAAATAAAATAAAATAAAATAAAATAAAATAAAATAAAATAAAATAAAATAAAATAAAATAAAATAAAATAAAATAAAATAAAATAAAATAAAATAAAATAAAATAAAATAAAATAAAATAAAATAAAATAAAATAAAATAAAATAAAATAAAATAAAATAAAATAAAATAAAATAAAATAAAATAAAATAAAATAAAATAAAATAAAATAAAATAAAATAAAATAAAATAAAATAAAATAAAATAAAATAAAATAAAATAAAATAAAATAAAATAAAATAAAATAAAATAAAATAAAATAAAATAAAATAAAATAAAATAAAATAAAATAAAATAAAATAAAATAAAATAAAATAAAATAAAATAAAATAAAATAAAATAAAATAAAATAAAATAAAATAAAATAAAATAAAATAAAATAAAATAAAATAAAATAAAATAAAATAAAATAAAATAAAATAAAATAAAATAAAATAAAATAAAATAAAATAAAATAAAATAAAATAAAATAAAATTAAATAAGATAAAATAAAATAAAATAAAATAAAATAAAATAAAATAAAATAAAATAAAATAAAATAAAATAAAATAAAATAAAATAAAATAAAATAAAATAAAATAAAATAAAATAAAATAAAATAAAATAAAATAAAATAAAATAAAATTAAATAAAATAAATTAAAATAAAATAAAGTAAAATAAAATAAAATAAAATAAAATAAAATAAAATAAAATAAAATAAAATAAAATTAAATAAAATAAAATAAAATAAAATAAAATAAAATAAAATAAAATAAAATAAAATAAAATAAAATTAAATAAAATAAAATAAAATAAAATAAAATAAAATAAAATAAAATAAAATAAAATAAAATAAAATAAAATAAAATAAAATAAAATAAAATAAAATAAAATTAAATAAGATAAAATAAAATAAAATAAAATAAAATAAAATAAAATAAAATAAAATAAAATAAAATAAAATAAAATAAAATAAAATGAAATAAAATAAAATAAAATAAAATAAAATAAAATAAAATAAAATAAAATAAAATAAAATAAAATAAAATAAAATAAAATAAAATAAAATAAAATAAAATAAAATAAAATAAAATAAAATAAAATAAAATAAAATAAAATAAAATAAAATTAAATAAAATTAAATAAAATAAAATAAAATAAAATAAAATAAAATAAAATAAAATAAAATAAAATAAAATTAAATGAAATAAAATAAAATAAAATAAATAAAATAAAATAAAATAAAATAAAATAAAATAAAATAAAATTAAATAAAATAAAATAAAATAAAATAAAATAAAATAAAATTAAATAAAATAAAATAAAATAAAATAAAATAAAATAAAATAAAATAAAATAAAATAAAATAAAATAAAATAAAATAAAATAAAATAAAATAAAATAAAATAAAATAAAATTAAATAAAATAAAATAAAATAAAATTAAATAAAATAAAATAAAATAAAATAAAATAAAATAAAATAAAATAAAATAAAATAAAATAAAATAAAATAAAATAAAATAAAATAAAATATAAATAAAATAAAATAAAATAAAATAAAATAAAATAAAATAAAATAAAATAAAATAAAATAAAATAAAATAAAATAAAATAAAATAAAATAAAATAAAATAAAATAAAATAAAATAAAATAAATAAAATAAAATAAAATAAAATAAAATAAAATAAAATAAAATAAAATAAAATAAAATAAAATAAAATAAAATAAAATAAAATAAAATAAAATAAAATAAAATAAAATAAATAAAATAAAATAAAATAAAATAAAATAAAATAAAATAAAATAAAATAAAATAAAATAAAATAAAATAAAATAAAATAAAATAAAATAAAATAAAATAAAATAAAATAAAATAAAATAAAATAAAATAAAATAAAATAAAATAAAATAAAATTAAATAAAATAAATTAAAATAAAATAAAATAAAATAAAATAAAATAAAATAAAATAAAATAAAATAAAATAAAATAAAATAAAATAAAATAAAATAAAATAAAATAAAATAAAATAAAATAAAATAAAATAAAATAAAATAAAATAAAATAAAATAAAATAAAATAAAATAAAATAAAATAAAATAAAATACAAATACAAATACAAATACAAATACAAATACAAATACAAATACGAAAAACGATCTAGAATCCGACAAAATGTTGGTTAATTACAAAAAGAGGGCGTGGTGCCTCTCATACGAGCATAAGCTTCAAAACGCTACACAGAAATCTATTCAAGTAAATGCTGCCAATTTCAATATTGGGACATTTAGTTAAACCAGCCTGCACGTAGTGCAGTGAAAAAAATAGCCTTTTAATAAAAATTTAGGACATGCGTGCAATTTTACTGTTAATACTGTGTAGAATACTTAATTTTTGGTGAGGTCAAATGCAACACCCTTACTAGTTCTGTATTCAAAAATGCTCCAAAAAAATATGTGTCCTTCGTACAAGTACACTATGTTCTTAACACATTTGTCGCTATTTATTTCAAAAATTAGATGTGGTAGAAAAAAATTCAGACCGGATTCGGATACAACACTAAAAATTACTCAGAAAATGAATTTTATTGAACAAAAACAAAAAAAAATTTAAATGTTACAGCATTTTAAATTTCACTTATCCTTGATCTGTAAGTTGTTCTTAACATTTTTTAAGAGACCCAGAATAAATGTGAGGTGAAGTTAAATTTTTTCAAATTTTATTTTATTTTTTTTTTAGATTAATTTTCCACAGTACTCGTATCAAGCTTTTGTAAAAATAAAAACTCCTAATATTTCGTAAAATTGTTAAGAAAAATTCGATATTTTCGTTACCAAGCCAAGTAATATAATAAAAAAAGGCAATTAAATTAAATTTGCAATTGGAATGGAAAATTTATCTATACCAAATGAGTGCATGTAAGTACATTGTACATGCTCGTATGTGTTCCTATGCACTACTTTCTAAACTTTTTATTACCTTTCTATTTGGTTGCTCCGATTTTATTTTATGTTGCTAAAATTTCAATTTCAAATTTGTGCTCTTGTCTTAGGAGGCACTGCAACTACTCCTCTAATTATGTGCATTAGATGGAATGATTGGATAGACAAGTAATCATAGATAGACAGACGAATAGGCGCACCCCTTGGCAAGTAAAGTGTATGTACGAGTAGCAGCAGCAGGTGTTAAGCTGCTACTCTTACTTTAAATAATTTAATGGCTCATTGCTTATGGGTAGATGTGGCGCATGCGCAACATTGGGCCATGCTTTTTGCTTTAGATATTTATTACAATAATTATAATTTTGTGAAAAACAAATTTAGCTTTTTCATAAGTTTGTTGAACTTTAAATGTGGTTTTAAGTCTTATAATTAATTAGTGTTTTAACTATAGTTTTGGTACAGAGGCGTTGCTTTTCATTTCTACTTACATTTTGAATGTAATATTTCCTTTCGAAAGGAAAAGAAAACAAAATAAAAAAATAAAATTTTAGTATATAAGATAATAAAGAAATAAAAACATTTCGAATTGATTATAATTTCGGATGATTAAACTGTTCGACAAAACTTATCTTTTGAACAAGGCTCTGGCGCTTTTAATATGCTAGAGATTTATTGAATGTTTTTAGTAAGAAATGAATGATTTGGACAACTACAGAACAAATTTCAGGCAAGTGGAACTGGCAGCTCTCATACGTGTGGGAGTGATTTTTGCTCATTTTATTTAGTTTAACTTCACACAAATACTAAAAATGAGTCCGTCAAGCACTGCAAAAAAAGTGGGCGGATTTTGACAAGAAATCGTTGAACTTCCTCTAAAATCAAAAGCTATGCTGAATGTGCTATTTAGGTAAATGCTGTCAAATAAAATCTGCTTTGTGTACAATACACAAATAGTTTTGACAAATCGGCGTGGCTGCTCCCAATATAATGCTAGAAAAATTACATAATGTAACAAAATCAATCCATCCCGCACTTTCGCTCTTAATGCAGTATACGGCATTCATTTCCTGACCGAAAGACATTTATGTTACTGAGTTCCTTTAAGCTTACATTTCAGGTAATATCCTTCAAAAACAAGACAAAAAGAAGGACATGAGTTCGAATTACGGTCTTATTTCTTAGATTTTCACTTACACTAATCCACCAATAAAAAACATGTTGAGTTTTAATTATATTTTCTTGGTATTTTTCTTCACTTTAATTCATCAAATGATCATGACTATTTTTAGTCAGTTACAGTTCTTAACATGCTCAAGAACATATATTTTTGGAAAGACTTGCGATATTTTAAATCACCGAATTTCATATTATTTTTCGAAACATTTTTTCAAATAATTTTAATGGCAGCCAAACCTACATCTCAAATGGACTCGATTTTTGACCAAAATTTTAACATTTTTATGGAAATAGTTAGTTCCCGATTAAATATGTTTTTAGTAACGTTCTTACTATACTCTTTAAAATGAGCTTTTAAGTGGTAAACCGAGATGGTTCCCTTTATATCCTTTGAAGAACAACATATTTAAGCGGTAACCAATTCCGTAACATGAAATAATCTGCGTGCTTGGTTTGAGATGGATTTGGTCTACATAATTACTTGATGGAACTGTTTGAATTAGTGGCCAAAAAATAGAGCTTCAATTAAGTTACTTCTATATCTGGTGGCGATTCTCATAAGATTTGACCAAATTATATCATTATGGAATATCTTTTAAAGACTTTTTTTTAAGCTGCCAGCTTTTTGAGTGTTTTTTTTTTTTTTCTTATTTAGGGGAGGGTGGAGCTAAGCCGGACACTTTTTGTCTTTTTGCAAAAATAATGTAAGAAAATTATTCGAAGCCTGGGGTGTTATATGTCATTCAAAAGCTACATCTTTTAGTTACAAATCACATATCGTTTGATGGTTTAATATATATTCAGTTTGGAGTGAGCTCGCTCAGACTATACCAATCTCAGAATCGAAAAAGTCAAAAATGGTGGGGCTTAACCGGACAGGTGGTGGGGTTAATCCGGAGAGTCGCGTCAAAACCAAAATGAATAACAAACATGAAGGCACATTATGCTTAAATGTTATTTTGAATTTTTATTGATGTATTTCGATGTGTTTCGTACAAGAAAAGAATGTATTTGATTGAAAAAATGTTGGTTTTAAGTGCTAAACGCAAAGTGATGATGAAAAAATTTTGGATAGAAAAATGAAAATATAATTCATTCAAAATCTGCATCTGAATCGGGTTCTGAGAAGCAGTTTATGCATGTGAACACATCATCACAGCTAATTTCATCTTGTCCTTATCGACTGCAGGCGATTTACGTTTGTAATTACGCACCATTTTGCTGTGAATAACTTAAAATAATTAATATCAAAGTTTATTGTGCTTTAGTTGTGTCGTAAAAACATTCAATGTGCTCCAGAAGTGTTTATGAATAACAAAGACGAGCTTAAAATGACAAATAGGGTGTCCGGCTTAGCCCCACCAAAAAGTGTGCGGTTCAGCCCCACGTGTCATTTTGTTAACTCGATCGAAAAACTTTGATGAAAAATATTTTATCATAAGAACCACTAACACCATTCGATTCAGCACATCTTAATTACCTAGCAACACTCACCAAATATTCTGCACACTTGTATATTAACTTCACAACCCAAAAATTTAGAAAAAAAAAAATTTTAGCTTAAGCGAAAAAATACATGTCTGCACTTTTCGACGACTGACGCTAAACTGAATGATGAAATATCTTCGACACTTGTGAAGTTAGTAGCTTATGACAGGCTGCGTTCATAGCGCATATGGCCGTTCCGATATTCAAAGTAGTTTTTGATTAATCGCGACTCTACGGTTTAGCCCCACCCTCCCCTACTGAAGAAGTTGTGGATAAGAAAAAAAAACGATATTGTCATACCGATGTTTTGCTTTGACATATTTCGCTAGTCTATTTAATTAAGCACAGTAGTTTAATTTTTTGCATAGTTATGACGAAAATGCATTTTTTTAACAACAAATTTAAAATGTATTGAAGTTTTTCGTGATATATCAGTTTTTTTCACAAAGTTTTCATGCAAAAGTACAAAACTCACATTTTTACGAAAATTCTTCTTTTAGAAAAGCCCTATTGACTGAATACCTTTATACCTTACATTCAGAGTACATTCACTTTGGCATTCCGTTTGTAACGCATAGGAAGGGGTGTGCCAGGTATAGAAAAGTACATATATATGTTCTTAATCACCGTTACCAACTTTGGCGATTTCACGATTACGAGAGAACTAAGCGAGATAATTGAATGAAATTCGCTACACAGGCTAAGTCTTGAAACAAAGCTCTTCGGATTGAAAGTGGATGAAATTGGTTTACGTACACGCCTACAGCCCATAAAAATAAAATATTTAAAATGCTATGCAGAGAATTATTTAAGGTAATGAAACCAAATTTCACAAAAATACTTAGTTTAAGAAAAATTTAAAACCTACGCGCACCTTAACTGTTAACGCCCTTAATAGCTTCTTTTTTTTTAATTTTCTGTAATATAACTTTTAGTCAATTTTAAAACTACCATTCAATTTTTTTTAAATGTTATCAAACCCAATTAAAAAACTCAGCAGTCGTAACCCTATGCCTCATTTTCAAGGTCAGTCGCAGCGCAAGAAATGAAGATGTAAAGTTGTAACTTAAAATTCAATTTTCTTAACTGACGCAAAAGTTAAGCGGTCAATAATAAAAACAACAAAAAAAGCAGTTGAAACTGGTTGAAAAGCAACGTGGAGTGTTCAAAAGTATCAAATTATAATAAGTAACGATGCGTTGCTTCATCAATAATGCCAGTAAATTGTATTCTTTGTGTCAGAAGTGCCAACGAACTCTTTCTTAATGTTTATTTATAGAGTTTTCAAGCTTTGACATTTATGGTGATTTTTTATTTGATAAAAAAAAAATATTTTTGAATTAAAAACGATCTACCTAGCAAACCTTCAGACTCTTTTTAGAGTCAGATATGAATCATAATTCTGAGCCTATACACGCATTATGAGTCAGAAATTTGTGTATTTCCATTCTTGGAATGGCACGCAAATATGAGTCAAAAATTGGGTCTGAAATATAAAACTATTCTGAGCCTAAAATCTCAATATTTTGACTCTTTTTGGAAACATATGTGACTCAAGATTCAGAGTTTTCACAATCTTCAAAAAAACAATGGTCTGGGCGTAATTTCGATTAAAGATTTTATACCTTCAACAATTGTTATGAAAGAATACAATCAAATAGCCAATCATATATTACATACAAAAATTAATTGTTGCCAAAAATGGTTAAAAATCCGACAAGTGAATTAATGCATTTTCCTTTTTTTTTGCTGTCTTAGGCCCTGTAATTCATAAAAGATGAGCTGAAAAATACCCTCACTTTATTATATACTCTGAATTATTAAAATGCAACCTACCCTCCGAAAGTCAGCTTTGGCACATTTATGTTATTGTTCTGCTCCAAGATTCCAAAAGACAGCCCAGTTTCTATTGAATTTAAGGCCTCAAAAAGATTAGTTTTTAGTTTATTTATTAAAATAAATTGCTACTATAGTAACAGTTTCAGTTAAAATTTCGTTTCAGAATTTATGAAACACATCAGAGTCAGAAAAGAGTCATAGTGTCAATGTGTTTGTTACTCTTTTGAAGTTCAGAATTTATGAAACATAATGGAGTCAGAAAAGAGTTAAAATATATGCGTGCCTAGCAACTAGTTTTAGGCTCATGTTTTTATCAAAAATATGAATCATTTCAGACTCACAAAATCTGATCTCTCAGAAAATTGTTTAAAGGGTATACTTATCAATTGCTATTGTATTTTTATTTTTAAAGCTTTTTAAATATGTATGTATGTGGTTGTAGCCGAAACATAAGTCAGCAATTACCAGGTTAAAATCTGTTCCATACTTGAAAACTAAAAAAAAAAAATATTTAAACGGGCATGTAGTTAAAACAAGATAGAAATGATATATAATCAATACAACTAAAATCATAGCTATTTTCGATGTTCGCATATCACGCAAAAACTGCTTGATCAATTTCTAACAAATTAATTTAGGGTTATTTTTTAGACGTTTGATCTGAATCTCCAATTAAAATTGTCACGATATTCCTGTTAAATATCAAAATATTGAAGTCTTAAAATTGCTAAAAATAATTTATTTTACACATAGAAACAAGCATGTAAGCATAACAAATCATTGAAAGGAAATTGAATGTGTTAGTTAGTGTGTGAGCTTTATTTTTTGTCTTCCCATGGCAATTTTAAAAAAAATAAATTTTTTGCTAAAAATTTTGAATAAAATTTTGAAATGTTTGAAAGTAAAAGCGGGTTGCTTAAGAAGTAAATATTTGAAAAATTATTAAAGTTGTGTTCGAAAATTTGTCAAAAAAATTTAGGAGAAATTTAGAGCTAATGGCTTATATATTTCGTACTAATATGGTAAGGTAAGGTTTTTCAATTTTAATAGATATTTAAATGATTTTTACATTATCTACTAGTACCAGGAGACCGACCACAGTTCGGTATTTTGTTTTGAGGTTGAAAAAGACGAAAAATGTGCAATATATTGAAAAAAAAATTGGATTAGTTTGAATGTGTCGAAAAAAAATGGAAAATTTTTAATCAGTTGAATAAGGTTGATAGAATATGGAAAATGTTGAAAAGCGTTAAAAAAGATGAACAAAGTATAAAAAATATTAAAGTGGGTTTCAAATGCTGAAAAATATTGGAGATGTCGGAAAAAATGCTATAGATTGAAAGAAGCTGAAAAAATTTTGAAGCAGGTGAAAAAGGCTGAAAGAGTTGCAAAAACATGGAAAATGTTGAATAACTCGAAAAAAAGTTGAATGAGGTTGAAAATGTCGAAATTAATTGAAAGAAGTTGAAAATGTCAAAAAACATGGAAAATGTTAAAAATATTTGAAAGAGGTTGAATAACTCGAAAAAAGTTGAAAATCTCGAAAAAAAAATTGAAAGAGGTTGAAAAAAAAATTGAAAAGGGGTTAAAACAATGGAAAAAGGCTGATAACATTGATAAAATATAAAAAATGTTGAAAAAAGTCGAAAGAGATTGAAAGACTCGAAACATTTGAAAATTTCTGAACAAATTGAAACAGGTTGAAGAAGTCAAGTTGAAAAATCCAATTGGCAATTAATTAAAAAGATTAAAAAGGTCGAATGTTGAAATAATCAAAAAATACTTTAAAAAAAACCCAAAAATTGTTACGCTTACAACTTTTTATTAACATGGGAGATTTCACGCCCACTGATACATTCCCGTTCAATTCCATTTCATATAAGAGCGAAAAAAAGGTTAGTTAAAATATAAGTTCACTCATTCCAATCCGTCCAAAATGTGCTGCCTTAAAATCTGCCAGTTTAAACTCGGGCCTTAATCCAACTCTGCTGCTGATATGCTCGTACTTTTAAGATATAAAAATAAACCTGTTACATGTTCAAGACCAATCTAAATTGCTTTGGCTAAAGATTAACTCAAGCGTGAATTTGCAAAAGAAAAAGTCAACTTTTCGCAAGGTCGTCCGATTGTTACAACAAACGGCAGTAACAACTGCTACCGATTTCCATTAGAACAATTAAACAGACACATTGTTCAATAAACTTGCACTCGTTTAGCTTTAAAGAGATATTTTCTTCGCCAGAATTGCAGCAAAGAACAAGCTGTAGGTGAGAACATTCCAGGGGTTTTTAAACTTTTTGCCTTCAAGCGATCAATAAAAACACAACTACAAAGTTATTTAATTAGTCGGATATAAAATAAACTGATATTAATAACTGATTAAGATCTTTACTCTACCTTTGAGCAATTTATTTCAGTTGTTCGATTTCATCACAATCTCAAATTTATGCCAGTTATAAAACACCTGTTTTTTATGCATTAAACTCAAATGAAAATCTAAGCCAGAAATGACATATTGCATTTTAAATTCCCATTTCATTTAAAAAAAAATCAAAGAGGCTAAAGAAACAATGCCAGCGATTAAAAATCGATAGCTTCAAAATAATATTTGGCAAACATTTTTGAAAAGGTGACATTTGTGGGCATATTAAAAATCATTCGATATCTTTAAGACTAAGCAGGATTTTGGATTCTCTCCTTACAATTTCTGAGGTGGCTTCAAAACAAAATTAGTCAAAAATGGCAAAAAAAAAAAAAATTCCTACTTATTATGAGCCACTCAAAGACATTTCGATCTTGTTGAAAATTCGGCTGTTTTAAATTTATGGAAAATTTAAAATATTTTCGATGTGGTTCAAAACTAAGCCCTAAAGTGACTGCAGCAGCGCCAGATTAAGACTTTGGCATGGCTCAGGGCTAAAAACTGGAAAGAGGCTCCTCTATTTACTGAACATAAAATAGATAATTTTTATTGATAATCAAAAAAAAAGTCATTCATAAATAATAATATCACCACTACAAGTCACAATATTATAACGAGGCCCCCAGTAGGCTTTTATTTATACTGATATTGTGACCAAAAAAAACAAGTTAAGGTGTTATCTTCGGCCAGGCCGAAACTCACATACCCTACGCTGCACTGAAATAACCTTTTAAATAAATGTTGAAAAGACATTGAAGAGGTTGAGTAAGTCGAAAAAAATGTGAAATGTTAGAAAGATTGGCAGAGGTTGGAAAATGTCGAAAATATATGCAAAATGTTGAAAAAAGTTGAGAGAGGTTGAAAAACTCTAAAAAAGTTGAAAAAGGTTGAAAAATTTTTAAACAATTCAAAGTTGATGAAAAAGTCGAAAAAATAAAGAAACTTATGAAGGAAGTTGAAAGAGGTTGAAAATGTCGAACAAATACATATAGGATATATTGGACAAAGTTGAAAGGTTGAAAAAGTCGAAAGAATGTAGAAAATGTTGGAAAAAATCGAATAGAAATGAAAATTTTGGAATATGCCACGCTCACTTCTCCAGTTCCGCCCACTTTTGGTACAATAAATTATATTCGCGATCGACATCCTTATGTTAAATTTTAGCTCAATAGCTTGTATAGTTTGCGATATATGCTGCAACAAAAATTCAAAATTTAGGGCGGTGGCACACCCACTGATACAATCCAGCCCGGTTTTGATCCAGAAATAGCTTTCCATAATCAAACCCTAACACCAAATTTTAGTATGATTGCTCACATATTTCGATAAATATGCCACTTACCGTATTTTATTTGTATGGGAGGTGCCACGCCTACTGATGCTATTTCAGCCACTTTTGATTCAGATATGCCCTATAGCGACAGAAATACATACATTAAATTTCATACCAATTGCTGCAATAGCTCACTTAAAACAGCGCTAACAAATTTATGTTAATATGGGACGTGCCACGCCCACTGATGCAATCCTGTCAAAATTAATTTATTTTTAAAGCTTATAGTAACTGACATCTATACACCAAATTTTATGAAGATTACTCTATCTCACACTATCTATAACAATAAACGTTTTTTGCTTATATGGGTGGTGCCACGCCCACAGGTACTATTGGACCAAATTTTTGTAGTAAGAGACCTTATAGCAAGTATATCTGCCTCAATAAATTTTTTAACGATTACGTTGTTAGTTCTTTAAATATAACGTTTATAAATATTGTGGGCTGTGCCAGGCAACCTTCAACGAGTTTTTTCGGTCCAGTAGCTGAGCTTGTATTGATGACTGCTTTCAGCGGCATCATCTCCAAAATTTTTATGGAAATCGTTTGTGCGAATTTTGAGATATACGGAATCAAAATTTTTAACAGTTGAAAAGTGTCACGCCCACTTTTTCGATTCCGCTCACTTTTATCACAATTCAAGATATATTTTATATGTATCCGTTTACCAAATTTAATCGCAATATCTTGAACGGCTTACAAGATATGGTAGTATTAATGATAAAATTTAGGGCTGTGCTACGCCCCTGTACGACCTTTTGGAAATTTGAAACACAGCCTAATCCTAATTTGGTTCACATGTGCACCAAATCACCAAGTTTCATCAAAATCGCTACAACTTTTTTCAAAATTGGCCTGTGTAAATTTACATAGAGTATGGGCGGTAGGCGTGTCTGTCAACCGATTTCGCCAATTTTCAATAGCAAGATGCCTGCAAGAAGATGTGATCTGTGCGTGATAGTTTCATTCAATTAGCTTTCTTGGTTTTCCCGTAAAACTGATTTCAACAGACACCCAGACAGACAGACAGAAAGACAGACGGACATCGCTAAATCGACTCAGGTGGTGACGCTGATCAAGAATATATATACTTTTCCATACCTGCCACGCCCCCTTCGATGTGTTACAAACGGAGAGACAAAGTGAATATACCCACGGTGTAAGGTATAAAAAGATATTCCTGTTTCGTTTCCTACAGAACATTCACTCAACCCCTCTCATCTTCGTAGTCGTTTGAGCTCGGGATCCGTGACCTAGTTTTACATCCCTAAAAAATTACTTAATTCAGCGATGGTTGGGGCCCCCTTAAGCTCAGGTCTATCGTCTAGTCTAATTCTACTTTAATTCAGTGCTGGTCTAAATATCAGTGAAATTTACTCAAAAATCTTTATTGGCCTCCTATAGAAATGGTTCGGCTCCAAGTTTTTTTCGCTGATTTTGGTTCTTTTTTTTTGGCTTAATTTTTTGGACAAGGAGCCGATTTTTTCTTCGAAATAGAATTATCTTCAAATGATCGAGCGGCAAGCCCCTTTTCTATCGTACAAAATAATATATTTCATGTTGTTTATTTCTACCAGGCTTTTATATTGCTTCCCAACCCAATCACTATTTATATTAATCATTTCGCATTGTGCTGTTCTCGTAATTTAGCTACTTGTTGATCCAAAGGGATATGAGATATTTTTGGCGATATTCCCAACTCACTTTGTGATTTAATGCTTTCATTGATATTTCTGCTGAGGCTGTTACTGCTGCTAGTTCTACTCATACATCTGTAGTTACTGCTGGTCTTAGTGATGTATGACAGTTCTATTTACTGCTGCTATCTCTCCAGCTAATGGTAATGCATTTCTGAGCCATGCAACTTTCGTTGCTTCTGTTCTTATTGCTTCTGCTGCTGATTTTAATTACAACTGTTTTTAGGTACTCTTTCTGAAACTATTACTCTCGATTTGATTCTCTTTCACTCTTTACTTTACTACTGAAATCGTTGTGATGTTATTTTTCGGAAAGAACTCAAAAAAACTCACAGAACATTTTCTTCATAGTTTTGAATTTTTTGCTAAGGAGTGGTGTTTTTACTTTCCTCTTTGGCATACCACTATGGTTCCTTGTGGCTTTGATTGGTGCTGATTGTGCGTTGTTGTCTTCTCAACTTCTTTTTGCTTAGCGAATTCTTAGATCGGTCATATATTGGGCCTGAGTTTAATCCTTTGCGTACTAATTTGATGGATCTGTTAAGAACTCCACTCTGATCAAGATAAATAAAAAGAATCAATGTTTCCCAAAATACAAAAAAATGAGCCAATGTCAGAAGAATATTTGCGTAAAAAAAAACAAAATTTTGGGGAAAATCGCTCAAAAATCTCTTCTGAAAAATAGATATCCCATTTTTAGACCCTTTTTTAAAAATAAAAACCTTAATGATATCCTTAATGCAGAATGCAGTTTTGGCCAAAAATCTTGCGTCCTTTATCATTACGAATTTTCGATGAAATTTGCTTGGGCGATTTTTGCATAATCTCCTGCGATTCAATCCAGTATGATCGAATGATTATTTTTTTGAGTAAGAATCCTTAATATTGTGATACAAAAGTAAGATGTCTATAAAAATTGATTTAAGACCCTAGCGCATTACACATAACACTTTGTAAAACGCTGAACTAAGAAATAGGCAAAATTGAAATCAGTTTACATTTAGCATAATCTAATGCAGGCTGTCCACCCTCAAGGTCGTTGCTGCTGATGTTGATTGTAGACAGCGGTACGAGCGACTTCGACGTCAAACATTTAGCTGTCAATTTATGTAAAATAAGCAGCCAGCAGCAACAGACGATTCGTCGCGACGCAATGCTACGCATTCGAAACAAAAAAAACGCATTTAATTAATGTTACGGCAGCTGCTGCAACGCCTTTGCTGCCGCCACATTAAAATCCGTTTCAATGGGCGGTGCTGCTGCTAAAATTGCAAAATTTTCAAAATTCATTGCAATGATTTTAAAAACGGCTCGACTTAAGGTTTTTTTTTTTTGTTTTTGGTGATAAATGGTTTTCAACGATCTGGCGTACAAATGTTTTATCAATTGACTGAACAGTGGCACAAAAATTGAGAAAAACTTTTTAAAAAAATTAAAAAATATTTAAAGTTTTCAAAAAAGTACTGAATTGTAAGGATGAAATAAATAAATGGAAATTTAAGTAAAAAGGATAACATTTTTTTGATTTTAAAAAGTTCAAAAAACTTTGCTATAATCGCAAGTTTGCGTGAAAATGCCCACTTTGCATTTCATCACAGAGTCTTGCTACATGCGAGTGCAACGCATATCTAGAATATCGCAGTGCGCTAATTGCATACAATTAGCAAAGTTTTTTAATTGATTTACTGTTGCTGCTATGTTGCTGTGGCTCGTTGATGGCAACTAAAAAGCTTTTTGCCGTCTATTGCCGTCACTCTTGCAAGTATTTCTGTGTTATGTCAATTGTTTTGACACGCATTCGCATTGGCAAAAATGGGGCGATGGGGTTGCGGTGATAAAAACAAAAAAAAACTGCATTTGCAGTGCAACGGTAGCAGCTAGAATTCATTAATTATTTTATTTTAATTAAATGCTTGCGTAAAATGCAAAAAAAAAATTGTGCGTTACAAGTTCGTTGCTTAAATCTTTTGTTTGCTGTTAAATTTTATTGCCATTTTATTTGCTTATCTGTATCTATTATGAATTGATTTTTGTTCCAAACCATTTTTTTATGGTGAATTGGTGCAGCATGGGATGCAAATTTCAAATTTTAAAATTCAACATTTTTACCATATCTAAAATGGTTTCGAAAAAAGTAGATTTTTGTTACAATCTATAATGCACGGACTGTAATGCACTTAAAAAATATTTGTTTATATGAAATTTCATCATAAAAGCCAATGATGATTTCCAAGTATCATATAACATAACCAGAATTTGGAGGCTACCATGTAACGAGCGCCGAAGATCTAATAAAGTTCTGTCCAATTTAATGTAAGTGGTTCAAAACATCCTATTGATGCGCATCATTTTTATAGTCGCCTTTGGTGTTGAGTTATCATCACTTGATACAATTTCCTTATGCAGTGACAAAGATGAGGGCTCAGCATCATTATTCTGAATGGGAATTCTTTCAAGACTTGGAGTATTCAGCTCTCCAACTAAACTCTGTATTTAAGATCAACTCCACTTACACACCCAGCTAAAAGACCTGATGGTCAACACTGAAAGCTTGTCTAAGGCCAAATGAATCCTTTTCTCAAATAGACAGCAAAAAAGTGCGAAGTCAGGGTATTAGCAGCAAGTACTGCAACTTTAAAATCAGCAGTCTTGCTTGTTAAGCCGAGGCATGTGTTAATTTGCGTAAGTACATTTTTCAATTTATTGTACACTGTACATACTTTATTTAGTAAGCCTTGACTATATTTATATTGATGGTTTCTACAAAAATAGTCTCCATTGTTTTGGGCACAGCATTTGCTATAACCGTGATATAACTGTGGTTCAACTTTTCTAGCAGCCATCATTTCCATGTTTATTAGAGCTTCTGATAATTGGCCAGAAGAAATTATATCTAGAATAAGATTTACGATAAAACTTGAGCAACTGCGCAGCGCAGGTTGTTACTTACAAAGAGTAGAGATAATGGACCTGACGGTGGAAAGCAACTCGTTCCATAAGCCAACAATGTGCATCAAACTAGCAAAACTTTTAACATTGGCTTAGAGAGCTTAAATTTTAAATGATATGTGCAAAATTCATTTTTCGATCCACCTTATTCGAGATTTCCTTCTTCGCTTACATTTTTTTGACTAGTTGAAGAAGAATCCTATATGAAAAAAATAGACATACTGACCGTTCGAGTCAACATAACTAACGAACGACATGACGGCTTTGATTAATTTTATTTTATTTGTTATTACCTGTAAAAGGTCCTAAGCAAAAAAAAATTTGGAAAAATTTGAAAGAAAATTGGAAAATCGTGAAAAACCTCTGTTGTTTTGAATGGAAATTTCTTATGCTTAATGCACAGCATAATTCGCATTTCAATTGATTTAGATGTCGTTGCAAGCTAAAATTATTATCCAGGATGGAAATGGGTATGGGACTGGAGATAAGTATAGAAACGGAGAGTGCAGAACAACGTCTGCCGGGTACAGTCGTCAGGAATATTTTTTTTTAGTTAATTTATTTTTTTTTAGATTTACATACATAAAAAAAATAAGAAAAAGTATCAAATCCATAATGGGGTCTCAATACCATTTATTTAATTTCTACTCATGAAAATGTTTAGTGGGAATACAATTTTTCAAATATTCAGAATAATTGGAATTTATTGAGATTTTGATATATTTTCCACTCCAGATTTTAGGAAAACTTGGTTGTTAACTTAACAAGTAATTGTGAAGATGCTCTTGTTAATATAATTTTTATGTAATGTAAATGTTGGTATTCTTAAAAAACCATTAACAATATAAAGCTTTTAAACTCTCCACACAAAAGCTTTCTTTTTCTATTTTATCTTTTTCTAAAATCGCTTTCTCTTGCAGCAATCTCTGATCTAACGCTTCGTCTTTCTTTCGTTCATATTGCGTTTAAAACGTTGTATCCCTGTTTTCCTATTTAAATGTTATCCGTCAACTACCTTTTAAGATTATCGTCCACATTGCTTTTTCCTCTTTAAAGAGGATTCTCTAAATAAGAGAAAATAATTTGCAAGTACGTCAAATATTTTTCTCGAAAACTATACTCATTAATTAATTTTCCAGGGAGTTTTTTCTCGTTCCCAAAAAATCTTCTACGATTACTAATCAGGAAATTGGGGAAAAATTTCGAGGGATTGCTTATTCATGATTTGAGATTTGTGAGAAACATCACATAAAATAACTGCATATTAAATATCAACGCAAGTGATGACGTGGGTAAAATGAAACAATAATTCATAGTCCCGATGACAAATGAAGCAATGTAAAAAAAATCCGAAGACTTCATAAAAAATATTCAAAAACATTTCAGATGAAATCAAAAGGCGGACATTGGCACATTGTTGAAAGATTTCTGAAATGAAAATGAAAGATTTCTGAAATGTACCTGAAGCTTTGTAAAATTTCATGTAAGCGATTTCTGAAAGGTTTACGAAACGTTACATATCAGAAACCCATGTACAACATTTTTTCTGTGAAATAAGCGGGGACAAATGATGTTGCGCATAAGGTGCACTGTAACGAATTTAATTAAATGTAAATCGTATAACTAGGCTGCGGCACCACCTTTCCTAGTTCTTCATTCACTTATTTATATTCTCCGAATTAAAAAATTGGCGTGAGATTTTCTTCGCCCTCCCCCATTCCCCCTTTTTGAGATTTTTTCTACTCCCTGCCTCCTTCTGTGACTAACATAATCAATGGACGTCGCCATTATGTAGGTGCCTACTCTTCAAATGTTTTTGCTCTAAAAGTATTGAAAATTAATACACTGACAAAGGGTGAATGAACTAAAGATCCCATTATAAAGTATTGAATAATATCAGAAATTTATGTATCCACGACACTTTTCTGCACTTTTTAGTTTCATTAATACTATTTTTCATTAGTGGCCACTTAAATTTACGATATCACATATCCCCGTAAAAAACTTTATTACCATTTACTTTTTTTTGTATTTAACTAAAGGGAAAAAATAGTTATTTTTTCACTTTCTATTAAAGATCGAAGTGTGAAACCATAAATTGCAATCAAATTTATGAAAATGGCAAATCATAAAAATTAAAATTTAAATGCAAATTTTTACTACGATATATCAAATCCAAAGTTTGTAGTTAACTGTCTTGCGAAGTTGCTAAGTTTTCCGCATTTTCCAGCACATAATTTAATTATCACTCTATCATCAAGTGACAGCGCGTAGCGCAAACTGCACGTTAAAGATTTTTATTAAAAATGTTGATTTTCATAAGCCCATTTACGCAACAGGCGTGGTTTTATATCAAAAATTGAAGGCTCAAAACAAAAGCAGCACATTCAGTATAAATTTTTAGTTTTATGGCAAAATTTCTTTTGGAATTTTTAAGTAAAAATTTATTTTTCTTTAACCTTACACAAAAATTGATAATGCGCTTGAAATTTGCACGTAACAGACGGACAGACAAACAATAAACTATTTCCTTGTCGTAGTATTGCGATTGTTGCTCACTGAAAATATTTGGTGCTTTACTGCAGGTCTCTGGGTGGTTAATTTATGGCATTTCCTTATAATTTTGCATTTTTTCAAATATTTTGTTTTTTTATTTAACAAAATCTTATTTTTAATTTGATCATGAGCCGTCATGCATGATGAGTTGTGGTATCGAGCTGCTGACATTTTTTCTTGTTGCTTTCAAATAAAGCTGATAACACCTAGATATTGTCAAAACGAAGTTGAATAAAAATTGCGAGAAATTTTTTCCATAAGCAATAAAATTATAAACAAAAGACTTGGGCAACGAACTTCCTGACTAACAATAACAAACTGAAGCGGCATGTTCGCGACAAAAGCAAACCACAAGCCCTGAAGACTAGCAAATTTCTCTTCAAATATCTTTTGACAAATTAACAGTGAACTTGAGAGATAAAACCAATCTTCGATTAATTTTCTCAATATGAAAATTCTCTTAATTAGAAATCATAAGCGTTTGTATGTCGTACTTTGTTACCAAGTTAAATTTTGAATTAAAAAAAAAACATTTGAATATTTTGTACAAATCTTTCGTCACAGTTTATTGAACTTGGGTTGTACGTCAAAAATAAAGACGAAAATGAAATCAAAAAAAAAAAATCATGCAAACCAGCAGCAAATCAATCTCAAAATTAGGTTTAGGTTATCACCATGAGTTGAGCTCAAATTTTCAACACACATGGAATTTTTGATATTTTTGATGTTGTGCAACAATTAACGAAAAATCAATCAACTACTGCAGCACCAGCTCCAGCAGCAATTAATTTCTCAGAGTGATGAGCTGTTGCGACTGCTTTTTTATAAATAAATTAAACTTGAAATATTTGACCTTCACCACAAAAATTAATTTTACAACATTTGGGTGTTATGATATGATGAGGCTGCATGATTTTTTCTTACCGAAAGGTGCGTCTGTAAATTATCAGGTGATTCAATTTTATACGTTAAATTTATTTGAAAATTAATTTTTTTGTTCGAAATATAACGCAATGGCGTTAATTGCAGCCCACAACTGCCTTACTGTTTTTAGTTCACTTCTCATATCCGATGTTTTAAGTGACGAAAACCTTTCGAAAGTATTGATTTTATGCGATTCATGTCTTTAGGATTGCTTGCAACCAGAGAGCTTACAGTTGCCAGTATTTGAAGAATTAATTCTTTTATTGATTTCTTTTACTGATATAAAAAAAGAGCTCTTTTTGTCATCGCTTTTAAAAATAAAAATCATGCTTAAATGTTTTCCTATCCCTATATCTATATCTTCTTAGAGTTCAATATACATATCTATATACCAAATTTCATCAAAATCGGTGTAGTGGCACAGCCGTGATACCGTTCTTTCCCATTAGTGGCGATGCCTCCTTAAAGAACTTGAAGATTTAAGTTTTTTTTTTAAGGTTCCAATCTATCTCCAAACCAAATTTCACCAACACTAGTCCACTTGTTTAACCGTGGAAACGTATTTTCGTGTTGAAGGCATGGCTTCGCCTACTATTAAAAAAAGTTCACATTCTGCACTGGTCCTCTTTATAACCTTTACAACAACAAAAAACCCAAGCGGTTATGTTGTGTTATGGCAGTTAAAATGGATGGAGCCGTTTTGCATCTGCCTATTTATGTATAGATAATCCACCCTCTCTCACAAAGAGTGAGAATCTGTTGCATGTCTCAACTCTTAGATTCGAATAGGTGCCGTCCATTAATTACGTGAAGTGTATTTTTCAAAATTTGTCGCCCCCCCCCCCCTATTCTCCTTGATGAGATTTGGTGAGTTCTGACGGGACCTTAGCTGTGAACACATATTTTCCGACTGGGGGTTGGTACCGACCACTTTAAAACAAACAGCTTTCCTCAGGGTTCAATCTATCTCTGTACCAAATTCTATCAAAATCGGCACATAAGCTTAGTAGTGAAAACACTTTTTCCTGTTAGAAGTGCTGCCACGCCTCCTAAAAAAATTTTAGTTTTTAGAAATCTTTTTTAGGGCTTAGTCTATATCCTAACAAAATTTTATCAAAATCGGTCCGTTAGTTTAGTAGTAACGACGTATTTTCCTGTAAGAGGCGTGACACCGCCCACTAAAAAAATTTAAATTTACTCAATATTCAATCTATCTACATACCAAATTTCATCAAAATCGGTGTAGTCGCACTGCTGTGATACCGTTTTTCCTTATTTGGGGCGATGCCACGCCCCCTTTAAGAAATCAGAGTCTCTAATTATATTTCTAAGAATCCAGTCTATCTTCAAACAAAATTTCATCAAAATCGGTCCATTAGCTTAGCTGTGGAAACGTTTTTCCTTTTTAGGGGCGTGGCATCGCCTACTATAGAAAAAAAAGTATACATGTCCCCCCTTCTCTTCTCTCTCTTCCTTTCCAACAAAATAAAAACTGAGCGATTATGTTGTGCTTCGATTGCTCACGAGAATAATGGCGTCTTCGTGCGCAACTGAACGCAGCTTTTCTGTACTTTGGAGAATGAAAAATTATTTTTGATCAAATACGATTGCACCACGTAGCATTATTGCATATTTTTTGAGAGTTGTTTGACAATTTCATGCAAATACGCTATTATTTTTTCATGTTGAATCATGTTTTAAAACGAGAGTTGAATAGAAAATCACTTGCAAATAAAGAAAAGGCTGATCGAGGAAATCACAGGGTCTCAGGGACGAAATGATGATTGGACTTTTCACTAGAACGGCAATTACTTTTGTGTTGGCTGAAGTATATGCTCTTCTTAACCCATCTACGAAATGAAGTAGCCTATGTTCAGTTAAAGCTATCAGTTACTACTCAACATACTGAGTGATTGCAATATATTTTCCGCATCTCATCTATTGGATAATACACATACTTAAATGCTACTATTGCAAGATATTTCCGTTAGGGTAAATAGTGGTAGAAATCAATGAATTCAAAACTATAGCTCCCAGTTTTTTAATAATTTTAAGCCAACGTACTATCAATGAGTTGCTCTCTTAAATAGAAACCCCAGAAAGTCTTAAACCTCTAAAAATTTAACCCAGTTATCGCTCGCAATGCTTTAAAATAAGCGGAGTTCTTCGAGGTGATGTGCTGTCATGTGACTTATTATGATTCCATTTTATTTTCTATAGATCAAAACATAAATGCTTTACTTGAATTGAAAATGTGAAGGCTTATAACCTTGGCAAACGATTAACATAAAAATTAGTTGAATTTATGATATTTTTAGAAAGAACTAAAAAATCTTAGCTAGAAAACATATGATATATTGATATTGGCAACATAATAACGTTGGTGGTCAAATTTTTATTACAGCCAAGAGAAATAAAACCACGTTGCTCGACAAAATGTTGCTGGTGATTGTCAGCTAAAACTCATGTCACTACCGCTTGTGGTGACAAGTATATGTACGCATGCGCACATCCATCAAATGTCGCCTTAAGCGCAACTGCAAAACAATCAGCAGTCTGTCAATATAATGGCCAGCAGTCAGTCACTGAGTCAGCCTGTCAGTCAGTCAGCAGCAGGCCATAGTAACCATTGACCGACCGAGCGACCAATTAACTAGGCAAACGAACCAACGAACGAACGATCATTTAATGCAAGTAATCAACAAACCAGCAAATCATTGCGCGGCGCACTGTTTCCTCACTTTCACTCACAAAATTCATAATTTTACCCTGCGTTGCATTGCGTTATGTTGACTGGCGTTGCCATCTTTTTCATATGAAATTTCCCGCTCGATTAGCCAAAAATAGCAAACACTAAACAAGCATCAGCGTAAAGCCACTCAACGCAACTTTTAAGTTAAGTGAAATTTTTGTCGCGCGATCAATGTTTGTTTACACACTCGCTAGCAACGTGCGCGTTTGTTTACGTCATTCATTGCGATACGTGCGAGCGCACACTTAAAGCAACAAGGGCGTAGAAGAAGGAAAAGCTTGTGGTAGAAATGCCGCAAGCTTAAAAGAAGTTGTGATGGTATAAAAGAAACAAGTCGATTTATCTACGAATCATTGGTATGACCCATATAAGTGGTTTTTTAAAGTTCGCAATTATCGAACAAAACGTGGTCGTAGTAGTGATTTATCTTCATCAACTGTGAAGATATTTAAATATAAAATTCAGGAAGACTGGAACAAGTCATTCGACTCAAAATATCAGAGCAGTCTGCGAGAGTGTTGCTGAGAGTCCAGGAACATTAAATACGGACAGTGTGAGATTTCGTTGAATGAATTATCAGTGTATACTGGTTCTTCGAACAAAGTCATCTTTAGCGATGAGGCTTAGGATAAGAATATATAACCTTTCAACTATACGTACAATCGTAATGAAGTTTGGTATATTGATGTAAGTTACTACAAGCTTTTACTGGACTAAAAGTGCACAGAATTGCATTAGTAGGACTTAATGCCTCCCATATATGTACATAAAAAAAACTCTAAGCTCTATATTGAATTTTTAGGAGTTAATATGATTGAAAAACTTGCAATGTATTCCGTATTTCGGAACCAAAAAGCTTAAAAGATTGCAGCAGTAGGCGTGGCACCTCCCATAAGTGAATAATGTAAAAAGTCATAGTGAAGTTTAATATGATAATATGAATTCTTAAACATTTTTACTAAATCAAATCAGAAAATCATTACGAAAAATTTAACAAAATTCAGTCTTGTGATGCTAAGAATTGCAACAAAAATCGTATGCCAAACGAAGCTGAAGCTGTAATAAAAATTAATACAAATATACTTCGTTGACTTTCACAAATACAAAAAAATCCTAAATTGCCATGCAGTAGATTAAGTTTATACCTTAAAAGCAACTTCTCGAAAAATGCCAGTAAACAAACAAACAGTTTAAGATTCAATTCATGCTCCCAAAATAAGGCAGCAAGTAATGCTATCATCTTGAAAATTGAAACTTTCGCACATATGAATAGAAAAATATCAACACAAATTAGCACACCCAGTTTCAAAACGGCTTAAGGGTCATAAGTGTACGTGCAAAATGGCATGCTTCAAACGCTGATGTAAAGTCAATACAACTCAAGCCAAATTACAAATTGAAAAACTACTCGTAGTGTATGAGTTATTCAACGAAATCAGAACTGTCAATTGAAAATGTCAGTAGATTTCAGAATTGTACGAGAATATTTGAGTGTTTTGTATAAACCAGCATCAGTAGTCAAAACGGAACGTTTCAGCTTTTTGCTTGTGATGTTGCTTGGAATTGGAAATTGGAAATGTTTTGTTTTGATATCAACTTAAATACAAATATTCAAGTAATTGATAATTGGGATCCATTCGAGATATAGGGTCTGAATTTTGCACTTCAAACATTCTTTAAGTTTTTTTTGGGCTGAATATGAAATTTTCTTTGCTCTATTTTTTTGTGCAACTTTGCTTAAGCCCCTTTTGATCATTGCCACCACTATACCATGTCATCAACATCTTCGTCATAATCAACAGCAGCAACAGCGCTGATGTTGACGCCACCAATGTATTGAACACAAATCATTGCTAAGTGCTATCCATCATTTTGTTGATGATGACGCTTCTGTTAAAGACGTTGTTGTTGAGCTGCCTACGATGCCGGTAACATATATGTATGTACATACATGCAATTATTTTTTTTTTTTTTTTAAAGAAAGAAAATTTTTTTTTTTTGCTGCTAATTTATTATGTAATAACTATGTACATACAAAGCTCACCACAGTTGTTTTGATTTTAATTTGCCACTTTTGACTTTGTTGCTTTTTGTCATTATTATGATACTACCTTTGCAGATGGTAGAAAAAAGTTATGCACAATTCAAGTGAAATTACAAAAAAAAAAAATTGTTTACATTTGTGTCAATTAATTGCAAATTTAAGCCATTATTGTAAGCGTCGTTATTTTTCTGATGATTGTTGCTTCAAAAAAAAAAAACATATGGCTTATTCAATTTTATTATTATAAACTTGATATGATTTATTATTTTATAAGAAAACAATCTGTTTGCTCAATATTACGTATTAATGTCTATTGAAAACGAAAGACTTAAGCAACGAACTTGGGCTAAGTGAAAGAAAGGAAATCTGATTGATTGCGTGCAATTTCTTTATATTGAAAACGTTGATTTGGTATTTGTTTTTATTGCTTGTCATAAAAAATAAGTATTATGTTTATCGCAATAAATTGAAGATTTACTATAACTTAATTTAGTTACATATTTTTGTAACAAAAGCATTTAATTATTTGCAAAGAAGTTAACAACAGAAGATTAAATTGAAAGTTAATTTTTCTTTTATTTTCAAATCTTTTTTTCGATGTAGCTGCATGCAGCATACTTGTACGTTTACAACAATTGGGGTGCAGAGAGACTTAAGATTTTACAACAAATATTTAACTGCACAAAATTAAGCTAATTCAACGATATAAACAAACTTATCTATACTATTTGTATAAAATTGCTTGCATGGGAATGGTTTGTAACGCTTTGGCGCAAAATATACTTAACCAATTTTAATAATTTCTTTTTTGGAACAATATGTTTGTGTAAATAAAGGTTATTGCATACTTATTTTTCTTATTTTTTAGAGATAAGTATTTTTTTTAAATTAAGTTTTTTGCTAAACCTCACACAACCTGCTTCTTAAATTCTAAGTTGTTATTTTTTTTTCTTCACATTTTCTACTCAGCATTTTTTATATCTTAACGACGTTATCAGCTTTTTTTAGCTGTTTCAATCTCTTTCAACATTTCTCAACCTCTTTTATTTTTTTTTTCGACTTTTCAACCTTATTCAAGTTTTTTGTCATTATCCACATTTTATCGATTTTTTTAAGCTTTTTTCAACTGTTGAAGGGTGTGCTCAAAAAAAATCGAAATCATATTCAGACTAAAATGACAAGTGAATTGAAAAGCCAAAAAATATCAAAAAGTCGAAAAGTAATGAAAATATTGAAAAAATTGAAGAATGTTGAAAAATTCGAACATATTGAAAAAGTTGAAAGAATGTTAATAATGTCGAAAGAAAAATGTTTAAAAAGATAAAAATATTTCAAAAAAAAACGAAAGGAGCATGAGAGTTAGCCAGTAAAGATGTTTATACATCGATAAATGCCAAAACCAAAGCATTGTCCATTCAAACAAAAGACTCAACCAACGAACTCGTTACTACACTTATTTCCAGCAATTCTTATACAAATTCAAATTTAAGCAATTGAAGTAACCAAAATTTGATGCAACTGTGTAAATAAAAAAACTAACCAACAATAGTTATATATATTTTTTTACCAATTTTAAATATTATATTTCTTTTAGATAAAACTTAAGCTTGACCAACAAACTTGAAAACTTGAACTTGTCAAATTTTAGCATCATCATGAAAGTCGTCGTTAACGCTTAACAAAAAAAAAACTCAATAAATCTTAATTTTCTAGACAGTTCCGAATCGCGATGCTGCCTTCTTCGGTAAAACTTACTAGCGCTATACTGAAATACAAATAAAATTAACTGCAATCGAAATGCGCGCCAAAGTAGCCGCAACCGCTAGGTAGTTGGCCTGTGATAACAAGAAAAACAAAAGAAGTAAAAACACGGCTCACAAATATTAACAATAGAAAGACAGCAAGAGAGTCAGCGAACAAAACAACTTTTTCACAAAAAAGCAACAATAAAAATATAACAAAATTAAACAAAAAATAACGCAATTAATCAGGGCGTAACAGTAACTTTGCATATTTGACCTTGGTTGGCATTACAAATGCAAACTTTTAATTTTGTTTTTATTTTATTAAAACAAATAAAATACAATAATAAAGCACATAGTAGATTTTACAAAATAAGCTGCAAACACAAATTGCTTAAGTGGGCCTTAAATGCTCTGAGCGGTGGTTGGTCTATAATTAAAAGTTAACGTCTGGATTTCTGTCAACATACTTTACAAGTATAAGTTACTGGGATTTTCAAATGTTAAAGTTGTTGTAATAATAAGCTCATTATTTTTTGTAAAAATGTTTATTTTTATAGGTATAATAAATATGTTATGATATGTATGCACTAAGTTCAGCGATATATTTTTAATGTTAAAGCAGCCATCGATATGTCATTCATATAACTTTCAAGCTGTTTCAAACGGAAGAAAATACCAAATCAAAAAAATTAAATACTATATCGGAACAGAGGCATATAGACATTTAAATTTTGTTTATCACGTCGTATGATTAATAATTGGCTTAAATTTCATAAATCATTATGTTACATTTGTTGTATTCGCGTGATATTTTGGGTGTCATACCTTAAAAATTTATTTCAGTAGAACAGCTCAAATAACTCTGTCAACACTACATTTTGATACTTATACTTGTGTGGGAGATGTAACACTCTCTTTTCATAGTTCGCCCAATGTTTGTATACAGCTTGTGCATACTTTTTCTTGTATTTTTGCGGCATTGCCTTAAAAACTCACTCATTGTAGTATTTTGGTGTATATGAGAGATGTCACGCCCTCTTTTTGAATTCAACCCACATTGATTTAGTGTTTGCTTAAGCAATTTCCTTCGTTTAGTTTTATTAATTCTCTCAGTAGAACAGAGAGCATGCCTGTAAAAAAAACTTTCAGTAAAAAATGGCGGCTTCAGCCAAGGGTGATACTTAGGATGTAAGCGACCTGCGGCTGCTTAGTACGGTGGCTGGCAATTAGCAAGGCCTACAACCAGAAAAAGTAAGTGGAAAGATAGTGGAATGGACTGCTTATGTGAGCGTGATGGAGGAAATGAGATGTTGCTAATAAAATTCCTCGACAACCTCCACCTAATGCCTATTAATATCTTCATTAAAACAACAGCGTTCTGTAGTGCGATTCGACTCAGAGAGGCTGGTAGTTGGGCAGAAAAACGGACCTATCATCGATACACTGCAAAATTGTAACTGACTAATCTTCCAACCGATTACATGAGCCCCTTACTCAATTTCGAGAAAAACTTTCAGGTGAAGTTTCCGGATTAGTTTCAATAGGAGAAGAGCACTATCAATCTAAATTTTGAAACTAACATATAAATACATGTGTCAAATATTGACTGGGGAGTAGATGCGGGGGACTATTCAAAAAATCCAGAAATTTCGCACTATTCTTGCTAACTCAGCTAGCGTTTCCCAAGCAGAAGTCTATGTTATTCCACAGAAGCCTGGAGGATAGTTACTCCGACAGCCAGGCCCCCATCAACGCTATTCAACCCTTTTCAGTCGCAGTTGTTGAATGTGAAGAAAAACGAAACAGTAGAGCATTTTCTCTCTCATTTTCTTTGCTGGAACCAGGATTAGATACTTAGAACAAGCTTTCTTCAAGAACCTCAGCGAATTGCAAAATGAAATCAAATCGCTGCTAAGCCACATCTAAAGGATTAACTCATTATAGCTTTAATAATTAGCACAGCTTTTTAAATTCCTTTGAGAACCTCATTAAACAATTTTGTACGATCAAGATTGTGGTATTAAAATGTTACAACTGATGACTTAAGACATTTTTATTACTTGGTAAGTTAGGACTCAGAAAAACTAATAAAGTGCAATAGTACGGAAAACATCGAAAAAATCTAATTTTTATGTGCACTCAAGGCTTAGAAATTAACTAAACAAATTAAGCATTCTTCAAAAACAAACCCAATTAATGCCTTTGGTTTTATTATTTAGTCTGGGTTTCTTAAAAAGTGAAAGGCTTTTGTGTCATTTTGTAGCATTTATACAGAAGCACAACTTTTTTGTTTACAAAAAGCATAATTGCAATAAGATTGAAAACAATTTCTCAATTAAGAAATTTTAAACAAAAAAAAAGACAAAGTCAGTTAAGAACAATTTCGTTTATGATTTAACAAACGAAAGACTTAAGCCACAAGCTTTATGTCTTTGAACGAAAAAATCTCTTCTCTAAGATTGATGGTAAGTAAAATGTAATTTATTGATGCTAACAAAAGCGTCAAAAAAATAAGCAATAATAATTTAGAAAAAAAATTATTATTTATATGTTTTCTCTTTCTTTACTTTTGTATTGCTAAGTTTTCATTCGCCATTACTACTACATGCGCACAATTCAATGAATTTCAACTAATTACTTGGCTTTTTCTTTTTTCACTTATTTCTCCATTACATTGCATACAAAAAAGCAAATGGGAAAACAATTTATTATAAATAATTACCGCAGCTAAATTACTAATTCTATTTTAATGTTAACATTTTCTAATTGTTAGCTTTTTTGCAACATAAATAATTTAAAAAATCAACTAAAAATTTGTATAATTAATTACAAGCGATATTGTGTAAAATGTTATTAGCATATGACTTTTTTCCACAAAATGTTAGGAATTTTTTATTTATTATATCGATTTATATTCGGAAATATTTAACAACTATTTAATAAATATTTCGTTAACTATTGCAACACCATAAATATTTCTGAAAAAAATATTAATTGAAATCAAAAGAATTAAGCAGCAGCCAATGCAATTTACTTTAAGCATGTGCTGCTGCTATTAAAGTTCAATAAATTTTTAATAAATTACAAATATATTTCATAATGACCAGTTTTGCATTTTCTATTAAAAGAAGATAATAATGTATTTATTCATATTTTCGGTGTCCGTAATTAAACTTTAAACTTTATTTGCTTTTATGTGTGGTCTTAACACTTTTTAAGTGATCCATTTGACATTTTTTCGCTGTTATTTGTTTTTATTTGTAATATCTTTTTAAGCCTTGACCTTATTTAGATCTAAGTATATAAATACTTTCTGTTTGTTTTAACTTGTAGAGCAACTTTAATTTCCATATGAGTGAACGGCAAAACAAATTTTGTTTGACTGCCGCTTTAAAGCAAAGTTGTTAACATTTTATTGGATTTTAACAAATGATTAATTATGTGCCATCGGAAATATTTAAATGTGTATTTTTACAAACATATATATATTTTTTTTAAAATTTTTTTTGCACTATTTTATATTGCACTAATGAATAGAATTGTCAAAGCAAACAAAAAAAAAAAAAAGAATTCATCAGGTAATTTGTCTATACTCGTTATTAGCTAATTTTTCCATCAATCTTGTAAGATTTTTCCTATTAAGTTTTTTTCACGAAAATTCACTATTTATTAGCATAATCTAAAATTTAAAAAGACGAACCTTTACTTGTCGAATGCAGTATCTCCATTTTACCCATTTACAAAAGTGCAATCACACATAAAGTTCGCGGAGCATCATCTACTCGTTAATAACAGAACTAGAACTTCAACGCCATCTTAACATGTTATCTTTCATAAGAACAAAACAGAAATTTCATTTCGATTTGACAATTCATTCTTTGATTACAAGCCATTTAAAGTTGACATGTCAGTTCATTTTTGAACAATGGAAAATATAAAACATCGTACACTAATGACATTCTCTATGAAAAAATTTTCAAGGGTAAGATGTCTTATATGAATCTGCTCTTTCAATACCAATAGCTTGTAAGTTTGTCTAAAAAAGGTCGCACAAGTCTTGAAGATGACCCACATGAAGTACTTCCAAGGTCTTTACAAAAATATAGGATATGTTTTCGAAAGATTGTCGATTGACCGAGAGAAACTCAGTAGAAGCTCCAGACATTTTAAAAGGCAACATTTTAAGTAAAGTTTTGGGCTTCTAAAAGCTTCGTGCACAATAGGTGCTGCATTCGCTAACAGTACAAAAAAATACCTTCGAATGTAATTCAAAAAACCATAGCTAAAACCAGTGAATTTAAGTACGAATTTTTACAACATCCACTCCATTTGCAGGCTTAGCTCCCTCTGACTTCTGGGTCTTCTCACGTCTCATGAAATTCTCTCATGGAAATATTTATATGCTTACATATATTTATATACTCTATAGCAACTGAACCACTTACATTAAATTTCATAGCAATTGCTATGTTCACTTAAAACAGCGCTTACAAATTTATGTTTATATGGGAGGTGCCACGCCCACTGATGCAATCCTGTCAAAATTCATTTATTTTTAAAGCTCATAGTAACTGACATCTATAGACCAAATTTTATGAAGATTACTCTCATAGCACACTATCTATAACAATAAACGTTTTTTGCTTATATGGGAGGTGCCACGCCCACAAGTACTATTTAACCAAATTTTTTTTATAAGAGACCTTATAGGAAGTATATCTACCTCATTAAATTTCATAACGATTACGTTGTTAGTTCTCTTTATATAACGTTTATAAATATTGTGGGCGGTGCCACGCCCTTGAGCAAGTTTTTTCAGTAAAGTAGCTGAGATTATATTGATGACTGCTTTCAGCGGCATCATCCTTAAAATTTTTATGGAAATCGTTTGTGCCTATTCTGAGATATGCGGAATCAAAATTTTTAACAGTTGAAAAGTGCTACGCCCATTTTCTCGATTCAGCCCACTTTTATCTCAATTCCAAATATATTTGATATGTATCCGTTTACCAAATTTCATCGCAATATCTTGAACGGTTTACAAGATATGGTAGTTTAAATTATAAAATTTAAGGCTGTGCCACGCCCCTGCACGACCTTTTAGAAACTTGAAACCCAGCCTAATCCTAATTTGGTTCACATGTGCACAAAATCACCAAGTTTCATCAAAATCGCTGCAACTTTTTTCAAAATTGGCATGGGTAAATTTACATAGAGTATGGGCGGTAGGCGTGTCCGTCAACCGATTTCGCCCATTTTCAATAGCAAGATGTCTGCAAGAAGATGTAACCTGTGTGTGAAAGTTTCATTCAATTTGCTTTCTTGGTTTTCTCGTAAACCTGATTTCAACGGACAGACAAACAGACAGACAGACGGACATCGCTAAATCGATTCAGGTGGTGACGCTGATCAAGAATATATATACTTTTCCATACCTGCCACGCCCCCTTCGAGGTGTTACAAACGGAGAGACAAAGTGAATATACCCTCGGTGTAGGGTATAAAAACATTTTTACAACTATCTCTTCGTTTTTTTTCATTTTCTTTTCGCAAACTATTTGAACACCCGACATATTAACAATATTTCAAAATTTAGAGTTCATTTGGTATCCAGATTTGGCAGCATAGGTCTGAAGTATAACTAAAAGGTGTTCATATATCAAGTATCTTTTTAGATTTGTCTTTACTTTTTTACAGGTGTTTGATTACACCGATGTTTCCTTAGGTATAAAGAAAATACTTTCCGGTTTGGTAACAAGAGTGAACAACGTGTTATTAAATCTTACTTTAAATATCTTATCTTATCTTAAATCTTACTTTAAATATGCTGAAAGTTATTCAGAAGTTGGAAGAAACTTTCGTTCAAAATGCGGTAGATAAAATCCTCCGACAAACCGTGCTATTTAACTTATCATTGATAAATTTGAAGTTACTGGTTTAGTTCAAGATCAAAGAAGCAGAATTTATCATCGGTTATTCCAATGAACATATTACAGCTGTTAGCAAAAGTGTTGCTAAAGACCCAAGAACATCAATTCGTCGTCGTTCACAATAATTAAACTACAAACGAACAACTTTGTTCAATATTTTACCCAAAGATCTTCATGTAAAGGCTCCCAAAATACAGTTAACATAAGAATCAACACCAACTGAGCACGCATTACATCGTAAATTCGTTAATTGGGCCATAGGAAAACTAGAAAAAAAAATGAGAATTTTTCAAGGAAACTGAAAATTGGCGGCTATGTCTAAAAACAAAACTGTCACATTTGGGCTGAAGAAAATCCAAGAGAATTGTTTTAAAAGCCAATGAAATCAAAAAAAGTTAGTGTATGGTGTGGATTTTGGTGTGGTGACCTAATTGGTCCATATTTTTTTCGAAAATGATAATGGCAATGCAATTGATGTGAATGTAGTTCAATATCAAGAGATGTTTAGAAATTTTTTGTGGAGTTGGAAGACACTGATATGCAGAATATGTGCCTTCAACAGAATGGCGCAAAATGCCACACAGCAACGGAATCAATCGATCTTTTGAAAGAGAAGTTCAATAGTCGAACAGAATTTCTCGAAGAACAGACGTGAATTGGTCACCAAGATCATGCAATTTAACACAATTAGGTTTCTCCTTATGGGGGAAAAATAAAGCTTATGCGGATATTCTTCCAATTGTACAACACCTCAAAGACAACATCATCGAGCAAATATCACTAATTGAATGATCATTACGAAAAAGTCATTCAAAATTTTGTTAAAAGGTTGACAGCCTGCCGTGCCGCTGGCAGAGGAGGTCACTTAAACAATATTTGTTTTATTACTAACCGGAGCCAATATAAGTACTTTAATTTTATATAAAATGAAATAATAATTTCACACAATTTATGTATTTTATTTAAAATTTAAAAAGATACCTCAAGTTTTAACACACTTTATAAGCCTATATAAACTAGCCACACCTTTGGCTTAATGCATTCAAATTTAAGTAAAACCTAAACAAAACGAAAGAAAACAACACCTTTTTTTAAAATATGAATAACTTGTCACGTTGAGAACCTTAAAATGTGACAAAGTAAACAGAAGTTCCCCCAAAGTAACGAGAGAATTTCGGCGGTAGACCTTCTATGTTGACCACAAAAACTAAATTGAAAAACTAACTAAGTAAACAACAATTTTAACATATTATGTGAATATTTCAGTCAGTTTCCTAATAACAAAATTATGTGTGAAAAAGCTGTAAAATTGCAAATTTTGTGCAATTACATGTGAATTACAATACAAAAATTTGTTAATGTTTTTCTATTATTAATTAGCATGTGAATTTAACGCATTACGCAGTAAGGGGCTTAGTTGGTGGTTTTCATACCTTGACACTAATTATGGAAATGGCTAATAAGCATGTAAAAACAGCTATAAAGCTAAAGAGCATACAAACACAAAATGGTTTTCTTAAAAAAAAAAAAACAACTCATTTGCAATTTGAGTAAAAAAAAAAAATAGCTAATTAATTCGTGAATTTTTGGCAAAAATATAACTTTATAAACAATTAAAATTAATAGAATTTTTTGATGAAATTAAGTACCCACAGTTGTCAAATCTAATTTTTCATCACTCAATATTTTTCTTAATGCCTCCAACTCTTAACAGCTAAACAATGGCTTGATATTTAGTTTAAAACATTTTGGTGCATTTTAATGTTAACTTTTCATTTTGTTGTTTTTTTTTTTTTGTTGCACATAACAATTACTTAACACACAACTGACAAAGGCGACATCAGCAGCAGCAACAAACCACCCAAATCGTTTAACATTACGCTGCGCATAAATCAAAAAAAGAGTTCAAAATACTCAAAAGAAAACAAAAGAAAAAAATACCCTTAACAAAATTTAACATCACACGCAAAATTATGAATGTTGATCAAAAATGCATTTCTTTAACTTTATTCCGAATCGTTATAACGCTTAAATTGAGCCCAACATAGCGTCAACAGGTTTGTTTTCTTGGCGCTTCTGCTTTTTTTATTACTGCAGTTGTTGTTGTTGTTGTTGTTATTTTTGTAATCGTCATTACTGTTGCTGCTGCTGTAAATGTTGTTTATTATTGTTAGCTGTACACATTTTGAGGTCAATTTATTTTTAGGGTGACTCAATATTTTTTTTTTTTTTTCAAGTTTTACTGTTGCTGCTGCTGTAAATGTTAGCTCGCTATTATTAGTTATTATTTGGGTGACCCAATATTTTTTGAAAAAACTTTTACTATTGCTGATGATGCTGCAAGTGCTGATTTTGTATTAGGGTGACCCAATATTTTTTTGAAAAAAAAAAAAAATTTTATATCAGAAAAAATCGAAAATTTTATTCTGCTAATAGGATCTCAGCTTTTTGACATTATTCCTTAAGGAAATAATTTGAAGCGAATGTCGTCGTGTGAGTTAAATATATACCCTGAGAATATGAAAAATGCATTCAAAACAAACATGAAATTTTTGGCAAGTTAAACAGAAATATTTTTTAAAAAGAAATTGAAAAACCGTCAAAAAAATTTACAATTTTACGAACTTTTTTTCTGTTGCATGAGGTTTTTTACTAATTTGACGTTGCTGATTTTGAATCATTGAACTTATCTAGCAATTTGACTTTTTGAGATTAGGTACTTCCATTCTTCTTACTCTTTAGTCGACAAATTGCTTAGCGGAGAAGTTAGTAACCAAATTTTATAAATTTTTTGCGATTTCACCATCAAGAACAGCTTGTGTTTGTAATAGAAATAGTTTTTTTGATACAAATGTCGAGCCCGGTATCCCAAATGCGATATGTAAAAGTTGTGATAAGACTTTGCGTTTAAGGACAAATAAAAACAGTTTTACTTTTATGTACAATAGTCCAACGATCTGGCGTGAACTATGAAATCATCACGACAATCAGCCGCAGAAATTGTTAATTTTTAAGTTATCGTAGCTTGCAGACCTGTCTTCAACGAGACTAACATCTCAAGAATATTCAGAAGACAGTGATGATGGTATGGATAGTGATTTTTATTCCCCTTACGAATCTAAGCCGTTTAATCAAAATGAACTACATAGATGACTTGATCAGAGGTCATGGAATGTCTAAAAACCGTCAAAAAGCTGGTTATGCGAAATATCCCTGTCTTATATGCTTATGGACTATGAAAGATTGACTTTTGAAGGAAACTTTGATCCAAAATAGTCTGAATGTGATAAATACTCTACTCGTGTAATTAGACCGTATAAAATTGTCTCCTTTGCGTATTATACTAGAATGAACGAAGCGAAAGGTTGAGGAATGTTTTAAGTAATTTACAATAAATTTTCTAAAATTGAGTACTGAAAATATAAAGGCTGGTATTTTTTGTAGACCTCAGATCCCAAAATTTCATCAATTGCCTGATAGTTGTTGAAAAATTCGAGTGGAATGAATTCGTTCGAATAGTGAAAAGTTTCTTCGAAATGAAAAGGTAGCTAACTTGGATACAATATGAGCAGTATGCTACATTTCCTTTTCAGCCACTTAAACCATTTCTCTGTAAATATATTTTAGAGAAATTTGGTTTATGCTAGAAAATTCTTGAAATAAAAACCAGCAAAAGAAACTAAATGATACTAGCTAGCATACACCATCTAGCGGCAAACAATATACCGAACAGACGCTGCAGTACTAAAGTCAATAACCGAGAGAAATTATCGCCGTCGTACAACGTACAACGCCATCTAGCATAATAGCAACATTCTGGATAATTGTGAGCTCAGCGTCAGTGCGCCATGCTGGTGGATTGTGAATGGTGGTAGAATGCACGCTACAAAGTAGCACTGGTAGATAATGGTAGAATATACGCCATCTGGCAGGTAGTAGATTATTCGAGAAAGTGATGCCTGTAGTATAAAAGGGTGTTATTTGAGTTTTTGGACACAGTTGTATCTAAACAGTGAAGTAGAACACTTGAATTGAAGCAATAAAGTGAATACAGTGTGATCCGTAGTAAAGTAAAACAGTTTTCTATACAGTGTTAAATTAATATTAGAATTTGAACGTTAATAAAATAAACCATTTTATAACTAAATAAGTTTGTGTGTTTTTAATCGTTACACAATCCAGTGATCGAACTCAGAAAAGTGTGAGAGATCGAAATTATCGTAAAAGAGACAGGAAATTTCGTAACAATATATTACCGTTAAATCTGGTAACGTATTTTAGTTTATTCATGAGGAACTTTAATTTATTTCATTATTAATGTCGACAATACTATCTTGGGCTGGTCTCCCATCGACCGTACAGCCCACACTTTGCGCTGTACCCAATATTTCTTTGCAAGTGCCTTCCATACCACGAGCCATCGAACGGGGCCTCATAATGCGTACAATATTCACGATGTCGTCAAAGGTAATATTGCCACTGTGTTTAATGTTTCTATGTTTTTTACGGTCACGAGGAGGTTCTTTTAGAGCCTTTATTATAGGAGATGCAGCAGATTGAATCATTGTTATATCAGTATGTCTGTTTTGGATAGTTAGACAAGCAGTTATTTTTAAGCCCTTCCAATCGGATGTTGCTTTGGCTAAATCGTCACCAACTTTTTTGGGAGATAAGCCAAGTGGACAAATCTTGGGAGCAAGAGATGATGTAGCGCCTACTTCGCCTCCAACGAAACGCAGATACACTAATTTAACTTCTGTAGGGTCGAACTTAGGAGGCATCTTAAAAGTTTCAAATTCAATACAATCTCCGACGGAGTCTTAAAAAAAAAAAAGAAGAAATCTTGGTGACTTAAGACCAATGAAAATGCTTCCATCAGGACATTCGGACTATGAAAGTGCAATATCAGGGTTACTGGAATTCAAATATAATGGCTGATTACTGCTGAAGCAATCATACTAGTACTCCTGTATATATGTACATTTTCACTGAGCTTTCCCAATACTTGTAGAATATATGGATGGAAATATCGTCATTCCACTTTGTATCATACTCTCACATATTGATTTTTAGAAAAAATAAGACCAATCTGACAATATACAGTAGGCTTACTTTTCACCCTGACAGACAGCATCTTTTTATTCATAAAGTTTATAGTTCCCATTGACCGGGCACTTCTAATATTTCAATTTTTTAAAGTGTATAGGCCGACTACATAAAAGCGATCGATCAAGAAAAAATCAGAAAAATTGGCAGTCTCTCCAAAAAACAATCTGTTTCTTTCATATTTAAAAAAAAAATAAAAATAAGGATTCAAGACTTCCAGCAATCAGATATTTATGGACAATATTAATGCGAGAGGTCACCCTAATTTATAGTAAGAAAACATCTTCTTCGGCTTTTTATATACTTTTTTTTTTCTTTTTAGCAATTAATGTTGCTTTTGTTATTTTGATATATTTATAACTGTCAATAAAATTGTGTTTGTTTACCTCGAGAGTACCGCCGCTTTACAACAACAAGCGTAAAAACAACGAAAGCATTGCCGCAAGGTGATGTAAGGCCAAACCTCAAAAAAAAAGGCGCTATGTGAACTGCCTATATGCAAATGCATAGCTTTTGAACTGTTGTAGTTCTTGTAACTGGCACTCTTTTTGTATTTGTTCATTGTGTCACTTTAAATTTTATTTTGAAGTTTCATTTTATTTTTTTTTTTTTTTTGAAGTGTTAAATTTGACAGTTAAAAAATGTTTGTGTATCACAATTCACCAGAAGAAAAAAAAAAGAAAAATATTAAAAATAAAATTTTGTTATTATATAATATTGATTAACATATATTTGAGTTAACAGCTGTGAGAATTTAACATGAAAGTTAATTTGTTAGCGCAGTAAATTCGATGCTGGTAAGAAAAAAAAAATAAAAATAAAAAAAAAAAAAAGTTTGCTGCTTAAGTCTTTTGTTTTGTAGTACAGAAATTGGACTTATTTGTATATACTTGATTTACTGATATTGCATTTTTGCTCAACACATGTATAAGAAATTATATTTTGATCCAAGCCAAAACAAAAGACTTAAGCAACAAACCCGCTACATTACATTATTCCCCTAGGAATTCCGCATAAGCAAAGAAACACAAAAATGCTACAAAGCTATGCTTTGGCGAAAAAATTTCAAGTATTTTGCATTGCGTGCAAAACGCAAAATTATTTCTGTTGCACTTGCTCATAACAGCAGCAATCACAACAGCAACAACAACCAGAAAATCAAAACTTGTTCAAAAATGCCTATCTACGTAATGCACCAAATGCAACAACAAAATGCAAAAAATAAAACAAAGCAAATCGATAAAATTCAACGCCCTTATGACCCAATTTTATGACCATATGCATGTAACAGTTTTAAACAATGCTTGCCGGACGGACATATTGTCAGCGGTGCAAAAGAAAGACCAGACCGTAAGGCAAACTTATAAGAGTCAGCCGGTTAAATGCTTAAATGAACACACGTGCAGCATTTAGGGCAAAAAACGATAATACGCGCCTATTTAAGCCACTTGCGGTAGTTGACATGCAACAAGTGCGGACAGCATAACACAACAATACGAGTAGAGGTTGACAACAACAGCAACTGCAGTTCTTGTTATGCTGGAAAAAAAATATCGTTGTAGTTGACATTTTTTTTTTTACTGTAGCAAAATGTGAATTGGATAATTGATTAGCTTGGCTTATTCGTAAAAGTGAATTTTATGCCTTTTTGTTTTTTGGCACTCCACTCAATTAGTAGCATGCAATTGAACAAAAGATTATTCATAATGCTTTGAAAATATTTGAGTCACATACATATGTATATTAAAAGGGATCGCCAAGTTTTATTCTGGATTCTCAGTCTACACGCTAATTTGAATCAGACGGGCATAGTACATATTCCCTTCAAAAATTACACTTTAAACTTGTAATCAACCACTTCAGTTCTCGAAACCAACTAGGTGTTCGCTTTTTAAGGCCAAAGTGAAAAATTTAATGTGTAACTATGAACAAAATAAAGGCATTGGCTGATGCAAACCACCGAATAACAACACGTGAGTTGGCTGAAAACTTAAATTTATCAAGTTTGACCAATCACGAGAAACGCCTTGGTTTTATTTCAAAGCCCGACAAATGGGTTTCACATGTTCTTGCAGAAAGAAATTTGCTCCTCCACATTAACGCCTGTGATTTGCTTCTCAAACGTAAAGAAAGTTTTCAGATTTTGAAGTGAAGCATCACTGGGGATGAGAAATGGGTTATCTACAACAATGTCAAATGCATGCAATTTTGAAATAAAAAATTTGAAGCAGCTCAAAGCACTTGGAAGGACAGTATTCATCAAAATAAGGTACTGTGTAGTGGCGCTTGTATTCAGAAATATGTATTTTAACTTTCAATAATTTTCAATTTAATTTTGTTGGCATAAACCTTTTCTCAGTGTATTGAGAAACTTTCAGTATAAGCCGCTGTTTGTCGATTGATTTCGTTCGAGACTCATACTCGATGTAACATATAAATATACCAAAGCTTTATGGAAATATAATGTTATAACTTGAGTTTTGTGTGTCACGCCATAAGTCTTAAGTTACCTAAAACTTACAGAAAGATTATTCTGTCTCTTACAATTTTGATCTTCATCATGATAACACGTTTCATCCTAAAATTACAAAATTTTTAAGTTTTTTTAAAATAAAAAGTACAGTCAACTTATACATATTATTTTATGGAAAATAATTACTTGTCCTGCAAAATGAAAATTCTAAATTATAAAAATAATTAAAAGGAAGTTGAGAGCTACAGAATTTGAAAAGAGCGAGAAAATTTCAATAAATTAAAAATGGAAAAAAAGGATCATCATAATATGCAATTTTTATACAATTGATTGCAGCATTATCAAAAGCGCAAAAATTGCCAAAATCTTATGCAGTTTGAATTTACATCATTACATATCATCTCTTCACCATCATGGATTACATCGAATTTCACCTTTCATCGTTCTTTATACAAGACGTCACTTGCATCATAAGGAAACAAGCAAAATTAGTATAAATCTACCACCAAAGCGGCTACGGTAACTCTTTCGCGAGATCGCAAGAATCGGCAAATAAAAATAAAAATTATAGAAAAACTATAATCAAAAGCAGTGCTCTTTTACAATAAATTTTTAACTTAAAATGTAGAAAAAAAAAGACTCAAAAACATTAATATAAGTGTAAGAAAAGTTTAAAATAATATTCTTAGAAAATTTCAGAGAAAAGTATGCATCTGTGCTAAAAGTGTTAGATTTTGTTAGAAAAAAAAATAAGAAGAAGAATCGTTAAAGTGGTAATTTTTTTTTTAATATAATTTTCTTCAGATAATGGGTTTAATTTTACCGGCATAAAATTTTTATTTTATTAAACTAAAGTGCAAAAGATAAAAGTGCATTTGTATCATTTTGGATGCATGAAAGAGATCGTCACAGTTATTTCGGAGTTTACATACATACCATTTGCATGAAAACATATGTACATACATATGTTCGTATATTCGCATGTTTTTATGTGAGGTGAAAAAGAAACAGATGAACGAAAAGAATAATAAAATATATATGCATGTTCGTATGCAAACACACTGTGATGTACTTAAACGTTCTCTTTTATGCACTCACAATATAAATCTGATAATGCAAAAAAATAAGTAATTCGATTTTTTTATTTGAAACAAAATAATTAAAAATATTTATCTACAATTAATATAATTTGGTTAGATCGCTTCTAATCTAAATTTGGTTAGTTTGGTTAGAACCTTCATACTAATGGTTTAAGCCATAAACATAATTTTGTTGCAATCAAAAAACGTTTGCCATATGTCTAATGCAAGCCACAAGTTGCACTCAAACATGTATTGCATCAAAACATACGTTGCAGTCGCATAGCACCGAACGCTGCTAGTTAAAATTTTGCTGTTAACTCTGAGCATCGTCTGTAAAATTTTTAATTATAACATCTCTCATAGCTTACAACACATTGAAAGATCTTTCAACGTGGGAGCAACGCAATGTCAAAGTGAGTTATTTAATCTTCATCATATTCTCTTTCTTATATTATTTTTTTTATTATTAAACAAAAATAAACATGATTACCACATTTCAATAAATAAATATTATTGTCAAAAGCTAAAAGCAAATTATTTCAAGGGTTAATATGAAATGTTAAATAATACAGATCATAAATTACAAATAAATATTAAATTTAAATAAATTCCATTAAAAAAAATTTTCTGTTGATCAAATGAAGTATGGTAATCAGTAGTTTGTACATACCTCAAAAATATATTTTTTTTCTTCTCTTAAATAACAAATTAATATCCGCGAGTTTGTAAGTTAAACAATTTTTAATGATTAAATTTTTTTTTATTAATTGAATTTGTGGTTGAGGGTAACCCTAATTCAAACTAACAAGACGTGCATTTTTGTTGTTGTGCTGAGAGTTGAGTTTAGTTTAACATACATCATATTTTTTTTATTTGCAACGTCAGGAGAACTAAATTTAATGGAACAAAATAGTATTGAAACTAAGGCAGGTCAATGAACTCTGCAAAATTTTTATTTTCAAAATATTCCCCATGTATTCAATTGAGACATATGTGAATTACAACATAGTTAGGATTCATACTTTTCTACTTAGGTTAACTTCAAAAGTTTTTTTTTATTAAATTAATTAGGCTATATATTTGTAATATTAACCAGTGAATATTATGTACATTATTTTTATAAGAATTATAATCTGTATGCATTATTTTGTACTCAAGTGACTACATTAAATACATAGTCATGATAATATGTTTTGAATTAAATTTGTTATTTAAAATGAACGCTTAATTTTTCGTGTTTGATTTCAAGCTAAGGCGGTAGAGTCGTCGTCGATAAAAGTTTTTTTTGGGATCTTCAGGACATTTTATATTTTTTTTTGGATTTTTATTTTCCTGTTGATCATGGATGGGAGGGCAACCATGAGACCACAATATCTAGTCTCATTCCTAACTTTACGTTTTAACAGCAACAATAACCTATTTCCGTTTCCTGTTTCTGCTATCTGTTTATTATCTTTAGGCTACCTTGCCTTGCACGCAAACTTTTTTTTTTCTTATGTTAAAGCACTGTAGTGATAACCAAAAGACGGTAGGAAGCAAGACCTCACCCCCATTAGCCGACGAGCCGGAGCCGGAAACACTGCGTGCACCCGCAACCTACCACTTGACAATATAATCCTGTATCGCTAAGATCGTTGTATGCTACAGTAATTATAATAAGAAAAATAAAAAATGGCGCCCAACGTGGGGCCTCCCACATGTGATTTATTTTTTTTAACATCTTAAGAAAGTATTCTTAAATGAATTGTGTGGAGTCCCAATTTCAATTAAAAAAAAAATTCGGCTCATTAATTTCAAAAATTTTGTTTTTGCTGTTTTTCTGAAGTGCTCTGGAATTTAATTTGTAAATGCAGTAGCTTGCATGCAATTAACCGACACTTAAGTTTTTCATTGCGAATATAAATTTACTTTATTTCCCTGATTTTTTTTATGGTTTCTGGAATTTTAAACAGCCTTCACATAACTATTGGCATTTAACCGTTCCATAAAAGGATGACTTTTAACTAATTTCTACAAAAATTTATGTCCTATTCATAACTTTTAAAATTTTGTGTATTGGAATTTTTATTGCATCATCACATTTTCGTGTTAGCACTAAACCGACACAATAAAAACCTTATTTCTTTTCATTTCTTTCTAATGTTTTGTCTGGAACTCCTGACCAGGATTTAATAAATTCCAGTCTTGCCGATAAAGCATTATCTATGCCTCTCTTTTATGTTGTTGTTAACTCTGTTAGGTGTAAAATTAATTATCACGACTGAATACTCGCAGATAACCTTATGCTTAGAAATCAAATATCTATCTTTTTTTATCGATCTACCACGTTGTTATCGAAATCGTTTTATTATTTTTTTTTATTTTTACGCAATTGAAATTTTTGTGAAATCTTAAAGTTAATAGACTTTTCCGTATTGAAAAAATAAAATATTTTTAATTGAAGCATAGTACACAAATTTGCAAGTTTGTAATTGTGGCTTGATTCAAAAATTATTTTTCTCTTTCGGCTTCATTTAGAAAATCGAGTTTCATTGCTTTGCAATTACATACAACAAAACATAAGTTTTTTTTTTATTATTTTTGAGCAAAATTTTAATTCAGTGTAAATTGAAAATTTGTTTTATTATAACCTATTCATACTATTGTTAGTTCACAATGCCTGTACAACACAGTGACGAGGAAAACAGTGCTTCGTTTTTAAATACGTCTGGATCAAATGCGATAGTTTGCAATGTTTGCAATAAAACTATAAGCGTAATCGCACATTTGCTTAAAACACCATGTGGTCATTCATTCCACAAAGCTTGCATTAAAAGACATATTTTAAGTAGCAACACTTGTCCTGTGTGCTTAACTCTTATTGCAACACAAGATTCTCAAATTTTAATTACTCCAAGTAAATCGACTGATCACAGTCATAGCACTAGATCACAAACCAAGAAACTTGGCGCAGTGCCAAAAGCACTCCCTGTAACGCAATCTAGTCTTGCTGCTGCAGGAGTAATGGAAAGTGCAGCTTTATCCCAAAGAGATGATGAAGTTCAAGAAATTTCGAATCGTTCTCAATCGTTAATGGAAGAGCAACGTAGCAATGTTACGAATATTGTTACGGCTGCAGTTGGTGCGCAACAAGCAGAAATGTTGTCGTTCATGACTCAGCACTTAGCAAAATTAATTGAGACAAATATTGAAGCTAACTTTAGAAAATGTAGCTTACAAAATTCATTGAATCCATCTAACGCTAATGTTGGACCCATACAAAATAATGAAAATTTACCAGCTTCTGCAGAGCAAACCATGGAGCAATTGCTTGGCTTGCCACCCCTTAATTCAAATGTAGCTGGTCAAAATATTGACTTTAATTCAGCTAGATCTCAGAGATCACCTCAATTTTCGAATAATCAAGCGTCTGGAGATTTATTTACTAGGCCAGATAAAGTCAGCCATATTATATTTAACTGGAAAGTTAAATTTACAGGTGGATCAGATGGATTGTCTGTCCAAAATTTTATTTACAGAGTGGAAGCTCTTACTAATCAAAATCTTGCAGGTAATTTTGAGTTACTTTGCCGATACGTAAGTTGTCTTTTTGAATCAAAGGCCAGTGATTGGTTTTGGCGCTATCATAAGTCCGTACGTGAAATACGTTGGCAAGACTTATGCAATGCACTTATTCGTCAATATAAAGATTCCAGAACGGATATAGACTTCAGAGAACTAATCCGTGAGCGCAAACAAAAATATAATGAAACTTTCGATCATTTTTATGAATCGATCGTAGAACTAACTGATCGTCTTGAGCAACCGCTGTCTGAAAATTCGGTAGTTGAAATTCTTCGGCGTAATTTACTACCAGAAATTCAGCACGAAATTTTAAATTTACCTATTTATACTGTTTCAAACCTTAGAGATATTTGTAGAAAACGTGAGTTTTTCTTGCAAGATGTCTATAAAAATAAAAATGTGGTTAAACCAAATATATCGCGTAGACACGTTTCTGAAATTAACGAAGATCTTAGTTACGATAACAATTTCCAGTTAGACATACCAGAAAGTGATGATGAAATTTCAGCTATTTCTTTAATATGCTGGAATTGCAGAAAAACTGGCCATCGCTACCAGGAATGCCTTTCCGATCGAAATATTTTTTGTTATGGTTGCGGATCACCTAACACATACAAACCCAGTTGCAAGAAGTGTAATGGGTCAAAAAACTATCTGTCGAATGCACAGAAAAGTGCACCCAAACCAATGCAGAAAACTCAATCGACCAGCACGGAGTAGAAAACCCCGAGTCATCTTCAAAAACCTTTGCTTTTACTTGTACACAAATTTCAAATATATCCTCTCCAAATTCAAATTCGAATCTAAACTTAAAATCACATTTACTTAAGCCTTTAAAACCGTTTCATGTCCGGCTAGCTGCATACGAAGAAGCTAGAAAACGCATATTTAGTGAATCTGTTTCTCAAAGTTCACCCACACGATCTGGTAAACGCATGAAAATATTCTGGAATAAAATTAAAACTAATCGAAAACACTTTTTAAGCGCAGTTTTTGACAAGCCAAACGATTTACGTCCATATGCTGAAGTTCAACTTTTTGGTAAATCTGTTGTAGGCTTACTAGACACAGGCGCCACAATCAGTTGTATTGGAGCTCAAGCAGCTAAAGATTTTCTTAACCTTTGCATACCTTACAGAAAAATTAATTCATCAGTACGAACTGCTGATGGTAATGCTCAAAATATATTGGGAGTTATCAAAACAGATGTAGTGTTTCGTGGTGTCTCAAAACCAATTGAAATATTTGTTATACCGAGCTTAGCTCAAAATTTATATCTTGGGATAGACTTTTGGAAGTCTTTCGAAATCTTACCCGCAGGACTTGTTTCTGAATTGAATTCAAGCAACGTAGATGTTTGTCATTGCAGACTTTTGTCAATTGAAAACCAAAATCATCTTTCAAATGTAATAAAACTTTTCCCGTCATTCGCAAAGGAAGGCTTGGGAAAAACGACTTTAATTTCTCACGTTATTGATGTTGGAGACTCGAAACCTATAAAACAACGTCATTTCCCAGTCTCTCCTGCTATAGAAAAGCTTATCTACCAAGAGATAGACAGGATGCTAGGTTTAGGGATCATAGAAGAATCGGAGAGCGCATGGTCATCACCAATAGTGCTTGTCCGGAAGCCAGGGAAAGTACGCTTGTGTTTGGACAGTAGGAAAGTGAATGCTGTAACAGTTAAGGATGCATATCCTTTACCAAACATTGACGGGATTCTTAGCCGATTGCCTAAGGCCGAATATATAACTAGTCTAGATTTAAAAGACGCTTTTTGGCAAATTCCGCTGGATCCAGCTTCACGAGACAAAACAGCATTCACTGTTCCAGGAAAGCCGTTGTATCACTACAAAGTCATGCCATTTGGCCTCTGCAACGCGCCCCAAACGATGTCTCGCTTGATGGATAAAGTGGTACCTGCGCATCTTCGGACCGAAGTATTCATCTACCTTGATGATTTATTGGTTGTATCTGATAGCTTCGAAAGACATCTGGAAGTTCTGAAGGAGATAGCTGCTTGCATAAAAAAATCAGGATTGACGATAAATGTCGAAAAAAGTAAGTTCTGCTTAGAAGAGGTTCGTTATTTAGGTCACTTGGTGGGTATGGGGACTATTCGCACAGATCCGGAAAAAGTTTCTGCAATAGCTGATTTTCCGACACCGAGATCTGTTAGGCAGCTCCGACGTTTTTTAGGAATGTCCGGTTGGTACCGGAAGTTCATCAGAAACTACGCTTCAGTCACTGCACCCTTGACTGATTTGCTAAAAACGAATAGAAAATTTGCATGGTGTAATGAAGCACAACAGGCCTTTGAAGCTTTGAAATCGGCGTTAAGTACTGCTCCAGTATTGCATAGCCCAAATTTCAAAGAAAAATTTTACATTCACTGCGATGCTAGCAATTATGGAGTAGGGAGCGTACTGGTACAAATAAATGCAGAGGGTGAAGAGTGTCCTATTGCCTTCATGTCAAGGAAACTCAACCAAGCCCAACGCAATTATTCAGTGACCGAAAAAGAGTGCTTAGCAGCAATGCTAAGTGTAAAAAAATTTAGACCGTATGTGGAAGGACATGAGTTCACCATTATAACGGATCACGCATCGTTAAAGTGGCTCATGTCTCAAACAGACTTAAGCTCGAGGCTTGCACGATGGGCTTTGAAGCTCCAAGGGTTCTCTTTTACTATTCAGCATAGGCGTGGCAGTCAAAACGTGGTTCCTGATGTTCTCTCCCGAGTCAATACTGAAGATCTGTCTGCGCTTGAAAAGGACAGTGGGTTATTCGTGGACCTCAGTTCACCATACTTCCATTCAGACGAATATAAGGAACTGACCAAAAACGTTCAAGACAATGCTGGTAAGTTACCTGATTTAAAAGTTATAGACAGTTATTTGTATAGACGAATGGAACATGCATGCGGTGATCAACTTCATGATGACCTAGTTTGGAAATTATGGATCCCTAAAGGACTTGTCCAAGATGTTCTCGAGAAAGCTCACAACAGTCATCTTTCTGCTCATAGTGGAATAAACAAGACTCTTGAAAGAATCCGAAGATACTACTTTTGGCCAAATTTAGCTAATGATGTTAAAAACTTTATTAATAACTGTGAGGTATGCAAGTGCACCAAACACCCAAATTATGTTATGCGTCCTCCAATGGGTAAAACCACAGAAACTTTTAGATTTTTCCAAAAACTTTATGTGGATTTCTTGGGTCCATACCCAAGATCACGTTCAGGGCACATAGGTATTTTCATTGTGTTAGATCATTTTTCCAAATATCCTTTTTTGAAACTCGTGAAGAAATTTTCTACTGATGTAGTAACAAAATATATGGAAGAAGAACTTTTTCATGCTTTTGGAACTCCGGAAACAATTATTTCGGACAATGGTTCGCAATTTAAATCGCATAAATTTAGTAGTCTTTTACAAAACTATGGCATTCGTCATGTCTTCACGGCAGTACATTCACCTCAATCCAATGCTGCAGAACGCGTAAATCGCTCTGTCATTTCGGCTATAAAAGCATATGTAAAACCTGACCAAACAAATTGGGATGAGTACTTGAGTAGTATTTGTTGTGCTTTAAGGTCAGCAACTCACTCGTCTATAGGCACGTCACCATATTTTATGGCTTTCGGTCAGCACATGATCAACAATGGAAAAATGTATGCGCTGTTAAGAAATTTGGGAATGTTAGAAGACCGAAGTACAAAATTCAGTAAAGAAGATACGCTTGAAATCATTAGATCTAGAGGCACAAAGCTGATAGAAAAGCAACGAGAGCGAAATGAACGAACCTATAACCTCCGATCAAAACAAGTTCAATATACCGAAGGTCAAGAAGTTTTTAGGAGAAACTTCAAGCAAAGTGATTTTGTAAAAGGATATAACGCCAAATTAGGTCCCACTTTTCTAAAGGCAAGAGTGAGGAAACGACTAGGTGGTTGTTACTACGCTCTGGAAGATTTACAGGGTAAACTCATCGGTACGTACCACTGCAAAGATATTAGGCAATGAAAAGAAAAAAAAAATGCTCATCGCTGAATACAAGCGGTATCAGCTTTTGGTTTTCTTTTCTACCCCCAAAACCTGATTTTTCCAGGGGGGAAATGTAGTGGCGCTTGTATTCAGAAATATGTATTTTAACTTTCAATAATTTTCAATTTAATTTTGTTGGCATAAACCTTTTCTCAGTGTATTGAGAAACTTTCAGTATAAGCCGCTGTTTGTCGATTGATTTCGTTCGAGACTCATACTCGATGTAACATATAAATATACCAAAGCTTTATGGAAATATAATGTTATAACTTGAGTTTTGTGTGTCACGCCATAAGTCTTAAGTTACCTAAAACTTACAGAAAGATTATTCTGTCTCTTACAATTTTGATCTTCATCATGATAACACGTTTCATCCTAAAATTACAAAATTTTTAAGTTTTTTTAAAATAAAAAGTACAGTCAACTTATACATATTATTTTATGGAAAATAATTACTTGTCCTGCAAAATGAAAATTCTAAATTATAAAAATAATTAAAAGGAAGTTGAGAGCTACAGAATTTGAAAAGAGCGAGAAAATTTCAATAAATTAAAAATGGAAAAAAAGGATCATCATAATATGCAATTTTTATACAATTGATTGCAGCATTATCAAAAGCGCAAAAATTGCCAAAATCTTATGCAGTTTGAATTTACATCATTACATATCATCTCTTCACCATCATGGATTACATCGAATTTCACCTTTCATCGTTCTTTATACAAGACGTCACTTGCATCATAAGGAAACAAGCAAAATTAGTATAAATCTACCACCAAAGCGGCTACGGTAACTCTTTCGCGAGATCGCAAGAATCGGCAAATAAAAATAAAAATTATAGAAAAACTATAATCAAAAGCAGTGCTCTTTTACAATAAATTTTTAACTTAAAATGTAGAAAAAAAAAGACTCAAAAACATTAATATAAGTGTAAGAAAAGTTTAAAATAATATTCTTAGAAAATTTCAGAGAAAAGTATGCATCTGTGCTAAAAGTGTTAGATTTTGTTAGAAAAAAAAATAAGAAGAAGAATCGTTAAAGTGGTAATTTTTTTTTTAATATAATTTTCTTCAGATAATGGGTTTAATTTTACCGGCATAAAATTTTTATTTTATTAAACTAAAGTGCAAAAGATAAAAGTGCATTTGTATCATTTTGGATGCATGAAAGAGATCGTCACAGTTATTTCGGAGTTTACATACATACCATTTGCATGAAAACATATGTACATACATATGTTCGTATATTCGCATGTTTTTATGTGAGGTGAAAAAGAAACAGATGAACGAAAAGAATAATAAAATATATATGCATGTTCGTATGCAAACACACTGTGATGTACTTAAACGTTCTCTTTTATGCACTCACAATATAAATCTGATAATGCAAAAAAATAAGTAATTCGATTTTTTTATTTGAAACAAAATAATTAAAAATATTTATCTACAATTAATATAATTTGGTTAGATCGCTTCTAATCTAAATTTGGTTAGTTTGGTTAGAACCTTCATACTAATGGTTTAAGCCATAAACATAATTTTGTTGCAATCAAAAAACGTTTGCCATATGTCTAATGCAAGCCACAAGTTGCACTCAAACATGTATTGCATCAAAACATACGTTGCAGTCGCATAGCACCGAACGCTGCTAGTTAAAATTTTGCTGTTAACTCTGAGCATCGTCTGTAAAATTTTTAATTATAACATCTCTCATAGCTTACAACACATTGAAAGATCTTTCAACGTGGGAGCAACGCAATGTCAAAGTGAGTTATTTAATCTTCATCATATTCTCTTTCTTATATTATTTTTTTTATTATTAAACAAAAATAAACATGATTACCACATTTCAATAAATAAATATTATTGTCAAAAGCTAAAAGCAAATTATTTCAAGGGTTAATATGAAATGTTAAATAATACAGATCATAAATTACAAATAAATATTAAATTTAAATAAATTCCATTAAAAAAAATTTTCTGTTGATCAAATGAAGTATGGTAATCAGTAGTTTGTACATACCTCAAAAATATATTTTTTTTCTTCTCTTAAATAACAAATTAATATCCGCGAGTTTGTAAGTTAAACAATTTTTAATGATTAAATTTTTTTTTATTAATTGAATTTGTGGTTGAGGGTAACCCTAATTCAAACTAACAAGACGTGCATTTTTGTTGTTGTGCTGAGAGTTGAGTTTAGTTTAACATACATCATATTTTTTTTATTTGCAACGTCAGGAGAACTAAATTTAATGGAACAAAATAGTATTGAAACTAAGGCAGGTCAATGAACTCTGCAAAATTTTTATTTTCAAAATATTCCCCATGTATTCAATTGAGACATATGTGAATTACAACATAGTTAGGATTCATACTTTTCTACTTAGGTTAACTTCAAAAGTTTTTTTTTATTAAATTAATTAGGCTATATATTTGTAATATTAACCAGTGAATATTATGTACATTATTTTTATAAGAATTATAATCTGTATGCATTATTTTGTACTCAAGTGACTACATTAAATACATAGTCATGATAATATGTTTTGAATTAAATTTGTTATTTAAAATGAACGCTTAATTTTTCGTGTTTGATTTCAAGCTAAGGCGGTAGAGTCGTCGTCGATAAAAGTTTTTTTTGGGATCTTCAGGACATTTTATATTTTTTTTTGGATTTTTATTTTCCTGTTGATCATGGATGGGAGGGCAACCATGAGACCACAATATCTAGTCTCATTCCTAACTTTACGTTTTAACAGCAACAATAACCTATTTCCGTTTCCTGTTTCTGCTATCTGTTTATTATCTTTAGGCTACCTTGCCTTGCACGCAAACTTTTTTTTTTCTTATGTTAAAGCACTGTAGTGATAACCAAAAGACGGTAGGAAGCAAGACCTCACCCCCATTAGCCGACGAGCCGGAGCCGGAAACACTGCGTGCACCCGCAACCTACCACTTGACAATATAATCCTGTATCGCTAAGATCGTTGTATGCTACAACTGCTGTCTGTTTGTTGGAGATCAGACAACACCACAATCAATTTTGAAGTGTTCCATCATCAACTGGACAAATAAAAGGATAGATTAATTTAAACAGTAAATACCAGAATTGAAAGATAGTACAGTTAAAGTGCTTCATCAGGTAATGCGTGACCTCATACAAGTTTGGTAACTAGCTAAAAGCTTTTACAGCTTGCATGTTATATACTACCACACCCACCATATTCTCCAGATCTGGCAACTTCTAATGGTTACTTTTTTCAATCTATGCAAAGTCTTTTATTTAGCAAAACATTTACTTCAAATGAGAATGTCAAAAATGACTTGAATCAAATTTATGAGCGTGGAATGCTGTCTGAATGCTGATGGCAAAAGGTATTGGAGAATATATAGTTTAGTAATATATGTACTTATACACTATAGGAAAATCGTCCTTCTCAACAAAAAAAAAACGAAATTATGTAATTTCCGAACAGCCCAATGCGAGACTGAGTCCTAAATTCTAAATAAAACGTCAACACCCGCTTCTGTCATATTAGCAAATATGTACATTTTTCATATCACCTTATAGCTTTGCCGAATGAGAAAAATTGCATTTAAAATTTAAGTTCGAATAAGAAAATGTACAGCTCTCCAAATACAAACTTAAGCTTTTGACACGATTCTAATGACCTTTGGAATGTTGCCATTGATTCGTTGAATCTGATAATGACCACTATTTGACTGAATCAGCTCATGTTTTTAAAAAATATGATTTAACCCTTAGCGGCACCACTTCAATTTAAAAACAATCCGGCACATTGAAGTCTTTCACGGTCTTTCCCACGTTGAAAAAAAAAATATTATTAAAGACCGAATTTTCAATTCCAGGCTAACTGTCAACGAATGTTGAGATGACTCCTTATTATGAATTTCAATGATTATTAGGAATATTTTTCAGAAAATGTTTGCGCTACATGAGGCTACTGTAAGCTTGAGTATTTATTAGTTCGAAAAATGATTTCAAAGTGAATTCAAAAATACAACAAAAATCTGAACTTTAGTTAATTTCATGAGTTTGTTGTAGCCATTCTAATTTTATCTGAATATTTTTCTATATCTGTTATTAAATTTGTTTATATATTACTCGGTTCTGTCGACTCGTATCGACTCTCAGTACTTTAAGACACATATAGAGCTCTTCTGATACTTTTTTACATTTTAGATCATATTCGATACTGTCCAATTTTTTCGATACAGTTCGGTAAAGTCTCACTTTTTCGATGTTTTTTTGAATACGTTCCTACTTTTATCAACCCTTCCATACTATCCAATCATATTTGGCTTACATCAATTTAATCTCTATTATTAATTTATTATTGTTCAACGACAATATTTTTTATTTAATCGATATTTTTGGATACCATTTAAAGCTTTCGGGAATTTTTTTTTTACCCGATTCCATTCTTTTCGAATTTTATCGAATTTTTTATGTATTTCGATACTACTCGTATTCGACATTTTTTAATGTTTTTTCATCGACGATTAATATCATTTGACTTCACAACTATTTTCATATTATTTTTAAAACTATTCGATACTTTTTTTAATTTTTTTGTCGTTGCTATTCTATGCCGTTTGACTTTTCGACATTTTTGATTTTTTTTAAACTATTCGATGCACATCAAATTTTATCGTTGTTTTTTGGATTCGACTTTGATGTTTTGTCATTGTTATTTGATAACATTCAACTTTTCGACGATATTGATGTTTTTTAACTATTCGATATTTATCGAATGCTATCGATTCTTTTTCGATCCAATTTTTTTAATGTTTTGTCGTTGATATTTGATACCATTCGACTTTTTTTATGTTTTTTTAAACTATGCGATAGTTTTCGAGTGTCCGATAAATGTTTGTCAATAATCGATACAATGTGACTTTTTTCGACAATTTCAATGTTTTTTAATACTTTCGACTGTTTCGATGTATATCGATGCTTATCGATGTTTTGCAATAAATATGACTTCGAACTCATTCAAATTTCCTAAAAATTGAAAGAAATTTTTTTAAAAAAAATTTAAATTAAAAATTTAAGTTTTTATAGGACATGGGCAAAGTTTTTTTTTTTTTTTTTTTCATCAATATCTTTTTTTCATGATATCTGCATTTTTCTACTGACATAATTTGAACTATTCTATAGATTTTTCTATAATTTTCAAAAATTCAAATTATTTCAGTTCTGTTAATTTAGAAAAATGTAGATATCTCGGGTTCAAAATAAGAAAATGATATGCGGTTTACGGCATTCTTTTAAGAAAATAACACATCATTTAAAATGTTATAACACGGGATCGGTGACAAAAAAATATTGGGTGATTTTGCAACTTCAATGTGCCGCAAATGTACTTTTTCAGGCACAAAACTCGACATGATCACTGAACGATAAAACAATGACACTAGGTTTTGGCGGCCTCAACTTTTGTGTGTTTGTAGTTAAATATCAGACGAACAAAATGACGTATGTATGTGTCAAATTAATACGCTGCGTACTTTTCGCTGGCGCTATCTCTTAGTTAAACCGGAAAATACTTATGCATACACCTGGTATGTCGCACAAACAGACTGAACTTATTTTTCAAAATGAGTGGGTAAAAATCACCAAAGAAAATATTTTTTTTGCATCATTGTGTTGTTTTTACAGGAAAGCTTTCGAATAGTATTTTCATTAAATTTTGGTAAATATGTCAGGACTAGTGAACGGTGTCAAAATCAATTTTAAATATTAAATTAACAATTACTAAGCTTACATACATGTCTTTTTTCAAGATTGCAATACAAACTCATCATATAAAATCTGTCATTGTTTTCCAGCCAGCTTGATAACTTACCTAAAAAGATAGAAAAAAAACATTAAATTAGCAAAAAAAAAAATATTTTAAAAAATTTAAAACTTTTGAAATCAATTAATTACTAAACTAAAAGATACTTCATCAATAATATCTCCTTAAAATTATGCAAAATTAATTTGTATTTTTATTGCTACAGAATCGAATTTGGCGCCTAACGACTTTTGTTAAACTCAAATGTTTCATTAAACGTTTTAATGATATTTTTACATGCATTTTAAATATTCAAAAATTTTGATGTTTACGCCAACTGCAAGAGATTGACACAATTTTTTTGATGGCTGTCAAATAATTTAGACATTTTATTAAAAAATAAAATAAAAAGCAAAGTAACTTAAAAGTAAAACCCTCTATTACTATGCGAAAAATGATAACAATTTCGCAACGATAATTAAATTATAAAAGTAAATTTTTGAAATGCATAATATATACGGCATTAAACTTTAAATATATTTTCTTAATTAGCAAAAAGATTAATTTTAGTTTAAGATAAATAAAAATTTAAATACAACCCATTTTTTAAGTCATTAAAAGAAGTGACTTCGCACTTGATAAATTTTATTTATTTTTACTTTTTCTTTGCTTTTCGGCGAGCTAAAATTTTGTATGCGATTTTTATTTTTAATATTCGCTTACATAATGTCATTTACGTTGAGTTATTGTTTTTGCGCTGACAGATAGTCAGCTTGTTAGTTGATAATCCACTTAACGAGGAGTGGTGCTAGTACGAAAAGAAAGAAAAATATTTAAGACCAAAAAGTTCGATTTATCAGTTAAGCACATGAATTGACCAGATTTGAGTGGTAATGTTATCAGTAAAAATGATAATGCTGGTGTTGTTTTACTTTGCCTCTTCTGTCATTAAGTTGATGGATAATTTCTGACTTACTTTTAATGAAAATGAAAATAAATAAAAAAGCCAGCAATGCTTTTAAACTGAGTTGATTTGATTTTTAATAAACCTAAATTATACATTTCTCAAATGTCACAAAGGGTTTGTTTCTTAAGTCTATTGTTTTGCTATGCATAATTTGGAAATGTAGAAAACATAGAGTAAATCAATTGAATTCAAAGCTATGGTTGAATCAAGTTTCTCACTTAAGTCTTTTGTTTGGCGCAAGCCAGTGTTGCGCTATTTGATCGAAAAAAACATTCTATACATTTCACTTATATAATGTAACATTATAGCACAAAAGAATGATTATAAATGACAATTTTAATTTCACTGACAGCAACCAATTACAAAGCAATTATACACAACACAGCAGCGCAAATTATAGTCCTTAATCAGTCGTCAAGCAAGCCAGAACAAAATTCTTTCAATATTTCGTTTTATAGTCTAAGACAATTTAACTTCATGCTCTAATCTTTACGCTAAGATCACAAGATTTGCCTTAAGAAAAAGATTAATCGATTATGTGGAACTTCTTACAGGCTGCTAAGCTAAAAAACTGCAAGGCGTAGAAGAAAATAAATAATATTTTTTTTTTTCAATTTCAGAGTCTAAGCATAAGATAAAAGAACTTGAATAGCCGACAATTAGTAATCAATGCAGTTGTGTTTTGGCAAAAATGTCGATACAAAATGTGGGTTAGCGCAGCTGAAATTGCTATTGACATTCCTTTGCATTGCATTGCGTTACAATGTGTTGTGCTGGTCAGGAATTTGTGATATTTCACAAGGTAATAAATATAGGAAAACTTGTGTTACTTTATTTTTTTATTAAAAAAAAAATACCAAATTTACGTTGTAACTCGGAAGAGAGTAAATTAATATTAAAAAAGAAAAAAGCATAAGAAGAAAATTACAGCCTTTGCTGAAACATTCCACATTCTCACATGAAACCCATACAATACCAGAAGAAAACAAAATATTAAAATATTTCAACCATAATGCTGCGCATGCGCAATGGCTCACAAGCCATACAACAATTGATTTTCTTTTGCACGAGCGCACATCATTTGCATGCGTGTATGCGCAGGCACATGTACATGTGAATATATGTATGTAAATAATGTATCTTTGTATTTATGTTACTACTTTTAGTTTGCGCTGCTCCAGTGAACTCAAACCAGCCACTAAATCATCAGCGTGTCTTCGTTGTTGTTACTCTGCTCAGTGGAGCAATACACCGCTGACCGCTTTCGACACTTACTTTGTAGAATTAACTTTTAGGCTGGTCACTCGATTTTCTTGCTTTAAAGTTTTTTGTTTTTTTTTTTGGTTTTGGTTCATCTTCAGCAATGTTTATGTTGATTCAAACTATATCACTCTGCCATATTCATTTGGCAGACATTGTGACGCTTATGATGATTTAAGACACCAACAGAACACAGCAATTTGATATCAGCGAGTGGCTGAACAAATTTTACAAAATTCTTGGTAGCTGATTTTATGAAACAAAAGATAAACGCTACAACAACAACACAAAATTCAAGAAGCAGCATAAGCAGTGAAAAATCAATCGATAATTTTTTGTGTGACGTTTTGCAAAAACTTAATCCTAAAAAAAAGGATAGTTAAGTTTAGAAAATAAAAAAACTAAGTATTCAATAACCTTTTTTAGCACAAATATGATGTTTGGAAAAAGAAATTATTAAAATCGGTTCAGCATATTTTGCGCCAAAACGTTACAAACCATTTCCATACAAGCAATTTTTATGTAAACAGCATAGATATATCACGCGCTATATTGATTTTCAAAGCGTTTCGCTTACAAGCATCAAATTGGGAATAAGAACATTAAATCTCATACTCAATTATTTTTATCGCTAGTGACATATAGAAATGCGTTATCACTAAAAATTTAAGTGATAATTTGAAATTTATTCAACTACTTAATTTTAAGCATTTAGTGGTAGTGAAAATTTTTTCTCACTACTAACATTTTGTGGAAATCAAAACCATTTACCACAAATTACTTACTGTTAATGAATTCTAAGCTTCACTATCACTCAAAATTTAGTGATAGTGGAACTAAAGCCACATTATCACTGACCAGTACCATTTGTGGTACTCAAACAAATTAGCCAGTAAGCATTTAGTGCTAGTTGAATTGCTACGAGTATTACATTATCACTAAAAAATTTAATGAAAATGATTTCAATTTCCATTAAATTCAAATATTTTTTAATGAACATTTTCATTGCAGCTGGATACCATTAAATTTTTGCATTTGTTCATTTCAAAATCAACATAACTCACAAAATTAAAAATTTTAAAAAATGAATAAAACTGCGAAAGTCGCATATAATAGTAAGTCCTAAGGATTTTTTTTATGCAATTTGTTTACTTATCTGTTTGCCAATTGCTTGAAACAGTTTTTACTGGTTATTTCGTTAAGTTTCTGTAGTGAATTCATACAAGTATTCTATGTTGCGTACCGAACTTTTTAAGAAATACATTGCATTAAAATTATTTGTTCTTGTAACTTATTAGATTGCACTACGTGTAACATCTGAGAACTCGATATGAGTGCCTCTCTTTTGAAAGAATCACTTGCCAATAGTATACGGCTTACGTCTAATTCATCGAATAAAACATTGATACTCCTATTTTCCCAAATAGTGTATTGACATACACAGTGCGGCAATTATATTCCAGAACTGAAGCTATATCTCAGCAATTAGAAGCGACTTCTATTGAAGTTATAAGTCATTTTCAACCGTGAACATTTCTCCCTAAGCCTTTTGTTGAAATCGATTTATAAGTATATCCCTGTTTTATGACATTTTGTTCATAAGTTCAATTTGCTCACGTGTTGAAAAGTATTACAGGAACAACGTGCTGTTCCACGCAAAACTTAGCACAATGTTCAAAATGATGCAAAAAGCTTATGGGGTTGATTGTCTATCACGTCTAAAGACATTTGAGTGACATAAACAATTTTGGGAATACAGACAATCGCTATAGGATGAAGCCAAAAATCCTTGAAAAGTTACATAAAAAATCAAGACAATGCTCTGTGCTATCTTCGATAGTAAAGGCATCATCATCCACCGCAAATTCATGGCAACTAGTCAAACAGCTACTAGTGCTTTCTAATTAGACATTTTACAACGTTTGATGGGCAGAACTCGGCCACAATATCACGATCCTGATGAATGGTACTTGTTCCATGATATTGCTTGAACATACACCTTGGAAGAAATACTACAAAAAGAGCTTGAGAGGCCATTTGAATCACTAATGAATCGCTGTAGATCACAGAATCACTGATGCACTGAATCAGAGGGAGATTATTTTAAGCAAAAAAAAAGATTTGAAAAAAAAATTTTTCCGTTTCAATTTTATAACTTCAGTCCCGAAATATATTGGCCACACTGTGTATATGTAAATTTTTTTTAAACATGCTAACATAGTAATGGTTGAGTGAAGAGGTGATTCTTATAGTTTTATCAGATTTTTGATATCGAGTTTTCAACATAGGAGATTGTGCTATCCAAGGGATCAGTTTTGCTTACGGCGCCAACTATGAACAAATTTTTTAAAAATTAACACCTCCGTATTTACAATAAAAAAAATGACATTTGTGTGTCGAACTTAGTAGCTTATGAGTTCCGACTTAATAAAATTTAAGTAATTGCTTAAAAACGTCTTCTATGGCTATGCCTTTGAAGACTTTTTATATTTTTATGAGTCTGGTCAGGTTAGGTTAGGTTATGGTGGTGGATTGGAAGCCCCACATAGACACTTTGGTCCATAGTGATACCACATCTCTCAAGATTTAATAAGTAGAAGTTGTAACCCCTGTCATGACACGACAGTCATTCCTGGATAAAGATAATAAGAATTCTGTTTTGGCTCTATTCACATTAGGCCAAAATATTTTTGTTATTAAGCTAGTTTCCAGCTGTACCCAACGTGAGGTAGCTATTGTTGACAAGTAGATATCTGCTTTTGAGTTAAAGTATTGTATTGGTGCTGCGATATTTAAAGGCAATGCATCCATAAGCGCTCCTACTTAGTTTCGCTTGTTCGTCCGCCATCACGTTACCGATGTTGCCTTGATGTCCGGGTACCCAGTACAAAAAAAACGTTGTTATTGATGCTGAGATCTTGTAGAGACCTATAACATTTGAGAACTGTTTTTGATTTTATTATGTTACCATGTAGTGCTTTTAAATCGGCCTGACTATCCACATATATGTTTATACGACAGTTAGTGTTGCCCCTTAAAATGCTTTCTGCTGCTTTTTGAATTGCGATTATTTCGGCTTGAAAAATGCTACATGGGTTTGGGAGCCTGTAGTGTTCTTTAAAGTTGGTGTTGGCATTGAAAATACCAGCACCTACCCCTTCGTTTTGTTTGGAACCATCTCTATACATATATTGATGCAAATTGGAGGATCACCTGCCCTACTGGATCAGTAGTTTCTTGATGGAAATTTAATGAAAAATTTTTGATCAAAAATAGTTAAAGGCTTAAGGTAATCCGTGGAGATATTTGATATATTGTCTATGTTACTATGTTCATAGTACTTAATTTTGAAACAGCTAGACTCTTTTAGTCTGAGCGCTGTTTTATAAACTACACTTCTGTCAAAAAGATCTATGGGAAGCAAGTTAAGTATGGTGTTTAGTGACGCTGTTGATGTTGTTTTCAGGGCTCCAGTAATGCCTATGCACATTAGACGTTGTAACCTTTCTAACTTTAAAAGTAAAGTCTTACTTTCTAGAGCCTTCCACCAAATCACGATTACATAAAGTAAAATTGGTCTTACTATGGCGGTGTATATCCAGTATGTCACCTTGGGAGCTAATCCCCATTTGGCTCCGAACATTTTTTTTGCAAGCGTAGTATGCATTATGTGCTTTTTTAATTCGTTCTTCTATATTGAATTTCCAAGATAATTTTTTATCCAAAATTATCCATAGAAATTTTGCTTCGTTTGAGACTGGGATAATGGTATTTCTGAGTGTTATTTCCCTAAATTTCGGAATTTTGTATTTTCTTGAGAACAGAACCAGTTCTGTTTTACGTGGATTAATGCATAGACCTTTTTTTGATGCCCACAGGCTTATGGTTGATAGAGCTCTTTCCATTAGCTCACTCATCACATTCAAATATTTGCCCGATATTAGAATTACGAGTACAATATCATCAGCATATGCTACCGCCTTTACGCCCTGTTGTTTCAGAATGTGGAGTAATGGGTCAACGGTAAGTATCCAAAGGAGAGGAGATAGCACCCCTCCTTGGGGTGTACCTCTTGTTGCAATTTTAGTTGAGTTTGTTTGACCCCATTCTGCCATCACCGTTCGACAACTTAGAAATTTATTGATCCAGTCACGAATGTGCTGATTAATTTGTGCTTTTTCCATCGCATTGGTTATGGCTGCGTTTGTTACGTTGTTAAAAGCGCCTTCTATGTCTAAAAAGGCCCCTAATGTGTATTCTTTGTGTTGAAGTGAGGCTTCAATAATTGAACAAAAAATGTCACTATATTTGTTAAAATCAGTTCAGGAGCCATAAGTCATTTACTAGTTCTTTTATAATAGATTTGCTAACAACTGCAAGATACGACAAATGAATTGTTAAACCGATATTTTAAGAAATTAGCATTGAGCTAATTAAGCAAAACGTTTCAAAAAAATCCAACAAGTTTATTATTATTTACGATTTACGCAGTTTTGATTTAAGCTTTGGAAATTTAAATTCTATCACTTATGTTGTTTCTGTAGTAACCAAAAAAAAAATTACCAGGGATGCCCTTCCGATCTTCCTAAGGCTTTAAAGCAGTGTTTTGATCCCATTTATGTTGCAAAAACATTTCACTAATCGATGCACTCTGGCTCCAAATCACGTTTTTTCGTTCAAAAATTGCTAGTCGGAAATGAAAACATTTTTTTTTTAAATTAAAACCGTCTGAAATCTTAAGAAATCGTTGGAACTCAAATTTTATGAAAAAAATATTTGTTTATTATTTTAAGTTAAAAAAAAAAAAATTTTTTTTCTTGTCTCCAATTTAAAGCGAACATTTTTTTTAAAAAATTTGGGCTAGGAAGATTTGTTTGTATTTTAGTAAACTAGAATTTAAAAAAAAAAAATTGTAAATATCCGACAAAGCTTGCAATTTTTTAATCATAAAAAACTCGACTTTCGACTACTGTGCGATGAAAATTATTCGGCTTATTGCACCAATCAATGAGGAAAGTTGAAAAGAAAATTAAACGGACCGGAACTCCGAATAAGACTGTTTTTAGATCCCCATAGATCAATGAGGGAAAGTCTAAAAATAAGTTTTTCTCAAAACCAGAGGCATTCCGTCCTCTCAAAGTGGATGTATGCACTCCATTTACACTGTATATAAAAGCATCCGGAATTGTTAAATAAAATGAAACAAAATTATTTGTTCATCAAAATTTATTTTGTTGCCTTCAAAGCAGGACAACTACGCATGCGCTTGATCCTGTCCTGAATACATTCTTCATAGGCAGGTTGCGGAATAACCTTTGGCACTTTAAGCGAATTTGTATTTTTTTTTTTTTTTGACTCACATTATTCAAATCTCAGCAACAGGAAACAGCTTTCTTTCTTTATGTTTTGTTTTTAACCCTGTTAGCACCACTGTCCTTTTAAAAGCACATCGAAAACGTCATCATAAATGAGAGAAATATGCCGTTGTGCACTTGCATTTTTATGCATAATAATGAAATTCAACTCTATATCAATCATCTCATTCAATCATCTTTATTCTAAAATAGAATAAAGCCTGTGTAGGAGCCCTTACATGACTGGAGCTCATTTTAGAAATTTTTACTTAGTTTTTTACAAATTCAAGACCAAATTCAAGCCACTTAGTTAATATTTATTTTCAAATTTAAATAACAAAGCCCTAGGAATGTAGAGATTAAATAAAATTGCATTATTTTTCCGCTTTGTACACGGAATAAATCACTGTTCACACATGGCCTTAATGATTTTATAGCAAAGCGAATTGGAGCAGTTTCCCACAAAGTTCAAATTTATGCTGATTGCCAACGTATTGTGTGTGGTTGCTTTTGTTGTTGTCAACGACAAAATTGTTGTTGTAAGTTTTATAAAGTTATGCAATTTTAAAATTTTTGTTTTTTTAATTGTTCGATTATATAAAATAATAAAATTGAAAATATCAAAAACGTGCGCCTTTAACAAAAATATGTTGCCATTATTCGAAACTGGAATCAGAAAAATATTAAAAGTTTTCTTGATACGCAACATTTTTATGAAATTTGAATATTTGCGCAAAATTAAAAGCTGCATGAAAAATTAATATCTACTGATTATAGGACATATATATTCGACATTAAAAACACCTAAAATTAAAATCAGATTTTATCTTTCGTCAATTATAATTCGATTTTAATTTTTAATTTTTATTGCGCTCGTTGACGCATTAGCAAAAAAAAATGTGGTCAATTAACCAGCACCGCTAATTTGGTATCATACGTAGTACTACCTTTGTTTTCGTACAAATATTTACGCCTTTATTTGTTTTGCTATGATTTTTATTGCTTTAATATTTACACTGGATTTCTTATTTTTCTCGGTTTTATTTATTCGCACGTATTCTTTATTTATTCGCTTGATTTTATTTGAACTTTTTCACTTTTTTTCTATAAATAAATTATTTTAGTAGGTGATGAATGCAAATAAATTCATTTATCAAAATATCGCTCTGCAACATAGTGCCCGCTGCTCTGCTGATTGCGTTTCCGGTAGCTGTCAATGTCAATGTCAGTAAAGCGTTGGCAGCATTCATTTTGAGAATTGGGTCAAAGTTTATGGCTTGCAATACACTTGAGCTGCTGTTTTTCTTTATTGTTGTTTGCTTCACATTTTGCCACTAAATCAAGTTAATAGGAACAAAAATAAACAAAATAACAACATCATGAAATTTCTGTAGGTATGACAAAAAATGCAGTTAAAAAACCATGAAGTTATACATATTGTACCAATTAGAATTTGGCTCAATATTGTTAGTAAACTTTTTATACTCATGAAAAATTGGAGATTAAACTGACATGCTAAGAAAAATCTTAAGTCTTAAAACAAAAATTCAAACATTTGTTTAAAAAAATTTAAACTAAACAAGTTAAGGTGTTATCTTCTGGGTTGAAAGTAAATAAATGTTAAAAAGGCGTTAAAGAGGTTGAATAAGTCGAAAAAAATGTGAAATGTTAGAAAGGTTGACAGAGGTTGAAAAATGTTGAAAAAGTCGAAAATATATGCAAAATGTTGAAAAAAGTTGAGAGAGGTTGAAAAACTCTAAAAAAGTTGAAACAACTTGAAAAAATTCAAAATGGATGAAAAAGTCGAAAAAATAACGAAACTAATGAAGAAAGTTGAAAAAGTCGAACAAATACATATAGGATATATTGGAAAAAGTTACAGGGTTGAAAAAGTCGAAAGAATAAGGAAAATGTTGAAAAAAATCGAATAGAAATGAAAAATTAGAAATATGCCACGCCCACTTGTCCAATTCCGCCCACTTTTGGTTCAATAAACTATATTCGTGATCGACATCCTCATATTAAATTTCAGCACAATAGCTTGCGTAGTTTGCGATATATGCTGCAGTTAAATTTAAAATTTAGGGCGGTGACACACCCACTGGTACAATCCAGCCCAATTTTGATCCAGAAATAGCTTTTCATAAGCAAACCCCCAACACCAAATTTTAGTATGATTGCTCACATATTTCGATAAATATGCCACTTACCGTATTTTACTTGTATGGGAGGTGCCACGCCCACTGGTGCTATTTCAGCCAATTTTTATTCAGATATACTCTATAGCAACTGAACCACTTACATTAAATTTCATAGCAATTGCTGCAATAGTTCACTTAAAACAGCGCTTACAAATTTATGTTAATATGGGAGGTGCCACGCCCACTGATGCAATCCTGTCAAAATTTACTTTTAAAGCTTATAGTAACTGACATCTATAGACCAATTTTATGAAGATTACTCTCATAGCACACTATCTATAACAATAAACGTTTTTTGCTTATATGGGAGGTGCCACGCCCACAGGTACTATTTAACCAATTTTTTTTTATAAGAGACCTTATATGAAGTATATCTACCTCATTAAATTTCATAACGATTACGTTGTTAGTTCTCTTTATATAACGTTTATAAATATTGTGGGCGGTGCCACGCCCTTGAGCGAGTTTTTTCAGTAAAGTAGCTGAGATTTTATTGATGACTGCTTTCAGCGGCATCATCGCCAAAATTTTTATGGAAATCGTTTGTGCCAATTCTGATATATACGGTATCAAAATTTTTATTAGTTGAAAAGTGCCACGCCCATTTTCTCGATTCCGCCCTTTTTTATCTCAATTTAAAATATATTTGATATGTATCCGTTTACCAAATTTTATCGGAATATCTTGAACGGTTTACAAGATATGGTAGTTTAAATGATAAAATTTAGGGCTGTGCCACGCCCCTGTACGACCTTTTGGAAACTTGAAACCTAGCCCAATCCTAATTTGGTTCACATGTGCACCAAATCAACAAGTTTCATCAAAATCGTTGCAACTTTTTTCAAAATTGGCCTGGGTAAATTTACATAGAGTATGCGCGGTAGGCGTGTCCGTCAACCGATTTCGCCCATTTTCAATAGCAAGATGCCTGCAAGAAGATGTGACATGTGTGTGACAGTTTCATTCAATTAGCTTTCTTGGTTTTCCCGTAAACGTGATTCCAACAGACTGACAGACAGACAGACAGATATCGCTAAATCGACTCAGGTGGTGACGCTGATCAAGAATATATACACTTTTCCATACCTGCCACGCCCCCTTCGAGGTGTTACAAACGGAGAGGCAAAGTGAATATACCCTCGGTGTAGGGTATAAAAAGCACCAGTTTATAACAACATCCCATCCGAAGCATGAAGAGTCAACAAAACCTTAATAAAGAAACATTTTTTCCCCTTTCCGAAGCCATTTGGGAAGTAGGATTACTTATTAAAGTTTATAAAAAGATGAAATTACTATTTAAGAAAATTATAGCAGTATAATCACTTTTCTGAACTCGTCATTAAAAAAGTGCTAACTAAATTTATCTTCAATCTCATTTTCTAACTAACTTTCGCAAAAGTCGCTCATGTACGAAATTTAAGCCAACTCTCCGTATTATTCTGTTTTTATACTGTATGTTTCGATTAAACTTATTAGAAGGTACTTCTACATACTGACGACATTGCTGACTTGGTGTAACTACTTTACCGAGTTGGCATAACCAACTTTACAAAACTTAGCGACTCGACAGCTACTGCAAAAACTCAAACAATATCAACTGCTTAGGATGTTATCTTTGGCCATGGTAAAGTAATATACCCTAAATCTATATTAACAGTAAAAGTATGCGCAGGTCCCAATTTTTTATTAATCGGATATATTTTCAACAACGACACATGTCGCCTGGTTTCATCAAACGTAATCATAGTGAACTTGGCAACATCAACTTAATATGTGACTGGGAAAGTTAAAAGGGACCTACGGTACGAAAATAAGTTTTCGAGAAAAACGACTTTAAAGTTAAAAAGTGGTTTTTTATGCGCATAAACATTTTTATAGCTTGATACTTGTTACTCGGAGGTTTTCAGGGTCGCTGATTACGAATCTGGTGTTTTATTACTTAAAAAGTAAATTCTTGAAAAAAGCCTACAGGGAGCTCCTATTTCATTCACCAATTTTTATGAGTTGAGTGTAATTTTTATTTTATGAATCACCTTTCCTTTTGTATTGTTTTTCTTCTCCATTTTTTTGGTTATTAATATCCGTACCACAGAGCAAAAGGATATTTAGTCCAAAATTTAAGTTTTTCAGTTTTTTTAATAATGAAGACTTAAATTTCGCGCTCACTTCAGTGGGCTACTATGATGATTGGACTAAAAGTTTTCCAAAAAAGAATATTATTTTCATTTTTTCTGTAAAAAAATATCTTTTAATTCAATAAATTACTAAATTATTTAGTTTTTAAAAATCTTGATACTCGTAGTTGCAAATACCAACCTTAACCTTAACTTAATATTCGATCAGGTTTTTTTAATATTTATTAAATTTTTTTTTTTCGAGCTGAAATGTCTGTAACGAGCCAACCATTATCATTATTCATATTGTCAATAAGCATTATGTAAATCAAATTTATATTGCTACAGGCTACAGAACAAGAAAAAATTTACATATTGTGATTTACTACCCTTTTACTCAGGGGTAAGGATATCTAATTTTATGCTTCTTTATAAGAAAAAATCCATGGAATTGATTTATTAAATTTTCAAATTGACTTTTTCATGATCCAAAGAACTTTTTGTAAGGGATGTTTTTGTACTTCTTTTTGCTCCATAATAGTAATTCTTGTGGATCTATTTTGGATGGTTTTGGACTCTCTTTTTCTTTTGTTAATCGAAATAATAACGTTTGGAGTTAATGACTCATATAAAAAAACTTTTAACGAACTTACAAAAAATGGCATTAAAAATATTGTGTGCTAAAAAAATTCAAAAAATGTTCCAAAAAATTAAGTCAAAATATATAGCACCTATAAACGATAAAGAAATTCTATCAGAAACTATTTAGATAATGGCAAGCTGAAATTTTGGGAGAATTTGCAAAAACATAGGCCTATGGGCACGCAAAAAATATAAAAAAACTCTTTCGTAAATATATTATTCGCATTTTCAGCCACACGAAAAATGTGAGCGTAGTTTGACAACAAGGAGGATGGAGCTGCTTGTAGAAGTCCACGTAAGTGGGTAAAGTTCCTGATCGCCATTCACTTGGGAGTGGCCAGGGATGATTCTTTTGCAAACAGTTCAAGCAGCTCACAAACTACCGGCCTTTTGGCCAAGTATCCTCTGGAGATCCTTTGGACACCCGTCCGGGGGTGAGCTATTTGTGAGAAGGCGAGTCTCTCCTAGACTTAAAACTTGAAATGTGTGCGTAGGGTTTGGGTCCCACCACACATCATCATCATTTCCAATGAAAACTAAAACAGCCTCGGATAATAGCCCTCACTACGATGACGACCACTGCAAACGAAAAACGGACAATGATTTACGGATATGAACCTGGAATGTCCGGACCCTCCATAGGGAAGGTGCAACTATCTAACTGGCGGAAGCCCTCGTAAAAATAAAGGCTGACATCACCGCCATCCAGGAGATACGATGGAAAGGACAAGGCTGCTCTAAACGGACGAACTGTGATATCTACTACAGCGGCCATGCGAAGAGGCGCGAATTTGGTTGCGGAATCGTTGTAAGTCGAAAATTACGCCACCTAGTTTCCCGGTTCACGCCTATAAGCAAAAGGTTGGCTACGATCCGTATCAAGGCAAAATTCTTCAACATAAGCCTACAGTCGGTCAGTTCAGTCTCCACGAGACCACTTCAATCAACGGTCTGAGACTGATCGACTTCGCCGCGGCGCGAAACATGGTAGTTACTAGCACCAGATTTCAACACCTCGACATCCACAAGGCCACCTGGCTATCCCCGGATCAAAAAACGAAAAATGTGAGCGTAGTTTGACAACTCAAATACCTAAAACGCTTTATCTGCGCACCTAAGACAGTAAATCGGTCTTATGTCAAATTTCAATAAAATCGGGCACAAACTCAGTTCACGCCGTATACAGGTTTGAGCTAGGAAGCTGAAATTTTATGAGAATCATTTTAAGCCCAATGCTAAGACTTTTTTTTAATTTTGGTAAATATTTTGACATAATGTTTTGAGATTTAGATAAAAAAAAATCCTTTTCTTGAGGTAAAACAATCAGATAATTAAATTTCTTTTAATTTCATATTTTATAACCATTTTAAGAAAGTAAGTAATCTTCTCAATGATTATTTGCCATTGAACTAAAAGGTTGTTGGTATTAAAAAATTTTTCCAATCGTGAATGTAGAAAATATTACATTATTTCACTTTAAAAATTAATAAATAAGCATAGCGTGATTTGTCTAGGGTGTTGTACTTACACCACAAATTGTAAACCTACAAAAATTTAAACTTTTTTTTTCCCATAAATTTCGTAAGATTTCTTGAAATGATGAAACTTACCGGCTGTAAATATTATTTGAGGTGACAGCTCTTGACTATACCTTTTAAAAAAATATATAAATCTCAAGCTTATGTAAATGAATGGGCTAGCAATGTTTGATCATTTGGAACACAATGTTTGCCGCAATATGGCTCCATGTGCTTTGAAAATGTTTTCGAAAATTCAACTTCCAGAAAGCGTTATATACATACATATATATTAAGGCCAGCTACGGCACTCATAAGCCCAAGAATTGCCATTAAATTATCTACTGAATAAAACTAAAATCAGCTCATTTGAAGAAGTTTATTGAGTTTTGTTCCTGTTTGGAACCATGACAATTTTTGAAATGATTATTATTGCATTTGAACATTTCATTTCAAGTTATGTTTCAAATTTGATTTGGAAAATGCTGAAACCCTTTATGAACTGGCCTATGAAAAAATTGTAATACACCATCATTTACCCACCGCTTTTCTCATGTCAACGGTTTTTTTAATTGAAATATTATGTTATGTTAAAAGTTTTTTTTTTTGCAAAAACTTAATCAATAAATTATCTAAAAAAAAAATTTTTTTTTTTTTGTTGAATTTCATTTTAAGACAAATTAAAGCAATTTTTGTAAGAGCAAAGCCGCTGGCAGTATAATTTATTCAAAAGATAGCAAGCCAACAAAAAAATATGGATAACAAGAACTTATATTAATTAAAACACAAGACTTAACTTTTAAGACCTAAGTCTACATGTCAACTGCCAATATATGTAATTAATAACTTTCCATTTCTAATGACAGTTTTCGTTTTACAAAAAAAAAGTTGAATTATTGAATTTTATTTGGAATTTTTTCGCCGCAAGTTTCTGATTTATTAAATGCCTAGTAATAACAACTTTTAAACAAGTTTTATAAAAACAAGCAATACGCAATATATTACAAATCTCTAATTATAATAAATTTTTCAATACTTCGATGCCATAAGTTAATTTTTTAAATGCAATTTTACTTATAAAAATTACCTTTTAAAGTGAAGTATGATCTCACTTTCAATTTTGAAAAATTTCAAAATAATTATTTGTGATTTTAAAAAAAAAAATTGTAATTTGTTAATAAATGTCAAAATAATTTATAACCATACTTAAATAGAATTTATAATATTATTCAAAAGTAGAACTTGTGTACAGACACAAATGTTGCACAAGCAATTTATAGTGGGTTCGTCGCCTAAATCTTTTGTTTCTACGTATTAAGCGCTGTGCTTTTTTGCACACGATATATTTTTTTATTTGCTTATTAATGTTACTGATTTTAAATTAAGCTAAATATTTTCACAACAAAATCCATGTATCAAATATCACATTTCATAACGAATCCACTGGCAATTTCAATATTGAAATATTAATTGCAAAAGGAAATCGTTGTTTAATGACTATTAGCTAATCATGTCTTATTGGATTTTTTATCATAGGTATCTACTAAATGGCGCGAAATCTATACATAAATAAGTTTCAATAATTTTAATTGCAAATATTTACATAATATTGTACCTACTGTGAATAAATCTGTTATTTATGCTATAGTTTCCGCATAATTGCAATCTATTTATGTGAATTTATAAACTAATAGGATTTTAAATCACAACTAAAAAACATTTCCATTTCAAAACATCTTCATAAAAAACATTTATTTTTGCATAAGCAACAATATTTTATTTACGAAATGTATATGGTATTAATTTGTGTTTGTCGCAAATAAGAAACTAATGAAATTTTTAATTAGAAACAAGTTTTAACCGCCGAAAAATTCTTTAATTTGTTTCCTTTGTTTCTTAAGAAAAACAAAAGTTTAATGGTTTATATTGTTCCAGAACAACTTATATTAATAGCGCCATTGATAATCGACATAGTCCACTCAAAGTTGGCATGTTTATTTCATTCAAAATACTTATCGCTACAGAATCAATTTTAATTAATCGACGATTTCTGCTTTATATAAATTATTAATAATAGCATTTTGTCGAATATTAAATAACTTAGCTGCTACGCAGCGAATGTCTTAATGATGATATCAATTAAAATGACAATAAACGTTAAGCATAAGTCACACAGATTTTATTGAAAAACAAGTAACAATATTTGTTCTTGTTTAGATTATGCAATTAATGGCTGCTAAAAAGTAATGGCTTACCCGAAGACGTCACTTTATAAAGATTATTTCAATACTTCTGTACAACATTCAACAATTTCTTATGTGGACAGAGTTTTTGAAAAATTTTTAATTGTCTTCAATTTGCTGTGGGCATTTTTTCCCCAAAAAACAATTAAGACTGCATAAGACTTCAATGAAATGAAATAAACAAATTCGAAATGTTAGCCAAAATACAGCAATTTTGCTTATAGTGCTGCCAATGAAGAAATTTTTGTAAATTTAATAACTTACCAACTGGTACCAACAAAAATATGGTGCTTAACTTATCAAAAATGGTTTGATTTTCAAGTTGCTATGAAAAATATATCAAAAATGAAAATTTATATTTTGCTAGTGATACTAGCGGCGTCGCATTGCGTTCCGTTGTTTTCTTTTTCATATTGAAATTACTCCCTCTACATCTTACTCTATATTCTCTTTTCAAAATTAACAAAAAAAAAAATTAAAAGAGAGTTTGTTCTTTGAACTTCGAAGCCAAATGCAAATGGTATAAATGAGAAGAAGCATTAGCATCAGCAACGAAAAATAAAGCGACAATTTTTGTGAGAGTATTTAACTTTAAGAAAATAAGTATGCAATAATCTTTCTAAGCATTAATGTGTTATTTTAAAAAATAAAATATTAAAATCGGTTCAGTACATTTTGCGCCAAAGCGTTACAAACCATTTTCATGTTAGCAATTTTATATAAATAGTATAGATATGAGATTGCTTCGAAACTTTCAGCAAATCTCTTAACTTTACGGTATGAAAAATTTGACTGTTAAAGATTATATTATCAAGTGGTTATAGTTAGTGTTCAAAAGATTGGACGCGGAGATTTTTGATTTTCATTATCACTATAGCTCTTTTTTAAAAAATTTTAAGTCCAAATTAAAAACTATCAAGAAATATGAACAAATCTAACTCCTACTATATGATTTCTTCTCGAGTATGCATTCTTTATCCTACATGTCATGTCTGTACTATGATTGCATTGTTGCTGCTCGTAGGGTGTTCGCTTTTGCATTGTTTGCTAGTATTGTCGTAAGAGAATGACAGTACAACTTTAGTCCATAACCCCATCTCAGTTGATGGAAATTGATTGGCAACCATGCTTTATTTTTCGCAGTGGTTCCCAACTTATAATTATTTTCACAAAAGCTATGTCCGCAGCTTCCGTCTCCGAAACTAGGTCCCAGCGATTTGGGTCATTCCATCTAAAATTTGCCTATTTATACCCTGATGTGTTTTAAATTTACTGAAAATTTTTTGAGTGGTTAAGGCATTATCTAATATATTGTAAAAATATTATATCAAACTTTTCCGACCAATAGTTTTGATAAAAAAATAAATTTCTTAACTCTGTTCAAAGCCGCTGGTAAATAACACAAAAACTTGAATGATGTATATAAACAAACAAACACAATTCAAATTCGCTTTCATATTATTTTTAGGTAGCTGTGTACAAGTAGATGACAAAAAAACTGCAATTCTGGAAAAAATTAACGCCTAAGCGTTATATATACACTGAAAGAAAAAAATTACGTTTCAGGAAAACATCAATTTCTCAAATACTCCAAAATCGATTTCAGCTTTTTAGGCATAAAATGTTCATCCCTTAAACTTTCATTCATGTTTTTGCACCCTATTTGATTTGACAAGCATTTTAGTAAAGATTTATGAAACTTAAAAATAAAATTTGGATATTCCATTGATACTTTTGTTAATTTTTCGATGTTTTTTTCGTTAATTTTTATAATATTTTCAAACTTTGGAAATCTTCAGCTTTTTTCAGTTTTTAAAAGTTTTTCAATTTTTGTAAGTTTTCTATTTTTTTGAAAATTTCAAAAATTTATGAAATATTAAAAATTTTAAAAATGGAAAAAATTTCAAAAATTGACATAAATTGAAAAACTTAACTTTTTCAACTTTTTTTTGAAATTTTTTAATAGATTGTACTAATTACTGTGGCATAAATTTTTACAATTATTCCGATATAACCGACACATGATGGTCTGAAGTTATTGTTTTTGAAATTCTTTTGAAGAACTATATATGAAATCTATTCCAGATGCGCAAAAACTATATCAAATAAAATTCTTTTGTGATATTCCATATAAAATTTATTCAAATCGAAGAAAAAATTTTCGCATGAACAATTGCCCAGAATTTAAATAGTTATGAATTCTTTTATGACTTTGAAATTGAGAAAGCTTTCAGCTGGTGAAAGATATTTTTCAAAAGAAAAAAAGTCGTATTCTGTTCTTATGTTTCCTACACAAATGTTCAACCTTATATCATGTAAGTAGTATGTTATAGGAAATGAAACAAATTTTTAACAATGATTGATTTTTATCATCAAAAGAAAAGAAGCCAAAAACTTTATTTAAAAAATATAAAAAAAAAAACCTAACAATGTGTGACGTCTTTAATTAGCTTTAATTATTTTCTTTCACTTTTTCTTTACGGTTGCGCTCCAAATCCTTTGCTAAAAATTTCATTTAATTATTGCTACTCATAAAATAAAATCGTTTTGACTTTCCAATGCAATTCATCATCATCAGCATTATTGTCACCCAAAGTAAAAGAGAAAAAAAAAATACAAAAAAAAAAATCATATAGCAACTTGAGTTCCGCTCGCGGCAACCGCTAACGCTTTCAATGTTTTGCTTGATAACTGTGTCAAAACACTTAGAAAAAGAATTAAGTGGCAAAGAAATGATTTGCTTTATTTATAACAAATATAAGCACATAAACATATGTTGTTTAAAAATATATTTTAAGAGGAAAAAAAAAACGTTTCGGGTGTGAAAAAAAAAACATTTATTTCATTTTTTATTGATTACACTAGCTTACATCAAAAAAAAAATGTGGCGCATTTTCAAAAAAAAAAAAAAAAGATTCCAAAAATATTCCAACCCGCTGCATTGTTTTATGGTGTTCGATATTTGAATAAAAAAAAAAATCCTTTGGGCCGAAAAGGCACATAAAATAGTGATATGCACTTTTCTAGGAAAAGTGGTTTAGATTAATATCATAACTCATAAAATATTTATGTACTTACACGTAGTACTTTAGGTTTTTAAGATTGAACGTCTTTGTCATCTTATTCTTCAAAGAAATCATAATAATTTCAAATTATTTACAAATGTATATTTGAATTTCTCACAAGTAAATTTTATGCAAGAGAGAGCGCATCAGTCTAAATTACGAATCGGTGACCGATTGGAAACAGTTCAAACTGTTCTGAATTCAAAAGCGTGAAACGCATTATTGCAGCAAAGCACTTAAGACGGATCATGTGAATAACCCGTGATGTAATCAAGTGGTTTCAAGTGCGAAGCAATTGTCAAGGAGTCACACTGCTTAATGCAGCTTATAAGGTAATAGGTCACAAAATAATGAAAACGAGAGATCCTGACGGCAGACAGCCAAGCTAACTGCAGTTACGACATTTAAGTCAAGCTCGGCAGTATAAGCAGAAAAAAGTCACCGCTGACCAACAGTAGTAAATGCAAACTTTCAGACATTACTTATTAAGCTATGATGCTTATTTATTTATGAGAGTCTGAGCGATTTTGATGTTGAGTGGCTCTGTAATGAATATTAATAACCACTCAAAGTAAACTTAAGACATTTGTAAATCATCATGTCTCTGACGCTGCATTAAATTGTTTTTAAGTCCAACATAAACTCAATATTACTATGCGGATGTGAAACATACACTTATCAGTTATTATTGCAAACCTTTTCCAGCGGCGTAGCCAAGACTTTAGCGAGACACCTGTGGGTGAGAAAAATGCTGTCACAATCTGTTTTGAATTGGTGAGATAAAAGGCTTTGGTTTTTTTTTAGTTCACCTGATACCGACGTTTTCATTTTTTTTTTTTTTGTTAAAATTTGTTTGTTTTTCTTTTTCATTATTTTCCGTATCGCAATTTACTAAAAAATCAATAGATTCTTAAACATATCTATATTATATTAATTCGTCATCAAGTGGGAATATATCCTCTCATGATCCCCTCAGGATTTTATTGCCCGAGGAAAAATGGGTCCAATAACCCTTTTAGGATGGTCTGGGACCTCACTTGTCACCTTCAAAGTCCATTTTCGGCATTTTCCCATCGATTCGTGCAATAAAATTTTTTTCGAAAAAATAGCTCCAAAAACCTTTTTAGGAGGGTCGGGGACCCCACTTGTCACTTCCAAAATCCATTTTCGGCCTTTTCCCATCGATTCGTGTGATAAAGTTTTTTTCGAAAAATGGGTCCAAAAACCCCATTTAGGAGGGTCGGGGACCTCACTTGTCACTTCTAAAATCCATTTGCGGCCATTTCCCTCGATTCGTGCAATAAAATTTTTTTCGAAAAATTGGTCCAAAACACCCCTTTATGAGGGTCAGGAACCTCCCCTGTCACTCCCAAAATCCATTTTTGGCCTTTTCCCATTGATGCGTTAAGCACAATTTTTCTAAAAATTATAAGTGCATAATTATCATAAATATCTTTCTTTTCAGAAACATGTTAAGTATTTTCCTTTGGACTTTATTATCAATAATCCTAAGTTTTCTCCTTTGAAATTTTTTGCTTAGTGATCCAAGATATTACTTTAAGATTTTCCTCGTTTTTTCATACAAAAAAACTTTTATTTTCGCCTTTTGAAAAATAAAAGTCAAAAAAAATTCTTTGCATGTGACTGTTAAAAATATAAGTTAAAAAAAAACTTTTAAAAAAAACTTTTATTAATAAAAGTCAAAAAAAACTTTTAAAAAAAACTTTTATTAATAAAAGTTTTTTTTAAAAGTTTTTTTTGACTTTTTGAAATATAAGTTAAAAAAAACTTTTACTTTTATTTTCGGATATAAAAGTTTTAAGGAAACTTTTACTTTTATTTCACAAAAATAAAAGTTTAAAGTTTACTTTTACCTAAAAAAAAAACTTTTATAAAAGTTTATTTCAAGCTCTGCCAAAAACGAGACCATTTTTTTTTCCAAAGACTCTAAATGCCCCTTGGGTTTTGGTTCTTGAAGTTTACTGAACTAAAAGTGCAAAAAACACGGTTTTACGAGATATTTGAAGAAAGTTATTTTTTTTTGTGATTTCTTCAGGGATCGGGAAGAAATACTTTTCTGCTTCAAAACGCATTTAAATTTGTCCAGATATCTATTTTCATCTTTGAGGAATCGTATGTTGAAATTAAGTAGCATCGTATTGTGCCTAGATGGATAAAAAACTTTAACATACGATAAAAAAAAAGATATCCGGATAAATTAAAATGCTGAAGAAGAAGAGTAGCTCTATCCATCATCGTATAAAATTCCTTTCGATGTAACATAATCTCAAATATCTCAAAAACAACGATTTTTCACTGTTAGCGCATCAAAAAACTTCGGAAAAGTAAATTTTGATTCCTGGGTAAGATTTATGGCCAAATTTTGTTAGCCTGTCTTACTAATAAATACTTCCGAAGTATCATGAAAGTATCCCAAAACAATTTCAAACATTCGGCTTTGGTCAATAAATGTTATCCTACATATTGAGTCAGTGAGTATTCGAACTAAGTATTAAACGAAATTATATGAAAAAAGCCCTGTGCTACTAATGGGAATGTCATTTTATACGAGTAAAGTTTCCGTTTAGTTTTTGCAGACTTTTTTCTATTGAGGTGAATTTATCTTTTTTTGTTTATTTTTGCGATTTTTTAATTTTTTGGTAATTAGGTTAAGAGTGAACTTTAAAATTTCCTATTCCTCAAGTATTTCTTATTAAAGTTTTTCAAATTTCGAAATTAATTTTTCTATTTGTGAAGAGTTTTGTCATATGCATTTGCTTGACATTAAAAATACGATGGAAAAGTCTTTATTTCGCTTAAAAATTTTGTAAATCTTTTATTTGAAAATTTTTCATTGACTTGATTTTGAGCAATATTCTAATCTTATTTTTTTTTAATTTTCATTAGGCTTATGACATAGACAAAAAATGGAATAATCATAAGCTCATACTCGCCGGTATATGCTGTGAAATGTTAAATATTACTCATTCGATTTGCTTATGACTTAAACGACCTCAAATCATTTGATTGCTTTTGCTATTATTAATAAAAATTTCTTTATATTCTTCAAAAATGAGTATTTTCAGTACTCATACCCTTCTGCGCCTTCCTCTTGTCACATTTGACTCTTCAAATAGTGATAAAAATAAAAACAATACGTAGTAAAAAGCGTCACCAAAGCCAAACGCTGAGTCAGCAAGACAACGTAGATAACACGTACGTATACGATTACACCGCACAAAAGATATTCAGCAAGTTCGTGGCTTAAGTCTTTCGTTTGTCTACGTGATTGTTAGCTGTATATCGCTTAGATTTTTTTTCGCTGCTCTTTTACGCTCGTGTTTATTGATTACTATTACAACAATATTGTGCTTTATTATGATGACTAACATTAATACATAGCATAAATATTTTTTCCTCCGTTTTGTTTTGTTATTGAAATTAACAACAAAAATCGTATTTGAAAAAAAACAAATTATTATTAATTAATGCAAATGTATAGAATTTCACTTTTACTTTACGCTTTTGACCCACTGAGCGTTTGTGTTTTTTGTTTTTTTTTTTTTTTTATTTTGAAAATTTTTATGCATGATAATTTTTGTTCGCTTCTAAATTTATGATTTTCTGTTAGATTTGGCAGATTGGTGTCTGGGCTTACTACGGTCACTGTCATCTTTTTAACTTTAAACTTTTTGCATAGTCAAACAAGTTGCTGCAGTTCAATGACCAAAAAAAAAAGTTTCATTAATGCAAATTAATCAAAATTTATACATCTTTGAGTTCATTTGTTGAATTTGATTTGATAAATTTTGCGTTAAAGTCGTGACACTAATCATGACATTTATCATCTTAACTATGGGTTGATCTTTTTTTTCTCCAAATGGTTATGGCAGCCAAATGTATATGTGTAGTAGAACAAAATTACATTAATTTTGAACTTGGGTCGTGGGTTGGACTTCCAAGATGCTTTTAACCATTACTCAAATTCGATTTTTTTTTTTTAACTTTTCACTCATCCGCATTGGTGTGAACCCAACACTTTCGCTTTCATACGAACTTATCTGTTGAAGTTATTTAAATTTTGACTTGATTTCATAATCTACAGAATTTTTTATTACATTAATAAATTTATGTAAATTTATTTTATGTTTTATAAAAATTTTGCGTCACAAATGCTTAACACTTGGATGTGTTATGTTAAATAGCTGCAACACAAAAGGCGTTAAGGCAGTCTCTTTTGAACGCATTCTGATGATGTTTGTATTAAAATTGTTGATGTTATTTCTATTGAGCGTAACATTAATATTTTATCATTATGTTAAAAATCATGTTTTCTTCTTATCAGCATATGCATTTTATGTGTTATTGTGCCATCTGTAAACTAAGTTAATTTCACTTTTTATGCCCTGATTTGTATAATCAATGCATTAAGAATTAATTTAGATCAAGTTATACAATCGCTTGGATAGTATATATTAAAATGTTAATCTTTTTTTTTTTGTTACATAAAGTTTTTTTTTATGGTACAGGTATTATTTTGACAAAAACTTGAACTTGAATTCACTGCTGAAATTTAAGTTCCTTTATTTTATTTAAAAACACAAGTTCCTCTATATGTTATTTTATCTTTACGATGCAAGAAATTTTGATATACCCGTTTTTTGCGGAAGTATTTGAAATGTCAAAATTTTGGCTAATAACAAAATCGCTAGACAATGACGTCACCTAAATGTAAGTGGCCTTGTTGAATAAGACTATATCTACTTTTTTTCGATATATCAATGAATTCAATAATTATCCATTGGAAAACAAAATATCAACACTATAAAATAAAAGTAAAATCGTAGTCAAGTACCAAAATATATCATTCCGTATCGCTGTAAAAGCACTGTATCACTGTGCTATTGTAACATCTCCCATAAATTTCATAGTTTTTATAATCAAAGCAAATGTTTCTGATTACTGCCAAAACAGAGTGGAAACTTTTATGCAACATAATAAGTCTGGGGATGAAAAAAATTCTTAATAAAAAAATATAGAGAAAGTAGTTAATTTTTTTTGTTGTGAAGCTTAAGATTAAATACAATAATATTGGTGCGAAAAAAGTTATAGCTATAAGTTTATCACAACAAAAGAATGATAATTTTTAAAAAGCGAGTAGTTAGCAAACAAGTTCGAAGGAGTGGCTTATTGCTTTCTACGAAAGTAGCATTAAGAAAAAAAAAACAAAACATTTGTTTGTAAAGAATTTTCATATAGGGTGTTCAAATTTGAGGTATTTTTTTAAATTTGACGAAATTTTTGTTATAAGTATTAGATTACACGTACATATGTATTTTCAAGTATTAAGTAAGCACATTCCGATTGGTTAAAAAATTGGTTAGCAACGTGTTTTTTGTTATTAAAACACTATACCTCAAATTTGAACACCCTAAGTCTATATAAATAAAATAATATCTGTTTTCGATGAACGGGATTCACGCAAAATCTACTGAATCAATTTCGATCAAATTTTTTTAGGTATCTTCCTTAGGCGCTTGGTCTTAACATACAATTAAAGTTATCACGATATTCCTCTTAAATATCAAAATATTAAAGATTTAAAATTGCTTTAAAAAAATTAATTTCACACATAGAAAGAAGCATGTAAGCATAACAAATCGTTTAATAGCAACTCAGTAGGCAAGGGCAGGAGCTAACAGTGCTTCTAGAAGGCCTTCCTTGGTAAGTATAAGGCCTTCCACCCTCCTTTTAAACGTACTTTCTTTTTTATATGAAATGGCCGAAGAAAACAGGCCTTCCTAAGCAGGCCTTCTAAGACCACTTACCGCAGTAGGACTCTCAGAAGTACTTGACAAAAATTTAATTTTAACATCGTAAAGACTCTAAATATTAATTGTTTTTTTTTCGCGCCATCTCACTTGCGTTGATATTTTTTTAATGATTTTGTTTTTTGTGATGTTTCTTAATTTACAATTCGACAAAGAATACACAAAAATCTACCTCCTTAACATAGCATGAAAGAATAGAAGACTAGTCTGGCAATATACACACCTCTCTTAATTTCTAAGCATGTGTCTACTTTTCATGTCGTATATGTACAATGCTTATGACAAAAAAGTAATGCCGAATTATAAAACAATGCAATATATGAAATAAAAAAAGAAACAGAAATGCTTTAAAGTAAATGGGGTCCTTCTTCTTTGCCTTCTAATATCAGACCTGATAGCACGTCTGTTCTTGGAAGGCATATTATGCCTTCTGTGATTGTATTTTTATTTGCATGAAAATCTATTTTTGAGAAGTCCTTATATAATCGCAGCAGTGCTAGCAGGCCTTCTCCGAGTCAGGCCTTGCTCATTTGCCTGCTGGGAAGTTGGGTGTGCGTTTCGTTTTTATATGGCAATGCAATGGAAGAGAATATTCAAATTTTACTCTCGTTCTCATTCTCAATTTGTCAACGCAGCAAGGCGGAATTTGTGAACAATGAAAAAGAAATTACAGTACGTTCACACATAGAAAACACACATGCTGTCTTAAATGGCTTGACAACATGTGTGACTGTCAATATTGCTTTGCGTTCACATTTTCGTGCATGTCATCAAACATCAATTGCAGAACAATTTATGAGCGTCCACATCGAAGTGAACTGCATGAAATCCTATTTAAAATGAAAAATGTTCACTAGGCTTGACAGTCAGTTCACACAGGTTGTATGGTTGTCAGGAAAATCAACAATTTTTGAAATCCATCCAACATGTGTGTCAAGCTGTCGTTCGTAGAGTTCACATTATCGAATATTGATGTTGGACAACATGTGTCATAATGTGTATTAGACTAATTGAATGTGTTAGTAAGTATGTGTGCTTTGGATTTTGTCTTTCACATGGCAATGCAATGGAATATTTATGGAAGAGAAAACAACAACAACTCTAGATCTGTGGAGAAGAATCAAAATTGACTGTAGTTCTACTTAAAAAAAATTAAATTGTTTGCCTTCGCAGAAAAACAGGCTACGCTCACAAAGACGCGGGCATCAGTTAGTAATTAATATTTTTGAAAATATTTACTAAAATTTGGTATTTATGTCATAATTAAAGCTATAATTACATTTTAGAAATAAAATTGCATTTCCCTGTATGAGAAATTAAGAAAAAATTGATTTCTAAGGAGTTTATGAAAATGTAAGAGAAGTGAAGAAAATTCTTTTTTGAGAAAACCTTCACTTTTTCAAATATTGTTCTCGTACATTAATAAGAGTTGGGTGTTAAAAGATATAACTTAAAAGTAAAACAATTTAAGTCTCAATGTTAAAATGGAATTGCTACATACAGGGTGCCACCCTGAAAAGTATCTATACTACTTTGTTGTGCCACCGTTTTGGTAAATTTTAATTTTGTCAGTTCATATTCGGCAGTTGTGTAGTAAGGATGTGACAAATTTATTATGGAAATTATTTGATAAGTGAACATATTTTACTTGTTAATTCATTTTATGCATATCAGTGACGATGACAAGGTTACGTGAAATTTTTAGGAAAAATAACGTACCAACAATATACACCATATATCGTGTTGTGAATGATGACGAAATAGAAACTGCAGCTCATAGGCACAAACTTCGACCACAATGTACTGCAAGATCGGTCGAGAACTTTACTGCTGTTACAGAGTGTTTAAAACAGTCCATCAACCTCAATTCAACACCGATCTCAGAAATTAGGTTTACAAAGAACAACTTAGGCCACAATCAATTATACACAAGTAATTGCACTTGTGCCCATTTGAGAACCAATTAGCGCAGAAACTTCTTCCACAAAACCATTTACGCTACCGTACATATACCAATAGGATATACCCTGATTTTCAAGAAAAACTCATAAATAGTGATCAGGCGCATTTTCATTTGAATGGATATGTGAATTTAGAGAATAGTTGGTCCTGGGCAATGAAAAGCCCACATATTATTCTTCAATATCCTATACATCTATTGAAAATAATAATCTTGTGTGCGATTTATTCAAGAGGACTAATTAGACACTATTTCTTTAAAAATTGACCCAAAAATTATGTTTTATTTTTTTTCTCATTTATTTTATCATTCGAACTTCATGTAGTGGCATTGGCAATTACAAAAATCTATTAAGATGAATATAGTGAAAATAGCAAAGGTTTTGAACTCTTAAACAAGAAAAATAAAAGGCCTACTTGAGTAAAGATCATAAATTGTCTCCTTATTTATAGGCTAATTTTTTTTTCTGTACAGCAGGGAAATGAAAAAAAAAATATTTTATACAAGAAAAAAGTGCAATTAGTTATTTTTTTACTCAAATTTCGAAAAATTATAACTTTGCAGCTCTGGTAGCAACCATAGAATTTTTGAAGTGAAAACTTCTTATGGCACGTTGTGCGGCTGAGGAAAAAAGTATAAACTCGCGACACCGACCGTCGTCGGGATTCCCCGTCATGAATGCGATAGTAAAATTTGAATGTTCTATTGTTTCTTTTAAATAAATATTCCAAGTGGAAGACAAAAAGCAAAGCAGACACACTAACTGACACATCCCATTCTCATTCAACGATTGTTATGCTTACATGTTTGTTTCTTTCAAATTCAGCGTTGTTGCGTTGACAAATTGAGAATGAGAGCGAGAGTAAAATTTGAATACATATTCCGTTTTTGTCTTCCATTGCATTGCCATATAAAAAGAAAACGCACACATACCAAATAACTCACTAACTTGACATTAAACGATTTGTTTTCACTTCTGTCGGCACTCCCGGAGTGCAACCCGCCGTTTTTTTTTTTTTTTTTTTTGATTGAAGATATTATCAAAAATGAGTAAATTATTGGATTTAAAGGGTTCTCGAAGAGTTCTAGATCATGGGTTTATTTTAAACATATCTAATATTTACCTCAGAACAGTTAAATTCAATCTAAACCATGGAGCTTACTGAAATAAAATAAATTACTGATAATTACATTTTGAGTAATTTGGGGCAGCAAGTTTGTCCCTCATGAAAAGAGAAACTGTTTTTTTCATTAACACCCTACCTCCAGCACCCTTCCATAACCAAAATGAATCTGGGCCCAAGACTTATAGACGACCGCTTACAGTTTTCGAAAAAAAAGGGGGTTAAAGCCCCCAAAAAAGCCGTTTTTGTCATTTTTGAATAACTGTGGGTACTAAGACCGGAGTACTAGAATCTTCCAAAATCTCTTAAATTGAAGCTTATCATTTCCATTTTCGAGATTTTGCAAAAAGCTGCAATTTGAAATATTTTCGAAGATTCTAAAATTCGGGTGTAGTGCGTATGGATATGCGAAAATATTTAGAAATGCGATCTACATTTCTTCAGCCTAGTTTCGTGCTTAGCGCCCAAAAATCTAACGAAAATAGCTAGTCAAACTGAAAGCCCCCCTGTAAATCACATCAATAATAAAAATGAAATGAATGTTAAAGAAGCTAGTTTGTTGCTTAAGTCTTTCGTTTTGCTTCAAAACGTTGTACTTTGCGCAGAACAGATTGTTTGTAGCCAACTAAAATTTATTTTAATAAATATATTACATATCGAGAATGAAAATAATCAATCACGACCATAATCAATGCAATGGGGAAAAAAAACTTAATTAAAATCAGCCAAGCTAAGTCAATCAAATCTAAGCTTAAGCAGATAAAACAGTTTGACAAAGTAACTAAATTTAACAATGCCACCAAAAATGGAGCAAATTTAATGAGCAGCGCCCAAAAAACTTTACCAAAAGCAGGCATGATTAACCGTATTGGTTAACAAAAAAAAAAAAACGCTCTAAAACGCAACAGTGGCATGTGCACCAAATTTAGTTAATAAATAAAAAACAAAAAAAATCCACAAGAAAATTAAAAAAGAATGGCATGCCAAACAGTCGCCAGTAGTAAAAACGAAAAAAATTTAATGTGGGAACAAAAATTACAATAACAACAACGACAACCAGAAAACAAAAACAAGGAAAACACACGACAACAACAACAAAAAAAAAAGATCAAACAAAACAAAAGGCAGGCAGGCGACGGCAACTTACGAGTAACACGTGTTTTGGGGAAAAAAGTGAATGTTTTGCAGAATTGTTTTTGGTTGCCAAGCTACGGCTGGAATTATCATACATACATATGTGAGTGTGTGTGTGTCACTGTATAAGTGGGTGTGTCACATGATCTTTATATTTTTAATTGGTTCAATTTAAATAAAAATCTGTTTTCATTCATTTCCTTTTTTCTTTCTTCGCAATTTCCTACCTTCTTTCTTTGCCAATATTTTTTTTTTTTTTTTGGTTTTTTATTTTTCTTTTTGCTGTTTTGTTTATGCAACTTTGTTTGTTTTTATTTAATGTTTTATTTGTTTATAGCTTCATTTGACGTCATTTTTGTGGTATTTATGTTTTGATTTTTATTTGCACTTTTAGCTGCGCATGCGCTACGCAATTTTGCTGATACTTTGCCATTGTGTTTCAAGATGTTTCTATATTTGGCTGTATGCAAATGCTTGTGTTTCCGCGTATGTGTAGCAGTTGCACTTTTCTCATTAACATATTAAATTGAGTGAAAAATTCACAGCTTTTTCCGCTGTTGCACTTTGAAGACAGCAAAAATGTTCAAGTGCGCACTGTTCATCACTTTGTTTATCTTAAGAGAAAATTACGCATTATTAGCTATAGCATTAATGCAAGTTAGTATGAGAAGCCAGTGGTGTGCAATGTTCGAGGCAAAGAGGTAATTTGCTGCCCCCTACCGAAAGAAAATATTGTATTTTTTGCAATATGGAAAAGTATTTACTTAAAAAAAAAGGTCTCACCTTTGACATCTCCGAAAACCCTAGCAAAATGAGAAATATTTCACATTCCACTCGCCCCTTTCCCCCTCCAAAGTATGCTACTGTGATAAACATAAATCTTTTCAAATGGAAAACTCCCCTACTTCGTAAAATCACATTATTGCCTTATAATACATTTTAGCATGGATACGCCCATCAGAGAGTCTATGAGTAAATGATTTATGACAGCATATTCTGCGCGGGTATATTTGTTTATATTACTAAAGCTTTTGATATGGTCAACAATTGCACTGGTCTGCTAATTTCAACTTTCGACTTTGCTAACTAGTTGTTTTTGTTAGACTTTTGTACGTTCAACACGAACCTGGGTTCATCACGATTAGTTTTTGAGGAAATGGGGGTCGAGCCCCCAAAAAAAAGTGCATTTTTAGATAACCGTTGGCACTTGGCTCAAAGTCGTAGAACTTTCCAAAATGTCACAAATTGAAGTTTGTCATTTCGACCGCAATAAACTAGAATTTAATCGTAGCTGATCTTAAGTCCCTGTTCTTCCTTCAGCGTAGTTGTATCGGTGGCCGCTATTCTGAGTGAGAAGGAACAGAGAATTTATCCGTTTTCAGTCATGAATTTTATATTGGACCAATCCACAACATCCAACAATCCAACTCTGTACGAGTTTTTCGAAGAGTGCCTCAGAGTACTATTACTAGTAAAAGGATGTAATGCAGAATCCAGCATTATAACTCCAAGAGGAGTCATTTATAATTAATTTAAAAGTTACCTAAGTGGCTAATATCATGGAAGAAATATAAATAGCTACAATCTCAGAAGTAATCAAGGACTAGTTTTTATTTTGTTTTAACGTTTCGCACAACAAACTATTGGAATTGTTCAATGTCTTATTTTATATGTTACTTAATAAGCTTCCAATATTTATTTAATCATTCAATTTGCTTTACTTAGGTTTTTTTGAAGAGCACATTTCTATGATTTTTTGGTCAAAATCTCAATGAAATCAAATAATTGATACAAAGTGTGTCCTAACGTAGAAACTGATCTTTATCTCCTGTATGCTTTTTGATAATTTTTCAAATTCATTACTGAGCTCGCTAATACTTGAAGTACCTTTTCTACCCACTCTTTTAATCTTTAAATAAAAATTGTATGTTTACCACACATCAAACATTAATTTTTATATAATGAGCTTGATAAATACTGAAGTGGCATCTAATGCCACTTTATTCAATGTAAATAAAAATAAGTCACTACTATTTGCTCAGTTAATAATGCATAAAATTTATTATTTTATTTTATTTGTATAATATCTTTGAATAGGATAATAATTAAAAATATATAAATAAAAATTTAAATATATAAACCAGCAGTATTTCATGTTCATTGACCATAAGTTTCGGTCAAAATTGAGTAATAATGAAATTATTTAAAAATTATGAATAAAAGAATGCTCGAGCGTTCTATGCTTCAAACTTCATGGTTCGAAGTCCTTGCGTCATAATCAGTCATTCTGTAAACCAGTTTTTTTATATGGAAAAAGATAAGCCCTGTGTAGGTAGGAGGTGCTAATACTTCCTTGTGAGGAAAGTTTAACTATATTTTGAGATTTCGAAATCAGAACTAATGCAGTAATCGCTCATACTAAGTCTCTGACATAGCTTAAGTGCACTCCAGTCAATTATTATTCTATGACGATGATTTAATCTAATGGTACTTAACTATGTGCTTGGCTCTTGGTGAAATGTAAGTGATATTTCCTGCAACTTTCATCAGTTATATATTGTTCTGTATCATCTCAAAACATATTCATTAATTCTTCAACAAAATGTCTAATTATAAAATAGATCAACAAAATGTCACCGCATATCCAATACATATATTCTTATTAATTAAATGATCTCTTGGCTCTGTCAATTTCACTGTGGACACATTGATCTTGAAAGTGCTTTTATGACTTATGTCATCTCGGTAGCAATGACTGTTGCTTTAGAGCATGTAAAAAAAAATGTTTATCAAGACTCTGGAAAGAAAAGAATTAATTTCTCACTACTGTGTAAAAGTGACGTGCTAGAGGACTCAAAACTATCCAATATTACTATGTTCTACTCTGAAGATTTTAAATTAAGGTATATAATAAGCAACTGCTAAAGAGTAAACTGATTTCGAAGCACGTCTTTATAGTTTATTGCAAAAGTTTAAAAGATCTACAAATCTGTAATAAATACTTAAATGGTAATCTCCACAAGTAGAAGAAATGAAAATGTTTTTTAACAAAAGTATAGAAAAAGTGGAGCTATGTATATAAATATTCTATTAAAATAAAGTAGCAAAAAAACAGATTATCATCATTGATTTTTTACGATATAAATTCAGTGTATAAATATGCATTCCTTTCTATAATAAATTGATATCATATTCAACAAAAATAAATAAACAAAATAATGCTTAAATATTGCTTCAGAAAATTTAAATTAAACCAGTTTATTAAACTAGAGCCATGCTTAAACATTAACTCAAAAATAAATGAAAAACAAAAAAACCTTAAAACAAGTTCTTTTCTTAAGTCTTTTGTCTTACAAGAGCACAAAAACGCACGGCGCATATAGACAAAAAAAAACAAACGAAAAAATATAAAATGCTGTCAATAATATCAAAAAACCATCAATGCAACCTCCACAGCCGCATCAGACTAGACCATGCTGCACAACAACAACAACAACTACGAAAACAAATTAGATTCATAACAACAACAACAGGTTGTCGATAAAATCACATGTTCGCAAAAGTTTTAGTTTTTGTTTTTTTTTTTTTTTTGTGTGTTGTTTTTATTATTGCAGTTGTTGTAAAGTTGCAGCACAACACAGCATTTACAAATCACGAGAATAAAAACTGAAAAAACAAGGTGGCTTAATATCTACGGGACGTTTCACGTCAGCCGGTCCACTTGTGTGCCCGGGACTTGTCATAGGAAAATATAGTTTTTATGAAAAATATCAAAAGCAGTTAGCAATTTGAGGTCATATATAACAATTTTTTCCAGGGGTGATTACTCTTAGGAAAAGTCTTCTGTAAAAGGGATATAAAATTTGAAATATTTTTTATTTAAGAAAATTTGGCCAAATTAATGCAAAATTTCCTAACAGAGCGTTCAATAATGTCGATATTTTTATATAAGATGATTGAGTTTGAAAATATAATTTTTTGTCTAATTTTTTTGATCGACTTATAGCGGCTTAAGATTTGGATAAATAAATAAATTCAAAAAGTCCAGCCAATTATATACTTTATAAGTTATATCTTCACTAGTGGATGAACGCCAACACCATTGGGAGTTTGTGTGCTGCTGGATGCTTTCGGACACTTGTGAACTTTTCCAATTTTCAATTCAATTGAATTTTTCGTACTATTCGATATTTTTTATATTTTTAAAACTAATCGATTCTTTCAACATTTGCTGACTTTTCGATACTTTTAAATACTTTTCGTCTCTTTTGAATTGTAGTCGACTTTTCGATATGGTTTTAAAGTTTCTTATACACTTCAAACGTAGTCGACTTTTTCGTAGATTTTCAATACTTTTCGATTGCTATATACTCATTTGATATTCGTTACTATTCAATGATTGTCATTTTATCGACTCTTCTGTGTTTCTGCATGCAACTATTTTAGGATCAACAATTTTTTTCGAATATTCTTGACTGCATAAACATAACTTACTGTCATATTCCTTTAAAATGCAATATCAAACACCTCGTTACTATTTTTGTTATAAGATTAATGCACTTTAAAAAGTAATGTATTGTCATATAAAAGAAAATCTGGTATACCTTTAGCTAATAACACGCTTTATTAGAATAACACTATCATTATTTAAAAAAAAAAATCATTTCAAAACAGCAACGCGACTTAAATTAATTAAAAAAAAATAAGTTCGGTGAATGACGATATAAAGTTCAAAACATTCGGATCGAATAAATGTTCCCAAAATAAGCACTTCAAGTTAGCCAAATTTAGGACTTTGATATATTGAACCTTATAGCCTTCAAAGCCAGTTGAGTAAAAAAAATCAAGCGGATCAAAAACACCCTAGCATTGATCTTTCTATGAAAACAACATTTTTTTGGTGTGCTGCTATTTCTCCGCTTACACACAGAAATTCTTTTCGAAAGTTTTTCTTGTTTGTTGGCAAGTGGATAAAACCAAAGAGTCGAGTACAGAATTTGTCATTCTTGGAAATTCTCTTTCGTTCTGTTCGTATGCTATGTCTTTACGTTTGTTGTGACGGGTTGACGGAATAATTGTATTAACATTTACCAGCACAGAGAAATTTTAATTTTCGTGTGTAAACGCAAAACAAATTTCTTTCACAAAATTTCCTAGTGTAAAAATGCACTATGTGATTTCTGACATAAGTAGTTAGATTCTACTGGTATCAAATCAGAGTCAAGCTTTTTAAGCTTCCCAATAGTTTTTTAATAGCCGATTTTTTTTCGTTTTATTCGGAACCAAGGCCATTGGCTCCCGTTGACTTTCCATGAATTTTGATACTAATCGATTCTTTTCGACTTTTAGTGACTCTTCCTATTCTTTTCGATGCTATTCGATTTTTCTTTGTACTATCTGAGTTTTTCTAAAAGTCTTTGCTTTCAACCCGATTTTGTTATAGTTTTGGATATGTTGTTTTGATAAGTACTTAAAACCAGACATTTTGTGCAATTGTTGAAGTTTTCTTATGGTTATCTTACAATTTTAATATTACAACTATTTTTTCCTAAAAAAACTTCTTCAAAAAGGCAAATTAAATCATGTTTTTTTATATGACGTTTTTGCACCAAATTCATTGTTGACAATATATATTTTTTAAATGATTATTTTAGAGCATTATTTTATAAACTTTGATCTAAACTTCCTTTCGGTTCCCAGAGAGTTTTGACACTAACTTTTAATATCTCACAAGTTTTTTAAGCAATTTGTAATTTCTATGTAGTTTGTACTTTTTTATATAAAAAGTCGACTACAACATTTTTAACTTCAAATTAAAAAAACTTGTTTTAAGTTGTTCTTTCAAGTTTGGAATCACCCACATTTTTTTTCTTTTAATGAAAACCAAAGAAAAACTATAAATATTTTCTTTCAAAACTATGAGCCAACTTCTTACATGAATATGCCACAGACACAAGTAACACGTTTTTCATATTTCATTTTCCATTTGTCCATCTACCATTCAAGCTGAAACCTTAAAAAAAACTCAACTCACCTTGTGCGCAGATTTCCATTGCGCGTTGAATTCAAAGTTTTTGACGCCAACTTATAACTGTTGCTGCCACCAGCAGAGTTACCAATGCCGCCACTGCTGCCACCGCCATTGTTACCGCTATTTAGTTGACTGGCGCTGGTACGCGGCAAACGTGCCGCTGTACTGCCAGTGCCAGGTCGGACTGCACCAGTGTTACCAGCAGCATGCACCAATGTTACAAAGTTGCTGGTGGTAAGAACCAGCAACATGCAGAATAACAGCAATGCAAGTTGTGGCATATGAAAAGTGAACGGAGACGTAGAGACCGAAGCAGAGGTCATTTGTTTAGCAGATGCTCTTGCTGTTGTTGTTGTTGCTTTTATTGATGACGATATTGCCGCTGATAGCACAGTTGATGATGATAATGATGATGATGCGGAGGACAGCAACTCGTTTTTTGTTATTGTTTTTGTTGCGTAGAACGAGTTCTTTTTGTTATTGTTGCTGTTGTTGTCATGTCTTTGCAGACACTGCACATTGTTGGCCTTTAAGGCCGCCATGTTGTTGTTCTGCTGCTGATTATAATTTTTATTTTTTTTTTAGTTTTTAAAAAATTACACAAATGAACTTTTTTTTTTGATTTTTCTTTTTTATTGAAAATTTTTTTCCAAACTTTTGGTAATTATTTTTTCAACTTTTCTTGGAAAAAAATCACTTTATTTTGTTAATGTAAAAATATTTCTTTGCTTAAAATTCACTGAAAAATATTAAAAATTTTAATAAAATTTTAGGAAAATTTAATAAAAAAAAATATAAAATTTTTTAAATTCAAAAACTTAAAGTAAGCACATTTTAGCTGGTTTTCCACAAATATTTGTTAGCTACGTTTTAATTTTTTTTTTTTATTTTTTCTTATAACTCGCATTGATTTTTCTTTGCTCTTTAGCAATAAATATTTAATTTTGCTATTTTTTTTTTTATCTCCAACATGTCTTCACTTTGACAACTCAACTGCTTAACTAATAATTTTATCTGTTTTTTTTTCTTGCCCCAAACACGTCGTCACCACCCTGACCTGTCTGCCTGGTCCCTTCTTGGTGTGTGCGACAAAAAAATTTAAAAGTAAAAAATAAAATTTTTGATTTGTTTGTCATTAGTTTGGTTGGCATTTTATTTTTATTTACATTGCTTTTGACTTTTCAATTTGCCTTAAAGCTGCAGCACGCAAATTTACGCATTTTTAAGATTTGATTGCTCTTTGGCTAAATAATTTTATACAATTTATCGCTTGCTTTTTTCTTGATTTCGTATTTGAAATTAAATGCAAAAATTAATTTTTAAGTCACATTAGAAATACAGGTAATTGCATATAGCTGGTTTGTTTCAACTCTTGTGTTTTGACAGCTTTTGACAGCAGTCAACTTGACGCATGAGTAATTTTAATACATCTCATTTTTTTATTATTTAATTACCTAAGCTGATGCAATATGTTTTTTCAAGCACACTAGCAGCACCGATTTTTTTTTCGATTACCTATTTAGATATAATCACCGAGCAACAAAGCATATTCATTTTTGCGCCATTTTTAATTTAAATTTAAGACAACAAACCAAAAAAAGTATAATTAAAAAACATATTTTCTAAAATTTCAGACCTTTGAAAATCTTTCCTAAAAACTTTATGCAAAAATAAGTACTAATTTTATTTTCTACAGCGACAAATGGTTGACAACTGACGCAGCAGTTCTATTGTATCCACTTTAAGCTTCAAGCGCTTGTTATAACTGGCGTAGAGCCAGTGGACTCAAAATTGTGCACAATATTCTACACATCAATGGCTATAGCCTTAGGTAAAATTCATAATTTCTAATATATTTTGATTGGTGATTTTTAATTATATACTTAAGTTTAGTAAAATAGTTTTCACTTTCATTTTAAATAAATAAATTTACTTCAAACTATAGCGACAAGATTGCTGATTAATAAACCATTGTACTTTTTTTGTTTGAAATCTACAGTTTTAAAAAACAAAAGCTTCTCCTTAGCACTATCTATCCGCATTTTAGAAATAAAAATATTATTATTTTCAACAATTTGGCTTAAGGGCTATAGATAAATATCTTCTAATGTAGAAATTTCAATTTCAGATTTTATAAACAAATTCCCTTTTCAAGCAGATGGTTAGTAAGGTTTTTGTCAGAACATGATCGATTTTTTTGCAAATTATGTTGCAAGTCTTTTTGAATGCAGCTAAAGCCATGATGTATTGAAATACCTTATTCGGTATTCTGAGTGAAAGATTTTAAATAAAATTTAATGCAATTCATGCTGAACAAATTGATTAAAATATTCAGATCGCTTGGAAAAAGTGTAAGGATTAGAGCATATTAATTTACATCAATAATGAAAACACACCAAATTAGTCCAATCTGTCACCATTTATTTAATTGACATGTACGTGCAAGTCGAGTAGGTATCGCTCAATTTATTCAGATGAGTTTCTTGTTTACTCGATGGTTCATATTCCAAATTTCAAATTTGTGCATAAATACAATAAAATCAGAAAAACTTTTGGTATAAAATTTTTCAAGTCCTTCGTGAAGTTACTTATTATTAGCTGATTGAATTCTGTTTCAAATGATGAAACTCCAATCATAATTCTATGTACCTCTGAAGCTTCTGAAGACATTTAATGAAGGTCATATGAACTTATGAAACTGTACAAAAATATAAGAGTTGGTGAGCTTGCCAACACTATTAGTCTGAAGTAGAATGGTCTTGCAATAGTGGCAGTTTGATGACAATTCATCGTGCAAGTGTTGAATCAGAGCGCTGTTATTTATTAGATGTTACGACACCACTAAATTTTTTAAAAATTTTTTAAAAAAATAACAACAAATTACTCTTGTACTATAAGCAAACAATAGTGAACTTCAAGCTTGTTTTAACTTAAAAAAAAAGTCTTGCTGCTTTCTTATCAATCAAAAATTTTGCTATTAACCTTTGCTTCGTTATATTTAAGCCTAGATAATAAAAAAAACTTATTTTGAATTTTATTTTAAGACCAAGTACTTTAGAAATCGCTAAAAGTCCTCATGCTCCGTCATTTAAATTCATGATTGCACTCTCTTGTATGAATTATGTTAACATAATTTTAATTACTAAATGTATGCAAACATCGAGTTCGTTACTTAAGTCTTTCGTTTAACTTCATTGAAATTCATTTGAATTTTTGTCTCTTATTCACGAGTTTTAAATTTTACTTATGATTTTTTATATTTATTTTGAAGATCAAGTGAGTGTTGGCAATGATTCAATGCTCAAATGGCATTTGAACGCAATATCCTGCGAAACAATGATTTTTATAATAAAGTATTCTTTTAGACCAATTTAGTCTTAAAAATGTAATCAAAGTTTTATTATGGAACTTTGGTATTTTTTAAGTTACATTAACTTATATGATTTTATTAATATATTAGTTGTAATGATATTTTATTTTTATTTTCTTTTCAGCTCAAAAATTATAAAATGCCATTAAATCACTTTAGAAAGACTGATGTGGGTTTTCATTACAAAATAACGCTTACTTATGAGTTATCCGTTTCACAGATGATTTTTGTTTTTTTTATCGCGATTTTTCGAATTCTTTTTTTATGCCTTTTTTCATTAATTCGCATATGTCTGAAAATTTTATATTTTTTTGGTTATAATTTGAATTAATAACATTTTTGAACGTTAGAAAATATTAAGGGCACAAAAATCTTTCGCTCAGTAATTTTTTAAAAAATTTTATTCTTGTCGTTTTCATTTTAATTATAAGACTCCTTCGAGATATTTGATAAATTGTTGCTAAATAAAACTCGAGTAAACTTCTGAACATCTGCTAGGCACAGCCAAAAGCTGTTGCTAACTTGAGTTCTTCAGCAACATATCAACAATGTTCTCTATTTCTGATTTTATCTTCTGTGTCCTGATAATATATTGGATCATATTTCATGGCTCTTTTTCAATTCTGGGCAAGTTAAGTGATGATAACTTTACCAATAAATTAGAAAAAAGTTTCCTTAAATCTAATTTAGTATATTAGTTTTCCTTTTTGAGATATTTGTTTGTTTTTCTTTGCCCTCATTAAATAAAGCTTCTATGCTTTCTTATTTCAAATATCAGCTTACAACTTAAGTTTTTTGAATTAAAGTATTTATTTTATATTTATTTCTTATTTTAAGTGAGTTTTCACAGCACTTTATTTATTTAGAAGCTTGTATAAATTATTTAGAAATGCATATAAAGCTTCTTGATATATTATATTGATATGTCTGAAGGTGACAGTTTAAATATTTGAAGATTTTTAAAAACTTTTCATGAAATTGCTTTAAAATGAAAGTACTCAATCAAAAAGTCTCATACAATTTTGAAAAGAAACCATTTTAGGCTCTTGAAATTTATGACTTTTTAAAAGTCTTATGGTTTTTGAGAAAACCACAAAATTATGAAAATAATAAATTCAATTTTTTGCACAAAATTTTTGTATGTATTTTTAGTGAATTTTATAATTTTTCATTTTTGAATGCAAAAAAAATACTACATTGAAAAATTTTACAAATTAAAAAAAATCACATTTACTTGTAAATTTGGGTCTCTATCAGACTTAACTTTAAAGATTTCATAAATTATTTCATCCAAGAAGATTATTCAATCTACCTATAAGGTAACCTTTGCTATTTTAGAAGATATTTTTCAAAATCAAACTAAAAAGATTCATGTTTTGAATGGGTAAAATATAACCACAATTTATGTGTCAGCTATGTGAAACGTAAGTAACTCAATTATAAACTTTATTTTAATAAGTAACTGCTTTAATTATTTGCAAATTTTTAAATAAATATAATACATTGCAAATTGCCTAAATGTAGATATATCTTTTTTCAATATTGTGAGATATTTGAAAATTTATCTTTTCCCGATTTTTTGCATCAATACACAATCCGATCTCATAAAGAAAGGATTACTCAAAAAATCTTTCTTTTCTTACAAAAGAAAATTTATTGATACCAATTTTGCCTTTTCCTTACTTTCCATAAAAAAAAGTGCAGATTCCTTTAAGCTTATTTTTTCGATGTATAATTTTATTCATCAAGCAAGTCGTCTACAAAAAATTCCAAAAAATAAAAATTGGTAAAATAAAAATATTTAGAGAATTTATGGTTTAGGTTTGGCTTATTTCGCACAACATTTTGATCAATTTTACCAGTAAATGAGTCGACTCAGGCAAAGTGAATTATTTAAACGAACGAAATCTTTAAATGAACGAACTTGGAAGAAGTAAAACGATAAGTCAAAGATGTAAACTTTCATATAAGAAAATAATTTTTATATCGAAACATTTAAGTGTTGTTGCACATCTAGCTTGTGATATATTTTTGAGAAAGAAACAAACTCTCGGAAAACTTACAGCACACAGGCCCGTGCGCAAGGGGGGGGTTTTGGGGGTTCAAACCCCCCCCCCATTGGGAATTTTCGCACATAGATTTTTATTGACATTTGAATGAAAAATCAAAAAGACACAACAAATTTTTTTTTTTTTAAATAAAAGAACTGAAATGCCAATAAATCGTCAGAGCACGAGTTTTTTATTTTCTCAAGATTTGCGCACTCTAGCTATTTTGGAACCAAAAAACACGATTTGGGACCACTGCGCTTCGCTAAGGCTATGTAACATGACCTTTTTTTCAATGCGCGTTTAAGCATAGCTCCGGCATCAATAAAATCAGCTTAAATGAAAATTCATGCACAAATCTATTTGCACCATATCATTCAATTTTGCATAATAGTTCACGTGACATAAATGAAGTTAAACTTTGACGTCAACGCTTTGCGGACCAAGACATCAAAAATGCTCCGTGTTTTGACAGCTTTGCCTGTGACAACAGCAACAAATGAACGCTTCTTTTCAGTGCTACGTCGTCCAAAGACATGCCTCAGATCAACTATGTCCAAAGATCGGCTGAACGGTTCAACCTCGCATAATATACATCACAATATCGAAATCAAAGTGGAAAGAGTTTTGGACGAGTTTTTCCAAGTACCTCGCAGAATAAGCTACTTACGTAATGATAACTGAATATCTAATCATATCATTAACACTAGACATGTTCAAATAAATGGCATGTTCTAGAATACTTCAAAATACTCGATTTTCGAAAATTCATTCACATTCGAGTATATCCTCATTTAAAAAAATTAAAAAAAATAGTCTTAGGGTTGCTACCAGAGCTGCATAATTTTCATTTTTTGGAATTTGGCCAAAAAAATGAAGAAAATTTAATTTTTTCCTTATTTTCCTTATGTACACTAAAGGAAGTGTCGAAAAGAATTGACCGCTATTTTTGAAGCCTATACATAAGGAGAAAAAAGTAGAGCTATGGTGTTTCTTGTGTAACAGCTCAAGTCCTTTGTTGTTTTGAAATTTGAAATTGTCAATGCCACTACATGAATTTCCATCAAAAAAATAAATGAGAAAAAAAATGTTTGTATGTTTGGCCCAAAAGTTATCAAAATTAATTTTTTTTTTAATTTTTTTAAGCTAATCATGCACTGACTACACGGTTAGAAATCTTGGAACATATTTTAATACAAGCGAAGTATTATAAAGATTTTTAATACAATTTTGATTACAAATTGAATAGATTACAAAATTTTGTAAGACATTTTGTATTAAATTTTAATATCGCAAGTATTACATTTGATTTTTAAGCCATGCTGTATTATATTTTAATACTTTCTTTATTAAATTAAAAAAAAAAAAAAATATGTCGTATGCACTGGGATTCGAACCTGGTTCCCTTTCAATACAATGGTTGCATGAGCAGTTTAACGACATCAGCCAACGTAGTATCATATTTCGTTTGGCTAAAGTATATTTAAATTATCAATTGACAACAACATAAAATGAAAGTTCAATATTTCATTTTGACGGAAAAGTCAGTAATTGAGATTTAGTAGTTCATAGAAATGATGACCGTAGCTCAGTTGGTAAAGATGAGCGTGTATGAACAATGGCATGACGCAGGACGACAACATAGGTTCAATTCCGATCGGTGATAGGTAACTTAAGTTCTCATATAAAGTTTTAAGAACGCATCACAAATTTACATACATTATTTACCAATTTATACAAAGGCAGTATATTGTAAATTTTTTTTTTTAAATCTTAATAAAAACGAGTATTAAATTTAAATTCAAATTTGTATTAAAAATGAATTTTAATATCTAGGCAGTATTGAATTTTAATACAATTCTGGTGTAGTCATTTTATTCCAAAATTTCTAACCGTGTAGTTATTGAAGCAAAATATTGTAATTACTTGCTTATAAAATACTTTGAAAATTTTTGGACCAAAAATCAAATTATATTTTTTTTTGTCATTTATTTTTTTAATGGAAATAAGGAAAATCGAAAAAAAAATTTAAAAAAAAATATTAAAAATAAGAAAACAAATCAAATTTTCTTAATTTTTTTGGCCAATTTCTGAAAAGATAATAAGCACCTGTATTTATGTATTTAATTATAATTAAATATCTATATTAAAAGTAAACCGTTGTTTGACGTTTTTTATGAAAATAATCTAACAAGAAATGTTCGAGTTAAAACCCTCCCCCCCCCCCCCCCCATGGATGATTCCTGCGCACGGGCCTGACAGCACATTTCTTCATATACTTTTGCGATAAAATTATTTTTTGAAATCTAGTTTATATTGCTCAATATTTATAATATGTAAGCAATGTCACCTAAATAATGGAATCGTTATACTAAGATCCATGATAGCAACCTTTTTTGCTAAGGTTGTCCAAGGTTCGTTACTTAAGTCTTTTGATTTATAATGAAAAAGTTTTGGTTTTTTTATATATTGATATTAAAACTAAAAGTTTTCTGATCATAGAAAATGATCTCTAACTTTAATCATCCAATTTTTAATGGTGTCATAAATGGATTTTAATATTGATGAAGTCGTTAGTTTGCAAAAAACTAATACTTAGAAATTTTATTGTTTCGATTGATAACTTATTCATTGACAATGAAAGTGTTGCCTTTGGTTTTTTTATTAAATATGCTGTAATCAGTAAGAAACGAGCTGTTTTAATGGCTACTTATATTGCAGTTAAAAGCCAATAACTATTTGCAGAAGCAAAATCGTAGGACTTTGAACTTACATATAAAAATGCAGATATTTGCATAATTTGATCTGACAAATTGTAAATTTCCGACTAGAACACCATAATTATTATCAATATAGCGGTAAACAATTCAAAAAACATAATTTAAGTGGCGTAGCTTTTTTTCAAAGTCTCTAGTCTTTGCGATAACTTTTAGCTCCTTTCTACGTTATATTTTTTGTGATAAAACTAAAGAAATTCTGAAAAACAAAACTTCAAAAAGACATCATTGTTTTTCTCCCAAGCAACATTTGAAATTAAATATCAAAATTTTTCTTTTATGAGTACATACTTAAAATTATTAGAGGGTGGACTGAATCACTCAAGCTCTATATCTAAGATTTAAATATAAATTGTCAAAAAAAGAATTAATCAAAAGCAAATGAAAAAAAGTTTTTACTGCGGGCATATCGTATTTTGAATAAATCACCCAAAATTTGAGAGTTCTCTTATTGAAATCAATATTAGTGAATTCTGCTTTAAATTTTTTCCACGTGAAAAATTACTCACAGAATTATTACCAAGAAATTAATGGGAATATGAAAAAAAAATATATCACACAAATTTTGATCCTCCCTTTTGTGAAAAGTGCTCAAATGGTGTATAAGCAGACAGTTCAAATTTCTTAAAAAAATTGTTCAGAAATATTGGCACAAAATTAACAAAAAAAAATCACATAAACAAACTGCGTAAAATGTGGAAAATTTATTCAAAATCTAAAACTTTTTTATAAAAGATTTTTTCAGCCATCTTATTAATTTTAGACGAATTTTCACTTTAGAGCGATGCATTATTTAAATTAAAATTCCAATTTTGGAATTACTTAACATTTTTAGAAATAAATATTTCTTGAATTTTTGTATTTTTCATGTCATTTAGCAAATAATTTACTTTCTAATTTGAGTTTTTTTAAGTACATATGTATATGTCACATCTATAATATGAATATTTAATCTTTCGGCCATAATTTAAGCAATTTTGCCATCTGCGTAAATTATTACATAGAAGATCATACGATAAACTGGGAATACCAAATAAAATCAACGAAAGTTCTTAAGACTTTCAATTTCAATAAAATGTTCCCTATTTTATCTTGAGAATCTTCAAAGGTTCAATAAATTTCATGAAATCTTGTTTTAAGAATATATAATAAGTTTTGTTAAAAACAAAAAGCTAATTAATTTTTTTTAAAAATTACAATTCTGAAGACTAAGTTTTTTTATCATTCTTAGGAAATCTTGCGAAATCGACTTTCGTCGAGTTTCTTATGGAGAAATTAAAACATGCAAACTAATTTGGTTTTTTAATTTTTTTTAATTAGATTTCTAGCAAGAAAAAAGTGTTTAAAACAATTTACAGGTTTTTTATTAAAAGTATCATTAATTTCGGCGGCACAAACAGCACAAAATTGCGACGCAAACTACTTTTTTTTTTGCATCTCAAATACAAGTATAATTCAAACATTAAAAACGAAAGATTTAAGCAAGCAACTTGCTACGTTTGCAGAAATATGAAACGAAAACCACGCATTATATATTAAGCAAAATTGTAGCTACTTATGCATATGACTTAATTTAATTGCTATTTTATGACGTTATTTAATTAATTATATGTTTCAACATCTAAGAGAAAAAAAATAGCAAAACATTGCCGCCATAATTTATATAAGCAAAGTATTGCGGCTGCGCCGAGGAATAATACCATGGCAAGGGCTTTAATTTCCCTTGTCTTCCTAAGCAAATTCGGTGCTTAATTCTCTTGGGTTAAAATTGAAAATTTGACATTTTTAAAAGCGTTTTATTGAACAAAACAAAAACTGGTTACCTTCAGCGGAAAAAAAACGCTTTTATGGTACAAGCAAAATTATGCATTTTTCTTGCGTTTTTTGCCTAAGACAAATAGAAAAATTCAAAAAAAAATTAAAATAAAATGCAATTTAATCCATTTCTGCGACGTGGTTGCTGATTTTATTTATTTATTTATTTCTTTTGATTTTTTTTTTTTTTTTTTTTTTTTTTAAAGGCAGACAGGTTTTCACTTTTAGCCAAACGACAGCAGCAGCTAATGCGAGCAAACTAATTTTCATTTTTTCATTTAAAATATTTTTTTTTTCTTCATTTATTTTTTTATGTATTCCACATAATTTTTACATTTAGTTTGGCTTCATTTCAAAATTTTTATTGCACAATAAGCGCAAGCAATAACTTTGTGCAATAGTTTCTTCATATTTCAATTAATATTTTATAGTATTTCATATGATTTTAACTTTATTTTATTATCGATTTTGCACTGGCTATAATGTAAAATAAATATTTTCATTTGAATATCAACCTCGACGCCTCGAATGATTGGGCAACAATTTGTTTTTTATTATTTTACGTATCCGCGCTATGCAACCGAACGGCTTAAAAGTCGTAACTATTCTGTTAACAACAGTTTAAACTGCAAGCAACAATTGCTGCTGTTGCTGTTGCTACCATTGGTGTGTTGAATTTTACAAAGCAAAAGGAAGGTGCTGCGCTGCACAAAATCATAGCAAAACTCCATTCATATTATGAGAAAAATCATAAATTCAACACAGCATCAATTCACCACAGGCACAACATATTCAACTTTGCTGTTGTTGTAGGTTTTTATGCAATACAACAACAATTTTTAGCATAGTTAGCAAAACAACAAAATTTTGAAAAAAGGAAAAGTGGAAACTAAGAGACGCTTTGGAGTCACGCTACTGCTGCTGCTGCTGGCAAAGACTGGACAAACAAGAATCCAATAACAGAAGCGAAGTGAAACTGAAAGTATTGACTGAACAGAGAGTCAAACAAAGAGAGAGAGAGAGAGCGCGTGCAAATGATGCTGTGGACTTAAGAAAATACATTCCACACAAGAAGTTAAGATAAATTGAGAGTGATTTTTTTCTACTTTGTTTTTTGTTGTCTGCTTTTTATTTCTTTACGTTTTTTTATTGTTTGTTTTATCTTCTGTGTCTGATTTGCGGCGAATTTAAGCGGCGTTTTAAGTTGTGAATGAATGCTTTAGTTAAATTTGCCTCGTATGTTAAATATTGTTTGCAAGTTTGTTGCTTAAGTCTTTTGTTTTTAAGCTAGCAACATAATTTTTGCTTTGACTTTATGGCTTTTTGTTTTTTAATTGATCATTTTAACAGAAATTGCTTAGCTTTTTTACTATAATCAATTATGTATTTAAAGAAATTAAAATACAATCGTTTGATTTATATTGGATATTTTTGAATACTCAAAGAAAATTCCGTTCGACAGTTTCATGATACAAAAAATGTTACCAATAAGCATTTTTATCCTCCGCGCTATTTTCTAAAAATAAGGCTTAAAATTAATTCTGAAAATAAGGCTTAAATATTTTCACAAAATTTCTATATTCTGCAAAATCTTAAAAAAACAATTTTATTTTAATATTTAATATTTTACGCTCGTATGAAAAAAAAACCCTAAGCTTTCCATTCAAGCCGCCCTCTTTTTAGATTTTACACAATGATTTTTTAAAAACACCACACAGTATACGAAAGAAAATAAGAAACCTGAATCTCTGATAAGGAGGCGTCCCACTTAGCAAGGAATTACACATTTTTCTATACGTCAACCTTTTTTTTAAGAAATAAAAATTAAAAATAGAAATGAAGCTATCCTTAAAACACATCTCCACATTTGACAATCAAAAATTATGGAGCTATGAATTTTTTTAATTACAAAAATCGTGATTTAATGTGACCCTTCTTTTCGACCTTTCTAATGTTGGTTTTTAATCCAAAGAAAAATATGGTATAAACACATCAATGCTCTCCAACTTGCTACGGTTTCATTGTTCTAGTGATAGTTGTATATATTAACTTGGCATTAATTCCATGAAAAAAAAAATTATAGAATTGCTTCAAAGGTACGAGACGCCAGCTTATACCTTTTTGAGCTTTAGAAGCATAACTATTTGAGAATGTTTCCAACTCTTTGCCAACATTATCTAATATTATTAAACGAGCTAAAATTGTATATTTATGTATCACGGGGACTTGGTACATATATAAACAATATTAAAATTATTTCAAAGGCGTGGCACAGCCCTTATTTTAAATTTTTATAACGTCATATCTCGCAAATCACGCAAGATATTGTAATAAATTTTGATAGATGGATGCAGACCATGAATATCTTCATTTTTTACCAAAATTAGGTGGATTTAAAAAAGTGGACGTTATAGTAAAAGAACTAAGGACGCAATCGTTATGAAATTTAATTTTTGATAAACTTGCTATAAGGTACAGTGATCGTCAAAAGAAAGTAAACACCTTAATTACTCATACTAAAAGTCTTATTAAAATTAAGTTAATAACACAAAATCAAAAATAAATATAAGAAGTTCAAGAATTATTTAATAATAGCTGATTTCGATATAAACATTTAACAAAACTAATTATGAAAAAAAAACAAATTCACTTTAATTCGAAAAAGACCAAATCTTACGCGTCAAAAAAAAGTAAACAGCAAAGAAAAGAGAACAGAACTTCACAATAAAAAGTAAACTTTTTAAATATTTTAACATGTAGTTTGTTTTCCTTTGACCTTAAGCACCTCGTTTGGTCACCTAGGCATCGACTCGATAAATTTTTTTGTTACATCTGGGCAGATTTCGCTCCATTCTTCCCTTAGAGCATTTTTTAAGCCTGCCTTGCTTGAAAAAGCCGTTTGTGTGATTTTTCTGTCAATGGTGTTCCCACAGACGCTCGATTGGGCTAACATCTGGGGACTGCGGCGGATGATCAAGTGTCTTAGGAGTCATGTACAGTAGCCACACCTTTACAATTTTCGACGCATGCTTTGGATCGCTGTCCTGTTGGAAGATCCAGTTTGAGTCAAGTCTAATTTCTCGACGCTATGGTCAACATTGTCCTTCAAAATAGCTAAGTAATCCATTTAGTTCATAGTGCAGTCAATAACAACAAGATTACCAACACCTATTGCCGCCATACAGCCCAAAACCATAACTGAGCCTCCACCGTGTTTGACAGTGTTGGTAACACACTTTTCTATGAAGGCTTCATTCTAAGCACGCCATATTTTTGGGGGCCTTTTCACTCCAAAAATTTCGAATTTGCTCTCATCTGTATAAAGTTTGTTTTCCCAAAAAGGTAGAGCCTTATTTTTGTACTTTTTAGCAACATCCACAAGCTTACTCTGATTTACCTTGGATATGTATGACTTCTTGCGTGGTGTCCTTCCATGTAAGCCATTTTTGTGAATCGGTCTCCTGACTGTAATCGCACTTACTGGATTGCCTGATGTGTGCGTTATGTTCTCTGATAATTTAACTGCATTTGAGGCTGGATATACCTTTACTTCTCTTACTACAGCTCTAACTTCAGTACCACTAAGCCGCTTTGGGCGTCCAGATCTCGATAAATCTTCAACCTGTTGCTGTTTGGCGTATTTATCATTTATTTTTTTTATTGTTCCGTGGTTCCTTCCCACGATTTCACAATTTTGACGCAAGGATTTGACTTTTTCTTTTAAATCTAATATAATTTTCCGAGTATCAGTCGATGTTTGCTTTCCCATAGTGAGATCATCTTCCTTTATACCTTTTTAGTTATTAATAAGTACAAATCAACTTAAAATGATTTTTAGTGAAGTAAAACATTTGATCAGTACAAATTCTTCACAAAAACTTTAGTTTCTTCCCCGAAATATAAAAAATCTAAGTAAGTATTACAACTGTTTACTTTTTTTTGACGCGTAAAATCTGATGCATTTTCAGATTCGAGAGATTTAAGCAATGTTGTCACTTGTTTTGATTTCATGTTTTATCATAGTAAATCTCCAAATGGTATAGTAGTAAACTCTGTAATATTACTTTTTATCGTAAGTCAATAATAACTTTGTAATAAGATAATTTAAGGATAAAGAGTTGGTGTTTACTTTCTTTTGACGCTCACTGTATTTGATATCCAAAAATGGACGCAATAATACCTGTGGGCGTGGCACTTCCTATACAAGCAAAAAATGTTTAAGGTTACATTTAACGAACTGTCAGAGCAAAAATATTTGAGTTATAGAAGTCGGTTACTGTATGCTTTGATACAAAATGGAACTCGACGAGATTATATCTGTGGGCGTGGCCCCTTCCATGTTAAGCTAGTAGTTTTTGGACTATTTCTTAATATCATTTGACTATTTCAGCTTTATTCGACATTTTACGTTTTACTTTTGGACTTTTTTCAACCTCTTTCAACTTCATTGAATTTTATTCGAGTTTTTCAACCTCTTTCATCTAACAACATTTTCCATATTTTATCGACGTTATTAGGCTTTTTCAACATCTTTCAACTTTTTTCAATCTCCTTCAATTTTTTTTTTCGACTTTTGAACCTTTTCTATATAATATCCATTTTTTTAGCCACATTTTTTCGACTTTTTCAATATATAACAACCTTTAACGTCTTTTCTTCCTTTTTCAATACTTTCTTAACGTTTCCGACTTTTTTAACATTTCTCAACTTTCTTCGTTAGTTTCATACTTTTTCGATTTTTTCAGTGCTTTTTTACTATTTCGACCTTATTCAACATTTTTCATATTCCTTCAATAGTCTTTTTCAACTGCTTAATCCGTTTCAATTTTTTTTCAACATATTCCATATTTGTTTCGACTATTTCAACCTCTTTCAAATTTTATCATTATTTTTCGACTTTTTCAACCTCTTTCAATTTATTTCGACTTTTTTAACATTATTCAACTTTTTTCGAGCATTTCAACCGCTTAACATTATCCATGTTTTTAAGACTCTATCAGAACTTTTCACCTGTTTCAAAATTTTCTCACCTCCCTTCGTACTTTTTTGACTTTTCTAATGTTTTTCAACTTAACATAATGTTTTTTTCAGCCTTTCTCACATTTTCCAATAGTTCTCAACTATTTCGATTTTTGCAACCTCTTTCAACTATCTAGATATCATTTATATTTTTTCGTCCCATTTAAAATCATTCAACTTTTATCAACATTTTACATATTTTTTTGACCTTTTAAATTTTAAAACGAATACTTAGTCTTATAAAATGAAGTATGTATTTAATTGGCGATAAAAAGAATCTCTTCTTTACTCATTTAAACTGTGATTTAGGTACAAACAATTACTAACTGAAAGATGTACATATATAACTTTTCTTGTCTGTCTTCATGCATTTTGCGTAATCAAGAGCTTACTCATATAATAATTTTTATATTACTGAAGATCGGATGTATTTTCTCTGTTTTCGTTTCTTTTTATTTTGAAAAAACTACTAATATTTCTATCAGAATATATGGGATCAGGATACGTGTATTTTACAAAAATTAAATGACCCTCATGATTGCTATTGGAGCTAAAGATAGCACCTTTTATACGGAAGATCATATGAATATTCAATTAGTTGTTGGTATTTTACTAGTTTTCAAAAAATTCATTACTAAAGAAGATTACACCGTCTTAAAAAATATAAAAAATTAATTCAGGGGACAGTTGAAAGTCGAAATTTTAAAGCTTTAAAAGAAGACTTTAATGAATTTTTAAAAAGTTGGACTTCAATCAGTGATGAAAATTAAAAACATGAAACCAAAATTGAATTCGTATATTTCTATTTTTCAATCGATTTATCAAATTTAAGTTGCGCTGCTCTTATCAACGTTTAGTTTCAACTTCTCCAAATTCAATTGGTTTTCAGTTTGCAATATCTTTCTTCTGCATCATAAATCGATTGTTTCCATCTTCATCATTATTTCCCAATATTTGATAAACGACAAATTACAAGAAAATTGCAGACTTCAATAAATTGTTGAACAAACAATCTAATTTTTCTTTTCTACTGCCAAACAAAAGACGAAAATAACAACAATGCGTTACATTTAGCATCGGCAACAGCAGCCACCATGGCTTTGGTGCCATGGGGCACTTTAACAAGTGTGTGCCTAGCACTCGATCGCGATTTAATGATAATAATTATCTCAGATACACACAGCCACATGCAGAACTACACACAAGAACACATACCGATAAATGCTACTTATCTGTCGAATGTTTAGATAGACAGCAGCATAGAGCTGCAGTGCATGCTGTTGCAGCGGCTAACAACAGTTGCGGTTGTTGTTGTTTTTGTTGCTGGTTGTTGCCCCAGTTTCCATCAATGCGCGACACACGATTGCGTTTGATTTTTGGTTCAATTCTTTCTTTCTTTGAATTGATTTCTCGTCTCACCACAATGCTGACTGCAGTTTATTTTGTGTTAATTGAGTGGCAGACATGCGGGAAGACAAGCCGAAATTAAAAGATGCATCGTTTAGATTGTGGTAAGAAAAAAAAACAGACAAAATGTGCAATGTTTTGAAAAATTCACGACTACAGCGGTAGATGAAAATATCAAAGCGATCAGTGATAAGCTCGGAGTTTAACAATTGAAACTTTTACGCAAAGAATAAAATAACTCTTTTTGAAAAGTTGCTAAAAAAGATTTGTTATAAATGCTTTATATTCACTACTACAATATAGCGTGTAACTTTGGGCATTTCAGAATTAAACAAGTGCAGGACACTAAGCACTTCAACAGACCGTTTTTCTGTATAGTTCAAATACAAAATTCATAATTTTTCTTGTTGTGGACGACTTTTTTAAGACCTTAGGCATAAGAACGAGGTCAAAAATATTTTTGGGTCTTTTATCATTAGTAAATAAGGCATATCTTTGAAATTATTAAAGATTTTTGCAATAAGCAGAGTGGTTCCATTCTAAGCAGGTATACTCTAACATTAGATTTCCTGATTCATTATGAGTAAAAGTTGTATGGTAGTGCGGTTTATCTTGTGCACCCTCTGAATTACAGGGTGTAAGGCGCAGTTCTCTTTGGAATAGTACTTACAAACAAAGATTTTGCAAAGCAACATGGCGGACATTATATTATAGACTAAGAACTGCACGATTTTTTCATTGTGTCAGCATAGTTTTAACTTATGTTCAGACGAATTGCGTCAACTTACATTCCAATCTCGAAAGAATTAATCATAAAAATGTTTTATTACAAACAAAAAATTAAAACGATTGGAGTGGAAAAACTAAAACTTTACTTTTGGTATTAGTTAGTTTTATGCCTGGAAAAGTGTGCACAACAGGTCTAACCTTTTTTAGTGAACTTGTAGTATAGAGCAGCGGTGGGCACAAAAATCTAACAAAAGAGCAAAACAACAACATCAAGCAACAACCAACGAAATTTTAAAGTTTTTTTTACTTTCATTTCCAAAATTGCCATTAGCACAAAAAAAACCAAATTACACTACAAACAAAAACAATTGCTACATTCGTCAAGACACAATGCGGCGCCGTCGCTTATGCCTTTGTGTGTTGTTTTTGTTTTCATTTGAACTCAAGTCAACGCTGTGCCTCGATTGCGTTGAAACTCTGCAAATTTTGTGCGTCGATTGCGTTGAAATTCTGCGAATTTTTTTTCGCTTGCTTGTGCGTTGAATAACAGTTAGAGCAATGTGAGCAAATAGAGCCACTAAGTGCCCTTCACTGGTATAGAGTAAAGTTTTCTCAAGTGGGCACAGTAAAAATCAACTGATTAAACTTAAACTTTTTATTGCATAACTTTGAAGATTTATTAATCAATATTAAGGCCTTAAATTTGTTTTTGCAAAATTTGAATTTTTTAAAAAGTTATGAACAAGTGAACTTCTATGTGCGTTTTTTTTAAATTGCGACTTCTCAGTAAATATTGGGAAAAAGTTAATGAAATTTTCGTGATAGGACAAGAAATATTTTACAATTTATATGAAATAAAGTTTTTATAAAAATTGTATTTATCTGTCTGTCTGTCTGTCTGTCTGTCTGTCCTTTATGGACGCGAAAACTATCCAGCCGATCTTGATGAAATTCTTACAGTATGTTAGTATCGATCAGGCGAGTGTCATAGGCTATAAAACTTTTATTTAGGCTGCATATTTAGGGTGGCCCTCATACACAAATATTTTAAAAATAGCGGTTTCTCAAAGAGAGTCAAATCGATTCTCATGAAATTTACACCGTATGGCTTTTATGTTAAGAGGCACAGAATAGATGGTAACAATTTTATTTAAGGTACATACTTAGCGTGGCTCTCATACAAAAATATTTTTAAATATCATTTTCACAAAGACAGGTTAGTCGATTCACACCGAATTTACACCACGTAGCTCTTATGTTAAGAGGCATAGTTAAGGATACAAAACTTTTATTTAAGGTGCTCCTCACCCAAAAATATTTTTTTAAAATCGTTTTCTCAAAGACTGTTTAATCGATTATCTTAGAATTCACACCACATGGCTTTTATATTAAGCTTAAAAAATGCTATTTAGGGTGCATACTTAGGGTGCCTTCATACAAAAATATTTTTTAATTACCATTTTCACGAAGACGGGTAAGTCGATTCACTCCGAATTTACACCACGTAGCTCTTATGTTGAGAGGCATAGCTCAGGTTACAAAACTTTTATGTAGGGTGCATATGTAGGGTGGCCCTCATACAATAATATATTTTTAGATATCATTTTCTCGAAGACCGCTTAATCGATTCTCATGGAATTTACATCACGTGGTTGTTATTTTAAGAGACACTGCTTAGGTTGTAAACATTTTATTTTGGATGCATACTAATTGTGGTCCTCATACAAAAGTATTTTTTAAATAGAATTTTCACTCAGACCGCACATCGAATCTACACCACGGTTGAGGTGAAGCGATGCGCACAGGGTAATGCTAGTTATTTATAAAATATTAACTTTTTAATAAACAAACAGAATTTTAATCATTTTCTCATATGTACAGAAACAATATTATTCCACAGAATTGTTCTGTAAAGTTTACACAACTTTAACCTGAAAAAAAAATGTTAGTACGTTTCATAAAAAAAAAAGTTACGAATGCTTAAGTGACGTCACCTAGGCAATTTTACTCCTACAAACCACCCGATAAGAAAAATTTGAATTGCTTCTTTTTTTTTGAATTGAAGTAGAATTGTAAAATTAAAATTTTCTTTATCGGATGGTTTGATCAATAAATCTTCAAAGTGCCCACTTGAAAAAATTTTAGAATATCTACGTATATTCTGCTCTAAGATGAAAAAAAAAAATGTATCCTGTAATCAATCCTGGTTTCGGAAAATTATATCCTGACGTCAACATATTTCGTGAGAGATCTTGGCACGTTCACACTTTGCCATAAATGTGTTTGATATTTCGTTCTTGACAATCTCCGCTAATATATATTAGTAGTTCCAATTGGTTTTCTAAATTTGTGCCATTTCAGCTGGTCATATGGCGGAGTATAAATACAACGAAGGAATTCACAGTGGACTTCACTAATCTACAATTGAACACAATTCACGTGCAAAAATACCCACCCAAGCAATTCCAATCTAACTTTCGAAAAGAAAAGATTAAAGTTTGATATAAACTATTTGAAAGTGTATAATTTAAAAGTCTGCACAAAGATGATATTATGATTCTAATGTATTCATAAATTTTTACTTTTCCTTTTTGTATTTGCTTTTATATTTATTTTTTTTTATGTTTAATTAAAAATATTCATCAAAGTTCAAATTTTGTGAAAAAAAAAAACAATTAGACTTGATGCCACAAATCGAAAGTTGATTAATGATGTGCTAAAGCAGCAGTTTAGTAAAACTGTACAAAACTATAAATTTTTTCTAACTTTAACTTTAATTCATAGAGCGTCAAAGAAAAATCCTAAAAGAAGACATAAAAGTTACAAGCCACATTAAAGCCTCAACTGTAGGCTTGCGCTCATGAGGAAATTTATTGGCCAAGTCAAAACCATCAAGTACCACTGACTGTATAAAGACTTCATTAAAAAGTGTTAACATTGCAAAGAAGATAAAACAACTGAAATAACCGCGAGCGAAAAACTTTTGAAAAAGTTTTTAATGAAATGTAAAGAAAAGACAATTTTAAATTTGAAATGCATATTTTGGAAACAATAAAAAAAAAGTCTGAAATAACTCAATCAAAATACAATTGTAGAAAAAGTTAAACTGACAGACAAACAAACAAGCAGAAAGATAGATAAGGCTTTGGCTAAGTTGCGGGAATAAAGTAGACAGAGTGTGAAAAAAAATGACAACAACAGATGGAAGATGTTGACGGCAGGCAGGCGTCGCCATCAAAGTTGATACGTTGTGGACTTAACACATTTTGAACAGCATTCAATATGGGAACCATTTAAACTGCGAATACAACAAAGAACAATATCGTATTTTTCCCATCTTCATGTAATTTTTATTTATTAAATATTTAATCAATTCGTTATAGCCTCAAAAAATTATGTGTACCAAATTTCGAAAAAGTCAAAGTTCAAAGTGGTCAAAAGTCAACAAATCACATATAAGTTTACTACAAAATAACGGTGTATTAAATTTTCGATCCTCTATATCTCTACAGCTGCTTATAACTGAGGTTATTCACATCTACTCGTACATCATATTAAAAAACTCAGAATTTTTTTTGATTGATTGATTGATGATCAAAGACTGAAACTTTAGTTTAATTTATGTAGTTTATCTACAAAAGTTCATATATGCAAAAGTTCGAGTAATGCACAATTTTTGAGATATGGAGATATTCGATCACTATAAATTGTCGTATTTTGACTCCTGAGAATGAAAAATAATTAGTAAATGACGATTATGTGGAGATGCAAAAAATTATTCATTTTTTGCCAACATTTCTGGAACATTCTAATAGATTTGATTGATATTTTGTAGAATATTTTCAATATTCTTTCATTCCGACTTCTGAACTCTTATTGAATTTTTCTCTCAACACTTTTCGACATAAATAAATTTTTCCATACTTTTCGATACTTTTAAGGCTTTCATAATAATTTTTGATACTTCTTGACTGTCCATCTGTCCATCTAAATCGATCTTCTCAATACCAGTCAACACTCTACGATCATACGATACAATCTAACATTTTAAAGCTTTCGGCAACTTTTTCGATAAGATTCGATACTTTTCATGAACTTTGTCGATACATTTCAATATTATTATTTGGTACTTTTTGAAGTTGATCAACTTTTTCGATTTCAATTTTGAACTTAAATCGTTTTTTTCTATCCATCCAACACTTTTCGAAATAAGTCAACTTTTTGCAGACTTTTCGATACTTTTAAGGCATACACAAAATGTTTCGATACTGTTTGACTTTTATGAACATATTTGATAATTTTCTATACTAGCAATTCATATTATAGATTTGAACGCTTTGAAACTTTTAGCAACTTTTTCGATACTTTTTATGAACTTTGTCGATATCTTTCAATATTTTTCGCAGCTTTTTAACTTTGATCGATGCTAAACGACACTTTTATCGACCTTTAAGATTCTTTTCCATACTATGTAATACTTTTCAGCTTTAGTCAAATTTTCGATACAATTTAAGACTCTTATTAGCTTTCTGGATACTATTAAGTGTACTTAAGAGTTTTGAATACATTTTTCGAAATTCTTTAATAGTCACTATTCGATGCTTTTGTATAATACGTACATCGATCTTACGATTTTTTTTTTTTTTTTTCAACTTTTACAAACTTTTCCAATACTTTTTTACACTATTTGATAATTAGCACTATTAAAATCACATATCACCAGAGGCGGCAATTGGGTAGGGCTAGGGGGGACATTGGCACCCCCAAGCATCTGATATTATTATTGATTACATCGATTAAATTCAAAATATCATCGCTTCGATATGTTATTTAAACTCTCCCCCCTCTCCCCAAGCTTTTGGTGAAATCACGCTACTGCCTATCACGGAGCCGGTTCTTGCATTCACTCGCATATTTCATTTTAAAAAAAACAGAATGGGAGATATTCAAACTTTAAAGTCAAATTTATTTTGAAAATATTTTTTTACTATGGCTTCACAATGAGATCATACTCTGAACTTTATATATAATTTCGATTCTTCATGTTTAACCCAATAACCATAGTTTCTTACCACAACTGCTATTTATTTAAAAATAACTGGAAAAACTTCCAGAATATTAGGGAAAGATGAAAAAAATATACGATCGTATGGAAACTGGGAATAAATTTCCACACTTCTGGATTGTGAACCTGGTTTTTATTTTGCCGTGGGGTTTAAAGCCTGCACTTACAAAAAAAAGGGTCCGTTCTATTTTCTCCAAATTGGCTTACTGTGAAAAGATTCCTTTTGATTCATTTTCGAATTACAGCTCCAAAACTCTAGTTGATCGGCTCAAAGATCACTGATGTTTCCATTAAGCAAGGGATGAAACTAGAATGACTAGCTCTAGACGTTTTTCGTTGTTGTATTTTGTTTTCTATTTGCTGTTATTACACACTGTACAAAACAGTAAGCTCAGTAAGATAATTAAAAAACTTTTTTTTCGAATTAAAACTCCAGAAGCCCGTTTCTGTAAAAAAATCGGCAAGTTACCGATTTGTGTGACGTCAAACTGTTTCGATCCTGAGTTACCGATTTCGTGACAACTGATGTTTCTGTACGTTCAAATCCTTAAAAATTTTATCCGTGATGGAAAATAACACAAATTGAGAAGAGACGTTGTGAAATTGAATCAAATAACCACCTGTTTATTTACATTTGTTTATTTACTTTTCAAATTTTATTTGGAATTATTTTCAGAAACGGAAATAATTTGACACTTAGTGATGTGAAATGAAAAGTAAACATATATTTGCAACCGGTTACTTTTGCGTTGCTTTAACAAATATTTTTTTTTTTTGTTTAAGTTTCTGACTGTTATGTATACACGTTTTAGTTTTAAAACACATTATCTTGGAAACTAAAATGTTCTAAAATAAACAAAAAGATTATAATCAGTAAAAAATTCAACTTCAGCTAAAGTACCCGGTTTTAAAAATTTATATTGAGTACTTGTTTCTTCATATTTACACAACATTACTGACATTTTTTAGAATCGGTAAAATTCTCACTTACTGGAGAGTCAGTGACAAAACTGACATTTTAAATCGATTCACATTTCTTACAGAAACACTTTTTTGACAACTTATCGATTTGAAACGAATAAATTGAAACCGAAGTCGATTCAAATATTTACAGAAACAGTGCAGGTGAGAGTGACGTCAAATCGGTAATAAGAGTCGGTAACTGCGATCGTTACGAGTTACAGAAACGAGCTTCAGAACTACTGAGCTTTTTTTTAATACTACTCGCAAAATGATATCTCAATTATACTATAGCTGTAGATACAGCGGCTTCCAAGGTATTGAGAGTTCTATCCGAAAATACTCTAAAAATACATTTTTTCAAAAAATTTAAAATAGTGACAAACTGTACCCTAGATAAGCTTTTCTGCAAAAATTTGCTGTTTGTTTCTTAAGGTAAAAATTAATTAAATGATTTTCACACTTATTGAATCATACGACATGGTTTACCCACGGGCTCGAATTTTCTCTCGACGGTCCTTTTACGATGTCATGTTGTTAAATGAGTTTAAGAGCTTGAACACATTCCAATACCTTAACTCTTTTTAAAAATGCCGACGCTTAGAGCTTTGATCGCTGCCTGACTGGCGACAAGAATAGACAGATTAAATGGAGCTAGCAGCTTCAGACAGAAATACCTTGCTACTCTATATATTGCTATTTCACAGGAAATTTAAAAATATTACTAAGTCTTGTGATTTGCTAATTGATTAAAAAATGTCTAATTTATCCAACAAGCTTAATGGTTTCATTTTTAATGCTGCATTTTCCCTGCAGTATTTGGAAATTTTCGACGAATCTTACAACTTTTTTTTTTTTTGATAAATGCTGCTTAAAGCAACAACAGTTCACAACGAGTTAATCAGCTGGAGGGGGGTAAAATATTTTTTTATGCGCTTATTATGTTATTAACAAGTATGTATTTTAAAAATCAAAATAGTTGATATGTATGACTGTTGTTAGCTGCTGCTGCTGTTGAGCTTTTGTTGTTATGGGAATTATTTTGGGCCAACAAGTCAAAGTTGGTGCTGTCAGCTTTTACGGCATGAAACGACAAGATAGATAAGGAAAGTTTTGTTTTTGCTTTTTTTCATAATCTCTGCTGATTTTGAGTTATTTTTTATTTTTGTTTTTTTTTTATTTCAATTTTACTTTCATTTTCATTGTAATCAACATTTTTTATTTATTTGTTTTCCGCCTTTTGATAATTATGAAAAATTCGTAGGCACACATTTGCACAAAATATACCGCAGACAGTCGCGTATTCACACATACATTTGATATGAACATGCAATAGGAAATAAAAAACTGCTTCACTTTTGCTAATTATGGCTCTATCTTAAGAAATTGTTAACTGCATTTTTGGGGGCTGGAAACATTTTAATGTCTTAATTATGTGCACAATAAAATTGAATAATGAAAAAAAAAAACAACAACAAAAATAATAGCAATAGCAACATTTACACCAACAAAACAAACTGCATTGCCTTTTGCGCTCATCAATTAATTTTATCAAAACGCTGAGAATCAAAATTTTTGATATCAACATTTGAGATTTATTTTTACCACTGAACTTAAAGAAAAAATATCCAAGTAAATAAATTAGTTAGCAATTTTATATAATATAATTTATTTAATTATCTTTGGGTCAATGCTTTCATTTTTACTTTTCCTTCTTTAATTTGTATTTCCTTTGTAAATTATGATTTCTTTATTTCCTTTTAAGATTATCTTTCTATATTTATTTTTTCATATTGCTTATAGATAATTGTTGATATTTCCAACACGTTTATCTTCAATTCAACTCAAACTCATAGCCATTAAGGGCTTACCAACAATTCAATTGCTTATAGTTTGGCAGCATTTTTAGAAATCTTTATTTTCTTAACAACTCTTTGAACTTGAAAGTTACACTGCGCTACATAAAAAAGTTGCAGTGTACTAACTTTTTGACCACTGATTCCACAAACGTGCACCATTTTTTCATTCAACTTGGGAATTGCATCTTATATCACTAAAAAATTCAGTTTTAACGCGACTATTACCATTCGAACGAAGTCAGCATAAGTTGCTGCTATTTATAAAAAATATGAAGATATTTGATCATTTCTGAAGCAATATTTATTCTTCACTATCGAAAAATACAGGGTCATCCAGTAGTAGGTGATTTAGAAATCAAAACAAAAATGCAAGATTTTTGTGAAAGTGATCCACGAAATCTATCACGCAATAGCTATGTCTCATGTAGCACCTTTCAACTGAAAATATACATTGTCAATCTAATTTTTATATTTTATGGGCAGCGCCACGCCCTTTACAGGAAAATATGTTTTTACTGCTGTATTAGAGTACCAATTTTGATAAAATTTGGTACAGAGATAGATTGAATCCTGAGTAAAAATATTTTTTTTTAAATGGGTGGTGCCACGCCGCTTATCACCTTCTGGACATTGATTTATAAGTTCGTTTATTAATAAGGTAAAATAGCGTTCCAATCTTTTTCTATCAAAGAGAATAAGTCATTACGACTTTTGAACATTTCCTTGCCGATTATGCATTTTACCACCATGCACATGTTCTCAATCGGGTTGAGAATGGATAACTGCATCGGCAATGACAAGCCAAGCTTTTACAAGCTTTAAACTAAGATTTCGATCATTGTCATGTTGAATTGTCCAAGGAAGTGGCTTGTTCCACTCAGAAAATATGAGGATAACATCGCTTAAAATATTATTGTAGCCAGCTGCCATCATCGTATCTTCATTGCGGTAAATGGATCCAACTCCATCCCCCGAAAAACAATGCAACACAATCACATTCCAACTTCCGTGCTTAACTGTAGGTGAGGATTTTCAAAAGGTAAGGAAATGTGCAAAAGTGGTAATGACCTATTCCCTTAGATAGAAAAAGATTAGAACGCTATTTTACCTTATTAATAAACGAACTTATGAATCAATGTCCAGAAGATGTCATGCAGTCATCAGAAAAAACGGTTACGGAACTAAATATTACACTGGTTATATATTATTGCTTAGTATTGTGATCAGTTGCGTATGTTTTGAGCCCTTGAATTTTCGCTTTTTTTGTTTACCTTAAGCTTTTGTTGTTGTTAGCTAACGGAATAAAATTTTTGTTTTTGGTAAAAAATCAGCAAAACTTGAAGTTAATAAAAGAAATATAAAATAAAATTCAAAGTTATTGTTTCACTGATATAATTTAATGTTTCTTCAAAACCAATTTCAGTTGCAAAGCAATTGAGCGGTACTATATATACTCTCACAGCTATACTATTAAACCGATTTTGATATAAGGTGTTATGGAGACTAACAAAATTCTAAGGAAAAGTATTTGTTCTTAAGTGGGCGATGCCACGCCCTTAACTGGAAAATATGTTTTCACAGCTTAATTAATGAAACGATTTTAATGAAATTTGGTATGGAGATAGAGATTGTTTAACGACAATTTTTTATTTTTCGGAGCGATGACATTTAATCAGTTAAAATGGTACTGAACTCTCTTTTACTGTCACTATAATGGTTGAATTTCAGCTAGTGAGTGAACTCTAGTACTAATAATTTTTCGGTCAAGTAAAACACAAGAAGTGGCCGAATTTGGATAAAAGGATGTTGCACTTTTATTACAAGCAAAAGCTGTACTAAAAGTGCCAATTAGATAAATTAAAAGTAATCGGCGTGGCTCCTTCTATACAGTCACAAGAAGACTTTGAAATCTTATACTGAGAAAACTATTAAAATAAATGCTACAAAACTTTGTACGATGAGCTAATGGTAAGAAATCACAGGCAAATCAAAGGATTCCGCATTTTTCAGAGTTAATCTTTTAAATGTAGTACATACAAAAGCCTCGAAGGGTGCAACAAATAAAAATAATTTTTTAAGTATTCTAATAACAATGTTAACCAATTTTTTCAGTCAGCTCCGGTTTTTGAAATATTTCAAAATGTTTGTTTTCAAAGACATGAAAAGACTCAAAAAACTGAATTTTTTCATATATTTTTCCAAAATTTTTTACTCAATATAAATTTTTATTTAAGGCATACTTTCCGAGCAAATCATCAAAAACTGAAAGTATTGCAATTTTAATGAAAAAAATCAGCTCATAAGGGACATTTTTCTCAATAAGAATAAGTTTAAAGTCCGGGTAGAAATAATAAGACACCAGTGATACGACATTGATGATGATGAGATTTCGTTACACTTATGTGTACCGTACCAGGAGAAACATCTTGAAACATGAGATCATCTCCATCAAAAGTGTTGCGAATGAACGCTGAAAATCTACTTAGACTCTGAGGATCTCTAGAATTATAGAATTATTTAATATCATGAGATGCTTGGCACAATAGGACTCTAAATGAGTTCGCAGTACCTGTATTTAGTAGTTCCTTCACCATAAACTTATCTATCTAAAGGAAATTTCAAAAGAACATAAGTTGTTTATTCAAAATATTTCTAAAGTTAAGTAAAAAAAATGTAGATAATTTTCAAAATCGGTTTAAATGAATCCAGCAAGACATAACATTTTTTGAAGTGAAAACTTCTTATGGCACGTTGTGCGGCTGAGGAAAAAAGTATAATTTCGCGACACCGACCGTCATCGGGAAGACTTGGGAAACGAACTCGATTTTGGAATTTTGAAGACTTGGGAAACGAACTCGATATTGGAACTTTGAAGACTTTTGAAACGAACTCGATTTCAGAAATTTGAAGACTTGGGAAACGAACTCGATTTCAAATTTGGAAGACTTAGGAAACGAACTTGATTTTGGAATTTTGAAGACTTGGGAAACGAACTCGATCTTAGAATTTCGAAGACTTTGGAAACGAATTCGATTTCAGAAATTTGAAGACTTGGGAAACGAACTCGATTTCAAATTTGGAAGACTTGGGAAACGAACTTGATTTTGGAATTTTGAAAACTTGGGAAACGAACTCGATTTTAAAATTTTGAAGACTTGGAAAATGAACTCGATTTCAAAAAATTTATAAAACGTTGCCTACTTTTAGGTGCTATTAATAATTTGCCCCTAAAAGTAGGCAACACTTTCTGACAAATTTCAAAAAGAACGCCTAAAAGTAGGTAACGATTTTAAAAATTTCAGATAATGTGTCCTAATTTTAGGTGCTATTTTTGAAATTCGTCGGAAAGTGTTGCATACTTTTAAAGCGGCTCTCACACGATCAATATTACTGACAGTATAATTACTGACAGTATTTACATTACTGTCAGTGTACCACTCACACGGTCAGTATTGTTTATTGTCAGTAATCAGTTTTTTTGACATTCGACTGGTGAAGGTGCGAACTATGCTCCGGCTACGTGACCGACAGCCGAAAATGGCATGCCACTTTTTGGGGCAGATTCCATCCAAACTTGCACCACGCCTCCAGCTAGGCATCGGACGACCATACCCTTGGACGCAATGTTCCATGCCACTGAATGAGGAACTTTTTCAAGTTTCTTTCAAGTTTCGCTGCCTCATCGTCTATCTGCCACAAAATGGGGCATGCCACGCCCCCTCCCAGGATTTTGCCGTCCCGTGCCTACTTGCACCCTCTGACCAACTTTCAGCCGGATCTGCCCCAAAAAGTGGCATGCCACTTTTCTGTGCAAATAATACTGATGAACTGTCAGTATTCACCTCACACCATCAGTATTACTGTCAGTATTTAAAAACTTCGTCAGTAATATCCGATTTTTTCATCAGTCATCAGTATCGTTTTTCTATACTGACAGTACATCAGTACTCACCTCATACGATCAGTAATACTGTCAGTATGCAAAATCCTGTCAGTAATACTGATCGTGTGAGGGCCGCTTAAGGGTAAATTATTAATAGCGCCTAAAAGTAGGCAACGTTTTTTGAAAAAATTGGCCCATGAAAGTATGTAATTTTGTGGAAAAAATTTTTAAATTTGTAGCATACATATGTTGACTTCCGGTTAGTTGTTGCTCAGTAAGCAAATTTTTCTCTGCTAGCGCAGCCGAAAGCAGAGCCAGCAGCCCAAAGCAGAGAAAAATCTGAAATACCAGGCCACCTTGAACCAGCAGCAAGCAAATTTGGTTTTTTGAAAAACTTTAAAACGTTATATCTCGGCTATTACTAAACCGATTTAGACAAATGAGGTGTAATAGTTTTTTTTAAGAACAAGCAGATTTTTTTGAAGTCATTTGTATTATGATTAACTGTCACAAGATGGCGTTTTAAGCAGTTTGAATATTCTAACAGCTAGAAATCGGCAACGAATAAGCCGATTTTGATAAATGTGGTGTCATAGTGTCTGTTAGAAGAAGCAGATTTTTATCTTAAGTTTAAGAAAAATTATGTTTAAGCTATTTAGTCACAGGTCCAGGTACTTTTTTTACCTGATTTTTTCTTATACTTACATAATTCGCAATGATGTGTCTTACTGCAATCAGAATAAATTTTTGTTTTTAAACATAAGGAGTACTTAGCTCAAATTTAATTATTCACAGTTGAGGCTACTGAGCCGAATATACTTCTTCCAGCAATTTTTGAAGTGAAAACTTCTTATGGCACGTTGTGCGGCTGAGTAAAAAAGTATAAACTCGTGACACCGACCGTCATCGGGATTCCCCGTCATGAATGCGATGGTAAAATTTTAATGTTCTATTGTTTCTTTTAAATAAAAAATATTCCAAGTGGAAGACAAAAAGCAAAGCATACACACTAACTGACACATTTAATTCTCATTCAACGATTGTTATGCTTACATGTTTGTTTCTTTCAATGTCCGCGTTGTTGCGTTGACAAATTGAGAATGAGAGCTAGAGTAAAATTTGAATACATATTCCGTTTTTGTCTTCCATTGCATTGCCATATAAAAAGAAAACGCACACATACCAATTAACGCACTAACTTGCCATTAAACGATTTGTTTTCACTTCTGTCGGCACTCCCGGAGTGCAACCCGCCGTTTTTTTTTTTTGTTGAACAGTGTTCCAGTACTTATAAGTTTCCACCAATTATTTTACTTTATCATTCTCACTGTGCTATGCTTTATAAAATCAGATTAACGCACAGTAAATGAGTTTTGATTTTTTTCCGCGTTTTTTCATGTTCAAAACAAAAGACTTAGAAAACGAACTTGTTCAATTACTACGTTATTAAACAATTTGAGAACCTTTATTTAATTTTATAACCTTATAAAAACTAGTTTCAAAAACACCTTATCTTTTCTCATGCTATCTAGCTGAATTTTCCAAACAAAAGACTTAAGGCACAAACTTGCTGCGCAAGAGAAGTTCTTAATTTGTATGAAATTGTTATTAACTCAATTAATCACGCATTTCTTAATGCGTTCATTTCTAATTGGGTCTAATACGCACGCAACATGCACAAAAGACTTACATATTTTGCAACACGTTACTTATGTACGTACATCTCTCATTTATCAAATTTATTATTGAGTGAGTTAATTTTTTCTTATTGTTTGTTTACTTAATTTGTTAAATAATAAGTTATTATAAATTTGTTTATTTAATTATTATTATTATAAAGCTAATTTCAATGGCTTTTGTGCCATTATATTTTATGTTTAGTGTTTTGACTATAACTTTTTTTGTAGCTTAAATTAATGCCACGCTGAGAAACAGCAGTTGGCAGACGACTTATAACATACGCAATTTTTTCGTAAATTTAACGATTTGATTCGTGTTGCAAGTTATCGAAAAACTCGATGAAATTGGAAATAAAGCAAAAAAGTCCGTGAGACTATTGAGTTTCATCGAAATATATCGGATAATATCAAACAATTCCATTCGATTATAAGTCGAAAAGTATCGATATATAGTTTCGTAGTCGACCGAATTTGAAAGTATAGATTAGTACCAAAAATATTGAAAATGTTTCATAAAACCTGAGTAGCACTTTTGCTATGCACGCATTTTTTTCTCTTTTTAAAGCTGCACAATGAAAAACATTTAATTCCACTAATTGCACGGGCTTGGTTGATATGTGCTGACAATAAGCTTTCTAATTTCCTAAAAATATGCAACGTCTTTTTGTCTTCATTTGGTCTTTATTGCATAAATAAATGCTAATTGCCAATGGACTTGCAACAGGATAATTACAGCTACTGCTGCTTAACAAGAAACGCCTCACTCTCCCACTGTCGCATCGAGTCGCACAAAACGACAGTCTACCCTTCACTCCATAAGAGCAACGCATTTACGATAACAATCGCTTGCAATAAAGGAGCAAAAAAAAATGAAAGACCAACAAGCGAGCTATTGAAAGGAGCACCGCATGTTGCTGCTGGTTGGTACGCGCAAATGCAACGCACCCAAGCAACATGACGGATGTCTGTCTGTCTGAGCAACTTTTCGCGTCTGTCCAACGTACGTACGTCAATTGGTACGCGCGTTGACAAGATGCAATGCGGCCATGCCGATACTAATTTGAAGCATGAAATCTAAATCCAGAAGAGATAATGGAAAAAAAAGGTTGATAATTTCAAAGAAAAAACCACCAACCACCTCGTCAACCAATTAATGTTGCCAGTGGAAAGGAAAGGAAAGAAAAAACGAAAACATATGAGCCAAAATAAAGCGCAGCAGCATGTTGTTGCAATGTTGCGGGCTGCTGTTGCTGCATTGCAACATGTAAGCGATAAGATACGTTAGATTATCGCTTGTGCTGTTGATGCTGCGGCTGCCGCTTGATGATGGGCTACCGCTAATGAATGTTGTTGTTGTTGTTGCTGCTGCTGTTAAAGTTTTGTTAACACCTTCACTTAACTGTAATTTGAGAAGAAAAAAAAATTTAAATTGAAAATCCCATCTTGGATTAACTTTGGATTAAAGTTACGGCATTTGAAAGTCCACGGTGCGGCTGGAGAGAAAATGTTTGAAGGAAAATTATGCATTTCATTATTTATGCTAAGCTTCTTTGGAGGCACTAAGATAGCAGTTTTTGGACAAATTCAAGCGAAAACAGTGGAACCTAAACAGTGAAACTGGAAAAGCTCAAACGGAAATACTTCGGTATTTAGTTCAACGTGCAAGTTATATGTAAGCAGATTAGGACTCATAGCTAATACAGCTATTTTAACAAATAAATTGCCACTAGCCTGTATAACTAAATAGATAAATACGGAGATAGTAAGACTTCCTAAAATTGAACCTAGCTGCCACTGTTGGTAAAAATAATTTTTACTTTAACTTTGTATTTTAACAACATTTCGGACTAGCGTAGTTAATTTGATGTATTTCTTTACTATACAATATTTTCCGAACTTTATCGGCTTTTTTGTTGCTTTTTGGTTCTTCGTCGACACTTTCGACATTTTCAATATTTGTTGATATCACGCGAACTCTATAAAGTCGTAACAATATTTCTGTTACTCTTCGATATTTTTCAGCCTTACTTGTTCGACTTGTGTGGCGGCTTTTTTTATACAATTCGATACTTTTCGATTATTGTCAACTGTTTCTATCTATTTGATTAACTATTGATAATTTCCGACACATCCATATATGGGACATTCCACATCAACCGGATCAAAACTGTAGCCAAAATTTGAAGCCACGAAAAACAACGTCTGTTGATTCAATTTGGAGCTTCAACTCAGAACTACAAAAACCCGTGTGCGCCTTTGAAAAAATCATGACGGTGGCATCAATATAACGACCGCAACGGAAAAGGTGACGCACAAATTTTATAAAATATTAAAAACAAAACCTAAAACCATTTTTATGCCTCTAATGCATGGTTTTATTGACTTAGAATATTAATGGATTCTAAAATTTTTTTGAAAATTTTTAGTTTTTGCGTTACAATTTTTGTCAAAATTTCACTTTTTGATTTTTTCTCTTAAACTATCGATTTAAGTAAGAATTGCAATGAGTTGAAAGTTCTAAGAATTGATGAAAATATTAAAAAAAAAAATCTTATATTTTATTGAAACAATTTTTAATGACATTATTTTCACAATAAAATAAGAAAAATATTTATGTTTTTTATTTGACCAATTTTAAGAATTTTTTACTCAGTGCAGCTTAAACTGAAAATTGACAGTTTAAGAGAGAAAAAATAAAAAAGGTGAAACTTTCACCAAAACTGTTTCTATCATTAACGCAAAATCAAAAAATATAAAAATTTCCACAATCCAAAAATATTGTACATAAATAAAGAATAAGTTTTGATCTTATTATTTAAATTTTATTTTATCAATATTTTTCAAAAGATTTACGTAGCTTTTTCGTTATGACCGCCACATTGATGCCACCACCTTCAGTTTTGCAAAGACTATTACACATCTTTGTACTTCTGACTTTAAGCTCCAAACTAAGTTCTAATACATATTTTTTCGGGGCTTTAAATTTTTGCGGCAACATTGATCCGGTTCACCTGAACTGTCCAATATGTTGGTATATCGTAAGGTATGTACTACTTACTTTAAATGCCATGATTCAGCTTAAAAAAGTCTGGTAAAATAAATTAACTACCGGATTGTATACTTAATTTATTGGCCTTTTTAACCTCATAAATGGATTTTAAGACTAAAAAAAAGAACACTGAAAAAATGAGAAATATTTTTCTTTATCGTTTTTTACAATGTTCACCTAAAAAAAATTTTGTACTTGTTATTTTCATAAATATCTTGTTATTTTTATGAAAAACTTGATATTTTTATGAATATCAACTGACTCGACTCGGGTTTCGGCATTGCAATGCATATAGCTCCAAAACGGCTACATTATCAAACTTGGCACGAAATATAAGCTTTTTTTTTAATGCACTTAAAAAAAATTTTTGTCAGGCCAAAATTGTAAAAAACGATAAGAAAAAATATTTCACATATTTTTCAGCGTATTTTTTTTTATTTTTAAAATCCAATTATGAGGTTAAAAAGGGCCAATAAATGAAGTATAAAATCCAGTAGTTCATTTATTTTACCAGACTTTTTTTAAGCTGAATCATGTCATTTGAAGTAAGTAGTACATACCTTACGATTTCTCAAATTTTCAAAGACCCAATTTTGTAAGCCAGTGTTGCCATTCTAAAAATATTTTGTTTCTGGGTCGAGGACATGTACAGGTACAACATATTCAAATATATCTGAAATTAAAAAAATAGACCTCATTTCCCCTGTCCGTTTCGCGTGAAATGCCCGATATGTTATTATTTATCGATGTTTTTTATATAATTCGATACTTTGATACATCTTCAATGCTTCAATACTTTTCAACTTCTGTTGATTTCTTCGATGTTTTGCGATACAATTTCTTATTTCCCGACTTTCACTTTTCAACTATTTTGATGGTTCTGATACAATTCGATTATTGATACAATTTGAAACTTTCCAACATCTACTGAATTTTTTGATACTCTCCGACATCCATCAAATTTTTCAGTACAATTTGTTATTTTTATACTTTTCCGAATCGTTTGATATTTTACGACTTCCATTGATTTGTTTGTTACTTTGCGATGCAATCTGTGCCTAATTTGACATTTTAAAATTTTATTTTTTACTCTTCGAGTTTTTTGATGTTTTTCGACACTTCCAGATCTCAATCGACATTGCGATACTTAACAATACTGCTCACTATTTTTCAAGTATTTTTAGGTTTTCCCGATGTTAAAAGAATTTTTCTGCACTTTTCAACCAAACTCGATTTTTTTGAAAGCATATAGAAATTATTCGACTACTTCGATATTTTTTTATTCGACATTTTCTGTATTTTTTGGTGCTTTGCAATGGTATCGATCTTTCGTTACCATCGACTAATATCAACTTTTCGATGTTTTTCGATGCTTTTCGACTTTTTAAATAGATTTTGATACTATTCGCTACTTTCCGAACTTTATCAACTTTTGATGTTTTTCTATACCTTCGAACGAATTTTTGGATTCTTTTGACTATTAAAGATTTTTCGATGCTTTTCGGAATTACTCATTAAATTTTTGCACGTTTTTCCATGCAATTTTAATATATTTCGACTTCGCTTCGCTTTTTTAAGAATTATATGGAGACTTATAATCTTTTTAGTCTAAGATCAAGTTTTACTGCTGGTGTGCGTGCCATCCCATATAAGAAATAATTCAAATTTAGTAAAAATTTAATTTTTATAGAATAAAATAATAATGATATTATTAATAAAATACTATAAAAATATTAATAATAAAAATTTATCACTAAATAAAGGCTGATTCAGCCTCTTTAGAAAAATCAAAACTAAAATTATTTATGGAAAAAATAAAATGTGACTTTTAAATAATCAAATTATGTAAATAAAAATTTATTTCTTACAAAATACAATTCAAGAAAATAATCAAGATCTTGAAAACCCAAATTCCACCAATTTCTTAAGAATCAGAAATTTGATTGACTCAAACATTAAACCATTGATTTTTTTCCTGAGTGCGTACATTCCATGTGTAAAAAGTATCAAAAATTGCTAAATAAAACATCAATTTAAATAAATTCATCAAAACTTACTTTGCCACCTTGAAAGTATGCTCCACCGTAGGCGATACAACTGTGGCAGCGCTTGATCCAGTGCTTCAAAAACTTTGTGTAGGCTAATTGAGGAATAGTCTCATACACCATAACACGAAAATCAAAGAAAAATTCATTTCCGGATACTTTTTGTACTGCATGTATATCACATTTGAAAATGATTGGCAAACTTTTTATTTATTTTTTGTATCATACATGCCCTAATATATCATCAATGGGCCATTTCTTTATTATTTTTGGACAAAAGTTTCATTTTGTAATGTAGCCACTTTTCCTTTATGCCTTTCATATTTTGACTGATTTCGTCCACATTCGGTTATTTCCTTTCCAGCCGAACCGTGAGTGAGATTGCGGGAAAAATAACAAATGATTTTTATTTTTCCTGTCTATTTTTCAACTGTTTCATATTTCTAATTTTTTTTTCTGTTACTTAATAATTAATTTCTGTTTTTGATTTATTATGGTGTTGGAATTGTTTTTTATTCATAAATGATTTTTTGTTTTCCTTTACAAAATTGCTAACATCCGCTGAGTGTTTTTTTTTTTTTTTGCAGCAATAGTGCACGAATGACCTCCTCGGTTTTAGCTGTCAATCATTGGTGTTGGCCACCCTACTTGGCTGGTCACCACCCGTCACTTCTATCAGCAGCAACACTTTTGCTGTTGGTTGTTGCATTTAAATTGGGTTTTTGTATTATGGTCATTTAATCAATTCAGTTGTTTCTGTTTTGTGTTTTTTTTTCGCTCGAATTTTTCTTATTGCCAATGAATTTGCAAAATTTGTTTGCTCCAATTTCACAGCAATTTGCTCTGCATGCTGAATAAAATTATCCAGAGCAACATAGAAGTTACTGCAAATTTTAGCATGTTGCTGGAATTTTGTTGGTTGCTGCTGCTGTGTTGTGTTTCGTGTGTTTTGTAATTTACAGCTCAGTAATTTCTGGATTAATTGTTTTGCGGCAGCGTTAGTTGTTGTTGTTGCAAACAATTAACCGAGATGGTGATTAACATTGCTAAACGTCAGACGTATTTCGCTAAAAATGCATTTCTTGGTAGTCTTTTTAGAAAGTTGCCAACAGCATTTAGAGCCAATCAAAATTATTTCACATAATTGAACATTTAAGATTTTTGACTAGGGCAACAGGTTAAGTTAGATTTGTTGTATTGTTGCGCTGATATGATAGCGCCATTCGGAGCGTTCTTGATACAAACAAAAAATATCTTATCACTTGGTGATGATTCTCATTTATTGTTACTTCCGGGTAATAAGTTTCATTAGTCGAGTCTTTTGGTCAGTCTTAAACCGGAAGAACTATTTCTGGATAAGTTGCATAAGTTGTTCTGGATTGACGACCATTTTAGTCCAGACATTCCCTTAAAAGCTCACCTGGAACCCATTTGTCCTCTAGCTCTTGATGCTCACACACTCATTGCAGTTTCCAAAACATTTGGAGAGTTAGTAGAGCAATTATTCATACTTAATTTTAACTTGAAGCTGCCTGGTCATCAGAGAAAAAATGCTTCCCATAACAACAATCTTGCATCATTTCATTCAACTAATTTGATATACCCACCAATTAAAACACTGAATCAAATTTAACCTAAAAAATCAACAATGGTCAACTAATTTCAAAAAACAAACAGAACAACACAAAAGCAGAATAAATTGAAGCTTTAAATAAATAACCCATTTTCTATGCCACAATTTATAATCATCACCAACATCAATAACTTTTTAAGCTTTTTTCTTTGACTAGTGCGAGTAGCGAGTACATCATATAATTTTTGATCGCTCAACCACAATCGTTTTGCGTTAAACTGAACTGATGGTGTGCCTTTCTTCTAAGCCCGCCACGTAGTTCGTGCACGCCTGATATTGTGAATTTGTAAATTTTTCTGAATTTATAATCAAAATTTTTTTTATTACTTCACCATAATGCGCTAAAATGAGTCGAAATGATGTAATTTGATCGTATTAAATTAAAATGAATTGAAGTGAAAATTATCCAAAGATTCGAGATATGAAATCGTTACCATTGCAGTTGGTTACATGTTAACTGAGATTTACGTGTAATAAGGAAGGCGGTATAGGAAATTATTAAATTTTGGTTGATAAGTTAGGTTGTTGAATTTTATTGGGTAATAAAGATGTGATGACGAGTAGGAAGAAGTTTATTAAAGGGATAAAAACTAAAATTAAGAAAATAGGGTCTCAAAGAGATTTGCTCTTTATGTTAGTAGAGCTCAGCAGTGTAGCTTTGATTCCACCCAGACTCTTGGAAACACATTGATTTTTACCTTTGTGTCTACGCCCACATACCCGGCTGTGTTTTTCATTATCAAATTGACATATTTTCAATTCTTATCGACTTGAAATTTTCGCTGGTGTTCTTTAATAATGTTTTCTCTAATTTTTAAAGCCAGGCCGCCGTCAAAGCTCTGAACTCGAAGACGTTAAAGTTTAAATTAATAGAGCAATGCAGAAAGGAACTAGCTAGGCTGGGGCAACAGCTCGACGAAACTCTCATATGGGTTCCAGTCCACAGGAACATTGAGGGTAAAGAAAGAGCGGATGAATTAGCAAGACACGGTTCCTGTCTTGATGAAATTAGAGCTTTCGTGCGCGTGTGAAGTCCAGTAGTAAAGCTGAACAGGACTAACTGGATATAGCTTTTATCGCTACTAAGGCTTTATAGATTCTTTTGACAATACTCTCTACCAGTTTTGCGGGCCAATTATGTGGCATTAAAACGGTCTAACGTAACCTTTCATATTAAAAAAAAAATTTTTTTTTTTTGCGAGTAGTTATTTACTGATGCATTTTTTATAAGTTTTAATTTAAATTTCTTGAGACAATAGGAAATTAAATATAAATCTCTAACCCACACAAATCAGTTAATGTTGATGTTGACTTTGAGGCATGCACCTTAGAAAATGTTTGAGCTACATATATTTATCGGAAAATTTGGCTCAGTGTTTCTCATTTTAAGCAAAATATTGTTGATGCTTCCATATAATTTCATATCAACAAACTTCATCGAACTTAAGCAACCCATTAATATTCGAATTCAGAAATTCTCTTGGGAAGGTGGATTTCCTACTATACTGCATTTACTAAAATATGTTTATGTTAGTTAATGAAACTGTAAATATTTCCATAAGAAAATAAAATAAAACATTTAAAAAAGCGTAACAAATCTACCATTTCTAAATCTTTTCAAATATCATCGAAGTTGATCCAACTTCCATATGTCACTACTTATCACAAGTTTACATACGCCCCCTCCGTTTTGTATTACATAATATGTGAGCAAACCCTTATCTCTGCCCAAATACGCTGGAAAAAAAAAACAATTGTTGTTTGTGCGTAATACGCCAATCTATATTTATTATACAATCCATAAATCATTTGATCGCACGATAATAATCTCTGTAATAGTCTACATTTACACTATCGAACGTTATCGAACATGGAAACATACATTTCAAGTTGCGTTTTATGGCCTTGAGTAACATTTTGGTAGCGATTGATATTTACTACCATAAATTCTTTATTAGTATTTCGATTTTCTTATATCAAAAGTTATCATCAGTAGAACTGCAATGGATGGTGATGATAAACATTCTGAATTAAAACATTGAGGTATAAATTGAGCTGCATAGACTGTCACATACACTCATGATCAATATAATTGATATACCAAAAAGATTTTCACTAAATCCTAAATAAATTCCATTTTTGGAAAAATTGGCATTAGCTTTTTTTATAAAACTAGAGAATGCAATCTGGCAATGCATTTAAATGAGAAATGAAAGAAGGTATTTCCCCTATTTTTTGTCGAAAACGGGCGCGAATTCGTTGATCAAAATAGAAGATACACGCCATTTTTTCTCACCATCAAGGCCCGACCAGCTGATGTGATACTTTGCGAAATTTAACCTCATGATAAAATTTTTCGTTCGCATCAGCGGAACTTTTTTAGCGATTCTTTCCGGAAGGTCTGCCTTCTGCAAACGACGACGAATTGTAAGAGTGCTTACAACATTTCCGATTTCCGCAGCAATCGCCTTGAAGGAATTGAAAGGGTCTTTTTTTGAAAGAATAACTTATTGGCGACCAGCTTCTTGAGAGGTTTTCGTTGGTCCACCTCTAGTTTCTTCTCCTATTTTGTATATAAAAACTTTTTGCACAAAATGTAAACACCAATCCATCAAACTAGCGATGTCCCGCAAAGATTTTCCTTTTTTTCGTAGGCTGAGGAACAATAGTCTCTCTTCTGCTGTGCAATGACTTTTTCAGCACATATCTATAGTAAATTTTTCATTATTTAATAGCATTTTATTTATATATAAATATAATTTTACCGTTGTTTAAAAAAAATCACAAAAAAATGTAAGTTTTTGATTTAAAATTGAAAAACAAAACAAGTGTATCTTTTATTTTGATCAACGAACTCGCGCCCGTTTTCAACTTATATTCTCTGGCGAAAAAATAGGGGAAATACCTTCTTTCATTTTTCATTTAAATGCATTGCCAGATTGTATTCTCTAGTTTTATAAAAAAAATAATGCCAACTCTTTCAAACATGGAATTTATTGAGGATTGAGTGAAAATCTTTTTGATGTATCTATTATTTTGATCATGGGTGTATATTGTGTTATATGTATTTAAAAGGCCACAAGTTTTTTTGGAATATTTATATGCTTTTAAGAAAAAAACACACTCGAATTCATTGCAATTATGAAAACAGATAAGTCAGATGCACTGGCTCTAGAAGTTTCCTAAAATGTTAGCTCTCATCATAATGGTATCATTGCAAATACTATTTATGATCGTTTTAATATGCTATCAATAGACTCCAAGTCCTCTGATTATGTCGATGAAAATATATTTATTATCTGATAAACGATTGTAAGAGTAAAAAAATGCCAGGCTTAAACAATATAAAAATGGTTTTGATAAAAAAAAAATGTCATTGATTCCTATATGTTTTGTCAATCTCTTAATAAATTCTTGTCTTCAATACTTCCTAAATTTTTGGAAATATGCAAAAATAGGAAGAACACTGCCCAGCCTGATAAGATCTCACATGAAGCCTGTAACTATAAGCCAATTATGCTGCTAAATTGTGTCTGTTAAGTCCTTGAGAAAGTCATAAGAGCGCCCTTTTCGAGAACGATCAAATGTATAAAATATTACACAACACCAAATTTGTAGAGAATTACAATAACTCCAAGTGTCATGCAAAAACAAAGGAAACGAGCTATTTACAAAAAAAAAACCGGCTATCGCGACCTTTGACTATTAATAGCGAGACTTTTAAGCAAACTTATAAAATTTCAAAACACCAAATTCTAGCTAATATCTTTCATTCCAAATTATAATCGATTCTTCCCCTTAAAGACTGAGCTAATGGCTTGTACGAGTAGTGTCTAGAACTCTGCTGAAAACATTATCCAGTGTTATCAGAAACAAGATTAATGACAGCAGACAACGGTGGCATACATCCGACACGGATTTAAAAGGATGAGGAAGTTTTCCGATATGTAATATTCTACATTTGAAACCTTTGCATTGAACCTTGATGAGATTAATATTCTCAGCTGCTGCATCTCGTCTGTCCAATGCATTTGATATGCAATCTTGGTCGATGGTATCATAAGCGGTACGGCTTTCTATTAATTCAATGGTACATATAATATTAATACTCTTAAGGCCGTTACCAACCCATGTGCTAGGAGGGGATTTGCCCACACACACGTCTCATATGTCCCTCACGCGATTTTTTAGAAAAACTTAATGAAAAGTCGAAACCAGGTTTACAGTTTATTTTTTGTTTTAAAAATCAGGATCCGTTGATTTGTTGGCAATTCAGTAAGCTCTCATTTTCAAAAGAAAATTGGTAATCTTCTTCAGTCATTAGCAATTTTTGAACCAAAAAGTTTCGGCCTTTTCCAAAAAAGGGTATTTTTTTTCTCATATTTGGACTCCAAGGATTTGTCGAAAGTTTCACTAAGCTTTAATTGGAGGAAAAAATTCTTAATTTTTGACAAGATTTGCGCTTTCTAGTCATTATTGAAAAAAAAATTATCAGCAACAATTTTTTTACCGAAATTTAACTTAAAATAAAAAAAAACTTTATTTTTTTTTCAAAATTCGGGCACGGACGATATATTGGCATTTTAGTTAGCTTTCACATAAAAAAATAAAATTTGTTAATTTTCCACAAAACTTGCGCTCTCTAGCGATTTTGGAACAAAAAAGCACGATTTGGGGCCACTGCGCAACGTCTTAGTTTTTATTTCTTCCGGCTTTTTCAACTTGTTTGAATGTTCATACTTCGTACGAATTCCATCTATTTATGTATTCTTTGGGAACTTTGAACTCAATTTCACTTAGTAATTGGATGCCCAAATCGGCCAATGTCCGCAGCTTTTAAAAATCTATTTCATCAGCGGATCGGTTGCTGTGGAAATGACATTGTTTGTTACAAAACGATTGGTCATTTCAATCAATGCGACATCGATTGTTTCGTAAAATGTTGATTTCAGCATGATGGCCGATTCGCTTCGTCCATCCAGTGTTTCTTCAACAACTGACTCTGACAGCATTTTTGACTTGCGCCTATTCCAAATTGGACGATTTGAGGTAAGAGCGGATTCTGTGGGCTTTAATTTCTCCAACAGATCTGTCGTTTGAGAATAATATTATTCGAAACTCTTTTGTCATCACCATTGAATCGTTCGCCGATTACTTGAGACAAAGTATTCACAATATGGATATGGCCTTCAAGTATGGATTTTGAAGTACGTAAATGGCCAACCCAACGAACATATAGCAATTCATTTACATTTTCAAAGGAGACGTTAAATTTAGTAAAATTTGTTTGCCCCCCTACGCAAAGTTGTTTTGGTACGGGCCTGATACTCCTTACGACTTCTTCAACATTTTCTGACGTTTTTCAACATTTTTTGGATTCTTCAACTTTTTTATACAATAGCTTTTCAGTTGTATTTTGACTTTTGCAACCTTTTTTCGACATTTTCAAGATGCTTTGACTTTCAAATATTTTTCAATTGTGTGAAGATTTTCGACTTCTTCAAAATTTTTCGATCTTATAAGATTTTCGAACATTTTATTAATAAGGAGTAGAACCTCTGTAAGTCGAAGTTGAAGGGAGACGCCAAAAAATTCGAGTTATAGAGTTTTCGACTTATGGAGGACTTCGACTGAAGCGAATTTTGACAGGAAATGCTCGGCTTGTAGAGGATTTAAGATTTATTCCCACTTATTTTGATTTAGAGAGGTGAAATAAATCCTAGTTATAGAGGCATTAAACATTGGTGTGTATTGCAGTAGGACCAAAGTATTTCTGATAATTTTTCAATCGACAGCAATAAAGTAACTTCGCTAAAGTTTAAATGAAATCACGTGTTAACGTCAGCCATAAATTCCTTTATCATTTCATAGAATTGGTTTATCGTATAAGTAGGCTTTTACATTGATTTCTAAGAAACAATGATGTACATTGTCGGCTTATTCTTAAAGTCGGTATCTTATTTTTCTTCGAGCTATACTACCGTACTAAGCGAAAAAGACGTATCTCAAAAAAAAAATACCCAAGATTCTTAAGGCATCGGATAGCTTAAGAAATTACGCGTCTAATGAAATACTCCAAATATCGGCATCTTAGTTCAATCATATAAAAAATCTACTAAAAAAATTTCCTCTATCTCAATTTTACAGGTATTTCAACAAATTAACATAAACAAAACATGAATTTTTTTGAGATACGTCTTTTTCGCTTAGTACGGCAGTATAGAGGTAATTCGTTTCAAATAATCGAGTTATAAAGGTTGTGAAATCAAACATTGCTATGTTCGAGATGCAGAGGTCAAATTTATTTTTTCGAATTATAGGGGGAAAATATGTACTGAATCTACTTGTAGGAAATCACTAATTATTTCGACTTTTAGAGGGGTCAGATTTCGAGCAATGGAGGTTTTAGGGCTTGAAGGGAAGGAAACACAACATTTTTTCGAGTTTGGGAGGTTTTCGACTTATCGAGGTTCGACTTATAGAGGTTCCACTGTATTAATAGTATGTACTTTTCGACTTACAATAATTTTCAACTATGTTCGATAATTTCTGCTAATGCCTGGTACTTTTATGTATGTATATACTGCAGCACAACGAAACATTTAGTTAATACATACATATGTACGCTGCTAACCACTGCTTGCACTACTTTTTTATTTTCTTTTGCTTTGACAGCATTGCTGTTTCACAGTGCCTGAACTTATCGTAGTAATTATATGTTTCACATTAACGAACATAAAGTTCAGGTATAAATTTCAAAACTCAGCTTACGTCCTAGTTAACATTAAACATTGTGTTAAGTAATGACAATAACAATGGTATATCAATTAAGAATAAATTAATTAATAACAAAAAAAATAAAGCAATTAAATCAAAGGCAATAGTTGTTAAAAACAAATAAATTATCAAAATAAACAAAAATATAAAAATAACCGCAAAAAGATTTCACGTACTTGTTAACGCTTGAGGAATTTCCGTATTTAAACGCATAAGTAACAAGACCACTGAAAACATATGATATTACAAAATTAAAAAAAAAAAAAAACAATAATTTTATTGTTGACACAAATTGTCAGTGGCGCGATTAATCAAAATAGCGGTATTTTGCTGTCAACAATGGCAATTAAAAACAAATACAAAAAGTATAAAGTTTATATGCTTCTCGCCATTAAGGCACATCATCACATACACACACACACATGCGTAAGAGAAAGGACTCAGTGTTGAGTTGTCAACAAAAAGCCGAACACTTTAGCAACAACATTGGCAACATTGTATCAGCAGCATTACTTAAAAACTAATGAGCTCGATTGGGTGTGTGTGCAATTGTGTCACAATCCATTAATTGGATGCTTAATACAGTAGGCCTTTTCACTGGTTATCCCCTATAAATTCATAAAAGTATCGATTACTTTCACTTAAGGGTTGTTACGGATGCACAATTTAATTGGTTAAATGTTTCCAAGTATTCGATATTGTTAACTAAATGATAATGAATAAAAAAAATCATAGCTTATTAAAAATTTAATTTAAATGCGTTAGCAACAAATGGTAATATCTTAACTAAGAAATCATTGCATTTTTTTAATCAATAGTGATATTGATTGCGTTACATTTGATTTGTATTAAAAGTCGCTCAAATCATTAAATTTTTTTTTTTATTTCATTTTATTCGAAATTTTAAAATGCAATCAAAACACGACAAATAAAATCTTTTAGTCATTGACTGCATTTCACAATGTGTGTACCATAAAAAGTCGCCAGTTGCCATAATAATAATTTTGCAGTCAACCAAACCAGGTTTATTTGGTAACGTTTTTGTTTTTTTTTTTTTTGTTGTTGTTGTTGTCTTTGTTAAAAATAAAAATCTATCAGTTTTCTGTTGCATTCATCAGTTGATCGTAGATATATTGGATCAAACGTTTGATCGATCAGTAGTCGTTTGTCGATTTATTTGTGATATCAAAAGAAATTTCAATTGCACTGGATATGGGAATTGGAATGGTAACACGATTGAAATCGTATGGGCATATGCTGCCACAATTTGTGTCTTTAAAATTCTATTAAATGGTACATGTATGATACAATATGCAATTATGGCGAAAAAAAAAACACACACTATTTTAAATTACATGGCGTGTTTAATGACAGAAACATGCCTACCGCAATTTCGTTAATGCACCACGGCAAATACAATATTCGAAAATTGCATTAAGGCGTACATTCATAACTATTTAGGGCAAATTTTATGTGAAAAATTATTATAAATTTCATAGTTGTTTTTTGTAATTTTTTCATGTTTTTTGGCAGATATTTTTAGTAGTTAGTGATTTTTACGTGCAATGGTTCTAAGCTCAAAATTTTCGAATTGGAATAAGTTATAATACACAAAAACAGATAAATGCAAGAGGCAAACGTTTTTTTTAGCAGCATTTAATAGTAATTAACTTTTTTTATTTTATCGTCAGGCAGATTGCAATAATTTTAAAGATTATGTCATAAGAAACGAGAGAAACAACATCTGCCACTTAGGTATTGCTGCATTTAAAAATTGCAATATTACAAACATGTAATAAAAAATTTCAATACTAAATCATTTTATCGCGTCTGCTTCTTGGCTGACTGGTTCTATTACTTTGAAAAAATATACAAATAGAGAAGGCAGACAATTCCAGCGTTGATTTGTGCACTTAAAGTGCATATTATTAAGGATATATCCATATGGATAAAACTAATTTTGTTATACAATATTGACTATTTAATTTTTCGGTCATTGATATTAATTTTCTGGCTGTGTATACGGCGCATTTCACGCCAAATCAAACACAACTTTACTATAGCACCGCGACACTGATTTTGATAAAATTTGGTGTGGAGATAAATTGAATTCTGAGTAAAGATAATTGTTTAAAAAAAGCGTCTTCACTGCTAATCTAATGGACCAATTTTGATTAAATTTGGTACATAATGATTGAACCATGAGGCAAGGTATTTGTTTTAAAGTGCACGGTGCCACGCCCTCAATAGGAAAATTTGTTTTCACAGTTAAACTAATTGACCGATTTTGGTGAAATTTGATGTGGAGATGCATAGGTATATTGAACTAACGGTGATTTTTTAAGCGATTGGTTTTTGAAAATGAAAAAAAAAACAAAAAATTTGCAACAGTATATGAAATATTTATTTGAAGCGATACATCAATCCCTGCCATTTATTTTTTAAAGATTATTTTATTTGCATCTCAGCTATGCCTGAGATGGTCAATCTGTAAGCTCCAATTTTGGCACACTTTTTCCATCATTTCGACCAGTATCTCACCAATGGCAGCTATAATGTTGTCTTCCTGGGCTATAATTGTGGCTGGTTTGTCCATGTACATGAGATATTTCACATAGCCCCACAAAAAATAGTCTAGTGGGATCAAATCGCTTGATCTTGGAGGCATGGACTGCTCCAAAACGTGAGATTAATTGCTCACCAAACTCGCCTTTTAATAGGTTCATGGTAATACGTGCCGTGTGGCATGTGCCACCGCCTTCAACCAAGTCCAATTCTTCCATTTTGGTCTAAAAAAAAGTCGGTAATCATTGCGCGGTACCTTAATCCATTGGCTGTAACGTTGCGATTTTTATTATTTTTGAAAAAGTCCAATGATGGCGCCGGCCCACAAACCACACCAAACAGTGCATTTTTCATGGTGCTTAGCAGCTCTTGAACAGCATCTGGCTAATTTTCAAACCAAATTCGGCAATTCTGTTTGTTGACGTATCCATTGAGCCAAAAATGAGCTTCGTCGCTGAAGAAAATTCAAGAAAAATTAAAGAAAAAAACATTTCTCACAGAGCACAAATTTTGATAGCAAAATTCAATGATTTTCAAGCGTTGTTCGTTTGCTAGTCTATTCATGGTAAAATGCCAAACCTTATTGAGCATTTTTGGCGTTGATACATGTTACGAATCACGCGAGAACTGTCAAAAAATTTACACTAAAAAAACAAGTTTCAAAAAAATCACCCTTTTTGAAGAAACCAAAAAGATAAGAATAGGGCAACATGACACCATGATTTTTATTTTTGAAAGCAATGACATCGATTTTTTTAACTCCAATCCTCAAGAGCTCATAACTTTTCAAGTTAAGGGTCGTTTCGTTATATAAGGAAATGCTTGTCTTATTACTTACACTGTCCTCTATAAGAATCTCGATTTCTACCCCTACGCAAATCGCAACACTTACGTTGGAAATTTGTGAGAATTCCTCAACAATTTCTTATAGATTACTGTATTTACCTCGCTTGGTTAATTTTACCTAATAATCCAAATGTGAGAATTACCTCAAATGTGGCTTCTTCACATTGATGTACTCATTCAACTCTTATGCTTTGCAAAATAATTGATTTATTGCCTCATATTTATTCATAACTTAAACATATTGCACATTGTGATATGTAGTCGCACATGTAATAACACGAGTAATTACACTTTTTCACAAGAGAAATCAATTTACGAAAATTTCCATTAATCCTCGGTGCGCAAAATTAATGTAAATAATTAAAAAAGGAACAAATTATTTGCAATGCGGCACAACAAGAGAAAAAGTGTTTGCTGTTACCAAATTGAAATGCAAGCACCGCCAGCAATTAACGTGGCCAGCTACCACTCAGCTGCAAGTGAAGGGGGCGTTTCATTGTATAGTGGGTGGTTAGTTGGTTCACTGGATGAATGAATGGATAGTTATGCGGCAACACACACAGCTGGACAGTTGGAACATTCAATTTTACTCAAGTTTTTCTATGCTTTACCTAATAAATTAATTTATGATTTAATGGAATGCACAACTCATGATATGTAGTTTCAATAATACGGTAAGACCATATGCTCCATAAAGTGGAGCGAGCGGCTATGTGCGCTGTTAGCTTGGTCGATGAGCGCAAAAAGGAACCTTAGTTTTTTATTAGAAAGTCAAGCTACGTTTCAGTGCGCGCCGCAACATGCAATCGATCTCTTAGTTAGGCGCTCTATTTGGTTTCTTAGTAGTCCAAGTCTTTATTTGAGAAACCACTCCCTTACTGCACTAAATTTCATGCGCAGGAAATGTGTGCGCTCCGCTTTCTTCCTTCTATCGCACCAGCGTAGTTGTTTCCACACGTTGCCTACCTGATGTTCAACGATTCTTCGTTAATTTCTTTGCTCAGTTAATTCGATTAAATTTCACATTGAGAAATATTTATTTGGTTATAGGGTAATGGTGGGCAATAACGGCTGCAACAGAAAATACTCTGTAATAGCCGAACATTTTGTCTTTCTATTGGCAATGACATGAAGAGGGCGTTGCAGTTTGGGAGCTGAAACGTTAAGTTTTTCTCACGAGGTTCTACAAGCTTATTTACTTAAGACAACTTCCATGTATTTGGTATTCCAGGTGAAGAAAATATTTTCACCAGAGAGTGATGGTTCGTGTATGATCTCCCTTCTATTCCTCTTGTTTGTGAAAATGATAATAGTTCTATAATTGGAATTTGCTTTCAACACGCCGATTTTTTAAACATTTAGCTGTAATAATACTTTATCTTCAGTAGAATTCGCCCACTGGTTGGAAATCGACCATTTTAATGACAATACAAAGTTGTTCAGTAACATTTTGCCGGATTAAATGTAATCACTCCTAAAAATAAAATCATGATATCTGTTGCCCTATCCCTTCCTTAGGGTTCAAACTATGAAAAATTTCATCAGATCTGTTCAATTAAGTAGTTGAACTGTGAAAACTCCTTAGCAGGGCATGGCACCGCCCACTAAAAAAGAAATGTCTTGCTTTAGGTTCCAATCTATCTCCATGCCGAATTTCGTCATAATTGGTCTATTATTTTAGCAGTGGAAATGTAATTTCCTGTTACTTAGTATTGAAGATCTGTGTTTTGCCATTATAAGCAGTGACACGCTAATAGAACACAAAGTTTCTAATACCCTTCCTTAAGGCTCAATCAATCGCTGTACCAAATTTCATCAAAATCAGGTCATTGGCTTAGCCGTGGAAACGTATTTTCCTGTTGCAGGCGTGACACCACCTACTATTACAGTATATGCTATATAGTAAAAAAGAATGGAACTGTTTAGCGTTTGACTATTTACTACATGGTTCAAAAAGTCCGGGAAAAAATTATGAAAATACAAACTTTTTGATAAAAATCGATTTTATTCGATTCTTCGATCCTCCAACATTTCGATATCTTTTTTATAGTAGTCGACGTCAAGGCTGTCAAAAAAGGCAACAGTTTCAACCTCGACCTCCTCATTTGAGTAATCTAATTGGAGCCATATTTTAAAGTTTGGAAACAGATAATAGTCGCTGGGGGCCAATTCTGGAGAATACGGTAGGTGGGGCAGCAATTCGTATCGCAACTCGTTAAATTTTGCCATTGCTTTGAGCGATTAATGAGCCGGTGCATTGTCGTGGTGAAACAGCACTTTTTTTGCCATATGCAGCCGTTTTGTATTCAATTCATTCTTCAAAGGTAGCAATAACGCTACGTAATAGCCGCCCGTGATGGTTCTGCCTTTTCAAGATAGTCGATGAGGATTATGCCATGTGCATCCGAAAATATGCTGGCCATCACCTTCTCAGCCGACGTTTGCGTTTTTTGGGCGCTTCGAACGAGTCTCACCCGGTTCTAACATGTTGCCGACTGTTTATTGGACTCCGGTGTGTAGTGATGGTTCCATGTTTCGCCCATTGTTACAAATTGATGTAAAAATTTATTTGGATTACGCTAAAACAGCTCCAAATTGGCCTCCGAATCTCCGTCACGATGTTGTTTTTGATCAATTGTCAAAAAACGCGGCACCCATCGCGCGCGCAGCTTTTTCATTACCAAAAGCTCATGCAAAGTATTGAAAATACCGCCGATCGACAACTTCATTATGTCTGCCAGCTCTCTCACTTTCAGTTTGCGGTCTTTCAAATTGATCAGCTGGATTTTCTTGATGTTTTCTAAAGTGGTAGTCTCATTTGGCCGGCCCGAGCGTGGTGTACCACTGGTGCTCGTACGACCCATTTTAAGTTCAGCAAACCAACTATAAACAGTTGTTTTTGACCGAGCAGATGTGCAGTGATGTTTTTGGATCCATTCCAATGTTTGCTTCTCATTTTTTCCGATCACAAATCAATGTTTTATCAAAATGCGAAATTCACTTTTTTCCATTGTTTACGAAATACCAGAAGTAGCGTCACTCGTACAGCGATAACTTCAAAACTACTAGATGAAATGCCATCAAAGTTTGACATTCCTGTTGAAAAATTATATCGATTTGAGAGTGGAGACTTTTTGAATTATGTAGTATGTAAGTAACTACTTATTTTACTAAATATGTATCTATCCAAATGAACCATAGCAATGGCAAGTCCGCACCTTCCTATGAACAGTCTTTTGCAACGAGAGCCTTGATTTTTCTATGCCTTGAATTCAGTTGATACTTACGACCCTAAGGACATGAGATATCGAAAAACATGTGGTTTCATCAACGCCCTTCTGTTGCAAGCATCGGCGAATCTGCACTGTCGAAAGTAGCGTCAATACATCTTAACTTTTTCGATGTTTTCGAAATTTTTTGACTTCTATCAACTATATAGCGGCTATAGTGATCGCAAAGCTCTGTATATAGTAAGTAGAAGACTTCAAGTGCTCTATCCAAGAACATGTGGTTAATCAACGCTCTTGTTCCTGGTGGAAAGCACCCTTGATTCGATATTCGATTTTCTATCGAATTTGTCAATACTTTCAATATTTTATGAATTTTTCTATACTAATCGATGCTTTTTGATATCTTCGTCGATTTTCAATACTGTTTGATTTCTATTGAGCTTTTTAATCTTTTTCTATACTGTTAGATGCATTTTAACTTTTCCGATGATATTCGATACTTGACTATATTATACTATAGAACTTATATCTTATTCTCAATGCTTTTCAGTACGTTGCGCTTTTTTCGATGTTTTCGTTGCAAACCGATTTTTATCGACATCTTCTGTATTTCAATGCTATTCGATTCTTTTTGACTTTTTCGATGTTTCAATGCATTCCGATGCTATTGAATAGTACCCAATTTTTTCGATAATTTTCGACTTTGACGTTTTTATCTTACTTTTGACTTATATCGACATTTTCAACATATTAAAAGCTGTTCGATACTCCTTGACTATTCGAAATTATTACCAGTCAATACCAACTTTTTCGAAATTTTTATTGTTGTTCAGTTCTGTTCAATATATTCGATACATTTCTCTTTCTAATGTTTTCGATACTGTCTTAGAAAATATCGATATTTTTCGTTATTTAACAATAGTTTCAATGATTTTTGATATTAAGTATTTGTAACAATTCGACTTTTTTTATTTTTTACGATGGTTTTCGATACAATCTCGATAATTCTCGACTTTATCAATGTTTAGCTTTATGTTTCGATCTTATATAACTACTCTAACTACACAGATGGCCTTAATACCCGCTAATACATTAATATAATATTTTTTTTTTTTTTCACGACTTCATTACATTTGGGAAATTGTAAATTTTCAAATTTTCGCATTAATTCGCGCATTCGTAACAAAGGTATTTTAGGTGCATTTGTGTGCATGTGAGTGTGTGTGTGCATGTGTGTGTGTGTGCATGTGTGTGTGTGTGCATGTGTTTGCATAAATCTATGGCAATTATGTAACGCCTACGAGTGGCAACTACAATGGTCGCCGCTTTATTGCGCCTGCTCGCCTGCCTGCCAGTCTGCTACAGCAGAATAAGTAATGGACGCAGATTATGTTCGCCTGTTGGCGCGCATGCGCAGTTCCATAAATCAATGAAATATTTATTTTCAGCGCGCACTCATACTAAATTGTTGGCGGCTCTAGATTTCCATATTAATTTTGCTCTTGTTGTTGTTAAGTCTTTTCTTCAATCGTATTTCAATTGTATTAAATTATGGCTTTCTTTCGTTAAGTGTAAATAATTACAATAAAGTGTTGGTACCAACACCATTGCTGTTGCTTTTGTTGCTACCATTGTTGGTTTTGTGTTTTTTTTTTTTTTTTGCCAAATATTTACCAACTGGCGCAAAATTTTAGTTTTTTGTTAAGTTTTCAGCAGGTGGGAAATAATTGCGTTTTAAATTATTTAATTCAAATTAAAATTGCAAGTGAAAACAACGTTGCCAGACGTTCGGTTTTTGGTGAAATGAGCCAATTCTTAGTTCAAAATTTAATATCGCTCATGTATATCATGTAAATGTATTACATATTTTAACCGAATGCTTTTATAGTAATAATATGATTTAATTTTCTAAGCAAAATCTAATTCTGAAAAAATCTAAAGATTCAAAAATGACAAGACATATTGCTAGAAATCTGCATGAATGCAATAAACTTTGAGTGCTTGAACTTGTAAGACATTTTATTTACGATTTATTCGCATGTACAGCACTCACTTCTTCTGCTTGGTGTTTCGATTTATTTTGATTTGATTTGTGCACAAGGGCTTGATGGTCGTTTCTAGTGCACTCATGCAGACCTGTAGTACCTACTGTAGCCTTCTTAGAAGAACTTACTTTTTCAAATTTATCTCCTTAATTTGAGCGTACTGACTTCAATTTCCTGAATCAAATGAGCGTCTTCCAAAATGAATTTGAAAATCGGGGAGTTCTTGTGTTGATTTTTTTTTCGACACTTCGAAAAAGAAGCAAACTCAAAATGAAAAACTATGTTTTAACAGCAAGAGAATTCAATATATCTTAAGGGTGTCCAACGAGCTGATCGAACATGTTCGAGCTTTTGCCATACTCAACAATTCAAACTCAATTCGATCGACTCAACTCATGTTTAGTTCGTTCGTTGTCAGTTTCATACGTTTGCAACTCATGAGTTTCGAGCTACTTGATTGCGCGAGTTTCAACTTTTTTCCCATTGTACACCGCTCCACAATTTTCATTTCTTTTCTTCAAATGACTTGTACACAGGCACAAGCAGATGCGCAATGAACGAGATGTAAGCGAACACATCAAACTAAACGAACTAAGTTGAGTCGAGTTAAACGAACTTGGTTGGGTGCTGAAATTTTGTGAAAAGCTCGTGAGTCTCGAGTTTGTTCGAACGAGTTCGGCTCGTTGCACAGCCTTAATATCTACTATGTATATACACAGGCTTTCAGAATGAAGAAAAAGGCAGAGACTAGAATTGTTTTTTTCTGCACTTTTTTTGTGAGCTTGTAAGCCCTAGAAAATATGGGTTCCGTTTTCTATTGACGTTCCCAATTGTTTGGGTAAAAAAAAAATTTGTTTTGGTAAAATTTTCATCTGGCAACGCTGATGAAACTTATTTATGGTTATATATGCAACGGTTATATTGTGCAACGAAACAAAATGCCGAGATGTGTTTGCATATGGTCATATTTATAATGCAAGAGAGACTTAATGACTTATTCTACTGTTCGGAAACATAAACATTTTTCAACAGCCTGAAGTAAGATTTTATTAGTAATGGACTAGCTACTAAATTATTCCTTGAACTTTACTTTTTGACAAAACTGTCATTTTTTTGCCATTAACTCAACAGCTAATCTCTTAGAAATCTCTTTACAAAAAAAAAAACAAGTTAAGGTTTTATCTTCGGCCAGGCTGAAACTCACATACCCTACACTGCACTGAAAGTCGCTTTTAAATAAATGTTAAAAGACGTTGAAGAGGTTGAATAAGTCGAAAAAATTTGAAATTTTTGAATTTTTTAAATTTTGTATTTTTGTATTTTTATTTTTTTCGTATTATAAAAAACAAACAAATAAATAAATAAAATCTAAAAAAATTAAATAAATGTGAAAATATAAAAAAACGTACTCCTCCTCACCTCGGCCCAGGGTGGAAATTTGGGCCAGCGCGCCCGCACTACACCAGCTGATATAGAGCTGTCTTATATATTTGCCGTAGTACCACCATAATATCTGGCAGTGTATATTAGTAGGTGCCTGGGTCCTCATAGACCCGTAAGCTGCGGATATTTCTTCTAATATTAGATATTTATTCGATATTATTTCGATTGGTATCGTCGTAAAACTCAACGAGCGACGAATTATAAATTTTGTTAAGTCTTAGTGGATAATCCATTTGAAGAGTTGATGAACATTGTTCTAGATCTTACGAAGACTATATTTGGCAAACTGCTTTTCATATGCAAAAAGCAAAATAGCCACGCCGGCATTTTCATATGTATGTATGTATGTATATTAGAGTGGTTCTTAAGAAAAAAAAATTGGGGACGCCCCCTGAATCGGTTCGAAATAGGATAAAAAATATTTAAAAATCAATTTAAAATGTTTATCTTTAATCCCTACGGATCCTATTTCAAAGTGAAATTTTACCTGTCTTATTTGGTTTTTTTGCAAAAATCAAATGGGACGTCCCCGCAATTGCTTCGAAATAGGGTAAAAAAAAAAATTTAAATTGATCTAAAATTTTTAGCTTTAACCCCTACGGACCCTATTTCAAAGTTAAATCTGACCTAAGCTGCCATTTTTTAAGCTATTTTTCCTTGAGTGGCTTTTAATTTTAAGAAAGAATATATTAAACTGTTGTTTATGTTCCTGTTATGAAATTGAAAAGAAAAAAAATTGAAATAAAAAACACAAAAACTTTTTTATATATCATATAAACTCTACTTTTGAATTGCTCGTTTTCAGCATTATTTGTTTTCAACTTTGCTTAGGTACGTGGTTAAGGCTATTTTTACTGACATTATTATTCTGAAAATAGAAACTAGCTTTTTGTTCATAATTTGTTGCAGTATTTCTGAATATTTATATAAACTTCGATAGCTCAACAACTTGGCTATTGTCAAACATTTTGGTCAGCATCGTTTCAATTTGCAAAATTTTACAAGAGCATCGATCTTTGCGAACTGACTGCTAGTTATGTAATTTCCTAAATATCTGTAAACCAAAATTACTAACTCAACCGTGGCGTACGGGTGTACCTAAACAAATTCCTAGAGATAACTACAATCCAATCTACTCATATTTGTCAAAACTATCTTCCGCATTGTAAATATTCATTTTCGAAATGTTTACATTTAAACATAACACAACTTTCAAACAAGGTGACAATTTATAATAATATTTAAGATAAAACAACAACAGCAGCAACACCGGCAACAACATTAAAGCCAATATTTGAGGCACATTAACGCATTATTATTTTCATTATGAGTTAATAAATGCCACTACCAACTTCTGCGCCCGCTACCAACTACCAACGGACTCTCAGCGAATTTCCCAGACGTTGCTGCAACAATTTAAATCAACGCAACACAAAAAATAAAAGCAACAATAAAAAAAAACGAAATAAACGCTTGGTCAGTTGGTCAACGAGCAACAGACAATTGTGTGATGTTGCCAGCATGTTTGGCGTGTTTGAATAAATGAATGAACCAACAACCGAAGCGCCGGACCAACAGACCAACAGACAGGCAACCGTGTAAAGGAGTGCAGGAATAAGTGAATGAATGAACGTCGTTTATATTGTGAGAAAGTAATTGTTACATCATAGCGTTTAGCAGCAACAACAACAACAATAGCAACTGCAATAAAAATATTAAGTTGATGTGAAAATATTTAAATTGCAACAACATTAGCAACAACAGCAACAACTTTAAGTATTCACAATGTTATCGACAAGAAACAAAATAACATGTTGCATGCTTAAATCAACATTGTACAATATATTAAATTACAAAAATGCATTTCAACAAAAAAAAAAACATTTTGCAAATACATATTTTGAAAGATGCAATGCTGTAAATATGCAAGAATGTCACTTGACTTTGCAGCATTCCAGAAACATCGAACCCTGTGCCATTCTATTGAGTGTACATCCTATTGGATTCACTTCTTTTGCAAGGCTCAGAGTAACATATATATATGTATTATTATTATTTACTTATTTAATAAATTAGCATAATAAGAATATAATTCTTTTACTGTACAACATATATATAACAGTGGTTAATTAAATAAGAGGCTTTACAAATCAAGAAATCTTAAAATTTATAATCAAAGGATGTAAAACAAAAATTAATTAAAGAATAGTTCTTAAGAATAATTTCACAATTAATAAATTACTGAACACAAAAATAAGATTACAATGTCATAATAATAAATAAAATTGAGATGTACGGATATTTTAAGAGATAGAAAATGTCACATTAAAACTAAGTTATGCAATTACAAAGACGAAAAGTGATTAAAGATTAAATGCTTAAAGTTGTTGAAACTTTCAATGCCTTTCAAATTATGCGGCAGCGAATTCCAAATTCTAATGGTGTTGATGAAAAATAATCTTGTGGAATTATAAAATGTGTGCTTGGGAACAATAAAATTAAGTGATCTGTTTGATATGCTAAAACGTAATTTTTCATAAAGGTAAAATGGAGTTTTCAAGTATATTAATTTATGAAGAAAAATGCAGTTTCTAGCCACTAGGTAATTTTCAATGGAACACACAAGAATTTTCTTCTTCCAAGAGGAAATATGATCAAACCTCCAGAGACCATATATGTACATAACGTGTAACATTAAACGCAATTTCCAACTTATGCAAAGAACCACTATCCAATTTATTGTAAACAATCGAAAAATAGTTAATGAAGGGAATAATCAGCTGCACAACTAGCCTTCGCTTAGTTTCAACTGGAGTGAACTCAGCATATTTTTGAAAGCAACGCAGGGTCAAGTAAATTTTACTTATGACATTATTTATATGATCAGTGCATGTTAACCCTTTGACGACCGCTCCTGAACCCCTGAAAAATTTTCAAATCCAACACCGGATTCGTGTTCAGCGACCCCAAATTAATAAGCAAAAGTGTTACAAAATATAAATTATTTTACCAGCAAAGGTGTGAAAAATCGTGGGACCTATATGTCCCAATGGTCGTCAAAGGTAAAAATGTATGCAACTGTTTTTTCACTTTTGCAGTATTCAAACGCATTCTGGAATGCATTCATAACGAGGACTGAGTGTCACTTTTGACGGAAAAAATAGTTGTTGGCACGAGAGTGTATCGAAAAGAGTGACAAATATTTTTGCTTAACAATTTGTGTGGAATTTTATGAAATTTTCGTAAGTTTCATGACTTTTTTTTATATGTGCTTTAGTAATATTGTTATCGTTCGACTTTTGCAGTCACAAAATGCCGAGATCACGCAGATTCTACCTCACAGAGGAAGGAATCATTCAATTGATAAATGCCGAGGATGACGATTACGATGAACGGGTATTCGAATTGGACGAAGAAGATATGGCTTTTACAACAAAATCTCTACGTCAAATAATGATCCATTTTCTATATCTGCATTGGAGTTCCGCGCGCAGCTGGCAATTCAAATGATCAATTCATTCACCAACCGCCAAAGACCGTCATAAGTAGTTGTAAGAGAGGGACCTAATCGATTGAAACTTGCGGAAGTCGCTACTCTGTCCGGTCATTATCTCTGCAAAAGTGAACTGGGACGTAAGAGATGTATTGTCTGCACCAAACAAGGCAAAGACCGTCGAACAAATTCTATTTGTGCCTTTTGCAAAAAACCATTTTGCTTCACCAAAGACAGAAATTGCTTCGAAATTTATCATAAAAAATAAACTTCAAAGTATCGATCAAAAATGTAAGCAAATTTATTTTTTTTTTTTTTTCAAATAAATCAACTCGTCAACAAAACTAAAATATGTCTTTGATTTTTACCGTTGACGACAATTGGGACATAGAGGTCCCATCAGATAGGGTGGTCGCGTGGGTGGTCGAAGTGGACTATGTTTATTTTTTATTTTTCGTTGTAAAGAAGAAGGTTGCCCGTAACTTTTCCAACAATTTTGACCCAGTAGCTCCACCCACCTTCAAAATATTCCAGCAAGAATATGGAGGAGAAAAATTCAAGATTTTTCGACTATGGGGTAGTCTGGTTGGTAAAGGAATGAATATTCCTTTATAAATTACGTACTTTCTGCAAGCCACATTCATTCTCTATTGAATGATACCTTGATGATGAAAATCCATTCCATACTTTTTTCAGGAAAAGCTCGAAGGTAAAAGGGTCACCGGTGTACCAATGGTCGTCAAAGGGTTAATAAAGAATTGAGGTGAAACACCAGACAGGTAATTTTATTTACTAATTTAAGTTGAGAGGCCCCAATAAAAAGAGGTGGAATACCACTAACATCAATCTTTGCTCTTGAAATCGGTAAAACGAGCGATTTATCAGCATTCAAGCAAAGGTCATTTTGAGTTGCCCATTTGTTTATAGCCGCCTAATCTGTATTGACCCTATAACTCAAATCATCAATGAGGCCCATGCGACGAGACAAAATTAACTGTATATCGCATGCATTTTTACATTAATACACACAGAAAAAATGTCGTTAATGAACATGCTGAACAAAAGGGGGCCTAAAACAGAGCCCTGAGGAACACCTGAATAGCACAATTTGTAGTCGGAGAAGGAATCACCTACTTTAACGTTCTGAAGCCTATTTTCTAGATAGCTATTCATTAGAAGCAAAGAGCTATCACAAAAACCATAATATAACTTCAGCTTAGAGCACAAAATAGTGTGACTGACACTGTCAAATGCCTTAGAGAAATCTAGGAGGCAAAGTAAGGTCAAAAGATCAAGATCATAGCAAATACGGATATCGTCAAGCACTTTTAACATAGCAGTATTGCAACCATGACCAGCAGGGTAAAGGAGAAAGAAGTCTATAGGTATTTAAATTTTCAATTATCTGTTCATACAATAGTGCCTCACATACTTTAGACAACGACGACAAAATGCTTATTGGTCTAAAATCAATAACTACAGAGGCAGATGGTTTCTTTGAAACAGGTATAATAACAGCTACTTTCCACATTTTTGGATAGCAAGACGTTGTTATACAATGATTTATTATATGTGTTAAAGGCCTAAGCACATAAGGCAAAATTAGTTTAATATACTTTAAAGAAATTTTATCTTCTCCTATAGAATTTGACTTGATATTCATTACACCTTTAAATACATGAAATTCATCAACTACCTGAAACTCAAAAGAGGTCAAAGGTGTACAAAAATTTTTCGGGTTATGTTCAAACTCACGATCATTAAGATGAGGGTTTTTATTAATGAAGAAATCATTCAATGAATTTGGGTCAACCATACACTCTACTTTTTCATTCTTATTCACAACTAGCCGCCCAAGATTTTTCCACAATTTCTTAGTCGGAAGTGATGTGTTAAGCTTAGAACAAAAATATTTTTATTTTTGCTTGCCTTCTTACAGTAGTGACAGCTGCATTACGAGCTAGCTTATATGCCTCCCAGTTTTTAGTAGTAGCCCTTTTCTTCCATTCTGAATGCAATTTATTCCGTTTTTTAATCAGCTGTTTAGTAATCTCAGTAAACCAAGGGCAGGAATTTTTTTTTATTTTAAAGGTTCGAACAGGCACATGAGTGTTATAAAGATCAGTGATCTTCTCAACAAAAAAATCAAGTTTTTGATCTACATTGTATGTACATTAGAGCGGTTCAAAATAAAAACTTTTTTATTTCTTCACGATGTGTCAGCGGATTACAGTAGCCTTATATGTCTGGACAAAGCCCATTACTAGGATTAAGATTAATATTGAAAACTGGACTAGCGCCCTCTTTTCTAAGTAGTTTTTTTTTCTTCATCTTTCTTTCTTATAAAAAAAAATTGAAAATTGACCGGACAAAAGTAAAAAAGTACCGGTTTTTTCTAGTTGCAACACCTCAAATAGTATTTTACCGCTGATCCCGTGGTACATAATTTTTAATGTACATACTGTTATTTATTTAAAAGAATGCCGAAATCGTATATCATTATCTTATTTCAAAACCAAGATATCTGCATTTTTCTAAATGAATAGGCTTGATTTTTTTCGAATCGGAGTCGACAAATTTACATAATTATTAAGGTGATTCATATTTTTTTTTTTTTTTTTTTTTCAAACAGTTATTATTGATTTAGGAATTAGAATCCGTGATTAGTTATTCTTATTCTTCTTTTTTCTTATAAAAAAAAATTGAAAAATAACAGGAAGAAAATTAAAAAATTCCGATTTTGTACTTTAAGGTTGCAAAATAACCCCATATTATTTTGCCGCCGATCCCGTGTTGCATAATTTCTAATGTATTGTTATTTGCTTAAAAGAATGCCGTAAGCCCGCATATTATTTTCTTATTTCTAACCCGAGACACTTTCATTTTTCTAAATTAATAGAACTGGCATAATATGAAATTTTGAAAATGGTAGAAAAATCTATAGAATAGTTCAAATTATGCCAGGTCTATAAATTTAAGAAAATGCAGATATCTCGGGTTAGAAATAAGAATTCCCTTTAAACTTAATCATAAGCACGGACATATTTCTTATAAGTTGAACGTAATATACTTTGCACATGCATTTAGTGTAGCTAGGCTATATTTTATACTAATCTTGAATTCAGGGTTGCCATGAGATGACCATGAGACAAATCGAGAACATTAAAAAAACTTAACTTTACTCCAAATTAAGAAAATTATGGAAAATCGAGGACGCAGAAGCACCAAATTCGAGGACGTATGGTAACCCTATTTGGTGATAGAATCGTATAGGAAAAAGAGAGTGACAAAAACTTGTTGGCAATAAATTTTTGGTATTTTGGTCAGAGAATCGTGTGGAAAAAGAGATTGATAAAAACATAATTTGCAAACAATAAATTTTTGAGCGTTACAATTTCACTATGAACTGTAAATTGCATAATTATCTCCACATTTTTTATTGAAATCTTTGACGCCAACTTCAGTAACGACGTTCAGTAAATGACACTTGTGCCTACCAAATTTTGTTCACATCAATTACCCAAGTTTCATCAAAATCGCTAATTAAAATAAATTTAAGCCAGATATCCTTATTTTTTATATTCATTCATACACAATTTACTGTAAGCAAAATAAAAACGGGTAGCTCGTCAAGAAATGTGTGATATCAAAGAGATTACAAAAGCAATTGCATTAAAATGTAGAAGTTTTGTTTTGTTTTTTGCTGTGATTCTTAACTGATCAACGCAAGAAATAGAGCATAGTAGGCTTGCAGACTACTAAACTTCGGCTAACAAAGCTTACTGATGATATGACGTAGCAGTCGTTGAAACTAGTATAAGCAGCTCGTTGCCCATTTTAATGCATTTTGCGCTTGTAATTTTTTTGTTATTTTTTGCACTAAAAGTACTGAACAAGAAGCTCTGTACAAAAATATTGTTAAAAACGGGTAACATTTTGTCTGGAATGTTCCAGTTTCATTTTTTTCTCTCAAAATAAACACAAAAAAATTGTTGGTGTTTATTTGGAAAAAAATCTACTCTATATTAAAAAACAGAGAAGATTTATGAACCCTTTTAATATTTTGTTTGCTTAAGGATACATAAAGAGTATACGAATGTAACGTTGGTGCACGTTATTACAAAATAGTTAAGCAAACAAACAATAAAAAATGGTATTGTTTTTTCTAAAAGTATACAAACATTCTGAAAATATGAAAACAAAATATCAAATTAAAATATACTGAATACTCGCATTAAAACCCCCAACCGGAATTCATGCTTTTGAAAGTCAAATTATTTAGATTTTTAAGAAATATTTAGTTTGTAATGAAACCAATCATATACATAAACTATCACACTATCGTCAAAAAGTGTCCATTTTGAAGTTACTTCATTTTTTGAATCAGCATAAAAAGTCTAACTATTTATACATCCATTGCTAGAAAACTTACTGCTTCACTTACGTAGCACAAGAAAACAGCTGCAGTGCCTCCTATTTTCAAGTTTAGTGCTTATTTCATACTCATAGTGCTTATGTCAACATATTTTTTCTCATTCCCAAAAAATCTTCTACGATTGCAAGCCAGGGAGTTTGAGAAACAATTCACTGGGATGTTAATTCATGATAAGGTTCGAAATAAATCTGTAAATGAGACACATTTTATTAAATGAAAAATACTCACATCGCTGTACTTTGTTTGTTTTTTATTTTTTTTAACAGCTGTTTTATAATGAAATTTTTCACTTAGAAAAAAAACACTGGTTTTTGTAGCACACAAGGTCCGCCATGTTCTTTTTTATTTGAATTTTGATTTATATGGATAGCTAGTTGGTTTTTGGCTCAAAACAAAATATCACTTTGACATTTTTACATGAGACATTTCCTACTGGGTTTAATTATTGCAATTGTTATGTTTATTTAACTGCTTGAGTTGCACTAGCAGCAACAATTTCAAGCGAAAATAAATATTCTGTAGCATTCATTTGAGTCTGAAACAAAAGTTGCTTACGACAATGAAAAACTGCTGATGTCGCTATATGTAGTTAATGTAAACATCACTTTAATATCCATGGTACTGCTGCGCAATTGAAGTGCGACACAACTCACTTTATAAGCAGCCAGTTCTTTAATTACAGCTACAAATTATTGTTCGTAAATCATTTCAAGTTTTTTTTTTTTTTTGGATTTAATATGACTTTGGTCAATGGTATTTATAGCAACATTTGATGTCAGTCAGTGCTTCCATAACAAATTTGTTTAGAAAGAAAATTAAATTTCAATTAAAATAAATTTTTTTGAAAAACTAATTAAATTTCATTGATTCAAAATACTTATGTACAAATGAAGCCTTAGAGCCTTTTTTGATGCAGAATGACCATAGTACCTTTTTTCATTTATGTTTTCGGAAAAAAATTTCATAATAATATTTTTGTACAGAGCTTATTATTTAGTACTTTTAAGGCAAAAAACCACAAAAAAATTACAAGACAATAGTACCATTCTATTCCTACCTACTTGTTGTTACTTTGCGACACTAGGCATATTTTTCTTTAAGTTTTCTTTAAGTTAAGCTTATAATTTTTTGCTATTCACACATTTTCTAAAAATTTTCAGAGATGTATGAATCTTGGTGGAAGCATTTAGTAAAAAATTGCCGACGGTCAAATGTGTCAAGTCAATGGTTCTTAAGTTATAAAGGTTTAAATATAAGCAAGGTGTTGCTTTCTCTGAACATTTACTTAATGACTGCGTTATATTCGCTGTTCTGAGAAAACGAGGATGCCCTCTATGCGTTCAAATCCGAAAATTTCCTTCGGGATATAATTCCGTCTATATGTAGGTATATTATAAAATAACGTAAGTTTGCCAGTCTTACCAGAGATTGTTGTGGCTGTAGAATTTCAATTCAAACTGTCACAATGAGAGAGACATGGTAACGCCCGCAGCTTGAATAAAATATATTTGTTGATATATAAGGAAAAAATTAAAAAAATTATTATCCCAATAGGGAAGAAATTCGACAGTTAAAACTTTCCTTACAGGCGTCCTTTGAAGATAGTTAATTTCACCATTATCATATAGCTGATGCTGATGGCTGCTAAAATACTTAAATGTTACTGTTGAGCACAATCAATTTTCAGTCCATAGTAGTTCATATAACCACACTGTCGGGAACTTTATAAAACTTTTAAATTTCTTAGAAACAACTGAAACTACAGAATGAATATAAATTGAATTATACTAATGTCATGTTAAGAAGATAGTAAGTTACCTTATCGAGGTAACGTGTCAACTTTCAAAGACCTAATCAGTGAAATATCAAATATTATCATGTTTTGTACAAATCCAATATACAAAATCCAAGGAAAATAAATTAAATTAGTAATGTGTAATACAAATGATATAATATAACGAATATGACTTATGTTATTAAATGCGTTTTTAATACAAAATTTTTCTAAAAACAAAGCTTTGACAAAACGAATAAAATTAGCATAAAACTTAGATCGTAGTTAGCGGTATACTATATTTTTTTCCGATATAGGACACATTTATATGACTCAACTAATGTAATGTCAACATTCTCATTAGTGTTCCATACATTTTTGCCTGTGCTTCTGTACCATTCAGCAACATTTCACTGTTAACATGTTGCAGAGCCACTTGATTGCAACATAATTGAAAACTTGTTTCTGTATTTTAGAAACAACAAACTTCTGCGTTACATTCATGCTAACTTATTAATTAAAAAAATATGCTTTTTGGTAAAAAAAAAAAAAAGAAACTGCTGAGAAGATTACTTGACGGTTTTTCTTGATATATCAAGTCAACGCTTATTAAAGTTGTACTCAATTTGGCGGTATTGATTACGATTTGCCGCTGTTCTCCAATTTGTTTCGTTTCAATTTAGTGCGCTTGTCTAATTAAAAGCTTATTATGGCTTAAGTCTTTAAGCTTGAATACAGAATTCGTCAGTAAATGGTCAAACTCCTGTCGAACAACAAAAGCCACTACACCAATTGAAGTGGTGTGAAATTGGTAAAATGAACCGACCAGAGTAACTAAGGCATATAGACTAATAATTAAGTGCAGTGTACGCTTGTCATGCTAGAGATTGTAAATACTATAGTTATGCAGCAACATTCTGATTGGAAATAATTGTATAAGGCATAATTTCAGAACTTTTATAAAGCAACATATTGTGAAAGCTGTTGACGTAGAATTTAAAATGTATCTTTTAAATATTGCTATTTATAGCCACTGGTCTAGATGTCATATCGACTGAGAATATTTAACTAAGTGTGAGCCTGATAAGGAACGTACTTGCCTCACGGCAAAATGTGTCCAGATTCCTTTGTTTTGTTTTTGTTGCCCGTTGAAGATGTACTTATATGGCTCTTCTTCTTTCTGTCCTAACAGTTTTTGTTGTGTGAATCAGAGCTGAATAGTTTTGATATCATAGCAAAAAGAATTTTTTTATATGCGATAACTTTCAAGAAAGTAATATTTGATATTGAAAAATTTTAATTCTATTGCAGAGAATTAAATTTAGGATTCAACCTCTAAATTTAATGGCAAAGAGCATAAGTTCTACGTCGAATTGGCTGCCATTTTGTTAGAAATGAAAAAAATTGTGCTCTTCTTTCAAGGAAAATTTATTTGAATGTGTAAAATTGATGACATTAAGTTGAAAAAATCATATCGGTCAAACGACCACCACCTGAGTTGATTCACATTTGAACTCGTTTTATGGCATTTTGAATTTTTGCTCGCAAAACATCTGGCTTCAAATTGGTGATATCTTCCCAAAGGAAGAAGTCTGGCGATCTGGCCGGCCAATTTAAATTGACAAAACGGGAGATTTAAAATCTCCATCAGTTTCAGAGCTCTGTGGGCGCCATAGCTTGTTCTCAACTAACTCTCTATTTATCTACAACATAAATTTAATAGCGCAATGACTTTTGTCGCTATATGCAAAAATTATGGCATTATTTTTGCCCCATCTTGCATATGTAAATTCATTTTTTTCTTCCAATTACCGTAAGCCATTATCAACATGGCTGAGAATAAAGTGCAATTCTTGCAACATTGTATACTCAAAGTTAGTACACAGTAATCTAAATTCAAGTTCTACGTGTCTTAAAAACTACTTACTTCAGGTTTAGGTATCTAGAACAAGCTTTCTTCACCAACCTCAGCGAATTGACCGAAAATGAAACTGGATCGCTGCATAACTATCTCAACAGGACTAACTGAATATTGTTTTATTCGAAACCAACCTTCTGTACCAGTCTTGTAAGGTCACATGACTACTGTGCTACATACGGCTTCTAGCATGTTTTCTAAGAGACCACCTTAACCTAACCTAACCTAACCTAACTTCTTTGTTCGTATGCAATTCAATGTCAGGGGTAAAACTTATAGGGTTCGCCATCGTAAGCTCAAGCAAACTGCTTCTTTACTCTGGTCGCATCCTTGGACGTTACCATGTCTCGTCACAACAGCGGTGGACATTGTTGCTACCTTTCTTTGCAGTTTCTGTAAACGTTTTCAATTTCTAACCATTTTCTGCATGATCTTTGATTTCTATCATGATTCGATTTTTTTTTTTTTTTTTTGTTTTATGTTGTTGCTATTATTTGCTAAATGATCTTTTTTATTATACAATTAAATAACTTTAGTTGTTTAATTTGTTGTAGTTGTTTTTGTTGCTAAATTGTTAAAAAAAATAAATGTTTCAGTTTCAACATGTGTATGCCGACTGATGGTTTGATTTTCTGATGTAAACTGTTAACACCGTCGTAACGACGTGATTATATAACATGTATTCGTTGCAAGTATCTTAGCCTGGCCATAATTGGGTTGTCTTTTTCAGGGAGTCGCTGGTTCTTTAATTGAATCACGTTTAAATGATTATTTCACTTATTTTCTCAAAATTATGTCGAATTATTTAGACTGAAAGTTGTCAGTCGCAGTGGTGTAATGTGCACATGCAGCGCCCGTGGCTAAGATGCAATATGACCCCTCCCCCCCCCCCCCCCCAAGTTAAACTACTGGTCGGATGATCAGTATATGTATGTTACTGGGGCTTATTTCTGGGTATCATTTATTTCAAACTACAATTTAAGTTCTTTTAAAATCGCGTCCGATGATTAATATAATGACTTCATTAAAAAAACACTGCTTAAAATATCCCCTAAAAAATCCGAAGCATTTCTGAAAATTTATATAATATCATTTTCAACAGCTTCCGCGTAATTTCTTAAGCTATTTGATGCCATAAGAAACACGAATATGAATTTTTTCAGATACGCCCTTTTCGTTTCTGAGTCGAAATTGAAAATTTTAATAGTCCAATGATTTTTGAATTATCGCAAAAAAATGTGTCGAACTTAAAAATTCAGATAAAGAAAAGGTATTTGGGGTCATCCAAAAAATACGTCCCCGACAAGCAGTGAGAGGGTCGTAGCCCTTTGGGAAGTTCAAATTGAAAAAAAAGGTTGAAGTATCATAATCCTTTGTGGACGTCCTTAAAGAGGGAGGTAGCGAAATTGGACAAAATTGGACGATCAGTGGGTAGGAGGATAGAATTTCACACTTTGGACACTTTGGATTTCAATATATTTTTTTAAAGCTTTTTCGCAAATTATAAAAATACTATTTTGAGTTTTGGTCAATTTTATAGTTTTACTCAAGATCAGTGGCGTACCGTGCATATTGGGCGCCCGGGGCGAACAGGTAATTTACCGCCCCTACCCACAGAAAAATTTTTTGGATTTTTCAAATTGTAGAAATTGCGAGACTAAAAAAAAAGTCCCCAAAAACCCTAGCAAAATGAGAGATATTTCACATTCAAATGCTAAATTATCAACACATTCTCTCCAATTATGTATCATTTATTTAAAATAAGGTCCTCACTTTCGGTTCTCTAAAAACCCTACCAAAATAAGATATGTACCTATATACGAGGACCATTGTTAAGCCCCCCCCAAGTGCTTGTGCCCGGGGTCGCCCCCTCGTCACCCCCCTAGGTACGCTACTGCTCAAGATGTCATTTATCATACTGTAATAGACAAAAAATTTGGAACTTTTATTCGAAAAATCAACTAGTTTTGGACATTTAATGTCTTGACAGAGCTTATATTTACAAATGTTACAATTGACTTATTTCAAAAGAACTATTTATTATAAATGTTGAAAAAATATAGCGCAACAATAATTGAACTTATGACACAATTATTTATGTTTAACCATCAATCTAGAAATAATACTATTGACAAAAAAAAAATTCTGCAAAAAATTATCGCTGCTGATCCAGCACCTTTTAATTTGGGGCCATCCATTTATTACGTGAGTCCAAATAGTGGGGAGGGGGTTCGGTAAAATCTCACCCAACCTCACGAAGGGGGGGGGGATCAATGAAAATCTCACGTCAACTACATTCTCTTCGTGATCTACAATCTCACAGATTACATTTAAGGAAAGTCTCACGGAAAGGAAGGTTCCGTCAAACACATCACGTAATTAATGGACGGCCCTATGGCAAAAATAACCCATATACAGCCAAAAAGTATATTGCAGATAACAATAAGGAATCATCAATAAGAAATTGCATACACACATATTGAGAATATATGTTTATTTTAATTTTAATTTTAATATATTTTGAAATATTTTCCAATGATTGTGAGGTCACTGAAGTTATCACGGATTTGCAGATGAGCTTTAATATTTCATTATCTACGGGAAAACAAACTGCAAAAAGTGATAGCTTAAGCTTAAAGTTAAGTAAAAAAATGTGTCATATTTAGTTTTATTTCAGCTTCAGTTAAAACAGCATAGAACCAAAACAATGAACAAAACATTATCATTTCTTATACTCAGTGCATTTTTGCTCTTAGAGGTACAAACAAAAAAAAATCTATATGCCAATAACAATAATATTCAACAAGAGATATGCTTAAGGAAACTTTCGTAATCAACGGTTTTTTCAGCACGCTCAGGGCAATATCTTAAGAACTGAAGGTACTAAGAGTCCGTCAACATTCATTGAAAGCACTGACAGTCACAAAGCTTTTCAGAATGCAGTCATCGCGAAACTTTTAGCTTTATCAGAAGAACCACTAAAATTGGGCATAAAGGCAATTCTGGATACCTATGATGACAAATTTAAAAATAAAGACCTTAGGACTATTCTATTTCACTTTTTTGACGAATATAAAAATCTTAAAAATAAAAGGCCTGAAAATCAAATTAAATTGTTTCTACAATTAAGTGTGATGTTTGACCTTTTTAGCGGAAATATCAGTGATCAGGAGCCAGAAACTATAAATTTAATCTTGGTCGCACAAGAAGCGTTCAGAAGACACGATGTCAAGGGTGTTGCAACCGAATTTCGTAAGAACTATGATGAATTTCTTAAATGGCTGACACTCGAAATTAATGCGAACAGCACCAAATTCAGCTCAGAGGAACAGCTACGAGTAAATGAATTTAAAAATGTCTGTTTAAAATTTAAAAAGGAAACTGAAAATAATAAGAAAATGCATCTAGTAGACAGTATAATTGTTATGTAAAGAGAATAAGTTATGAAAAGCTTAAAAAAAAATGGTGATAAAAAAGTAAAAACAACTGAAGTTGATATAAAACCATTGGAAATAAGGACAATTTTTATTAGTTATAGGTGATTTTTTTGTTTTTTTTTTTTTTTTTTTTTTTTTTTAAGCACTTCTACATTATCTATGTAGATCTTAATAATGCATAAATCAACCAGTCATGGATCAAAATAGCTGTAGAAATTGTGTACAACCCATACGCTTAAGAACTTATTGGATTATTATAGTAAGTACACTAAACGAAATTGTGTCGTTGAAACAAAAAAATTGTTAATTTTTTCACCAAAAAATATTATTAATAAATTTTTAATCAAATTAAAGGAAAGTTTTATTAAATAAACAAATTATTTAGTTTTTCATTCATATTGAAGAAATTTTCATCAATGCAATGCAAGCCATTTCGTGTATTATTCAATATAAAAAAATTTCTTAAATTTAACGGTCATTTTATTTAAATTGAAGAAATTTTCTTCTTCTTCTTGTAACTCTCCAGACAATAGAGCCAATGCTGGCTCAGCAATTTTGGTAAATTCGTCTAAAAAATATGATATACACCCAACTCTCTTTTTACACGATTTTGAAATAACACGGTTCAAAAATAAGAGCAAATAAACTTTTTTACAAGAATTTTTTGTTCTAGCACGAATCTCAAAAAAGATTTTTTTTTATTTTAATTCTAAGTTGTACAGCAAAGCTATATATACAGCAACAAAAACACAATTGGGGGAATACCCGAATGTTATAATCAGTTTCTTTTTATTTCATTGTACTTCAACTTGAACACAACATTAGGTTATTCAGTATTTATTTTGTGTTAAAGCGCTTAGTTCCTAGTTTTAAATGTTGATGTTCAGATTAAAGTTTTTTTTAATTCGATGGTGAAATTTAAAGTATAATTTGCATTCATGTTAATATTTTACTACTAATAAAGGTAATGTTTAAGTATTCAGTTTAAGTAAGTTCCATAAATATGTATTATTATTTTACATCTTTGTTTTAGTACACACCCGATTAATAAAATGCATAAACAACAACAAAATATAACGAAGATAAGAGTAATTTAGAAAATAAAATAAAAATCTTAGACTGTCTAAAGAGAGGCGAAGGTCCCACATCTGTTGGTAAAGCTTTTGGTTTAAACAAAGCGACTATAAGAACAATAAGAAAAAATGCGAATTATATTCGACAACCAATAGTTTCTGCATCGAAACTCAGTTCCAAAACATCTTATAGTCGAAATTGTGTCTTAGAGAAAACGGAAAATTTTATAAAAAAAAGAATACCTATTGATGGAAAAACTTTAAAAGAGAAAGCACAAAAATGGATTGTTTTAAGTTTTCTAAGAAATATGGATTTCATTCATTACTTATTTTGCACGGTTTTTGGGAAAGTTTTTTCATCTTACACGATATTTTAAGGTTGTGGAACATATCCCCAAATTTACCATATATCGCATGTATTTTTTTACACGATTTTTTTTTTTTGCACGGTTTTCTAAGGAACGTATCTACCGTGTAAAAAGAGAGTTGGGTGTACATAATTGAAGAAGAAAAAAATATCAATAAATGCAAGCTGCTGGAATTAAGCTCAGAACAACCACTTCCAATTCTTCGAAAATTATCTATACTATTATAGGGTCAGAATACGCGAAACCGACATGTCAAAGTTTTTTATATAAATCTGTAGCAGCAAGTGGTAGAAATTAGTGTACGGAAAAATTTTTCAAAAAAAATTCTTGTTGCAATAATTATTGCCAGTCAAAGTTTTCATTAAACTTTTTTTTAAAATGCTATAAGTTTTGAACTGCTTGACTGATCGTGACGTTAGTTTCTGTAGATAATCAGTTGAACTTATGTATTAAAAAAAAAAAGTTGCAAAAATTTTGCATTTTTGTTGTTAATTAGCAATTTTTCTATCAACAATTGAATTTTAATGACTTGCTCCGCCTCGAAAAAGTCTGAAAAAAAATTACAGAGACGCATTGAACCCTTCCAAACTAGAATTCATCAAAAAAATCATGGAGCCTCAATTAGTTTTGACGCTATAAATATTATAGTGGTACCGGGCGGACGAAAAATGCATAAAAATTTTATTGTTTTTCAAAAAAATCAATAACACTAGCTTACAAGAAAAAGGATCGGGTTTCTCATAGACTTTTTTCTATGTATTTTGGGGCGTAGTTTCCAAAAATGGTAACCATTTTTTTTTCTTAAGAATCGTTTTTGAGATATCCCCAAAAAACCCCTTTTTCGGCCTTTTTTTTCATTTATTTGGCTATATCTCGATTAATTTTTTTTCGAATCAAAAACGCTTTTCAGCACTCCAAAGATATTTTCACTCCCTTTCTAACGGTATGCTGTTTCCTTCAATCGAATAAGATTTGATGAAGTTACAAGCGCTCAAAGTTCAAAAAAACTGACTTTTTTAAAAATCACTAAATTTCGATTGCTTCATTTGAAAGAAAATTTTTTTCTTTTTCATATTTTTAGAATCAAAAATGAAAGGCTGTTCTTTTGCAAATATTTTAAGGATAATTTTGCGGATATCGGACTGAAAATGTACAAGGTTTTTGAGAAAACAGTAAAAAACTTGCAATAAAATTAGATAAAAAACAAATGTATTTTCGTTAAATTTTATTGCAAGCTGTTTACTGTTTTCTCAAATAACTTCTACATTTTTTGTCCTATATCCACAAAATTATACTTAAAGTATTTTCAAAAGAATAGTCTTTCATTTTTAATTCTAAAAATATGAAAAAGGAAAAAAATTTCATTCAAATGAAGCAATCGAAATTTAGTGATTTTTAAAAAAGTCAATTTTTTCTCAATTCATCTGTGATCAGCGTTGTACGTACATTGCTGCCCAGACGTATTTAAGTTTTGTGATGAATATTAGCTAATTTAAACATGATCACAATACATTTTTATATGTTTGTACAGAAAATAAGTCAAATTAACCTTCTGCTTGAAAAAATTAAGTAAAAGTTCAACAAATCGATGAAAATAGGCAAAAATCGATCGTACGTAGACTTTTGTGACATGGTGTATTTAATCCAACTAAAATAAAAACACATTATATTTTATTTGTTGAGGCGTAGCAATGCGCGCCTTCAGTTTTAACAAAAAACTAAACTCCAAATTTTCCGTTTTTAAAAGAACTAAAAAGGATACTTATGGAAGAATGGGAAAAAATTGAACCCAGCTATTGCGAAGAGTTTGTTCAAAACATGTCAAAAAGACTAAACATGATAATAAAAAATAAAGGAATGCATACTAAATATTAAACTTATATAAATGTAGTAGCATGGCTTTGGTACTGAATATGCTTAATTTTTTGTTACTTTTTATTTATTTTTAAGAACAATGCATAATTTTAAATATCGTTTTTTGTTGAAAATGAAGGATTAAATAAACTATTCAAAAACGTGCTACAAGTATTATTATTAAATTATTTTTGCGTAGCTATTTTTGAGGAATTGAAACCATTTTTTTTTTTTTATGTACGAGTTTGGCTTTGATCTGCTGTAGTTGTTGGTGATTTTATTGGTAAGCATCCACGTTCCAACTACAGTGGTGGGGGTCAAGGCTCGTTAGTTCCAAAGGCCGGGAGCTTTATGAATGCATTGTTAAAAACATACCAAACGCTATCTTACTAATATTTCAAAAATCCCAGATTTGCTTAATTTCTTAGTATTTTCAGGCATTTTTTGTAGTCGCCTCAAGACCTCAGCTCTGACCATTCAGAGCACTCTTGGTAAATTATTGCACTCAAGTGCACACAAGAACAACATATACAAAAATTATTACAAAAAAACGGATCATCTTTCTTTCGAATATTGGCTGGACAAAAATATTAATTTAAATTTTTCAATTACAACTGTTAAAGAGTTGAACGATGCTGTGGAAAAGCTTACAAACTTAATTCACGAAGTTGCGGCTTTATCTACTACAGATATTGACCAAAATAGCACAACGCTTAGCAGAATCAACACAATTTCAGCCAAGCAGCAAGCCACCTTAAAAAAATTGTTTAATCCACAAAATAAAAAAACTGCAACATGCTTAAGAAGCCTAGACAGCACAAAAAATAATGTATTCTGCTTATGGAATGCTACAAAATACATTAAACCTCCTGCAAAGCGTGATATACCATTAAAAGATGTAAACAACATATGGTACATATCATCTAAAAGCAAAGCGGATGCATTCTCGATCCACTTAGAACAGCAATTCCATCTTTTTGTTGCAAATGATTCCAGCAGTGATTCTGGTGTGACCGAATTTTCAGATAAAATTTATAGCGCCAGTTGAAGTTAAGCACTAAATTGCAAAACTTACCAAAGGGAAAGACTAGGCTACGAGAGGATCGATGCCCTTGCAGTCAAATCCTTGTCCAAAAAGAGCATAATGTTTTTGAAACTAATTTTCAATTCCATACTGAGATTGTGTCATTTTATTGATAGTGATTGTTGATATCTTTTCAAATCTTTTTGCTTTTTGTGGATCTGACTACCTAATGAATAAGTGGCCAAAAAATAATAGTTATTTAGATGATTAAGTTCAACATTTATTCATGGATTCATTCACGAATAAATTTATTTTATGTGCGAATACAATATTCATGCTGAACCAATTTGCGAATTATTTTAAAATATTTTCTCATGATTGTGAGGTGACTGAAGTTATCACGGATTCTTTACAGATTAGCTTTAATCTTTCATTATCTACGGGAAAACAAACTGCAAAAAGTGATAGCTTAAGCTTAAATTTACATAAGTAAAAAAATGTGTCATATTTGGTTTTATTTCAGCTTCAGTTAAAATAGCATAGATCCAAAACAATGAACAAAACATTACCATTTCTTATACTCAGTGCATTTTTGCTCATAGAGGTACAAACAAAATCAAATGCTATATGCCAGGAAAAACCGACAATTTGAAAAAACGTCCTTCCAGAATTTTTTTTCATATTTGTTTTTGCATTGATGTTAAAAAAAATGCTCTAGTTATGACTTTTCTATAAACATATGTAATTTAAAGTTTTGCAATGAATTTCTCAATACGATAGGAGGGCTAACTTTTTGTAACCCACATACCTAATTGATTTCAGTTGGAATTTGTTTAAAAAAAACGAAAAAAAGGGGGGATTTTGTTTACCCATTTTCGATAATAACAGCCATAGCATTAGTACTATTGGCACATTTTGAGCCTAAAATGTTTGTGAGACTCTCCTATACACTATAGACAAATTTAAAATTGGTTGGCTGACAATTAAATTCTTACAAGCATTTATTCTATGCCCGGTCTGTATCTAGGGTCTTTGTACTGGTTAAAGCGTAAATTTGTCTGTATGCCCAGATTTTCGGCACTCTGCAGCAAGTTGTCACTTAAAATCTGAAGACACATTTTCATACTCTGCTATTTCGATGCCAAACCACTTTTAACCCGTAGTTGACCGAATAGGCTACCACGTTATATATAAAAAATTACAAAATCATTATTTTTGACAATGTCATGAAAACCGCACCACCACAATAAATCATTAAAATTCGATAAAAAAATAATTTTCGAAGTGAAAACTTCTTATGGCACGTTGTGCGTCTGAGGAAAAAGTATAAACTCGCGACACCGACCGTCATCGGGATTCCCCGTCATGAATGCGATAGTAAAATTTGAATGTTCTATTGTTTCTTTTAAATAAATATTCTAAGTGGAAGACAAAAAGTAAAGCAGACACACTAACTGACACATTCCATTCTCATTCAACGATTGTTATGCTTACATGTTTGTTTCTTTCAAATTCCGCGTTGTTGCGTTGACAACAACATACATATTCCGTTTTTGTCTTCCATTGCATTGCCATATAAAAAGAAAACGCGCACATACCAACTAACACACTAACTTGCCATTAAACGATTTGTTTTCACTTCTGTCAGCACTCCCGGAGTGCAACCCGCCGTTTTTTTTATTAGTTATAGTTCTTAAGCTAATATGTTTACATAGTTTGAAATCAAATAGACATATCTGGATCTTACACGCCTATAGCAACGTATGTCATTTGAATATTCTCTAAAGCATTTTCGTTATTAAGCCGTAATAATATCTAGTAAACATATTGTTAAACTGTAGTGAGATTATACGCAAACCAAAAGACGGTAGATCTTAAAAAAAAAACTTATGTGAATAATACTATGTACTATATAATTTAACTATATCTACACCCGGGTACCTATGATTCTTTGACTCAATCATTGCAACTTACTCGGTTACTGCAACAGGCTTGGTTTTGATTAGTTGCGTTAACCGAGGCCGCACTGTAGCTTTTTTTCTTGGCAATTTAATTACTTCTCATATTTGCATAAAGCATTCGAAGATCGTAAACAAATATGGATAATGTTTAAAAATTTTTTATAGTGTTATTGCAATTAAGAATTTAATAACAAGTGCTGAATATTGCGATTCGAGTACAATGGGCCGGTTTAGCCAGCCAAAGCGCATAAAATGTTTTGAAAAGCTTGAATTTTCGTATATCGCTTCACTCAAGCGAAAGAAAAAAATTAGTGCATCTAGTTTCGATCTGGCAGCGGCGTTGTACAGACCATCAAAATTTTCGCTAAGTTGTTGGTCAAACATTTGACAGCTCACCTACACATCAAATTTTAGTTTCGTTCCGAACACTAAAGATAAAACTTGATGGCGGACAAATTATTATGTTCATGGAAGTAGGTATGTTGATGAAAAAGGAAATTAATTTTGAAAATAATATTGGAATGCCAAAATATACATACATATGTATATGCATAACGTTACCTTAATATAGAAAGGCCCTATCTACCATTTTTGTTACTTTACAGAATATCGAAAAAACTAAAAAAAACTTAAAGTTTTGTAGTATTAAAGTAAGTTATGGCTTTTTTTATTTGCTTGTAATTGCTTTATGTTTAATGTTAGCACACACTTTTTTTAACAATGGTGCATTAGTGGTTGACCTACCGAAATATACAATAAACTTCATTTTGAAGAAAATAGCGATAAAGTAACGATAAGCTATTTTGAAGACAATTAAACAAAAAGATAAAATTTTAAATAGATTCAAATCAATTTTACTTTTGAAATTAAAACTAAGATAACACTACTCCACAAGTTTACAAAAACTTGCACCACAACGAATAGCGATAACATTTTCTAAAGTGAAATTTTCCGTAGAATCCGAATTTCCGAATGGTTTTTTTGATTGGCCCTAATTTTTCATATAAATGGCAAAACTCAAAAAAATGCACTGTACTTCACATAAATGCTTGACAGAACATGAATTACCAGCCTACCAATTTAAAATTTTTCTGTAGTGTAAAGAAGAGTCTTACAAACAATTTAAGGTACAAAATGTGCAAATACTATTGATGTTATGGCTGTTATGATCGAAAATAGATTTTTTCCGTTTTTTTTTTAACAAATTTCAACTTTGAAGCCCTCTTTTTGGAATTTTTTATGTGAGCTACAAAAAGTTTGCTCTCCTACCTTGTAGAGCATTTTATTATAAATATTTCAAACGTACAAATGTTCATAGAAATGTCATACCTAACTAGAATATTTTAATAACATCAATTCAAAAAACTTTTTTTCTTATACATGCCACAGTGTTCAGGAAAACCGAACAGGTTTGCCAAAAATGACGACACCAGGAATTCCCTGGAAACTGTTCCTTGGCATCACTAGTAACCGAAAACACTTCACTTGAAATCGGATCAGCTCTCAGATTACTCAGATCGGATTACTAAAACGCAAAAAAAAATCTGTTTTTTGTTGTTTTGCTTTTTCGTTTTTCATACGAATTGTACTAAAAAACAAAGTAAATCCGCAGTTCGCTGGTTTGATCTAGGAAGCTGAAATTTTGGGAGAATTTTCTTCAAATCCGATTCTATTATATAGGCATTAATGACCGCAAATTTTTAAAAAAAAATATAAAAATACCTCCTTTGGGTGTATTTTTTCGCATTTTTAGTCACACGAAAAATGTGGGCGTGGCTATACAACAGTGAGTGGCGACCCCCATTCAACTAAAAAACCAAAAACGCTATATCTTGGCACCTAAGGCAGACTTTTTCTACGTTTTAGTAAGTCGGTTTTTTCGTTAAATTTCAACGGAATTGGTCATAAACTCTGTCCGCACAGTTTTCAGGTTTGAGCTAGGAAGCTCAAATGTTGGGACAATTATTTTTATTCCTCAATTTTATAGGAAAAAATAAACAAAATCCCTGTCCTAAAGTTTGAAAAAAAAACACCCTAATGTGCACATGTGCTCCTTTGATCAAATACGCATAATTTCCTTTAATTTCTTGTTTTCCTTTTGCTATTTTTTTGCGAATGAAATGAAAGAAACACGCAGGTGAAACAACAATAGACATTTATTGCTGCTTTGGTTCTGCTGTCGTTTTTTTTTTTTTAAAAAAGAACGGTAAATAGTTTTGATCTTTACGTTCTATCATCAACTTTCTCTTATGCATGAAAATCGAAAAATATCAGGTGATAGCGTCTACGACACTATAAAAACAGTCAGACACGTGCGTAGGAATCATCCATGAAGGGGGACGGGGGGGATGGAGTTTTAACTCGAACATTTCATGTTAGATTATGTTCATATAAATAGTCAAAAAACGGTTTCCTTTTAATATAGACCGGTCATTCTTTTAATAACTGCACACTTTGTTTTTTTTTTTTTTTTTGATGTTTTTAAACATTTTTTGAAACGAAATATCTCAAAACCTATAGTAGATGGGATAAAAAATCATTTCATCATATTTGTTAAGAAAGACTTTAACTTTATAAAAAAGTTAAATAAATTTGTTAAAACACTAATTTTTTTTATTAATAAAAAAATATTTTATTTTCTCAAAATATTTTCAATGCAACATCTTCAGTTTTTTTTATGATATTCCTCAATCAATCCTAAGAATGCATGTGCTTTTATATCGAAATTCCCGGCATAATTTTGGAAACTACGAATTTTTTACTAAATACGCGCACCATGTTTTTTCAACATAAAATTCGACATAAAATTTTTTTTTTTTTTGTTATTTTTAATCAATCCTAAAAATGTATATGTATGTATATCATTCAAATCGAAATTCCTGACATAACTTTGAAAAATAGCATACAATTCAAAGAATTAGACTGATGCGCGCCTTTATAAAAACTCATATTTTCCAAAGTTATGGCGGGAATTTCGATTTGAATGAATTCTGTGAGGTACTTGAAAAAACTCGTCCTAAACTCTTTCCACATTGATTTTGATATCTCGATGTTTATTTAGCGAGGCTAAGCCGTTTATCTGATTTACGGACATAGTTGATGTGAGATATGTCTTTGGACGACGTAGCGCTGAAAAGGAGCGTTCATTTGCTGCTGTTGTCACAGGCAAAATTGCCATAACACGAAGCATTTGATGGATATTTGTATCGTATTTTTTGGTTCAAAAATAGCTAGCTAGAGCAAATCTTGTCGAAAATTAAAAACTCGGGCTCCGACGATTTATTGGCATTTGAGTTAACTTTCATTTAAAAAAAAAAATTTGTTGTGTCTTTTTGTTTTTTCATTCATATGTCAATAAAAACCTATGTATGTGCGAAAATTCCCATTGGGAGGGGGGGTTGAACCCCCAAATTTCCCACCCTTGCGGACGGGCCTGAAAACAGTTCAAGCCAGTGATGGGTGCTTTTAGGGCTTTTTGAGCCCTTTTAATTTTCAAAAGCCTCGTGGCCCTTTTCATTTATTTTTGGCCCTTTTACAAAATTCTACCGAAAAATTATCACAATTTTTTATTTTTCAAATAAAAGCTTACTGGGATAAGTGATTGTCGACTGGGATAAAATATAAGTGTGTTTTTTTTTTTTTTTTCTCCTAAAAATGTTAGTGGACCCTTAAGTAATACGATGGCTTTCGACTTTTTAAACTTCAAATTGAAATTACTTAAAATCAAAAACCAGAGATTTTTTTATATGAAAAAAGTTTTATTTGATTTATAACACTGGTCAACACTAGTTTTGGTGCGGAGAAGCTGTACTTTTATTTTAACTAAGGAGCTTATATTGAATACATTATTAGCAAAACTTTTGATATCCTACGTGTAGTTTTCTAGATTTCGCCTTGTAAAAAAAAGTTTAACATGAAAAACAACTTACATTATGTAAAAAATAACTCTCTTTTTCGCGACTTTCGTGAATGAGGTGTAGTAGGGACTATCGCGTTACATCCCTCAGCAATAGTCAGCCATCATATGGCGATCCCTTCGGCCTTGTTATCTTTCTTCCATAGTTTTCAGGTCCTGGTGAAACCGCTCCCCTTGTTCTTCGCTATAGGATCCAACATTTTCTGGGAATTGGTCAAGATGACTGTGAAAGTTGTGCACTTTGATGGACATGTTACATCCTAAGTTATTAAAGTGCTCTAGCATGTCATTTACAATTTCAGAGCAGTTATTTGACTTGTAATTTCCGAAAAAGTTTTTAGTAACTTCATCAAACGACTAAACGACTTCGTTTAGAGCTGTCTATAAAGAGACGCCATTCATTTGGATGGTATTTTGAAAGACCCATTTCGAGAATAAGGCCTTGCTCTCTTTTTTTTCGTACCTGACGCCAACAATTTTTTTTTTCTTTTAATATAAAAGCCAAAATCTCTGCAGATTCTTTAGAAAGTTTAAGATCATATCATTTAATTCTTCTTGGATAAAAGGTTTTGGCTCTGTAGATGGTATTCCTTCGAAATCGATGTTGCTACTCATTTCATTAATGACTTCTTCAAATGATGATTCACGATGGATAAATCATTATTTTAACGTTTACACCACGCAAATTAATACAGCAGAAGTAACAGTCATCGAAGTGATTTTTTTGTTCTTTACATTGCATAGGCATTCCGAACCTGGTTTATTTTATCGCTAATACACTGTCTCAAGTGTTCAAAGAACATTTTACAAACAATTTGGGGTATTATCGGGTAGTATTTATCCACAATTTTCGACTTAAAGTAAGCAAAATAAGCACTTTTTATAAAATCTGTTATAGGTTTTCTGAACTTTTTCACTGTGTATTCACCACAAAGGTAACAAAACACATTTGGATCATTGGGACAACTTCTTCGCGATGAAGACATGATATAAAAATCAATTTAAATAATCAAAACTGACGGTTAGTGAAAAATGACACGTAGGAAAAAAAAAATTAAAAAATATTTTTAATGTTGCCAGTACATACCAAAACTTTTTTTCGATTTGTTGACCTAAGTAATAGGTTAAGTTTCATGTGCTAAATCTGCAAATATTTCGTTTGTTTCTGCATTTCCTTTTGAAGAAGTTTGTAAAAATCGATCTCACCAGAGTTAGTTCTTTAATATATCGCTCATTTTTTTCAATAACGTCATAACTCAAAAAATCAGATATTTAGGGCTAAGCATTTTAACTGAATTTCTACGTTTTTGGGTTATAACGTTATTGAAAAAAATTAGCGATATATGTATACAAAAAAATTTTAAACGCTTAAATGTTCATATGTAAAATTTATGTTTACAATTAAATTTAAACAACAAAATTAATATAAATGGTTACATACGATTTAATTTATAAAAGCCCTATTTATGTTAAAAGAGCCCTATTTTAGTTCGATCTTTGGCCCTTTTACAAATATGCCAATATCATCCCTGGTTCAAGCTCGCTTTATCGCTAAAGTTCTAGCATTGCAACACTCTCCCTCTGTACACTTTGCGCTATTTGCATACAAATACTCATGCACTGTCTTATCATAAAGTTGCGCTTCTCACCAATCTTTGCATATAGCGCCCACTCTGTTTCTGGCCTAAGCGCTTAGGTTGGCTGAACGTGTCTATTGAATAATGCTGAATACGACAACAAATATCGAAGTTATCAAATTTCCGTAATGTTAACATAAGCAAAGCGACGCAAAATTCAAATGAAATGTAATTTTTTAATTGCAATACACTTGACAAAAAATCATTGTGGAAAAGTTAATACGAGCAATTTAATTTCTAAAACAACAGGGCTGCCAAGCCCGGAATTTTATGTTAGAAGTTGGAAGCCTGATAGGAATTGAAAAATATCTGAAAAAGCCAGGAACTCGATAATTTTTGTTACATGCACTTAAGTTTACCAGAAGCAGTTTTGCCATAATTATTTGGAAAAAAAGCTAAACCATTTTAAAAAAAGCCAAAATTAAATTTTTCATGCTAGAATGCAATTTTTATAAATAGTATTTTTATTAAGTGCGCTTAAAATATCAGATTCTAATCGTATATGTTATTACATACCTACAATATTTTACATCATTCAAATTATTATTGATATTCAAATGAAAACGTTATTGGTGCGAAACGCCCATTTCACTTCAAAGGGATTTTCGGCCCAGCACGCCATGCGTTCAAAGTGTTGTTTTTGATTCAGGAAACTAATAGATGAAAATATTACGAAAATTGAAGACGTTGTGCCGGACCGTTTTTCCCTTTGACGCAAAATGAGTGAAATACTGCATCTTTTATACATTTGCGCTTCTCTATAGCTTGATATCAATAAAAAAAAACATTTACATTTACGAGTATTGAACCCACGCACTGTTAGCTATGAGTTCACAGTCCTAACCACTTCGCCACGCTGCCTTGTATATTCGAGTTTTTTATTATTACTCTTGTAATGTTCATACATGCATATGTACTTTTTAATGTACTTTTTCGAAATGAACATGAAATAGTTAATTACTTATAATGATTAAAATTTAGCAAAATTTAAGCTGTTTTACTAGTAAAAAAAAAGTCAGCACAGCTTACTCCAGGCATGTTTCGGGGTAAATTGAATAACAAAATGATAGATTTTGGAAATTGTCGAAACGTATATACTAAAATGGGCCTGTACTAAAAACTTGATGAATGTAATGACGACAATTTTTCATAACGCAAATGTACTGAAAAAGGTACAAATGTACCGAAAATGCCATCAACTGATGTAGATGTTCTACTTGAGTTTAGGTGTATGTACTTGTATGTATGTATTTGTTGGACCCCAAATTTGAAAAATTCTTTGGGTTAACAGCTTTGCAGCAAAATTAATGGATGTGGAAAGAATAGCCTGAACATAATCTTTGAGTGCCTATAGCGAAGTTTGATGCAACAAGTTCATCAAGATTTTTGGTTCGACGGCAATGATGTCGATTTTCTACATAATAACCAATATCGTATATTTTCTGGGTGTAATCTATAGTATTTAAGAGAACACAGTTATGGCAAACTTCTCAAAGTGAGAGCTGCCAACGAGTTTTATTTTCAAAAGTATTATAAAACTTATTTATTATCATATTTATCTATACATATATACATAAATATATATATAACATGTATATATAGCATGTATGACGGAGCATCACTTCAGAACGGCTCGACTGATTTGGCTGATTTCTTTTTTGTTGGATTTGTAATTGTTAGGACAAAGTTTGTGTGAAAGAAAATTTTATTAAGGATGCATATTAAAAGTGGGCCTCTTACAAAAATATTTTTAAAATCACATTTTCTCGAACATTGCTTTATCGATTCATATGGAACTGACACCACGTAGCACTTATGTTCGGAGGCGCTTATTAAGTTATGTTTTTATATCTAGAGCAGTGGTCGGCAGAGCGCAAATATCAAATATTTTCTGACTCTCAAAAGAGAGGGAAATGACAAAAGCACCAATCACTGCGAAAAATGTTTGCACGATTTGCTGTTTACGCTCCATATGACTTCTTATTTCAGGCGTTCAAATTTAGCTTTAAAATGGCTTTCTATATGAAATTTATGAACTATCACTAAAAATCGCTTGCAGATTAAGCATTGCGCATTGCCAAACAAATTTTCAGCAAAAAAATATTTATTTTGCCATTTGATTTCAAATATTTTTGCAGTGCATTAACGAAATAACCATCTCATTTTGTAGTTTGCTTACTCTCGCTTATTCTCTTCGTTTGCTCGCGAGCATATGAGGTGCCGACCACTGATCTAGAGTGCATATTTAGGGTGGTCCTTACACAAAAATATTTTTAAAATCGCATTTTCTTAACGATCGCTTCATCGGTTCACATCGAATTAACACCACGTGGTCTTAATACTCATTGATCATTTGTAAGTTCTATAAACTTTAATTAGGGCGCATATTTAGGGTGGTCCTCTCACAATATACAATGGATGCCACGTAAGACTTATATTTAGAGATACTTATGAAGCTATATTACTTATACTTGGAGTGAATATTTAGGGTGGGTGAGGACCATACAAAAATATTTTCAAAATTGCAGTTTCTTGAAGATCGCTTTATCGATTCACATGAAATTAACACCACGTGGCTCTTATGCTCAGAGGCCATTATTAAGCTCTATAAATTTTATTTAGGGTGGTCCTTATACAGATATATTTTTGAAATGCTTCCTTTTTCCACAATAATTAAAGTGTTTTTATTTCCACTGAGCTATCGAGGGCTCTAAGCAACATTCTATCTATATCAAATTCTTGCATTAATAGTAAGAACAACGACTGTCGCGTCACCTAGTTTATTATAAAATTTATAAGGAGATTTTAATTATTTGTCGGATTTAGAAGCATAGTCGACAGTATCCACAAGATAACCAAATTTGTGCATGCTGAACCACAATTAGGAAGTGCTTAGTTATTTTGTATCAATAAAATAAAATAAAATCGCAACAACTTAATTGAATTTTGCATTAAATAGCACATAAACGTGAACTGGTGATTTCATTTGAATGAAATTTGAAGCTATAAGTATCAGTTATTGACATTATTTTACCCTACACACAGGGTGAATTCATTTTGATCTCCAATTAATTTTAAGGTTTTTATAACAAAATATAAGCTATTTGTTTTATTTCAATGTAATGTGATGGCAACTCTATTGCATGATAAATAGGGACTCCACGCCTGCTTGCATGAAGTGAAACAACGAAAGCTTCAGCCAAACTGCAATTAGTACAGTTTGAACGTTTTCCTTGGTCGGTCGTAGTAATTTTTTATCAGCAACCGTTCTTTATATTAAGCGTTTGGCATGCAAACAAGTGGACATTTGTACCCAAAAAAAAGCGACATGGAAAGCTATGATAATGCGAATGCACCACCCTATACATCATTACAACAGGAATCTGCACCACCACCACAGATGGTTGTTAATGTACCAACCGTTTCTGTTGCACCAGGAATGCCAGTAATGGGAAATTTTAATCCACCTGTAGGACCAGAATCGACGGAGTTGACTTGTCCACAATGTCGCAGTCGCGTTAAAACCAGAGTTCGCCATCGTTCCACTGCAAAAACTCATATTGCATGTTTGTTGCTTTCATGGACTTGGTAAGTAAAATATTGGATATTGCATATAAATATTGGTATTGGAGCATTTTGAGCGGACAAGTTTTGACCATCAACCTTATGAAATTAGATGAAAATGTGAAATAGTCAGGGAGGTAGCGTTGCGTTTTTCTTATGTAGTCATTTCCTCCCGTTTAATATTTTTTTTTTTGCAATTGATAATTTTATTATTATACCGTTAATTTTCTATTTTTCAGAAAAATATGTATGGGATCTTAAAATACAGTTAATATTCTTTCAAATGCCGTTGAGTTTATTGAAATATCTTTTTTTGTCGTCGAGTTATCACATTTTGAAATCTTGATATAGAAATGTCCCTAATAAGTTTTCAGGCAAAATCACAAACATGCAAATTTCAAAATGCGATAACTCAGTGAAATAAAAAGTTATTTCCGAAAACTCAACAACATTTGAAAGAAGAATAACTAAACTTTAATATCTCATGCATAGTTTATTAAATAAATAGAAAATTCACTGTGCTATTTATGCGTCCATATTCGGATTCAGCTCAGCAAAATCCTTCGGGAATGCATATTGGTGTGTCTTCTCCTTGACCCTTGTTGGCCTGTGCTATTATTTATGCAAATGCAATGCTTCCTCCTGGACTACTAACACATTACTTTGATATTTCATGGTGTTCATAAGATTTGTTGTTAATAGGATGGGTTGAATGGTTCTTATAACACATGGCTTAAACGAGGTCTAAAAAGAAATATTTTGTACATATCTTTTTTTTTTTAATCATCGATTTCTAAATAAAGTGATTAAAGGTAATTTTTTTCGTAAATTTCGTAAATAATCATCTAGATACGATAAATTTAGGGGGCTGCAATCTCAATAAAAATTTCCGTTTCAGCATGTTTGTACTCGCAAGAACATAAAAGTATCACTTGCTATACTAAGAACTTGTAAATTATTATACTGGAACATGTCAGATATTTATTTTATGTATAGGGAATCTTAATATTGAAAAAAGTCACAACCGCCAATAATGTCGTCTGCATGATGTCAATCTCCGGAATCAAATTCGGCACAATTATAATTATATCAACATTGTGTAATCGTAATTATCCTCCAGGCATGTAAGCAATATTACATTGAAGAGTTAAATTGCACTGCTCTACAAGAAAATATTCACTCAATAACTCGGAAAATTCAAAGCATTTTGATTACATTCCCGAAAAATCTTCATATGACATAATTTGACTCACCTTTCACCGTTTTTAAGTTTCCAACAAAAACTGTAATTTTGATTTTGGGCGAAAAATGCGTTTTTCGGATTTGAACGAGTAGTCTTAAATTAAAACTTTTAATAAGAACCATGTTTTTTGAAAATGGAGATTGTCATTAAAACTTTGTAAAGCGGCTCAAATTTCGTCATACGAAGATTTTTCGGGCATGAAATCGATGTGCTTTCATCTTCTCTACAACATTGGTCCTAATATATTTATCTACTTATGGCTTACGTTCCGAGCTATTGAGCGAATCTTTTTTTGTTAACCTCTTACAACCAAACTGACGCTTACTTCGATTATCAACCATGCTTAAACTATCAATTGCAAAAAAAAAAAAAAAATAATTGGGAGGATATGACTATGAAGAAAACGCAACGTACTATAAGTACTCTTTCTTGTGTGCGCACCATTTTTTCAATCAACTACGGTTTTTGAATTTTTATAGAAAAAGTTTGTTTTTAAAGGTAGGCAAAGACTAAATATTTTCGTTGCAAAAATATGAATTGACTTCAGATTCGGATGTGGCAGCTCAATATCTGAAGGACTACACTTTTACTACATTCTACTCAAAACGAACGTACTTGTAGGTGTCTGTCTGTCTTTATTACTGAACATCAAATAATAAAATAAAACTAATGAATTTCAGAAAAAATAAATAAAAATTTTTTTGATTTACGGTATATATTTTTATTAAAAATATTTTCTTTTATTTTTTGCTTTGAGTAAAGTTTAAATATATTTTTATTTTTTTTGAAATGCGACTTTTGTGGTTTTTCACTTTCTTGGGTATGTTGGGTTTCATTGAAATGATTTGCAAAAAATTAGATTTTTTTGAATTTGCATGATTTTGAAAACAGTTCTTTTAAAATATCTCAAACCCTAGACGTGACTGAGATAAATTCTGGTAATTTTTAGAATCAGTAAGCCAAGATCAGCCTAGAAAGTGAACTTAGAAAGAACCTTGCAACACTATTGAATTGATGATTGGGCTTTACAACACAACTTCTAATAAAAAAAATACTTTTGCCTAAACTCCTCATTGTGTTTCCAAACTAAATATTTTTTTTTCCATTTTAGCTGTTGCTGCTGTCTACCATATTGCATGGATTCGTGTCGCAATGCCAATCACTTCTGTCCAATGTGTGGTGCTTTCATTGGGTCTTATCAGTCTTAGAGGCTTCGGAAACCGGCAAAAACAATTTAGATTTTTGTTTTTTCATTAAATTTTAATGGTATTTAAATATATTACTTACAATTGCCTGAATATCATATGCTTCTGTATATATATTATATTGAAAGCTATCGACGATTGTGTCAATAATGCGACATTTGCTAAAGCTCGCCTTTATCTTCGAATTCATTAACCAGTATGTACTGAATTTGCAAAAATATTTCATTAAGTATTTTGTTTTTTTGTTTTAAATGCTTTAAAATAAAACCGATAAATTTGTATCTTAATTTCTATATAATATAAATACACATACGTATTTTTCAATAAATGCAGAATTCATGTTGCGTTACCACTACAAAAAGTTCAGTTTTATTTTATACTCAAAGTATTGTTTAAGAATCGTAAGACTCAAGAGTCCGTAAAGGGCCTCGGCCTAACTTATGTTTCAGCGCTATTCTTTTCTGTCCAATTCGATTCTACAGGAAGATAAAAATATACATACATATAGTTTAATACCGTCTACAAGTGATGATAATTGTGAAAAGTTTTTCACAACAAATTATACACTCAAAGCATTGCTAATCAATGTTCTTAACTTGTAAAATCGCATTAATTACACGAGCATCGTAAAATTAAGCCGCTTTTACAAAGTTGGTCTATGAGTTTCAATTTTATTGTATCTTGTGTACAAAATTGAACCGGTTACTTACTACCTGCTTTGTTAAGTTTTACATATATTTCCAACGAACGATACGAGTTTCTGCTGAAGAACTGCATTATATAATCCTCTGCCAACCTCTGTATTAAATGTTCTCAAGTCACGCGTTTCGATATATTGAGACAGATATACTATGTAGATCAATGTAAAGCCCAATTTCGATGTGATCTTATCTTATCCCATATCAGGGATATCAAATCAAATTTTTGTAAGAAAGAAAAAGCATGCGAACAGAACCTAATGCGCTTGGAGAATGCGCGAGTGAATAGCATACATTTGCTATCTTCATATCATGTGATGTCCTCTCTGATAAGATAAGATCACATGGAAATTGGGCTTAAGGCATTTTGCCTCCCGTGGGCAACTGCTGCAGAACTCAGGCTGTGTGTATGTACACTCGTCGTGTACTCTGCGGAAAACGATTCGGCATGACTCGATTACGTTCGGCGCATACATAGACATGCATCTGTGTATATTTGACATACACTGATGAAGATTCATACATACATTCATGTACCCAATGTTCTTTCTTAATTTCCCCAGATCATTATCTGGAGAACTAAGTAAGATAGTGACAAATGTCTTAGGCAAAAGTTAATATGGTATCCAGGGAGTCAAGTAACTGTGACCTTGCCTTTGAAACCAAGTTCAATTGTTATTTTTTAAATAGACAGCTCGATTTTTTTATTGCAGATTTGTATTATATGGGGAAAAATAGAAGGCTTGTATTAAAAATTTTGCTTTATGTTTTAAATTAAAGATAATGTACATAATATAATTTCTTAATTTTTCTAAGCTCCTGTGGTAAGTAGTTCCAGATATTTACTCATAAATGAAAGACGTACAATACTCCCTAAGTGATCAAAGGTTTTACCTTTTAGTAAAAAATGTTCGAAGCACGGATGTAAAATGCAAAATATTTCAAGTGCACCCTCTATCAATATTGTATTTTATGAAGCAAAATGTTTCACCACTGAGCAATGTTTGTTCCTACTAATTTTTCCACAGTGCATATTATAACCTTGAACTTCAAACAGGTAATTTGTTTTATCATTTAAGTTCATCAAACCGCAAATACAATTAAGCGGAGGGAAATTCCATATTATCACTCAACCAAAGTAATGTATGACATGCCATGCGTTTTAAGGTGGACCGTAAAAGGCTCAAAAGAAAGATTATGCATTCATTGTTTTTTCCTCTAATTGCACACAAATTCTTAACCTAGAGCTTAGATAGCTCCGAAGCAAATCTTTTTTCACAATACCGACACAGCTCGTACTAGCTTTATAATAGGAATTCGTTATCTTTCCTTAAATCAGACGACCTCTTATTTTCTTTCGATCCTTTATCCCCTCATGAATTATAGGGCATCCACAGAAGAACTCTTCTTATTATTTTAAAAAAAAAATTAAACTTCAAAGCACAAAAACTAACGCTATGATGAAATTTTCCAGAGATGAAGGTATACTCTTATCCTATTCCTATGGTACTAAGAAGTTATGGTGCAAAAGCTGAAGCATTTTTTCGGTAACGTTCTTGATTGGATTTGTTTAATATGAGATTTAGCCAAAACTTTGATGCAATGTAAGAAGGGCCACCCTATGGTTCATATTGTAATTTACATTACAAATCATTCAAAACATTACAGAAAAATTCTTGCGAGTAATCACGTGGCGATAAAACGTTTCACGATATCATACATACAGAGAAAACTATTTTTAGATACTTAGAAAAACTTTATAATAGTTGATAAGAGGTCGTTCACATGTTATGTAACGCGACTAATTTGTAAGGAATTCGAGACGAATAATAATGTGGAGGGGGAGGAGTCAACTTTTATGTTACGTCACATTGTAAGATATATAATAAATGCAATCTTTTTGCGGTAATTCCAATTTGTTAATTTGATTGAAATTTGTAGTGAAATCGAGTTTGGTCCTGCAAAATAAGTAATTGCACATCAGTCAAAGCTACGTCACTCTTTCGTATTGTCAGTACTATTTTTTACAAACATTTAATATTTCTAAAAAAAAAACAAATTTTCTTTCTTTTAAATAAATTAAAAAAAAAATTTCAAAACAAGTTTGAGTTCTTGAAACTTTTACAAAGAAGCCTAAATGAACATCAACACCCCGACCGAGCTGTTCGTCCTAAAAACATACAATATCCATTTGTTAATGAATAATGATTTCACTTTCCATCAGTTTTTTGTCCTAAACTTTGAATTACACTTAGTAAAAGACTTTAACATTCGTTAAAATATTCAGAAAATAATTTTTTATTGCAATAATTTTTTTTCTATGACTTCATGATTTTTTTAAAAAAAATCTTAATAAAATTAAAAAAAAATTAATTTTTGTATCTTTTGACCAATTTTAAGAATTTTTTACTCCTAACCATTTTTACGAATCTTAAGAACTTTTTACTCAGTGTAATTTTTACTAAAAATTTATAGTTTAGGAGAAAAAAGTGCAACTTTGATCAAAACTGGCAATAATTTTTAGATAAACAGACAACTGTCAAAAGTAATCTAAAATTTCAAGACTTATAAACAGAGGCGTCAATTGGGTAGGGCTGGAGGGGACATTGGCTCCCCAAGGATCTGATATTATTAATTATATTGATTCAATTCAAAATATCCTAGATGCGATATGTTATTTAAACTCTCGCCCCCCCCCCCCCCCCAAGCTTTTGGTGAAATGACACTACTAATAACTAAATTGAAGCTCATTTTTTACGAGTCTTGTAAATTCAGGGCAATACACCCTACCAGCAGGGGACTGACAGAGCTGATTTGTTGTTCAGCAAGTATTTATGTATATAAGATTTTGTGTATTACTTTTGGTACATATACAATCACTTTTTAATTGGAATTGGAATTATTTTCAACAAAAAAAAAAATTTGATTCACTAATACTCGAAAATGGCACCTACGATTTTCAAAAAAATTTTGAAGATGATACCACTGAAAGCAGTCATCAAAATAAACACAATAAGGGCGTGACACAGCCCACAATATTTATAAACGGTATGATAAGAGCACTAACAAAGCAATCGTTATGAAATTCAAGAAGGTAGATTCACTTTACTTAAGGTTTCTCATAACTAAAAGTGGGCGTAATAGTACACCAGTACGTTAAATATTATTTTAAGTGTACTACATACAGGAGTGATCTTTATAAAATTTAGTATAAAGATGTCGGCTACTATAAGTTTTGCAATTGAATAGATTTCGACGGAATTGCATCAGTAGGCGTAGCACCTTCCATACCAGCAAATAACGTTTAATCTTATATTTAGTGTACTATAGGAGTTATCCTAATTAAATTTGATGCAGTAATGTCGGTTATTTTGGTGCCGTGACATAATCCCCACGGACATAATCCCCATTTTTGAAATGGGGACTATGTCCGAAAATTTTCGGACACAATCCCCATTTTTGCTGTGGGGTTTATGTCCGCAAAATTTTCGGACATAATCCCCATGGGGATTATGTCCGAAAAAATAAATTAAATTATGGGGGTTATGTCCGTTTTTTCTTCGGTCATAATCCCCACTTCGTGTTGGGCTTATAACAACTTCAAGAATGGACATAGCCGGAGTTGCATATTTTGGAGGATGTAAGTCCTCAGAAGCCACCATTGGAATTATGTCCGCCTGTTCAACACCGGCTTCGCTAGCTACAGTAATTCCACATAAAAGTCAAGGTAAGTGGGCGGCCTTCGGCCGCAGCTCAGGATTTAAAACTCCCAAAAATCCAACACCGGCTTCGCGGCGGTCTTCGGCCGCGGATCAGTCTATAAAATATCCAACACCTTGTTTGCTAGTCACAGTAATTCCACATAAAAGTCTAGGCAAGTGAGCGGCCTTCGGCCGCAGCTCAGGATTTAAAACTCCCAAAAATCCAACACCGGCTTCGCGGCGGCCTTCGGCCGCGGATCAGTCTATAAAATATCCAACACCTAGTTTGCTAGCCACAGTTATTCCACATAAAAGTTAAGGTAAGTGGGATCATAAAAGGCAGCCGAAGGCCGTTGGTGTTGGATATTTTATAGACTGATCCGCGGCCGAAGGCCGCCGCGAAGCCGCTGTTGGATTTTTGGGAGTTTTAAATCCTGAGCTGCGGCCGAAGGCCGCCCACTTGCCTTGACTTTTATGTGGAATTACTGTGATTAGCAAACAAGGTGTTGGATATTTTATAGACTGATCCGCGGCCGAAGGCCGCCGCGAAGCCGGTGTTGAGTTTTTGGGAGTTTTAAATCCTGAGCTGCGGCCGAAGGCCGCCCACTTGCCTTGACTTTTATGTGGAATTACTGTGATTAGCAAACAAGGTGTTGGATATTTTATAGACTGATCCGCGGCCGAAGGCCGCCGCGAAGCCGGTGTTGAGTTTTTGGGAGTTTTAAATCCTGAGCTGCGGCCGAAGGCCGCTCACTTGCCTAGACTTTTATGTGGAATTACTGTGACTAGCAAACAAGGTGTTGGATATTTTATAGACTGATCCGCGGCCGAAGGCCGCCGCGAAGCCGGTGTTGAGTTTTTGGGAGTTTTAAATCCTGAGCTGCGGCCGAAGGCCGCCCACTTACCTTGACTTTTATGTGGAATTACTGTGGCTAGCAAACTAGGTGTTGGATCTTTTATAGACTGATCCGCGGCCGAAGGCCGCCGCGAAGCCGGTGTTGAGTTTTTGGGAGTTTTAAATCCTGAGCTGCGGCCGAAGGCCGCCCACTTACCTTGACTTTTATATGGAATTACTGTAGCTAGACAAAATTATTGTTATGGGGATTATGTCCGTCACTGATGCGGACATAATCCCCATAGCTTTGGGGATTATGTCCGCTTTTTTATGGGGATTATGTCCGAAAATTTTGCGGACATAACCCCCACAGCAAAAATGGGGATTATGTCCGAAAATTTTTGGACATAATCCCCATTTCAAAAATGGGGATTATGTCCGTGGGGATTATGTCACGGCACCGTTATTTTAAGCTTTGATATTAAATGGAATTCGATGGGATTGCATCAGTAGGCATTGCACCTCCCATGTCAACAAACAGTTGGTAGCGTGGCATTTGTAGACTTTTTTTAAATATTTTTTTAACTTTTTTCAATATTTTCCCTCTTTTCTTTCGACTTTTTCAACCTCTTTAAATATCATTGAATTTACTAATATTTTTCAAAATTTCAGCAGGACTTTTTCAACCTGTTTCAATTATTTTCGAAACTCAGCGTTTTTCAACTTTTTTCAATCTCTTTTTTCGGCTTTTTCAACCTTATTCAACTTTTTTCGTCATTTTACATATTTTATCGACTTTTTCCATATTTTATTCAACTGTTTCATTCTCAACCTCTTTCAATTTTTTCAACATTTTGCATTTATTCAAATTTTTTCGACGCTTCAACCTTTTTCAATAATTTTCAAATATTTCCAACTTTTTTCAATATTTTCCATACTTTTTCGACTTTTCAACCTTATTAACTATCCCTATAAGTTTCATATTTTTTCAACTTTTTCAGCAATTTGAAACTATTTTAACCTCATTCAATTTTTTTCAGCATGTTCCATATTTTTTCGACTTAAATTTTTTTAGACTTTCAACCTTATTCAACTTCTTTCAACCACTTATCCAACATTTTCGGCCTTTTGAACGCTTTTCAACACGTCCCATACTTTTTTAACCTCTTACCTCTTTTCAACCTTTTCCATATTTGAAAAATTAAAATCAACCTTTCTCACAATTTCCAACATTTTCAATTTTTTCAACCTCTTTCAAATTTGTTACGTGACCCTACTTTAGCGTACCTGATGCGGAGCTCACCGGCTAGCAAACGGTTTTAGGCGTGGTTTCTTAACCCGCCGCATCAGGTCGAGGAGTCTAACAATAAATTCCATTTCCGGTTTTCGCCGGAAGTGAAACTTTAGATAATAAAAAAAAACGAAAAGACTAACCAACTGTCTACAGTGGTTTTTAAAAATTACCAAGCAATATCCAAATATTGATATTTCAGCAAAAAGGAATAAACAAAATCTAAATCAAAAATGAAACTGGTACTCATTTATTTTCGTAGGCCAACTCACACAAAAGAGGAGAATCGATATACTCCTACGCTCCCGCCCATCCTGTGCAGTCTATACGTTTAGACAACACCCACTAAAAGATCATCGTTACTCCAAACTTTTACCTAAGCCAGTTTTTCATCCCCCCCTTATACCAAATTTTTAGCACAAAACCATTTTTGTTAAATTTCAAAACTTAAGACATTTATTAATAACTTAATTTTTTTTTCGGCGGGTTAATCAAACACGATCGAAACAATTCGTTTTAAAGCAAAAATAATCTAAAATTAATAAGAGGAAAAAAAAAATCATTAAAAATTAAATAATCATTCAAATTTAAGGGTTTTCGCGCGCAACGAACCATAGAAATTTTTCGAAGCAAAAATCGAGTGAAAGAAAAAACATGCACTTACAATTGCTAGAAAATTAAATAATATATAAATTGATAATATGAAATATAAAACAATTTAAATATAAAGCATAATAATATAGAATAATTTACATATAAAAATTATTTTAAATTGTATAGGCTAAAATTACCGAAACCCATATATCATATGTCCATCTTCATAATAAGCGGGGAAATCTTCTGCCTATTTTCGACCACAGATGGATAAAAAATCTCCTTATCCCTTCCTTTGTCTGGACGCAGGATATGGTAGTCCTCTACGAGAGTAAAGTTCACTTTAAAAAAAAAAAACTTTCTACGAAAGATCACACATCACCTGCTTCCGAATTCACTAAGGAGTCTGAGTTTTTTTACTATGCGCACTAACACTGAACTTGAAACAAAATCACTTTTTACTTTTTTTAAATTAAATTTTAAATACGGGACCGAACACAACTTTTCTTTTGCTCGGACCTTTTGATTATGAAATTTTGGACGCAAACTTTGCTGGTGCTAAGCCAGAATTTTAAAACTTTTTATTGCATTGAAGCAATAAAATAAACAGTTCCTTACATATGTACTTTCTGTAATTGGGAACATAACTACAGCAGGTCAATGTACCATATAAGCTTAAATTCAAACTGACCTATACAACCCTAAATTTTAGCTCACATCTATCTATCTCATCCTACTCTAGTGCAAATTAACAGACCTACTTAATAACCATGCATCATCGCCCACAACCCACTGTTGTTAAAATTGTGCCACTGTTACGATCTCGGATCTATTACAAAAATGTTCAGCCCTGAAAACTCTATGTATACAGCGCTGTTTGGTTTGACATTCAGCACAATTGACAGCTTGGTTGCTGTCACGACAAAACTCTTGGCACACCATATTTTAGTAAGTGCAAACAAATTACTATTTGGTTCACTTGACGGAACTCAAGTCCAACCATCCCAACCAAATCCCAAAATACCAACAAGAATAGGCAGTGGACTACGAATTGGCAGGTACAACAAAAAGCTACGTCAACGATACGACACCCTCAAGGATAATGAGTGTCATAAAGGTTAGTGCCGGCTTCAATTCATAACAAGTTTGTTTCTTTTTGTTTGATGCATCCATATTCCATTTTCTTATTTACTTTCAGGTGTCGTTTATATAGCACCATCCAATCTGCCAGATTTGCCAGCCCCACATGCAACAAATTTTTAAATTCAACTTTCAGTCATTAGTAAGGATCAATCTTACTATAAGTTTACAAATAAATTACTGCTTTTTAAGGAACATGACAACAGAGGATTGGCTTAACATGGTGATGGTGACATATCTTTCAGTCATAACCATCTAGTTATTATCAGGTCGTACCGCAACTCAGTGGTTAGAGTATTCATCACTTACACTAAGATGTCTGAGTTTAAATCTCCATGGTACGAAATAACCAAACTGGTCAGAAACGGCTTGCGAACATGTTGTACTATTTAAGGTCTTAATACCTTCAAAGGCATTGGCGTACATTTATAGATGTTACAAAGAGTTATTATGTCCGACTCAAGAATGATAGAATAGAAGATTACGCCTTGCGCATCTCCGTTATTTTTGCTGTCATTTTTGAGCGTCATCTGGTGGACGATTAGAGTTGCCGTGGTATAAGAAATCTATACTCAAGTTACTTTTTTCTACTGATGTTCCCAAAAAAAAATTACTAATTACTATTATATAATATTATACAGTGAAAGCTCCCGCAGGCGGACACCGACGGTTCCAACGAAATCGTCCGCTTACGGGAGATGTCCGCTTGCGGGAGCTGTCGAAGAAAGTACATTTTTACAATTCAAATACAATTCAATTAAAACAAAAAAACAATCCAAATTTTTCTTATCGGATGGTTTGTAGGAGTAAAATTGCCACGGTGGCGGCACTTAAGCATTCGTAACTTTTTTATTTATAAAATGTACTAAAATTTTATTTCAGGAAAATGTTGTACAAACTTCTCAGAACAATTCTGTGGAAAAATGTTGTTTCTGAACATATGAGAAGTTGGTTTAAATATCACATAAAATTCACTTTTTCGTAACTTTTTAAAAAATCCAAATTTTGCAAAAAAAAAAAAAAAATATAAAGCGTTAATATTGATCAATAAATCTTTAAAGTTATGCAAAAAAAAGTTTAAGTACAAGTTGGTTTTTTTCTGTGCCCACTTGAGAAAACTTTACTCTCAACAACACACAAAGAAATAGATTTTAAAGAATAACAATCGACAACCTGAATTACAGCAAATCAATGAAAGAGTTGCGAAAGAGTTTTTTCGTTTGAATGTCTTTTTTGTCCGCCAGCAGAGATGAATTGTATGAAATGTGTATAAATGTAGTGTCCGCGTTCGGCCAAGGGAGCGTCCGCCCACCGGATTGTATTTTGTTCTAAAAACATAACGAAAAACTTGGGACTAAGAAATTCGTCCGGCTACGAGAGATGTCCGCCTGCGGGAGCTGTCCGCGACGGGAGCTTTCACTGTACTACTCTTTTGATACTTCTATATTTTTTAATTGGAAAATAAGTTTAAACTGAGAATTCAAGAAGTAGATGTGAAGACAAATATCGCAAAATGTCTTAAATAAGACTTTTCGATGGACTTAGGCATGATTGGTATTTATTGTATGGATTAAGTTTATTTTGTAGCAGAACTGTGTCTAAATTGCATATATTTTCGTTCTCATTTTACACACGATTCTCTTAGCAAAATTACGTGAACTCTCATTCTCTGATTCTCTTTGCTAAAAATTTGCAATCTCAGACTTGAGCTTAATATCTTTGAATGTGCACCATTATACTCGTATTTGATATTTTTATTTATTTTAGCAAAAATTATTTCATAATGCAATCACAAATCTACAAAAGAAAAAACAATGACTTATATCACCCTAACTAACTTCAGACTTTCAATGTACATACATATCTACTACTACTCCCTCCACCCACAGCAACTTTAAATACGAATAATAATTACCATAATTCAAGTGTCGACATCGGTTAGTACAACCAACTATGGCAACTGGTGCGAGTAACGCCTCGAGATTATGACCAAATCAGAAACCAAAAAAAAAGTCCGTCTAACGTTGTTATCATTTGCGAAAATCAACGAACTGCATAAAAACTGTCATCGTCTATACTCTGCCGTACTAAGCGAAAAGAACGTATCTCAAAAAATTTCGTTTCGAGATAGTTGATGTTTTGTTTATGTCAATTTGTTGAAATACCTGTAAAATTGGGATTGAGAAAATTCTCTTACGAAATTTGTTATATGTTTGAACTAAGATTCCGGCATTTGGAGTATATCATTAGACGCGTAATTTTTTAAGCTATCCGATGTCATAATAATCTCGGATATTTCTTTTTTTGAGATTCGCTCTTTTCGCTTAGTACGGCAGTATAGTTTACGCGAAATGTTTGTTACAAACACAAGTAGTTAGGGTATATCCACAAGTACAATACGAGCACATATGCCCATATGACTGGAAAGCAATTACCAATTGTGCAATCCGAACGCACTTTTTGTCCAATTTTGATTTTGATCTAAATTGATTTTGGCTGATTTAAGTTGATAGACCAAAAGAGAAAAAACAGCAATAGCACCTTAGTGAGCAGCCCACAAACTTCGCTGTTGCTATAAGTCGACCGTCAGTCCACTTGGAGTTACATATAACAGTAGCAATGCAGCAGCATATGTTTTTATGTATCGCTGTGCTGCAAATACATTTGGACCGTTATGACTTCTTTTGGCAACTGGTACATTGCCTAAGGAACCTTTTTTGCAAAAAAATGAGCATATGATATTGTAAAATAGAAGCAGAGTTTTTTTGGTATTTTTTTTTTTTGATGTGAAAAATAATTGCGTATCGCTGAATTAATTTCGAAAGTAGTGCAGTTCAAACTTACGCAATCACTTTTAGTTAGTGTGGACAAAGCTATAAAATTGCACTTCAACACATAATGATTAGTAGCCCAGGCAAGTGAAATCTGAAACTGACAAATATAAAGCGAAAACAATTAGGTTTTACATGGAAACATTTTTATCTTTTGCAGGGACGAGCTGTTATTTTCTTAACCCTACGTTCGTACATTGGGCACTAGGTGCCCAAGTCGATTTTCAAATAGAAATTACTATTACTATTTTCACTACGACGTACTGAAAAGCATTAATATTATAAAAGATCCATCTTTTAAGAGTCCAGAAAAACATTACTCAATTAAGCTGATGTGGGTGTATGTTTGCAAAATGGATTTGAAACAAAGGTGCCTGTTTCGTACATGTAGACACTCAGTGCTCAGATATTTTTCCCATACAATTTGCATGCAGGTGTTCTAGAAAATTACTCGTTTCGCGAGGAAAAGGTGCATCGTTCGCAGGTCTGGATCGGTATAAGAATTTTGAAGGTATAAATTTGTTTTTTTGAAGTATTGAGAGTATAAAAAGCAAAGGAACTATTAAAAAAAGTTCAGGCCACTATTGCGGTTGTCGATTTGCGATAAAATCGATAGCTATCGATTTAATAGAAACGATGCCATTTTGGTATTACGAAACTCAATAGAAAAAATTGCGTTATTGTGACTTGAAATATTATTATTTTTCTTGAGACAGCCATTTAGTTTCATTTAGTTTGAAATATTTTGTGCGAAAAATTTAAAGAAATATCTACTAAAATAAAAAAAAATCTTATCTATCAAAATAAAATGATAGAACAGCCAGCGATTGTGATCGATAAACACAATTCCAACAAAATCGCTAATAGAAAAAAAGCGTTTATCTATTGTAAATCGACAACCGCAATAGGGGCCTATGTATAGAATACTTGCTAAAAATGATTAAAATAAAAACATTGAGGCCCCTATTGCGGTTGTCGCAACATAGGGGCCATCGTACTTTCCAAAATGTCTTTATAGTGGAATCTGGTCATGCTATCGGAAATTCGATGTATTGGTCTGGCACCGTACCATGAAAAATAACCCCAGACCATAATATGGCCACCCCCATGCTTTACAGTCTTGTTTGTGAATCGTACGTGAAATTCTTTACCCTTGGGGCGTCGAACATTTCGGGCGGAGTCATTTCCAAACATATTTATTTTTGACTTGTGGCTCCACAAAATATTACGCCGTCTGGTCCGGACTAATTTGAATGTTTCTTTGCGAATGATAAACGCATCTTCAAATTTTTTTTTCGAAGTATAGAAACTTCTCGCTATCCGTCAAGGTAAATAGGTTCGTACCGACGTACCGTTCGGAACGAGATCACATTGCCGATGTCTGCTGAAATGGCTCTTGAAGATGCGAAATGGTTCTTTTTTTGCGACAGTGACAATAGGATTATCTATCGTTGTTGAAGAATTTTTTGGTCTTCCGCGGGTTTCAACCACTTTTTTAGCTTTTAAAGCGTTTTGGACGAATAATTTGACTGATCCATGGCTTTAGTACGAAGACTTTGGCCGTAATTTCTGAGTGTCGAAACCATCTGCCTCTCCTCGGCAGTACAAAGTTGATTTCTTCCCATCTATGAAATTTTTTTCTTTTTATTTTGATACTAGCATTACCCTGTGCGCATCGCCTCACCTCAACCGTGGTGTAGATTCGATGTGCGGTATGCGTGAAAATTCTATCTAAAAAATACTTTTGTATGAGAACCACCCTTAGTATGCACGCAAAATAAAATTTTTACAACTTAAGTAGTGCCCCTTAATATAAAAACCACGTGATTTAAATTTCATGAGAATCGATTATGCGGTCTTCGAGAAAATGATATTTAAAAAATATTTTTGTGTGAGGGCCACCCTAAATAAAAGTTTTGTATCCTTAGTTTTGCCTCTTAACATAAGAGCTATGTACGTGGTGCGAATTCGGTGTGAATTGACTAACCTGTATTTGTGAATATGATATTTAAAAATATTTTTGTGTGAGGGCCACTCTAAGTATGCACCCTAAATAAAATTTGTATGATCTAATCTGTGTCTCTTCACATAAAAGCCATATGGTGTAAATTTCATGAGATTCGATTAAGCGGTCTTCGAGAAAAATATATTTAAAAAATATTTTTGTGTGAGGGCCACCCTAAATAAAAGTTTTGTATCCTTAGCTATGCCTCTTAACATAAGAGCTACGTGGTGTAAATTCGGTGTAAATCGACTAACCTGTCTTTGTGAAAATGATATTTAAAAATATTTTTATGTGAGGGCCACCCTAAGTATGCACCCTAAATAAAATTGTTACAATCTAGTCTCTGCCTTTTAACATAAAATCCATTTGGTGTAAAGTCCAAGAGAATCGATTCAGCAGTCTCTGAGAAAATGCTATTTTTAAAATATTTGTGTATCAGGGCCACCCTAAATAAAAGTTTTGTGGCCTTAGCTATGCTTCTTAACATTAGAGATACGAAGTGTAAATTCGGTGTGAATCGATTTATTTGTCTTCGCGAAAATGATATTTAAAAATATATTTGTATGAGGGCCACCCTAAGTATGCACCCTAAATAAAATTGTTACCATCCAATCTGTGCCACTCAACATAAAAGCCATACTGTGTAAATTTCATGAGAATCGATTTGCCTGTCTTTGAGAAATCGCTATTTTGAAAATATTTGTGTATGAGGGCCACCCTAAATATGCACCCTAAATAAATGTTTTATAGCCTATGACACCCGCCCGATCGATACTAACATACTGTAAAAATTGCATCAAAATCGGCTGGATAGTTTCCGCGTGCATAAGAGACAGACAGACAGACAAAAAATGAATTTTATATAATAGAAGATAACTAAATATGAAAATAAATAAAATTAACAAACTTGTACGAAAAAGCCGATCAGATTGTTGCAAAATTAAAGAAATGAGCCCCTTAAATGAACGCGTATAGAAAAATTCGGGGAAATCCCTTCTTCTTTTTCACTTTTAAAGGCATTGCCATATTGGAATTATCAAAATAAAAAAGAATTTCCATATATATTTTCAGTAAAATAAAAAATAATTGAGAACTAATAAGATATCAGGTAGTGTACTTATTATTTTGATATGTGTATGTACATATATATATATACTCTTTATGTGAACATAAGGAAAATCGAAAAAAATATTATAAATAAGAAAAAAATCAAATTTTCATCATTTTTTTGGTCAAACTCCAAAAATTTTATATTTTGCAGCTCTGATAGCAACCCTAGGATTATTTTTTTTTTTCTTGAAGTATTCTAGAACACGACATTTTTTTGCACATGTCTAATGAGCATGTAACTTGTACTAATTCACTTTGCCAACACATATTGACTTTTGCTGTTATTCCTTGTTCCCACAGATATGCTATCGGTAAAAGAGAATTTTTGTTAAGGCCTTGAATATTGTGCTTGTCATTGAGCGTGTTATGAAATAAACTCTGATTTCTACGGCTTGTTATACTTTGATTACGAGGTCGTTTTAAGTTTCTCGTTTGTTCTTTTTGCACAAAACATTTACCTATTTATTAAAGGCTTTATACTCGTATATCAGAGCGGCATCTTACCTCTAATCTCTTGTTAGCGTGACATCCCAAGTACCATGACTCGCCCAGAGTTTTTTGTTCCGTGGGGTAAAACCTCTAGCTCTTATAAATGTAGACATGGTGTTTTGCCATTTAAATTCGATTGAGTTCTGGAGGTTAGCATCGCTATGCTCATTTATTTCGTCAGTGAAGCAGTTGTGCCGCACGCCTGTTGAATGTATGCTACCTTGAGCCGAAAAGAGTTCAGTACCCCGCTTGCAAGGTATGAGAAAATTTGGAAATTGTTTTGCCATACCTAAACTGGAATTCGAAAGGTTCGCTAAAAAGTCAAAATGCGTATTCTTTTTCTATAGTGATAGTCCCAAGTATTTCTAGTATTTGATGAAGTTGCTTTGCAATATCCTAAATAGCTACGTTGATTAAGCGTTTTGAAGTTTTTTCTTTAATCGACCAAACTTTTCCAGAGTTGATCTAAGTCATTCTTAGCTTTTGCGTGAAATTTGGCTGCAGTAACTCAAATATTTTTCTGAGTATAACAAGGTGGTTTCGACAACAGACGCAGCGGCTCTTGGGGTGTTCGAGAGGAAAGCTCTCCGCAAAATGTTTGGTCCTGTTCGAGTTGGCGACGACTATCGCATTCGAATGAACCATGAGCTGTATGAGCTCTACGCCGACATTGACATAGTTAAGCGTATAACAATACAGCGACTACGCTGGCTGGGTCATGTCCATCGTATGGATAAAGAAGCTCTAGCGAAAAAGGTATTCGAAGGGAAGGTCCCCGGTCAACGATGAAGAGGGAGACCATGCCTCCGGTGGATAGACCAAGCTGAGGAAGCCCTAACCACGCTTGGCATTAATGATTGGAGAAGGCGCGCGCAAAACAGAGGCGCCTGGCGAGAGCTAATGAGGTCGGCCGTAACCTGACAACGGGTTGTTATGGCCATCTAAGTAAGTAAGTATAACATTTTGAAATCTTTGCATGGCAGATGCCAACAGCTTCTTGTCAACATTTGCTCAAATTTGGTCCAAATCAATCTTAGTATTCGTGTAAAATTTGGTTGCATTGCCTGAAATAAAGGTCACAGTGTAGCTTCAAAAATGTTTTATTTGTATAGGCAGTAGTTGCACAATTTTTTTTGTAAAAACTCTATTTATCTGCATCATCATTAAATTACTCGTCGTAACATCGTTTTGAGTTTTCGTTTCATTTTAAAACAAGTTAATAGATTTATATTTTTTCCTCATTGATACGATTGACATTTTCCAATCATTTCAATGATTTAAATGATATTTAAAAAGTAAGCTAACATGTGTAGGATTTCTTATAGCATTTAAATCACTGTGGCGCCAATTTAAAATTACTCATAAATGTATGGGGTGTTACAATAAGAGCGCCCGAATTAAATATTGAATTAAACACATTATTTATTTTATAAGTGCTAATATTTTTATTTCATTATAAAGTACTAATATTGTGATTACGTATGGAACAATATGTCACACAAATGCATCCTACGGATTTGGTGGCAAACTCTTGCTATTTTGATGAAATATTTGATGACATCGGTTCATAATTTTGGCTTCATGGTGGCAATAACACGTTAAGTCTCCGCTTTAAGCTCAGGTATTACTTGTGGCTCCTTAGTATATACTTACTTGTGACTTCCAAATACCTCAGAGGAAAAAGTCACATGGTGTCTAATCTCACGATCTCGGTGGCCAATTCTGATCTGCATTTTTTGAGATTAAATGACTTGGCAATTTTTGTATTATAGGTTACGTCATTCTGCTAAAGCCAACATGTCTTAAAGATACAAATCAAACAATCCCTGTCAAAAAATCAGTCATCATCGTTCTGTAATGATAATCTGCCTTCTGTAGTCCTAATCAATTCACCAGCAAATAAAAGAAATGCGCTAATCAATAGCGTGTTGTGAATGGCTCTTGGTTCAATGCACTCCAAAATCAATTATTTTGCTTATCTATATACATATGTATGTCCCCTTAACGTTGGTAACGTGCCTCATTCAGGAAATGAATAGCGCGAAATTCAAATCTGACACTAATGTTGTAACACCCTTTACATACATGAATTTATACAGTTATCTTTGCAATTTGATGTTAAGCTTCAATTACAACTGTCAAAAATGACGTATAGCTGTTACGCTTACAAATAAGTGAAATTTGGCGCCATTTATGTCAGTGTCAGAGAAATCATGTAATTTTTGTGAGCAAAATTAACATATTGTATAAGACAAGAAAAAAATAACTCTTAATTCAAGGAATTTTCACAAGAGATTCAATCTACCTGCTGTTACGTATTGCACTGCAAATCACGGAACAGTTTTTGGAACTTTTAGGAGAGAAAAGATTAACTAAGGGTCGTTTTCACAAGGTCCGGTCAAGCTTAATCGGAACTTTAACCTGGCAAAACTTTAATGAGATTTTATCACGAACTGTCCGATGAAAACTTAGGATCAGGAACGATCGGAACCTTAACTAGCGGTGAGCAAATAAAGCTTTTCTCAATGTCCTATAGCTGCCAAACTGTCGGCTTAGTGCTGATTAGCTTAACGGCAAAAAACGGCACAGGTTATGTACATAGATAAATAGACTTATGATGGTAGAGTACTAAGCCCAGGCACTGATTTCGTTTAGAGTCATATTGTGCCAAACCAAACTCAATCTGGAATAATTCTTTAACTCTGTAGGTGTTTAGGAGTTCAAGTAGATTCTTGAGATAATCTTTGTTTTTGTGTCATTAATCACGATCATTTGATTTTTGTTTACTGTAACGTTCCTATGACTATGGAATCAAAACAAATCCAATCAACCTTCGAAATTAATCGAAAAAACTTTTTGTATTAAAAATAAAAAATTAAATGACCTCAAACTACAGAAACGAACTACAAATAGAATCATAATCCTTACCTGACCTCATATTAAATCAAGAATGATAAAATACAAGATTACGACACGCGCATATTTCGTTTTTTCTTGTGACGTAGGAGGGGACCATCGCCATAAACGTAGTTCCTAATTGATTAAGGGGATAAATTTAAAAAGAAAATAATTTTTTTCTACTCTTTACTTATTAAATACTACAATAAAAGTATTTTACTGAAAGGAACGCATATCAAGAATGAAATTAAATTGTTTTTGGTACAAGTTTTGACCATGGTTTAGTATTTTTTAATGGGGCGTTAAATCTCTTTTTAGCCCTTTAATGAAACTAAAGTGTAGTTCACTTAGTCGATTGACAGTTTCTTTGTTATTGTTTTGATTTGTTGACAACTGTTTGATAAATAATGATAAGTGCCTTTTTACACACGGAAATTATGCGGAAGAAATTCTAGTCTATTCTCTGCTGTGAATTTTTTTTTCGCTTACATAAAATCGGAGCACAATCAGTATTTCCACTAATAATAAATCTGTATAAAGCAATTTACGAGTGTAAGGATCCTTAAATTTAACGCAATTCCAGAGGTCCATTGCACATATAGTATAAGTTTTGGGAATTATATACATAGTTCAAATGACCTGCATAGGTATGAATATCTAAGTATGTATACCTAAGTCTAAAATTTCCTTTGTTCACAGTTCGCTTCAAGCCAAAATAAGATTTCAGAAATTTTTAACGAATTCGGACTATTGATAATTTAATTAATATCTTACAATAAAAATTAGTTTTAGTTGCCCACTTTTCCCCCAGCACCCCGATTTAACTGAGGGAGGACTTTCAAAGCAATCAATAGAACTAATGAACCACATGAGGTCTCTCCAACAAATTTTCGATGAAATAAATGAAGATGAATTATTAGTATCAAATGATTATCTGAAAAAACATCTGGATCATGCAGAACATTTTAATTGTGACCAAAAAGTCAAAAAACTATTTTTTAGAGCTAGAATGTTTTTTAGTAAACAGTATCCTAAAACTAACTTTGTCGTTTTATTAATTAATGAACAAATCACATTTCTGCTACACAAATTTTCAGGAGTCTATTTCATAATATTTAACGTTTAAAGAATTTCCAAAAATAATTTCTGTGTGTAAACAGAGAGTAAGCAATAATGAAAAATATTTTAATATTTATTAAGAAGTTGCTATGCAACTGAAACATGTCGGTCAATAGTATGGGCACCTGTGACGTACATGCGCAGTAGATTTTCAATTTTGTTCGACTGATGTCGTAATCTTCTATTTATTCGTTCATGATATTAAATCTCATAAATGTCGCTTTGTTCAAATCAAAAATTGCTACAATTCCAAATTTCACGACCCTTTTAATGATCTTTTATAAAAATGCACTATGAGAAAATGTTAAGTAATTCCGACAATATTAATAGATTTGCAATAGGCGTACGTAATCAATTTCCCAAAAAATATATTTTATTGGAAAAACAAATTGAAAGTAAAAAAAAATTAAAAATTTAATGATATAATGCGTTCAGCATATGCCAATGCTAATGAATCTTATTCATGAAAGAAATTATAATTTTATTAAAGGCGTAAAAAATTCGTGTCCGAAATGAAAGCACAATGAGATTTAGAAATATTTTACGATAGTATCGTATAAAAATCGAAAGTTTAGTACTTTGGTAACCTTGAACGTAACTCTTATATTTAGGTCATAATGTTATAACGCATGAATAATGATTAAATACTTGAAAGATTATAATAAAAATCAAATATTATCTTTAAGTTATAAACATAAGCAAGCAAGTGGCATGAATTTAAATTGGAGCATTTTATTTTTGTCCAAATGTTATGCGAATGGAGTACATGTTAAAAAAGATGTTTTGTGCTATGATACTGCAATAAGGGACAGCCGAATAGGCTGTCGATATCTAATATCAGACTGACTGACTGTGTTTCTTACGGGGCTCACCCTAGGTAATATATTTTAAGCTATTCATTTTGATCATTGCCGAAATAAGGAACTTGCACGTGTGAAGTTAAGCTGCTGCATGCCGCTCTCATTGACGAAAACAGTGATTTTTCTTGGAGGGTTAAGTCCATTACCCAGATATCCGTAAGAAGGTAAGAAAGGATTACCAGTAAAAGTGATTGCAAGTAAGTATGGACTTCCGAAATGTAACTTAACTTTTATAAATTAAATAAAAGCCAATTTCTTTAATAAAAAACACTTCGATATAACGAATTTTTCGATATTCAGTTGATTTGTATTATGAAATATCCACATTTCAACGTTCCAAGCCGTGTGTTTGGGATCCTTATCTTGTTGGATAAGAATGATTGGGGAGCTAAACCCATTTTAGTGGCGCCAGTGTGTAAATCCTCCTTTAAGGTGGAAAAATTCACTTTCTTTTCCATAATGCTACCTATAAATTTCAAATTTTCAGCGGACATACATCCTCAAACCTCATCATTTAGCATTGCTACTACCATGTAAAAATTCAAAATTAATGCATATCCGCAGGTATTTTGGTGCACGAAATCTCAGAATGTCGATAAAAATCTTTGGGGAGGTGTAATAAGGTACTGGGGAGGGCTTGGGGCGTAAGTAGGGGGTAGAAATGAATAATTATCGATGTTAACAGCTTTAGTGCACCAAAATACCTGCGGATCTGCATTTTTTTTTTTTGTAATGTTATTTTCAATCAATCCTAAGATCCTATCTTGAATCCTATCTGCATTCAAATCGAAATTCCCCACATAACTTTGGAAAATACAATTCATACAATTAGACTGATGCGCGTCTTATAAAAATTCGTAGATTCCAAAGTTATGGCGGGAATTTCGATATGAAAGCACATGCATTCTAGGATTGATTGAGGACCAACATTTTAAAAAATTAAAAAAAATTGAAGATGCTATATTGAAAATATTTTGAGAAAAATTTTTTTAATTAAAAATTAGTGTTTAACAAGTTTATTTAAATTGTTTTAACTTTTTTTATAAAGTAATAGTCCTTTTTAACAAATATGATTTAATGATTTTTTGTCCTATCTACCATTGTTTTTGAGATATTTCCTTTTAAAAAAATGTTCAAAAAATCAAAAAAAAAAAAAAAAGTGTGCAGTTATTAAAAGAATGACTGATATGTATAATTACTTAGTATCGATATTTTTTAAAACACTTTTTTTTATTAAAATCGGAATTTTAATAAGGACATACATATCTAGTTGTGCATCCCCCACCAAAAGCGGAAGTAAAACGTTTTTTCGAAAAATTGCACATATTTGAAAAAAAGCTTAAAGAACAGCCTCATTTTCCCGAGCTTTTAAGTCTAAACGGGAAAAAATCACCAGATCTGTGGGGGGATGCACAGTAAGTAGTCATATTAATAAACAAAATGAGCCAAGTTTTATTAAAACCCGATAAAAAGTTCTTGAGAAAGAATTTGCGCAAATTATAAAAATGTCATTCCGAGAAAAAAGCGCTTAAAGAAATTGCAGTGTCAGCATCGTTTCGCTGTCAAAATTCTCTCATGCACGTACATTTTGTCTGAAGCAACCCGAAATAACCAACGCGGTAGCGCCAGCTTATTCTATATACCAATTTTGACAGAGCGTTGACAGTTATTTTTTATTTTATTGTGTTTTTTATTTACAGTAAATTCATAAACCCTATGTGATATTTAACGGTTGGCGCTAAACACAATTTCGTAGCGCTAGAAACCAAAACGCTCAACGCTCCAATTTAGGGATCATAGTAATATATCAATAAATTTACGCAGCGTCGTCAAAACAAGGCCACAGAAAAATCTTTTATAAAAAACTTCTATTTTGAATTATGACCTGAAATTTCAAATAAATATTCTCAGCACATAAAAATCGGAAAAAAAAACATTTTAACTCAATAAAATGACAGTTCATATATCTATTTAAATGGTTGGCAACACCAAACTGAAGCAATTTTCTGCAATTCCTTTTTCCGTCGTTATTCGCAATATTCGTAGCTAGCGAGCGTCGTTTGGCAACCGCTTGGTTTTTTTTGTGCCGCTATTTCATTTGTTATTCGTTTCTTGATTTGTTATGTTGTATTGCGTGGCAGGGTAAACAAAACCTGATTTTCACTTGAATTTGAATAAAAATTTGTGCCTTAAATAATTTTTTTTTGTGTTAAAATCGAATAATTTGCGGAAACAATGTGAAAATGTTTAAAAACTTTTTGAACTTAGCTCAAAAACTTTAGTCAAGAAAAATGCCACAAGATGAGAGAAGCCCAATGCGTTGGGTTGAGACAACGTCAAGATGCGCCGCGCCGCAAGCAGAAGCATCAACATCAAACAACATTCCATCGATGTATTCAACGCAGGAAGATGGCAGCAACCGGGCTGGCAATCTCTTGTATGCACCAACAGCAATAACATCGTTTGTACCAGTTAAAAAATCGGCGTCGTCAGATGCTGCATTCGCTTCGACTTCAAAAGCGGCGGCAGCAGCAACTGCGTCAGCGCTCTCTGCCGACGTTTGCGTCAATGAAGGCTATGCTCAAAATTCCTGTTCCGATTCAGGTAGGAATATATTACATACGCTGTTGACTTGTTTCACTCTTTTTGTTTTTAGGTAGTTTATGATGTAACGTGGCCTTGCAGTTTATTTTGAAACTTTGGCTTAGGTTTATTTTAGCTCCCATCGATTTTTTTAATTTACTTAAGCAAATTTCTCCTATGTGGTTTTGAATTCTAAGAATTGATATGTAATTAAAAAAGGGTCGGTCGAAGCTCTTTTCGGTGGTATAGCCATTGAAAGTTACGGATATAGCTTTTCTAAAAAAGTGATAATAATGGCATATGAGTATTGAAACATTGTAGATATTTTTCAAGATAAGTTGATTTATCTAATATTTTGACTGATTTAAAGAAAAACTAATTTTGCCCCATAGATTTGTAAATATAAATCGTGTACGGAATAGTATCTATTTTCGACCTCTCCATCGATTGATGAAAAAATTTTTTTTGAAAATGAACCAAAATCACGGACTTTTGGGACCCGGGACCCATCGATTGACGGAAAACAAAATTTTTCGAAAATGAAATAAAGTCGAGCATTTTATTTTATTTTGTCATTTAAATGATTTGATTAATACTATCTTGAAGGATACTAGGCAAAATATTGATAAATCTGATCATGTACTGGCAGTCTTATACATTCTTATGTAATCTTTTAAGAACAGTCTCAAACTGTATCTAAAATTGGGGCATCTTCGTCTTTTTCGACATTTTGATATCTCAATCTCGTCAAATATTTCTTTCAACAGTCGCTTTAATTTTGAAATTTTGAATTGTAACACAGTTTTGCTTCTATTGTCCGTAATGAAGTCTCTTCGCTTCATTCTCTGTGTTCTTGTTCGTTTTTTCATACGAAACGCACATTAAAATAGAGAAAAAGATTGATGAGATATAACGGGGAGTCCCCTTCTGTGCATGTCTATTAACTCTGCACATATTTTCTATAAAATGCCGTTAAGAAAAAGAAAATTGACTTGATCAACGTTGGCTTACAAACGGTTTATGATCAAATAAATAATTTTGTAAAACGGTGCTGTAAACAATAAAATAATATGCATACATATTATGTAAGTATGTATTTACGATTTGGAAAATTGATAAGGAATAATATAAAATATCGAATCCATTATACGGGATGATCTCGGTCTCAATCATCACGTATAATCGAAGTTCAACCGTATGATATTGCCCTAATGTATATTATTGCCCTTGGTAGTTATTGTAGCTCATCCAATTTTAATTGGATACGTAATCAAAACTGGCATTTGGAAGTCTTGAAAAATAATGAAATATTAAATACGTATTCCTACCAAAGTCCTTTTACAACAAATGTCTTAATTTTTGCAGAACTGGTTTTATACGCGTCTATCCGAATAAAAGCGATCTATCCCATTAATTCGAAATTAATTTGTAAAAGCAGAAGGTAGTAAAAGTAATTTTTGATTGGGTAGATTCAATGTTGCTTTATAGCGTATATCATTCTCCCACTTTGTACACGCGATATATCCTACTCGCACTAACAATGTTGCTTCAGAGGATACATTCTATTTCCACTTAATATGCTGCTACAACGGATATACAACTCGGTACTCGCTTACAATGCTTGGCATTACAAAAGTAATGCCAAGTTATGGGTTTTTGCTTCTTGGAAAAGTGATTTGAAAAATCAGTGATATTTAATCGAAGACACTAAGCGAAAAGGGCGTATCTCAAAAAATTTCGCTTTGAGATAATTGATATTTTGTTTATGTCAATTTGTTGAAATACCTATAAAATTGGGATAGCGAAAATTCTCTTGCGATATTTTTTATATGTTTGAACTAAGATGCCGGCATTTGGAGTATTTCATTAGACGCGTAATTTCTTAAGCTATCCAATATCATAAGAATCTCGGATATTTCTTTTTTTTTTGAGATACGCTCTTTTTGCTTAGTACGGCAGTACTTTCCAATTATAAAACAATTACAGTCATGTGAAAAATAATAGGGACACTTACATTAAAATAGTTCAAACACACCTCTGCTTCTGTTTGAATAAATTTAGATAAAATTTTACATTACATTACTTGCTTGGATATCAATGTAGTAAAGAACCGTTATCAGAGTAAAAATATTTTTCGTCGTTTCGAAGTTGATCGTATTGTGATGTGGACTCAGTCCAGCCTGTGCGAAATAATAGGGACACGGATATAAAGTAAGTTATATTTTTGAAGCAAGTAAGTAATGTATTCGCCATTTTTTCTCACCATCAAGGCCCGACCAGCTGGTGTGGGACTTTGCGTAACTTAACCTTAAGATAAAATTTTTCGTACGCGTCAGCAGAACCTTTTTAGTGTTTCTTTCCGGAAGGTCTGACTTCTGCAAACGACGACGAATTGTAAGAGCGCTTACAACATTTTCGATTTCCGCAGAAATTGCCTTGGAGGACTTGAAAGGGTTTTTTTTTTTGTAAGAATAACTAGTTGGCGACCAGCTTCTGGAGAGGTTTTCATTGGTCTACCTCTAGTTTCTTTTCCTATTTTGTTTATAAAAACATTTTGCACAAAACGCAAACACCAATCCATCAAACTAGCGATGATTTTCCTTTTTTTCATAGGCTCAGAACCAATAGTCTCTCTTATACTATAAGTATATAAATATACTTTTACCGTTGCTTCAAAAAATTACAAAAAAATGAAAGTTTTTGATTTAAAATTGAAAAACAAAACAAGTGTATCTATTACTTTGATCAACGAATTCGCGCCCGTTTTCGATTTATATTCTCTGGCGAAAAAATAGGGGAGTACCTTCTTTAATTTTTCATTTAAATGCATTGCCAGATTGTATTCTCTAGTTTTATAAAAAAAGCTAACGCCAATTTTTTTCAAAAATGGAATTTATTGAGGATTGAGTAAAAATCTTTATCTATTATTTTCATCATGGGTGTATGTATGTATGCAATCACATTTTTTTATGGTGTTAGCTTTTATCATCCCGTTCCCACTAATATTGCGTGGAAACTCTCAATTTTCTTGGTTTTATGATTTGATACTTGAGGAGTGATTTTTCAAAAGGGCTTATTTCCACTTATGACCTCAGACAAACCTAAGAATGCTATCGCCGCTATGCTTAAGTGTATCATCTAGTTGAAAATCTATCTACCTACAAAGAAGACATATTGCCAAAGGAAACTCGTGATCATAAATCGCAGTTTCGACATTTCCATTTAATATTTGTTTGCACAAATAGACGTATTTCCCATAGTCGCTGTAAAAACCTTTATTATTATTATTTCTCTTTATTTGGTTAAAATAACCATTTTTTTATGTTACAATTTAGTTTATTCAAACCTATCCATTACATATGGAATTTTTAACTTAAATTTATTTAAATTGTTTTCATTTGTAATACTTGGTGGCGTTTCATTAAATAATTTCAATACCTTGTACATTAACATGTTTTTACTGTTTTCATTTCTAAAAAAATTTAATCTAACACTAAAAACATTTCTTAAGTTATGATTATGTATATCCCCTATGTACACTAATCTTTCACACAAATATTTTGGTAAGAGATTATTTTTCATTTTAAAAACTGTAATTAGAACATTCATTGGTTATCACTAAGCCATATTAATGCATCCAACATAAATTTAACATTTGAATATCTATTTAGTTTCAAAATTATCCTCATGGCTCTATTCTGAAGTTTGTGTAGTCTATTTTTCATTTCATTATTTGCTGTGAAAAGTATAGTCGAACAGTATTCAAAGTGCGGTTTTATAATAACATTATATATCCTTACCGCACTGCTAAAATTCAATCGCTGTCTGATTTTAGAAAAGAAATTAACTATTTTGGCAACTTTTTTAATAACATAATCCATGTGAGCTTTAAAGGCAAGCTTATTATCTATAATTACTCCTAGATATTTGATTTCATCAATTTTTCCAATAATTTAGCCATCTATGTATACGTTTCCCTCTGTGGGTCCATTTATTACCATACACTTTGTTTTTTCTATATTTATCTTCAATTTATTCATTTTGAAAAAAATATTCAAATTTTCTAACTCTGCATTAATAACTCTAATGCATTCTTCAATTGAGTCACTATATAATAAATTATATAAATCAAAATCGCCTGCCAATCGTGCGCATGCGTCGCACGCCTCGGTTAACCTTATCTGCCCGCTTACTTAAGTGTCCACACCAGTGTTGGAATGTTATAAATGTCGCGCGACGTTTACGGTCGTAAGCCTTCGAGCCTTTGTGACACAACTTGAGTTTGTGACAAAGACGAATTCTTGAGTTCATACTAAAAAAAATTATTTATTATAACTTGATTCAGATCATCAAATTGTCTGTCAAACCTATTCAAATTCTCATCAAATTACATATAATTTTTTGTTCGTCAAATTGTTTGCCAAACAATTTTAGTAGTTGCGAAAACGAGGTTGATCTGGAGTTTGCGACTTTTGTGACATTTATGACATTTACGACGTGTGACCGTCGCAAACCTAAAAATCCTTGTGACATGTCAACACAGGTCCACACACATAATACTCTATTTTTGGGTGTGGCAACACTATTCACCCACAGATTAACCCTTTTAAAATGTAAAAGTGTAATTAATTGTCAAAATATAGGAAGGGAAGAGGAGTCGCCTAGCGATGGTTAGGATTGTAACGATCTTGACTGTGGTAACTCGTAATAATAAATTTTACCCCAAAAAGCCACATTTCCAAATGTTATTTATTTTTTCATGTAAATACAAATATGTTAGAATTAAAGCTTTAAGCGGGTTATAATATTAGATCAACACACTATAACACTAGAAATATTAAAAAAAGATTTTTTCTCATTTGTGAAATTCTGTTTAGCATGGAAATAAGCCACAGTTCAAGCCAAAGCCAAGCCATTCCACATTTTTTTTTATTGCCCATCTGTTTTATAATACCCGGCCGTCATCACCACTGGAATGTCACAATACTTTAACTTAAAAAAAAAAAAATAAAAATAATTTTGAGTTTATCAACAAATTAAAATACAATTTTGTTTTTTTTCAGTAAATGTTTTAAAACGCATAACTGCAACTCCTCGAAAAGTGCAAACACAAATAGCTAAGATTTCCTATCCATGTGTTAACGTTGAACAGGCATTTCATACGTCACAACGACCATGTGTGCCTACAACAACAATGGTAGGACGCATACATTTTGGAACAGAAACTACAACGCAGAAACCACAATTATCCTCCCCACAATCACTCTCTTCACGTTCTAACGAAACTCCACCAAAATCAAGCACAGCAGAATTTAATCAACGAAAAAACGAACGAGATCAAGAAATTCGCGAAATCGCAAAAATGCTCGACGAAATACAAAATGATACAATTCTCTTTAAAGAAATCGGAGAAACAGCAAGTGCACAAAATACAGTAGGAAAATCACCATCAATTACAACTGTAGTGAATCATAATGCTGTCTTAAAAGAAAACATTCCACAAGATAATACTCCAATTGCAGCAACATTAGAAGAACCTCAACCCAAGCCAACAACAACAACAATATCAACAACGACCATTGCTGCTACTTCAGGTGAAATTAAACATAAGCCAACAGCACCAACGTCCATTTTAAATACTGAATTCGAGAGAAGCAAGACTGATATAAACTTAGTTTCTACAAAAGCCGCTACAACGCGTAGAAATAGAAATCAAACACGAGAAAATCAAGCGACGAAACGCTCAAAATCAACGCAACTACCAGCAACAAAGTCCAGCGAATTACTACCAGAAAATATGGATAGAAGAACTCCAGCTTATGATCGAGAAGCAACGAGACGTTTTATGGAGGAGCAACGCAAAAAACGCCGAATAAATGCAGCGAACGAATTAACAAATCGCAGTAATCAGGCTGACAAAGAACAAATTAAGAAACGCTTAGAAGAACTGAAAAAAAATTCTAAAAAAATTGTAACAAAAAACCTGAAAAATGCACAGAAACGTACACCAAGTCCAAATTTAATTGAAGTTAGTCCAAGTAAAACGGCACGTTTGGAAATAGTATTTAAACGTCCTATAGATCGAAAAAATTTGAATAAAAACAAAATAAAAAAACCAGAGCAAACAAAAAATGAAACGAAATCGAGTTTAGAAACTCACAAATCAGATGAAAATTTACCACAGGAAGATATACCTGCACCAGTTCCACCTACTGAAGTACCACCAACAAAAGCATTGCAAGAGAATCAAAAGAGAATCGGTTTACTACGTAAGCCCGAACTAAAAGATCATTCCTTTAGCGCTATTAGAGATTTTAGTTTTGACAAAGAAAATGTTGCTATAGAAATGATGACACCGAAAATTGATTTAGTGCGCATTAAAAGTAAGCTATCTGTGCCTTCCAACAGAGAAGATACTGCTGTTGCTACAAAAACTATTGTAGAGGAGTCTAAAAATGAAGAAAATAACTTAAATCTTGAAATGCCTAGTGCACGTTTGCGGCCACGCCCAGAAACTCGCGAAATTACAGTACAAGTGCAAGAAACGCCATCGCTTATGGGAACAAAATTTAAAGATACAGCCGCTGATGGAGCTGAAACTACAGCACCACCAAAACCAGCTGATATTGAAATAAATGCAAATGCTACAGAAAAGCAGACGCAAAATGTGTTAAAACAGAAAACAACGGATAAACTACCACAAGCTGCTGCTGATGAACAAAATGAACGCACCGACACTCTCCCATACTGGCTAAAGCCAAGTGCAGTACAAATATATCCCTACAATTTTATTATGGCTGTGCGTCGCAAATTGGAAGCAATAACCAATCCAATGCATATAAAACCCACAACTAGTAAAACTGCAACAGAAAATAATAAACATACTTCTACTACTCTCTTAGATATACACAAACAAGCGGGAACTCCTCTCACTTCCCTGTCCAAGCGACGTAGTATCGACGCTCAACATAAGGTTAAACGAAACCTTATTTCTGCGGTCAACGAAGATCCTACCGAAGACTCTTTTGCAACCCATACAATTGAAAATAAGTTATCCGATAAGGAAAGTAGTAAACGTAAACAGCAATCACATAAAAATATTTTAAAATCGCAAACACTCTCGGATATAACATCAAATTTTAGTTCGATATCATTGCAATTGCCTGCATCAAATACCGTATCCGAAGTTTCATCTATAAAATCGGAATGTGTTCAATATACAGTACCAAAAGAAAAATCAAAAATTATTGTCACCACTTCTAATTTTGCTGCACGAGCTTCTGAAGATGATGATACTACAGTGTCAAGTTCAATATTTAACAGTCCCGAAAAGAAAATTTCACAAAATCCAGCTGATTTCGAATTCGTTGCGCCACGTCCTGTTAGTCCTTTGTCATTGGAGCGCATTGATAATTTAAAAATCATCACCAAGGGTAAACTAAATGAAGCAATTTCCTCTAAACATGTGACTACAGGACGTGGTGGTGATAGTTTAAGGAGTCGACGTAGTAAGCAAAAACTTACACCACTACACGATGCGCAAACCGAGGCAGCAAGCATTAATTTTAATCGTCTATTAGATGATTTTAATCGCAGCCTTTCACAAGTCATAGAAGTAAATGAGCAACTAAAATCAACGCTTGACAAATCGCAACAAATATGTACAGAGCGCATCAATCGACAGACCAGTAAGAGCGATAGTAAACACGAAGCCGATGAATACTCAAGTGATTTTGAAGCTGCTTCTAGTAATTTAGCTAAAATCAAAGTCAACACTGAAGAAATCGTTATCAAGCAAAGGGCTGTAGATATGGAAAAAAGTTTGCAGCAGCGTAAAAAAGAACTATTCCATATAACGAACGAAGTGAAGCCATTGTTAAGTTCATCACAAACACCAACGAAGAGTACCATGGAGAAAAATAACGCATCTAATTTAAATTTAAATATTGAATCTGCTGAAAACTCTAGTTCTAATTCAAAGCTAACAAAAACTATACTTAGCGCACAAAGTTTTGCGGTAAGTACATCTCAGTTGATTGATGAAGCACGCTTAAGCTCCTCACAATCTGGAGACAGCCTAGACAAACGCTTACATGATATTGAACAATTGAAGTTGAATCTTAAACAAAGCATACTAAGCTCACAGAAAAATCGTAAGAAAATCGATACCGATTCTAAGTTGACCAGTGGTGGAGATAACGAAAATTGCAGGGATAAGAACAATATGACTCACGAAGAAAAACATTTAGAGAGTAAAGATTCAAAAACCAAAAAAGCCGATATTGTTTCGGATGGCAACAAAGCCATCCTACAAAGTTCAAAAACAAAAATATCTAAACCTTTTTCGAAAATTAACATAGTTGAAAAAATTGACAGTATTAGAACGGATGAATCAGTTCAACGGACAGCAGATGCGTCAAATGAAACTACTGTTGCAACGGTAGCACACTCCTCGGAAGCTACATTGAATCTAACTAATTCAATAAAACAAACAGCACCAACTCCAGAAAGTAAAAGTATCAGTGAAGAATTACAATATGCAACTGAAACTCCTAGCCAAGAAAATAAAAATATGCCACACAACGAAAGTAGGCATTATCTACAGAATCGCAAATCCAACAATAATAAATTAGATAACTCATCCTCGTCATCCAATTCTACACCAAATAAAACTCAGAATAATGAATTTATTAAGTCTCATATAAACAGAGATCGTGGTGATTTTTTGTCAGGAAGCGAAAATGTGAATGAATCTCAACCTAAAGATATTCCTTATCAAGCTGTAGTAGCAACACCAGCACGTAACGGTGATTCTATTCAAGATAGCAGCACTGATTCTGCTGCTCCTCCTAGTTACAATGCCTTGTCGAGTAAATGCCTTACGCCTCCCGCCAAAGCAGTAGCAGCGGGCAAAACTAAAACTCCTACCGGCAGTACAATGACACTCGGTAAAGAAATCGTTGCTATATTTAATCAATCTGATTTAGAATTGTCCATATTATCATCGCAAAATGGTAGTTTGTCTGAATCTTCACTAAATTATTCTAGTGTGGGCGTGGTAAGTCGCATAAATTGTTATGCATACATAAATGTTTAATTTTATCTTCTATATGTGTTTTCAGTATGAAAGACTTATAAAAAATGAAACTACAAAATCCGAACATCTAACTACTTTGCTTAAAATGCGAGAAAAGTCCCTGATTGATCGTACTAAAGGCCAAATTGCTTGGTTAGAGGTGCAAAAGGAACGTTACAAGGCTAAGGGCCTTTTAATGCATATATCAGCAATTAAAAAGAAACAACGTGGCATACTATTAAAAATGGAAAGAGAACGCGAAGGCATCAAGAGGTAAGAGCGTTTGAGTTAATATATAGAAAATGAGAAAGCAAAAAGTTAATATGTATAATTGAAATTGCTTTTATTAGCAAATTCAGTACTTTTCGAAATTATTACAGAAACTGGGATTCAGTGAATTTAGCTGAAAATATAGTTAAGGTTATAGTCTAGTTATATCTTCCACGGGACAAGAGAAAGTCAACGTCGTAATGAACGTATCACAACCTTATTGGCTTATAGAAGTTTTGATCAACACTTCATAAACTAAATTTTTCAAAGTTTCAGCCAAATTAGCTGTTGTTCAATTTTCTTAACGCTATGACAGTATTTGGAAGTTCTAATGGACCAAACCCTCTAAAGATCGAAATTTTTTTTGACGTCAAATGTTTCTTTTAGATCATTTTTATGATAAAAAGTAAAAACTTAAACGGATTCAAGTTCAATATAAAAACATAAATATACTGTATGGCGAAAGTACTCTTTTTTTCGCTTATTAAGTACAAAATAAATCACAATTTTGCTTGAATAACGGTAGTTCACATTCAGTGTTAACATAGTAAAATAATAAATTGTGTTGGTAACTCATGTTACCATTTTTGGACAACATGTTCAGAGAGTAAATTTCATTTGAAAGTTTCTCCGAAATTTGTGACTAGACTGCTTTATATTTGACATAAATAAATTAGCAATAAATCAATAAGCTTACCATTATTAGAAACAGAGATAATGAATCGTAATTTTTAAAATAATTTAAAAATTATGTGGAACTTATTATAAGGAACTTCTTCAGTCTTTAATGTGCAAAAATTAAACAAAAATTTAAATTAAACAAAAATTGAATAATAAATCGAATTACTCTAGAATGCATAACTCGGGAATGCAGTGAATTTTTATTTAAGTACAGATAATGGTATATTATCCTCAGAACTATAACTTTCACTACTACATCCATACACATCTACATAATCCCAGCAGTTTTTGGGACCATGCATTACCGTTTTTACGATTTGTAATCATTGATTTCATATATTATAATTAGATGGAGAAAACATGCATGATGAGGTAAGCGAAGACGTAATGCATAAACAAATTTTCAAAATCACAATAATGAATAACATAGTGTGAAATAGATACCTGTAAAACAACTGACAGTTTGGGTTGTGAGCTCTTAACTCTAAGTTCGTGAGTTCGATACTCGGTCAGACATTTTTTTATATCGATGAAAAGTTTACATACTCGGTAATGCAAAGATTCATACACTACTTTTGCTATGACATCGCCGTGTTAAAAATCATGTATTCTGGAGGCGATAGAAAGTCTATGAGATCGATGAAAGTTTAGATTACTATCGATGAACAAAATCAGCTGGGATATAAATGTTTTGGCTAGATATCCATGTTTACTTCTTTTGATGTTTGGGACATTTGCAGTTTCTCATTTTGCCAGTAAATCAAATGGGTTTCGGATATTCCGACGTTCATTACGTATTATTTCTTTCTTTTCGGCTTCTGACAAACTATCAATTTTTGTTCTCTTTTTTGCTCTACTGTTTCGGCAAGCTTCCCTATGTGTCTTTTTGAAATCATTGTATTTTCCCTCGACTTTTAATTTTTCCCTCCTTCTTTTTATTTTTTCGGTAGCCGAGAGCGGCATTTGGTCCTAAGCCAAAATACAAATTTCAGTCTAAAGAAGATATATAAAAATAATCAGAAACTTTTGTTAAATTATGAAGATGTGAGTTACCGGTAACTCGCGTTACAAAAAGTACTTACATTTAATTTAGAGTAGTAAAATCAAACAAATTGAAACCCAAAAAGAGAATCTAAGTATTTGTTTGATTTAGACGACAAACATCTACAATACTAGAAAAAAATGTACTTATTGGTAACTCGCGTTACAAAAAACAAAGGTATCTTATTTCTTAATTTTTAAGCACTCAGCTTTATCAAAACTAGTGTTGTTAACATGAATATATGTAATATTAGGTACATGAAACTAACTTACCAAATAAAACAAGAAACTCAAAACACAGAGATTTAAAAAATGATTTTTTTTCAAAACTGAAAGCACGCGTACACACAGTAACTAGAACAGAAAATAATGACGAATTTTATGGCCAAATCTTAAATTTGACATTTGGTGGCAAAACTACTATTATTGAACACTAATTTGGATATATGTAGTTGAAGATTGAAAAGCAATAAAAAAATAATCCTATACCGTGTCCACATTTACATGGAAATACCCTTATTAAGAACAAAATAAATCACAATTTTGCTCGAATAACAGTAGTTCACATTCATACCTGCAGGTTGCATTCAGCAATAATCTGAATTCTATGGAACTATAGTTTAAAAAACAATATCAATCATAGTAGGCTACGTTCATCGTTCATATTTTCTGGTGGAGTTTTTTTTTGTGATTTCGTGGTCAGTTTGTTCGTTGCTTTACTAGAAGTGTGCGAAAAAGAGAGTGTGGCGTGAAAATGGCAAATAAACGTACTCATAAGACTATCAGTGTTGCAAAAGCAAAATATAATTTCAGCCATTGATAATGGAGCAAAAAAAAATTTATCGAAAAAATCGAAACCTCGTTAAATCGAAAACCCCTGTAATTCGTAAAAAATTGCTGGTCCCTTGCGACTACGTACATTGCTGCGCAGTCGTATTTAAGTTTTGTGATGAATATTAGAAAAAATTAAGTAAAAGTTGAACAAATCGATGAAAATAGGCAAATATCGATCGTACGTAGACTTTTGTGACATGGTGTACGTGTTCAACGATTTTCGACGCCGGATGAAGCGGTTGATGCGATCAAAACTCATGTTTTGAAGGTATCTAAATCGGAATGGCAAAACTTCTACGAAAATTGGCTAAGCCGTATGCAAAAGCTTATCGAAGAGCAATTTTTTAATGAAAATGGAAAACATATACCACATGTCTTAATTACATATTTGCACCACATGGATACTTTTAATAGGTTTTCATAGATTGAGTAATGGATATATCATTTAAATGTATCAGGAATTTCCTTTTTTGTGGTGTATCACGATTTTTAGTCATATAAAAGCTTTTATAATTATCCATCTTCAGATATATATGATTCCCGAGATGTCCTAAATGTAAATTCAAAAGTTTGGGCATTACTACGCCTCAATAAAGCTAAAATCATCCCAATACTTTTTTGTTTTAGATAATCCAAGTTTCATCCAAGATGCTAGCGCCGTTATGAAAATTGTTTTACTTCAGCTACCTTAAATTTTTCTAAAATATTTAAAATTGGAGTTCAAAATATTCGCTTCATCAGTCATGCTAATTTTGAATATTTGAGTATAACAAACACTTATCACAGTTTATCAAAATCGGACGTTTTTGAGAGCTACGAAGATTTAATGATTTTTCTTCTTAATTGGGTCGACCAATACGATAAATAATTTTTTGAGATAAATCATTAGCATTTGGATGATGATTATTATTTTTTATATATGTATGTATTTTTTGCTATGAGAAGAAATATTAAGAGGATAAAAAGTGGTTGTCTTATTGTTAATGTTATCATGAATATTTGAAGCGCTGAAAATAAATAACATGTCTATTATATCTTCTTAATGAATGTTTATAAATGATACCAAATTTAACAAAATTATTTCCATCCAATATAAATATACCTATGTAGTAGATTACATATTTGTATTCCATCGTCCTTGATAAAGAAAGACGTTTAGAACCTTAACAACCGAATCAAAGTTTTGTAATAAAATTGATTTTTTTGGACCAATTTGGCTAATTTTAGTTTACTAGGACTTGAGTCTTGCCTCTATCGTCAAGTTTCTTAATTGATTTAGTTAACAGTCAAACTCACGAACTTCGAGGACATGATAAGTTTTCAAACTGATTTGTTCCTCCAATTTTTAGCCATTAGAACTTACCTTTGACTCAAATTGTTTAGAAAGTGCAAAAGTATGCTTTTGGTGTATATCTTTTCTGTTTTAATATGCCTAGAGAAAAAGCGAGTAATTTTGCATTTAGAGCTATTTAAATGTTTTTGCTACAGGCGAAATCGCAATAACATAAACTCTTTCCATTGCATAGTAACTCCCACTAAAGTTAAAAAAACATGGACTTGCAAAGATTAGGACTTTTTTTATTAAACTATTTATCTACGTTGTTTTTGAAATAATGAAGTTAGGTCTCACATAGTGTGTAAAAAACAATTCTCTTTTAATATTATTTTTGTCGTTGAATTTATTTTAAACAAATGCTTTGTCCTTAAGCGTGCAACAAATTACCCAAATTAATCTCAGCATTTGTACTATTTTTATTTCAATAATTTGCTACTCAATTATTTGTTTTTTTTTTTTGTTTGCCCACTCAATTTACGCACTCCCTGTGAAATAAACTAAAATACAAACAATAAATATACGCAAAATTAACAGAAATTAAAATAAAGATTTGTATAAAAAACACTGTTTGTTTATTTGCTTGACGGTACATTGTCTTCTTACCAGCCAGCCTGTGTGTCTATCTGTTGGTCGATCCAAACGTTTGCCTGTTCTTATGTCTGTCCGTTTGGCTGATATTACGCCAAAAACAATCGAGGAATAATAATTAAGGCGCCAATTTGACGCACATTTTCTCCACAGCCCCAACCACAAGCCAGCCACCGCCACCATTGCTACAGCACAACAACCAACGGCTAGAGACGAGGTGCGGTATAAATTTCATGATCTTTAGCGTGCGAGACAGACATACAAATCTATTTTAATGATTTATATTGCAAATGATGCTAACTTGGCAAAAGTTCTTTAGTCATAAATTTAACAACAAACACAAAATAAAAGTATAAACCTACTTGAAAAACAAAAAATCAAAAATTAAAAACAACTAGAATATATGATGTGAACAGCGAGCAAAATAAAATTTATAAGAAATTAGTGTAGCATAAACTCAACCTGCAACTAAATCATTAGTTCCCATAGATTATGTACACACTTTTTTTATAGCATAAAAAAAGTGTGATATTTATTTTAATTTTAATCTGTTTTTAACATACACATACATACTAATATTTAAAAAAGAAATTGTGCACATATTTATTTTATTTAAATAATAAATTTGTAAACAAAACCTAATGTTATATAAATTTGCCAACCCTTTAATTTTCTTTTCTCGTATACTAAGTAAAATTTGTCAATTTATTTTTTAAGAAAATTTATTTGTTTGCTTTTAGATAAAAATAATTTCACAACATTTTTTTTTAACATTTTAAATTTTTTTCTAATTGTCCTCTACTAATGTTTTGTGCGCAATAAATACACTATTGAATTTACTTTTAACTTACATTTGAAAATACCTTACTCCTTTCAGTAACGATATAGCATTTCAGTAAGTGTGGGTATCATGTTTTTTCAAATCGCTTATTTTTTTGCGAATTGGCCTAAAACTTTATCCCTTGCATGTAAAACAACGTTGAACGTCATATGAAATTTGGAGTCAATCACATCATTATTAACTTGGATAGCACCTGAATACAAAAGTTCATACTTTCTCTTGGATCTAGGCACTATACAGATCCATTATTTGTGATCCGATCGACTAAAAATTTTTATATACCTACGGTATTTTTATATGCAAAGAAAAAAATATTATGCCAATTCCTCGAAAAAATAATCTAGTTGAGTTGCTAAAAATGTTCAGAAATCGTAAAAAACGGTTTATGTCTCTGAACTCATCACATTAACTTAATATGATTATGTCAATTCGCGCTACTATTTTTCTCATTCAGACCCAAAAAAAATATTTTAAAAATGTTCAATACTTTAAGAGAAAACGGGGGGAAAAATGGAGATGCCTTTTTGTTCAACCCTTGAATGGACATGTGCCTTTTTGTAGAACCCTATAATGAACATGTGCCTGTAATGTGCCAACGCTGATTACTATATAATTATATTAATTATTGTGTGAGTTGTTTTTAGGACATTTTTGGTCGAAATTAAATAATTCTTAAAATTATTTTTTTAAATTTTAACTCTCCGACGTTTCGGAAATTGTTATTGTTGAATAAATTACATATATTCATTTTTACTATGTAACCATTTACATATTTAATGGTTAAATTCTTGAAATTTCCGGCTCTTCGGTGGACACGATTTCATCAAAAAACTCAAAATCCCCGACCATGGGCATGTGCCGTTCTGTTCGTCCACTCCTCAGTTATTACTCTTAATATAAAATAGTCTCACAACCCAACGGGAAAAATCACTTCATAAATACTTTCAAATGTTCATTGTCAGTGCATATCATTTTTAACACAGCATGTCATTGTGGGGAGCATATCCTTGATAGAAATTTTAGAAGTTGCTAACCTTTGGGAATTTATGTTAATGCTTTAACAAATGTATTAATTGATCTATTATCTCGTATCAAGTTAAAGTTAAAAAACGATATTTTAAAACTTTTACAAATATGTATATAAATTGCTCTATTGCTTCGTTTGAATCATGCATTTCTTTAGTGAGTTGTAAATTTTTATTAACAACAACGTTATAAGGTTTGCATTATATGCCAATGATTTTTATCCTTAAACAACTGGGTTATATTGTACAGAATATAAAAGCAATCAAACGATTTTTCTACTTGGGAAACAGCCATTTTAATGTAATTTAATTTTACAGAATGAATGCAGTTCAATAAGGAATCTTAAACAGCGATAATAGACAAAGCTTTCCATTTGATATTGATATTTTGAATTAGATCTTAAACTCTTATTGCAAATTACACATCATCTTCTGATGAGGTAGAGGGTTCAAGTGCTCTTGTATTGAAAGTGTAGAGTCTTGCCACCATTTTTTGACATCCCATTCGCTCATATTTCTTGCTTCCGCAGAGAAGAATGACTAAGTAATTTTTACTTTTTTCACAATTTTCTACAAATTGCGCTGCTGGCTCCTAAACAGAGATACAATAACGCGTTTTTATCACTAGAAATCTCGATATTTCATTTAAATCAAATGACGAAAGTGGAAATGAATTGTGCGCACGTTGCGGAAGAAATCACCAATTGAAGTCTGCCGGCAAACAGAGTGGAGCCCACAGAGTAGCAGAAAACGCGGCCGTCCTAGATTATCCTGGAATTTTTCTCTAGAGCAGGAAATACGTGAATCGTGAAAAATGTTGGAGAGAATTAGAGGCACTCGTTACTGTTCGTGTACGTTGGAAGATTTTTGTGGAGAGACTATGCTTCATGGGGAGATAAAGGACGCAAGATGTTTGTTTAAGAAAAGCATTGAGCAAAACATTCGTAAATTTAGTAAATCAACGATTTTGACGCAATTTTCGAACGCATCAAAAGATGTGATTTAGATCAAAGAGCAATTATTTCACGACAACTAATATCAATTCTGCAGGCAGTTAAACGCAAATTTTGTAATTTTTCCAACCGTTCTAAGCTTTATTTGATATTGTAATCGGAATGTTCCAACTTGTTCATTCTATAACTAGAAATAGCCCAATAATTAACAAAAAGCATTTGTGACTCGATTTTCGTATCCAAAGGGTCACAGTTATGAACAATATACCAAAAAATTAAAGTAATGAAGTTGAATTTCTTTACATTAATACTTGATTGTAGTTTTGTCGCTGAAGGCTTGCTTATGGATTGTAAACCAATGTCTGTAGAATTCCAAATCATAAATTATTTCAAAGCAGTATCACGAGAAGAAAATGCATGCCGCCATATCGTCAGCAAGAGGTATTGTGTTTCTGAGAGAATTTTTCGAAAATGAAAATCAAAAAAAAAAAGAAACAATTAGCAACTGTTTCAAACATTTTTTTTTTTAGCTTGAACCAACCCACATTGAGTTTGTAACTAAGGGGGCGTTCAAGTATTACGTAACGCAATTTTTGAAAATTTTTGATCCCCATCCCCCCATGTAACGCGCCGTAACGTTTTCCTGTTTTCCTGTCGGACCCCCCCCCCTCCCCTTGGTGAGATTTGGTGGGTTCTGGCGGGACTCCCCTTTCTTCCGTGAGACTTTCCTTATAATTTTTAGATGTAATCTGCTATAATAATGTATATCCTCTGCATTAAAAAGTCGACATGAGATTTTCGTTGACCTCCCCTTGGTGAGATTTTGCCGGACTACCTCCCCCCATTTTGACTCATGTAATTTATTTAATTTAGGTTTATCCGAGTTGTCTTGTTACGAGATCAAAATTAGGATTAAGCTAGATTTCTACATATAAAAAACTAGGAATGCAATCGATATCGATACGATTACCGATATATTGGGATATTCCGATAGATCGATATCGGCGATATTTATTTGCCGATACACCGATACATACATATGTACATTTCGACCAAAATATCCTTTTAGTTGACCATGTTTTTAATTTTTTTGTTGTTTTTTTTGGAGCACACTCTTCAACCATGGTTTTTCTTGAAGCTAAACTATCTTGAATTAATATTCAAGGTGGAACAATTAAAATTCAAGGACCTATTTTTTATGTAACTTTATGTGTAACTTTTCATGTTTTTTTTTTACCTAAAATGCAATTTTAACTTTGTCTCCCTTTGAAGTTTAAATTGTTCGTCCTTCAATATTAATCAATATAATTTCAAGATAGTCTTAACTTCAAGAAAAACCATGTGTACTCCAAAAAAAATAAATCGAAATTGTCATCTTAGCCCGGCCATGGGCTGATTTTCGATTTTTTTTTTTGTCTGAGCACACCATTCAAACATTGTTTTCTTGAAGTTAAGACTATCTTGAATTAATATTCAAGGAGGAACAATTTAAGTTAAAATTAATCCGCCCTAATACACACGTAAGTGCAAAAACTTTTCTACTTTTGCTCTTTGATTACTTACTATCGTCTTTATCAGGCAGTGATGTTATGCACATTTATTCAATCAATTCAAAAATATCAATTGTAATATTCTGGAATATAAGAAATGTTTTCGATAAATACCAACTTTTGTGAACCTGTTAGTTTTGAAAAACTAATTTCATAAAAAGTGATGTAATACCCTTACGAATAGCTATTAAATGTTCTTATTTACTCATCACGTGATTCTTTTTCTGGAACTGGATTCTCCAACAGAATATATATTCCGAAAATTAAAATGTCAATAAAAATGCATTTTTAAAAATTGTTTACAATCTCGATACATTACACTATGTCGTTAGATTCTAGCTTATTTAATTTTCTTTAAATTAAAATACCGTCTCCGAGAATGTATAATGATAGATAGTCGGATGTGTTTTTGAACAGACAGACACAAAGGCGCGCGCGCGGTGTTGAATATAAAACTAAGAGACATGCTTTGAACTTTGTACAAAAATTAAAAGAAAAAAGTAGAATAAAAAGAAAATAAACAGAAATTTCGCAAGAAAATTTACTCAAGACTTGCTACTGATGATTATTTACTCACATAAGAACACGGCAAATAACAACTACGTGTATACTGTACGTCGCTGTCGATCTCTATTTTTTCTTTCAACACCAACAATGTTAAATCCAGAAAAACAACAAAATTTAAAAAAATCTAAAAATAAACTTTAATTTTCAATATTCAATTTACTCCTAAACGAAGTACTCGTCCACAATGTTGAGCTGAGCGTAGGGTGCGCTGCTATGTCCCAAAAATAACAAGGAAAAATTAAAAAAACTTCTCTCCAGCCCCAAAACCAAATTCGACGGGTGGATGATCAGCACTTAAATAGCAAATTATACGCTCTCTCTCTCTCTCTCTTCCACAGGGCAGCAGCCTACGTTTTTGAGTGGATCCCATTGTTCGTATACTCACTTAAGTTTAATACCGTTGTACTCGTACAAAATAAACTGTTTGATTTTTTATTATTATTATGTAGCGCCGCTGCCGCCAAATCCACCACAAACCCCCCAATTCACTAGGTATCATAAATGATTTTTTTTCTACCTCCTATCCATTCATAAATTTTGCTATTTGTGGCGAGCAAATAACAAAAACAAAAATTGTAGCGCCGCGTACACATCATTGCGATCGCCGTCGCCGCAATCGTCGCGATCGTGTTGTTTACATTAAAACAAAAAAAAAAAAAAGAAAGAACGGCCGCGGGAGAGTCACAACGAGAATGAAAGATTTTAGTTAGCATTGGGAGAGCATTCACCATTACCACCCTCTGAAAATATTGAGCAGTTGAAACAGCAGCAGCAATGCTGATCGCATCGAGCATTTGGACACCACTTTTCTGCCGCCGAGCAGTGAGTGCTCAAAGGAACGTGAAAGAATCGAGTTGTTAATTTCGTTGTCGTCGTCGACGCGTTCTCGATATTTTATTTTACTCCGCATATAAAAAGAAGATATCTACTAAATATTTGCATATATGTAGAGTTAAATTTCGTTTAATTCATTGTGTTTCATTCGAAATAAAATAAGAGAAAAAACCAAAGTAAAAAATGTTAATATTTAGTACAATCGTCATTATTTGTGTTTAATAATGTAGATGTTTTATTTAAATGTATTTTGTTTTTATTAATTTTTTAAGGTTTTCCAATTATATTACTTTTTTGTGACGTATAAATTTGATGTCGTCGTTGTGTACGTTGTACTGGTTGGCGTTGCGTGTATACATCACGATTACCTCGTCTCTTCCGGTTTTCGAAACCATATAGGCAGACGTAATTCTATGGAGCGCGCTTCTCCAAACTGCAAATCTGCCAAATACAACCTTGAATATCAAATTGTTTGTTCAAAAAAAAAACAAAAAAAACGAGAATCAAAACACAAAATTTAAATAATCAATGCGGTTTATTGTTTGTTGTAGCAGACACGTTTTTAAATTTGTTGTGCTTCTTAAATATTTTATTCAATTTAAATGGGCACAGTAACATTATTTTGTGTAAGTTCAATATCTTTACACCTTAATTTCGTATTTTAATTTATCTTTTTAAGTGCTACGTTCGGCTTTGTCCGTGTGTAAGTTGTAAACAACACCATAGAACAGCTCCTTGACATACAGCTGTTGTCAACTAATTGGAAATGATATCTTTCGTTGTGTTATTGGTTGTTTTTTCATTTATTTTTCTATGTGAACCAGAAAATTAATGTGGAACATATAAGCTCTATAAAAACATAATTGAAATCAAATTCAAAGCTTAAAAAGTTTTATGAGAGATTTTCTGCTCAAACCTCAAATTTGACTGAGTCAACTAATTGGAAACAAAAAAATAATTTGCCAAAAAATAAAAGAAAAACTTGATAAAAGATTCCAGAAACGATATTGTGATCTTGTCATTGTTTGTAAGAACACTTTTTGGCCGAATTTGCTTATAAGTGTATCCTTAATCATGAGTTGTGGCCAAAAGTTGTACACCGGTCACGCGTAAGTAAATTGTTGAGCTTCGAAAGACGGATATGAGATATCAGGCGATGGCAACACAGCGAAATTGCTCCGAAAAGATGGTATTCAATGCATTTGATCATTTCAATAAGTATGACACAACAAAAAATGCTCCTCGCACAAAGAGGCCTCGTAAGACTTCTGGGTACAGGGATCGCCAGATTGTGTGCAAGGCGAAATTGAATCCTCGCAAGACTGCTGCAGACCTCCAACGCGAAATAATTGATCAATATGATGCACAAATATCCAAGCGAACTATCGCTTGTTGATTGGTTGATGCTGGACTCCATGGACGAATTTCACGCAAGGACCCATTGGTGACAGTTAAGCGATCTGCATACAGTTTGCTAAGACGCATTTTTAGAGCTTATACATATGTTCCACATTTATAATATCTATAAATTTTCTGGTTCACATAGAAAAATAAATGAAAAAACTATCAATAACACAACGAAAGATTTCGTTGACAACAGCTGTACATACCCCCTCTTTCATGGTTGGCTACTATGTATCTTGCCATTTTGGTCGCCGAGTTAGAATTGGCTGTATGGTTATAAACGCGGGATATTAGCAAACCATGAAAGGGCTGATAGATTGAATTCAATTGAGCGGTTAACACCAAAATGTTACTTTTGCATTTTGGAGGAAAAAAAACTAGCTAAGAATGCAGTTCTATTACAGTGACTGAGTTGTACATGAATCTACAATTTGTTTGCATCATAATGTCATAAGGATGAGTGTGCAAAATACGGTTGCAACGAAAAGTAACATTTCCTTGCAAAAAAAAACTAAAATTTGGTATGAGCTTTAGTTCGAACTGCTTATTAGCCCTAGTAGAAAAAAAAGGTTTTATAGCTTCTTTTTCAGGTCTTTTAAAGACAAATAGAAAGACAACATATTATATTTACAAATTCTTTATAGGGGCTTAAAGAGCCATTTGGCGTATGAAAACATTTTCCCCTTTGTTATCTGTTATCTGTTTCTGAGCTGTTTCAAAGACGATTTAAAAACACTTAAAAAAGATTTCCGTGCCTTGTTTTTATATGCAAATTGTAAAACTTTATTATATTTAATTTTACTTTATTATCAAACTTAATTTTTAATTCGATCTCGAACCAATGTCCCAGCGATTCATAGTCCTGCGCGCTACCTGTCTAAGGCGAATCATATGTTTCTCACATTTGTTTTGGCAAAGCGACAAAAAATTGATAATAATGTGCCCTATCTCGTGTGTCTCTGAAAAGATGGGAAGTCATGTCTTTCAAGTGTCTACAGTATTAAGACATAATAGACATGCAGTCTCTTTATCATGATTTTATATCTTGTTCTAGCAAGATATTATAAAAGGCAAAGTATCATATTAATTACGATACAAAGCTATTTAAAGACATCAAGCTATGTAAGCTGGATTTTTGTATTCATAGCTTCCCCTGATGCCACTATTGTAGCCTATCGAATAACAAAAGATTTAAGCAATTAAAACTTACCGTTGCCGAAATATTGCAAATAATGTTCACTTATTTACGCAACACTATTTCCGAACTTTTCAACCCCATTACCATTACGCCAAAGGCTCCCTTTTCTTATATATCAGTCTGCTTTCTTGTACCTTGCTTAAAAACTTCAGTGATATAAACAGCTTAGCCTATACGATAAATTTGTCGGTGAGGGAAAATAAGTGTTGTTCTTAAATTCATAATGAGAAATCTTGCATTTGATGGTTGTTCCGAAGTCGTGTCTTCTCTTTCCTCTATAAATGATGAATAAATCATGGAAGGACTAATTTCATATTTCTAGGACAAACAGTTTGGTCTTGGTCTTAAGAGCTTAGCACTTGCCTTAAAGAGTGGTGAACACAAAGCTTTCTACTTACAGTCCTTTCATGGTTGACCACTATCTCGCCATTTTAGTTGCCGAGTATGAATTGGATTTATAAACATACAGCCAATTCCTACTCGGCGACTAAAACGCTAGCCAACGATGAAAGGGCTGTGAATTTATTAGAAACTATAAATATGTTTAAAAAAAAGTTGAACAATAGTTTAAATCTCGTAAATATTATACAATACAGTAGACAGGCTGAGCAAAGACAAGAGCAAGAGTTAGGGTGTACCTTGAGAGTAATGATTTCCCGTGATCCAAATAGATTTCGCCAAAACTTTCAATCTTACTTACTTACTTGGGTGGCCATAACAACCCGTTACCGGGTTACGGCCGACCTCAAAAGCTCTCTCCAGGCGCCTCTGCTTCGCGCGCGCCCTCTCCAATCAGTCACACCAAGCGTGGATAGAGTTTCCTCGGCTTGGTCGTCGTCGCCCAGCGGCTTCCGCATCAAACACCTTTTTCGCCGGAGCTTCTTCGTTCATACGCACAACATGTCCCAGCCAGCGCAGACGTTGGATAGTGATGTGCTTGACTATGTCAATGTCAGCGTAGAGTGGCTCATTCGAATACGGTAGCCGTCGCCGACGTGAACACGACCGAAGATTTTGCGAAGAATTTTTCTCTCAAACACCCCAAGCGTGGCTGCATCAGTCTGCGACACAACCCATGCTTCTGCGCCGTAAAGTAGCACGACTAGCTAGCAGTAGCTGACATCGTTTTAAGTGTTCACGGCGGTGCCAAGATAGGTGAATTCCTTGACAACTTCGAAAGTATAGTTGTTCGCAGTAACATAGGATCCAATACGCCGCGTCTCCCTGTTTGTGGACAGCATATGCTTTGTTTTGCCCTCGTTCACCGTCAAACCCACCTTCGCTGACTCTTTTTCGATAGCAGAGAACGCAGCAGTAACATCTCGCTTACAACGTCCAATGATATCAATATCATCGGCATATGCAAGGAGCTGGACACTTTTGTAGAAAATAGTGCCATTACGATGTACACTGGCTCTTTGCAACACCCCTTCCATCACAAAGTTGAAGAGGTTGCAGGATAGTGGATCGCCCTGTCTGAAACTGAAATTTTCAATCAAATGAAAAAAAAACTGACTCTCCATGCCACACTTTGTCACAGGTTTGTGGAAACAAAACGCCAAGAAACGAGTATTTTTGGTGAATAAAAACTTCTACCTGTAAAATTAAGTAGTAATATCCTCAGAACTGTTTTCGAAAGGTTGCGTTAAACTAGAACGCAATTAGAAGTTGATATCCTTAGTGGTCCTTCTTTGCTCACAAATCCCAGCAGTAGCATTATAATCGCTCATAAAAATGCTGCCACCACTTCCAACATAATCACAAGATGTTTCATTTCCTGCGTAAGATAAATGACAATAGGTATATGCCCCGACAGAAGTTACGGAGCCCGAAAAGAAGGACGAATCCTACAGCAAATCCACCTCAACTTTTGCCTCGATCTGTACTCAATATATAACTATGCTAATGTGCTTCTTAATGCTCAAATTAGTAACAACCTTGGCCAACTCTTGGCCAACTAAACGAAAATGACGACTTTTTGGTAGAATTCTGCAATATCTATAAACTCGCAATGGGAAGGTTTTTCTTTGCTCATAAAGTTAGATGGCGTTCACCCAGTGATACAGAGACGCAAATCGCTCATTTTTGCGTTAGAAAAACCTGACGAAGCTCGAAGTTGAGTGTACGTTTCGAAGATCGAACCACTAGGACTATTTTTTGCTGAGTATATTAACGGTAAGATCTTGATGCATGCAGTAACGCCGTCGGATTCTGGCGCAAAGTAAATCAAACATACTCCATTTATATGACGAGTAAATGAAAGTTAAATTCCAGGACACAACACCAGAAAACGAGAAACCAAAGCCATCGTAAAGCGGCACGATAGAGATCTGCAGAACGATGTTAAGCACAACTGCAGAATGATAAAAGTGCTTGGGCGAATTGGTGTTGCAAATACAAATACAAATAGCTAAAGGAATATCTGAAAATAGAATCTAAGTGGCGAAATACAGAATGCGTTATATAGCGGGTGTTTTGCTAAACACATTTTGACTTACATAAATTTTATGTGTTCCACTTTTAATGTGAACAATTTGACTGTTTCTGATAAGCCAGGTACCACGTCATGTTATGTCTGCTTATTAAAAGAAACAGCACTGCTATGTCTGCTTATTTAAAATAAACAGCATTGTACAATTTTACAAGAATATCGGTCGTTGCTTGGAGTAAATTCAGTGCTATCAATCTGGCTTAACAATATCAATTGATGATGTCTCAAATTTTGATATACTCGTCTGCATGAATAGTATCAAGAAAAAGCTCTTAAATTCATCACGCAAAAACTTTTATGTAAAATTCACATATTTTGAATTATAATTTATTTGAATTTCAAAACAATCAAAAAGTTAAATACTATGGGTATTCGAACAAAGTTGCAATTTTATAGCTGCGTAAAATTTAATACATATATAGCGCATTGATTCTTATGAAGAACTTACGCGTAGCTCTGTGTGCAAATAATTATTTGATTTCACAGTACACCAATTAAATAAATATCAATAAAAAAATAGAAAAATTAGTTGAATTTTTTTTTTTTTTTTTTTTTTCAGTTTTTCAATTTTTATTTTCTATTTTATATATTTTATATTTATATTTTATTTGCTGACTGCGCAACTGCATATTATTTCAACTGAAACGTTCAATTTATTTGCCGTAAAAAATGTTCAAAAAAAATCTGTTTTTGTTTTATACGCTTCTGTAAATTTGCGCCTTACAATGTACACTATATACGGCTTAGTTCGAATACCCTCTTTGTATTACCTACATATTGAAAATTTATAATTCCAACACAAAAAATTCATTTCCATGGTAAAAAAAATTGAAAAAAGCTGTGAATGCTGCCAAAAATTACCTCTTTTCACTTTCCTTTTGGAGTCGGTTCTCTTATGTATGCATGGAATGATCTTTTCCTGTTATTGTTTGTGCATCCACGTTTTTAGGCTGCAGGTCATGGTGATGTTCCAAATTTTTTGCGACCTGTCCGGTATGTTTTTATCTATCGGCACTTGTAGTGGTTTTTTTAGCGTCATGGTTATCGCATTTTCTCATGACAACGGAGGCGTTGGTCTTGAAGCTTTTCAATAATCTGTTCCTCTTTGCAGCTCTCTCTTATATACTAAGCTATTTTTGATTTTTTCGAGCATTGTATTCCGGCTGTGGAGGTTCGGATGCAAACATTCAGATAGTCTGACGACATCTTGCTTTTAAGTACATGATGGAACTTCTTATCACAAAGGACGATCGATACTACACGCCAGCTTTGCCAATCGCATTGAATTCCATACGAGATTTCTTACTCCAGCGATCCTGTACTTGAAGGATTGGGATTTAATAATTTCGGTCCATTTGATACTATCGTTTTCAAGTGAAAGATCTTGATAGTTTATGGTTTTAGAAACGATCTTTTTTAACAAAGCAGTAAATTTTCGATTCCTGCTACTTTAAATAAAGAAAAGAGATTAAAATCACCGGGCGATAAATCAAAAAAATGTGTCAGCAATTAAAATGGTTCCAAACTTGTTACCTCCAATTTTTTTTTGCAAAAAACAACTGTTTAATGTCAAATGTTATCTATATATTAATACGTGAACATCGAATCTTGTGGTACACTTTTTTAGTATTTACTATAAAAAGAGGAGAATAAAACTTCTTATATCATTGGAAAGATACTGTTCCATAGATGTGCAGAAAAAAAAATAATGTGCATATATTGCCTTTAGGGCAGGTAAAATAAAGTTAACATGGACTTATGATTTCCCCATACAAAACGCTTTAACCCCTAAAGGAAAAAAACGCTGTCACGACTGAGCCGCTTAAAGATTTCTAAAAACTTTGAGTTCTTTTGGTGGGCGTGGCACCACTTTTAACAGGAAAATCGCTTTTACTGCTAAACTAATGGACCGATTTTGATGAATTTGGTATAGACAGATTGAATCTTAAGGTATTCGGCTTAAAATGGACGGTGCCACGCCCCCAATAGGAAAATATGTTTTCACAGCTGAAATAATGGACCGATTTTAATGAAATTTGATATGAAGATAGAGAAAGAGTGGGGGATAAAACAACATGATACCCTGACTTTAATTTTTCGGAGCGAGGACCAAAAATAGCACTTTAGTTTAGTTTTTTAATACTCAAAAGTATTTTTGTTACTTTTGTGTGCGCTGAGCTGATTTTCATTAAATGAGTATTATAACTAAATTATTTTGTAAAACGGTGCTGTAAATAATAAATTAATATGCATACATGTTTGCGAATACATATTAATATTTTCAACTTTGAAAATTCATAAGTAATAAGATAAAATAGTGATTTCCTTATCAGGGATTTTCCATTATTCGGCATAAGCTCGGTTTCAACAATCACAGGTAATCGAAGTTCAACTGATTTATTTTGAGTTACAGTTGCGATTTCGCTTATTTTTTATTTAAAATTATTGTTATAAAATAAACGAAAAATATAGATGAGTTATGCCTTAAAGAAGAACGATAACATGTCGGACTGAACGGTAGAGAGATAAGGAGGGACAATTTTTGAGTCAAAATCAAATAGACAACGTAATAGAACTTATGTAGCAGTAATAGAACTTAATAATTCTGTCTTGTTTTGCATTTAAATGTGTATTAAATATAATTTCAAGGTGTGGTGAGGTGAGGTGCTTAGTGAAACTAAATAAGATCGTAGTCAGTGAACAAAAACGTTTTGATATTAATAGGCCAGAAAAGTTCTTCCAAAATTACAATTTAGTGCTAACGGTCGAATATCGACCTCAGGCGATACTACTTAGTATGTATTAATATATAAATAATTTGACATATCATTAATTAAAATGCAGTAAATATGGGATTAAAAAAAATGCTCTTTTTTTTTTAGTTTTGATGTAGTATGTCGATCCTAAATTACATCCCAAATAATTGTCCATTAAAGTTTTTTTTTTAATTCAACCTTGCGTTTAAACTTGTTTAATGCCCACCGTGAAATGTCTCAAGTAAGATAAATTTATCAGCTGATGCAGAGATTGACTTTGTCACATCCTAAATAATTCGGTGCAACAATATTTGCTGTTTCAGGCTAGCATTAGAAAGAAGTGGACAGATTTGGAATTATGGATATATCACTTTTATTTAAGCGAAGTCTTAAAACTATGTGTTCGGGGAACAATAAAAATTAGCATGGTTGTCAAATAAATGACGACACTTAGTAAAACAAACAAGTAATGGATGCTTTTACATATAGCACAAAAGATACCTCTGCCGCACCCCTTCTATAAAACTGCTTTGGTTAACCTGTATTTTTGTGAGGTAAACTTTAGGTAATTTATAGTTTGCGATATTTTGGTGGAAAATCGTTCCAGAAAGACTTAAAAAAAAAACCGCGAAACAAATTCAAAGAAAAAATTTGATTGAAAGAATGTTTGGACGAAATTTTTTTTTTTTTTTATCTCAGGGCTATTAGATAAAAATGTAGCCAAGTCATATCTCCGGTGTGCCGATGGGGAAAACCATTTTTTTTTTCATGAGCAACTTCTATTGATCCCCTGCCCTCCCACACCGAATTTTATCAAAATGATACGGGTCCTTCTAGTACCAGTCTTTAATGGGTTAATAGCACAGTTTGTCGGAGCATTTACTTCACCGAATTTTGAATAAAATTTTATTCAACTTCTGAAAAACTTTCACCATATTTAAAATAAGTTTCAATAATGAAAACACGTTGCTCAATCGTGTAGCGATCCATGTAACTAACCGAAATGTATTTATTTCATAACTGAAAAAATATCGGTGTAATCCAATACCTGTAAAAAAATGCCTTAAAGTTGAACACCCTTTAAATTAATGCTCTTTTAATAAAGCTTTACTGCATATTTGCTGTTAATCCAGTGTATGGTGCTTAAATTTTGGCCAGGCTGAAGAACAAAAACCTAGTAGTTTTATTGGCCATCACACTGAACCAAAATGGTTTTGTGGTGTAAAAAATGCTCTTGCTCATAACATTGAACATGGCAGGATCGAAGAGAGTCTCCAAGAGTGTTTTTGTGACTTAAAACGTAATGAACTTTATTTTTGCTCATTACATTGTACTCAAAAGTATCTTATAATGTAAAGACTAATCATTTTTTTTTAAAAATGTCTGATATGTAAAATTTTGGGACAAAAAACCTTTTTTCGTATTTATGTTGCATTTTTAATACGAATATGCTATAAAGTTTAAGACTATGTTGTTCTTATTTTTTCCTCTTTGCCTTATCTATGTTATAACTATAATGACAAATTAAATAAACATAATCACTCGCTGGTTGATTGGTATTAAATTATTGCTGTTTATTTACTCAAAACTTATTTTCTTACCTTTATTTTGCTTCGGTCTTTTTAATGTTTACCTTTCAAAATCTCAAAAACATTATATTTTTCTAATGCCTTTTCCATTTTATTTCTCTATACAAATTTATCGGTAATTCTGTTCGATAAGATTTTGTCACATTTTTATAAGTCGTCATCGTGGTCATATCTTATCTTTGTGCACGTTTGCTTATGAACGTCTTTTTGTCGCAATCTTGAACGCCCCCTTACTACCCTCTGTCTACAATTCGTTTATCATTGCTTAATTCTCAGTGTCGCGTCACTGCATTCCATTCTTTTTCAAGCTTGACTTAGAACACTTGTTTGCAACACGCTCGCTCGCACTCGAAAAGCTCGGCCGACATTTGCTGCTCAATGTTTGTTTATATATTTTTTGTAAAATGATTATTTTTTTTGTTTTTATTTACTTTTTTTTTGTTTTTGTTTACTTATTTTTTTTTTTTTTTGCTGAAATGTGAAACGTTTACCAATTAATTTTGCGCTACCATAATACGAGTTGTATATCTATATATCTGTGCAAATCGTATTGTAGATACATATGTACTTATGTAAGCAGTTGCTGTCTACTTTAAATTGTATTTCTTTTTAATTTGTGTGATATTCTTTTACTAAAACGTAGAAAATGTCGTTTGTTGCGTTTTCCATTATTTTTATTATACATAAATTGTATATTAATTTTTGTTTTCTTTTATTACCTACATGATTTCCTTCTAGTTTTTCGCATTTTGTTGCTACTGTAGACTGTTTGAATTATTTGATAACATTTTTCTGTTATCTTAAGTTTTACAAAAATATTATTATCGGACTGCGTATCTTTAGCTTTATGTTATCTGGAATTTTTTACATTTTTGCGTTATAATGAATTACACAGGCCTGTATGGGTTCTGCTTAATGCAAGTAGTTGAGCACGTCAAGTTTTTTTTTTTTTTTTAAATGCGGTTGAAGCCCATAAGAACATCATTACCACCCTACACGTAAGACGTTCCGCTATTATTCCAAATTAAAAGATGTACTCCTCGAAACTTTTCTCCAAATCCATGATAAGTAATAGTAGAAAATTTTTTGGAAATGAGAAAAATTCCCTGTAAAATGAGGGAAATTGAAGGGAACATTTTTGACGTTCTATGTGAACTCTTTTCTCCAACTTTTGAGCAAGGAATTTAAAGAGAATAAAGCATTAATGCGTTAATTTTACATTTATTACATTACATTTATTATTATTTATTTATAGGAGTACCCAGCTATGTTTTCACATTATTTAAAATTTTGTTTTACAAATGTAGATAAAATTACACAAATTTTCTATTCTATTTGAATATATTCTTTTGCATTTCACTTTATTTTGTATAGCGTCAAATATGCAAAATCACAGTTGGGTTATTGAAAGTAATTGGAAATATTTAGGTAACACTGACTGAAAATTAAGTTTTCCACTTCTCAATTATTAAGATTGCAACTTTTCTGTCAAGAAAGAAAAAAAAAAAATTCCGAAAGAATTGTATTCCTTCGAATATTCATGATAGGGATGTTAATTTATAATCAACAATAAACTATACTCGACATAGTCAAACAGAGAATCATAAAACATTATTTAGATTTCATTAAAAAAATTCAGTAAACATCAAATCTGAAACCTTCCAAAAACACTTTAAATTGATTACATGTTCAAGATTTTGTTTATAACTTGTCAGAAAGGTTTCACTTGAAAAGTTCAGGAAACCTTGAATCTGTAACCGTTCAGAAACGGCTCAAAATGATTTCATGTGAAGCAGTACATTTGAAATGTATAAAAAAGATTTCTGTAACGCTCCTTTTGCAATATTTCACATGAAACATTTCGGGTATGTTACGAACAGTTTCTGAAACGTTACAGGCCGAGTTACCTACTCAGAAGACTTTAGTATTATTATTAATTATTATTATTATATTTTACATAATGCTTCAAGATAGAAATTAAATCTTATAATAAGCATACATTTTTTGCTAACAATTTTCTCTAGGAGAAAAAAAAAATAAAATTTTTGAAAAATTAGTGACATGAAGCAAAATACATGAACATATAAAGTAAATTTAATTACAGTATGTGGCCAAATTATTGGGGTCAGTACTCATATTTTTACATTTTCTGGTTTGAATCATTTTTTTGAGCAAATAATTGAATCTAGGTCTAGTAAGTATTTTTTATTTATTATAATATTCTATTAAGATAATAAAATCAAAATATTACGTAGTGTACATTCAAATATTTTTTCGTAAAAGTAATATTTACGTTCTCTGAAAATTTTATGCAAATAATTATAATATTTGGTGATTCCACCCATAGCTGCAATTATGGCTTGTATGGGTCGGGCATGTTCTGTATTCAATTTTTTTGGATGTTGTTGGAGTTCGGTGTTGTAATGCCATTCTCTGACGATTGCTTCAATGAACTTCCTCTTGGTGGCATTAAATTCTACTACGATCGCCCGTTTGATTAGCTTCCACATGTTCTCAATGGGGTTCAAGTCAGGTGAGTTACCAGCCAAGGCAAATAGCTAAGATTTTTGTCAGCTAGAATTATAGTTACACTCCTGGCTTTATGACAAGTTGCCGAATGGTGCATAAAAAGGAACCCTCGTCACCAGGGAACCATTCTTCGATTTGTGGCTAGTTTCTAGTACTCGCTTGGTCCTGCCTTATGGTCCCTACCACGATGTATAGGGGTCCAATGCTTCTGGCTGAGATCATAGGCCACACCATGATGCTAGCCAGGTGTTTAGCCCTCTCTACAAGGCTGTCGGAGTGGAACTGCTCCCCAGGGCGTCGTCGGAAAAATTTACTTTTGTCAACCAAAAGTTGGAATTTTGACACGTCAGAGAAGTATACCTGTAAAACACGATTACTAAAATAAAAATCAGTAGTTCACGAACTACTCTATTTTAAGAAGTAGCACGTACTTGATTCCATAACGCAACAGTCATTTTTAAGTGTTATTTGGTCCATTGCAGTCGCTTCTTCTTCACGACGAGCGATCAGGTTCTATTCTTTCAAATGCAGCCGACCTGTCCCTTTGGAGATGATAATTTTCCCGTCGTTTATCATCGTAGTTAAGTGAGCCATATTTTTCTTACAATTTTCGTGGTAGATGTCCATAGTTTTACGGTCGGTACGAGTTGTAGTGATTCTGTTTCTACCACATTTCCCTACTCGTTTCGATCTATTTTTTTTAATGCGTTTAAAAACCGACTTTTAAACACCTGCAAGTGTGGCTATGTCTCTCTGGGAATATGATGAGTGACATAATTACGTCTGTATTTCTCTATATTTTCTTATAGACGTGTCTGAAGAATTGTCCATTCAAAAAAGAAACACTTTCGAAATTACACCTCAATACCGTTGTTCAAATATAAATTAATTAATGAAACTTAGTAAGACTAATTAAATAAGAACCACTATTTACATTTTGAATATCACGGACAGGAAAGGCGGGCAAAAAATTATTTATTCAAACTTTAAGCGACTAAACTACAACAGCACGTTGAACCAAATAAGAAGTAATCTCACTTAACCTCTCTTATTTAGTAGATGACGCAGACTACTAATGTTGCCGCTTATCAAAAACAACAATAATGATACCAGCAGCAAAAGCAAATTAATAAATTTTATGAAAACTAATTTATATTCTCAAAAAATTCGGTTAAACTAGAAAATACAAAAATTTGAGTACTGTCCCCATTAATTTGGCCACCTATACTATATGTATTTAAAAATTATGGGATAAATCTCATTAGAGAGAGGTCTTTTCAGATCTCACGAAGGGGGAGGAGGAGTCCGAAAAAACGCCTCACTTAATTTATGGACGTCCCCTTTTTTGAAATTTTTAGCTGTGTTAGTAATTGTTCGCTCAGTAGGACAATAACTACCATAATCACGTCTTTAGTCGGAACGTGGGTATGGTGGATTAACCATTTTTTTAGAAAACAAATTTTAACACGTCCTAAAGTTAAAGTACAAATAAAATAATGACTTATACTTTTGACAGTTGCCAGCTGACAGGGCTGAACTTCCTGAACCACGAATTAGTTAACACATTATTTTACCCATTGATATACTATAAAACTTTGAGAAAAATGTCTGCGAAAACTTCGCAACCAAATGCTTTTTTGATTACCTACACTGTGCGACAGCCAAAATCGGCGGGGGCTCTGACTACCGGGAAAAGTTATATGGGTCAAAAATAAGATATACGTGTCCCGGCGTTTCGCTGGGTCACGTCTAGGAATCGAGATATATCGATTTGAAGTTAGTAAGTATCATATAGGGGAATTTTTCACGTTTGTGGCTCTTTTGTTTGACATAACTCGAGAACGAATAGTCCGATTTTTCTGCACCAAACTTAAAAAAATTAAGAATTACAATTGCTTTAATCTATTGATAAACTGTTTCTCTACATAATCAACAGTTTTGCAGCTATAAATAAATTTATGAAGAAAAAAAAATAATTTTTTGCCTAAAAAATTAAAATTTTTTATTTTTAAAAATCATGAAAAAACCAAAACTGGTAAAAGTGTCAAGTCTTGTTACATTCTCTTTACTTTCCTGCGTGTTGGTTCGCCTTCTTGTTCGGAGTCAGTATCGGATGAGGATCTGTCTTCATCTGGAAAAAAAATCAATTGTTTTTAATCAGTCAGTTAACTTCAATTTTGTGACCTATCCTCAGAGGAAACTCCCATTGTAAATTCTTCTTCTTCATCTTCATTGTCGGGATCGTACGTCTTTTGCGACCACCAACAAATTTCAGCCACAAGCGAGTCCAGCCCTTTGCCTTTATATCAAGTTTCTATGGGCATGGCCACTTAATGAAAGCGCTTCATCCGACTCTGAGGCTAGCAGCTTGCTGAGATATTTGAGATGGTATTTGTTCAAAGAGCTCTTTTGCCACAAACGTAACAAAATAAATTGAGATTTTCTGGACAATTTGCACTTATTTTGATTTTTTTTCCATATTTTTTAAATTAAATAACTTTTTTTCTATTTCTTTATTTTTTCAATTCTGAGGATCATTAAAAAGTCATCAACATTTTTTCCAAAAAATTTTGTTTATATCCTCTAGCAAATTTTAGGAATTCTTTCAGTACGATTATCCAAATTCATTGAAAGAAAAAACCAATATTCTTGTCAAAATGAGATACCTTCACTTAATTGAGAATAAAAGCAAAACGAGTTCATCGATGTTCAACACTTATGTCTCATATTTATAGGTTATGTGACTTTACGTGAAAGTAATAAGACTTTACACTTTTACCAGTTTTCGATTTTTCATGATATTTAAAAATAAAAAATTTTAATTTTTTAGGCAAAAAATTATTTTTTTTCTTCATAAATTTATTTATAGCTGCAAAACTGTTGATTAAATTGAGAAACAATTTATCATTAGATTAAAGCAATTGTAATTCTTAATTTTTTTCAGTTTGTTGCAGCAACATCGGACTAGTCGTTCTCGAGTTATGTCAAACAAAAGAGCCCCAAACGTGACAAATTCCCCTATATGATACTTACTAACTTCAAATCGATATATCTCGATTCCTAGACGTGACCTAGCAAAACGCCGGGACACGTACATCTTTTTTTTACCGATATAACTTTTCCCGGTAGTCAGAACCCCCGCCGATCACTGACCCCTAACATTTGTCGCACAGTGTTATTTTTGCTAAGCCTAATTTTTATCCGACCAATAGGAAGCGAGATTTTAAGAAACTGACTTTTGCAACCTTTAACCTAGAGATTATGGTCGGTAATGATTGCCATACTTAGCATATCACCTGTATTTGCAGCTATGTATAAAAACCCCTATCTACCAATTTCCATGTCTTTAAGAACAATAAAAGTAATTTAGTTACTAGCATAATGAACCAATTATTTTAGCGTTTCAAATTTTATTTTTATTCACCACAAAATGATTGTCTCTTTTCAGACTGTTACAATCCACCACTTCGACTACAACATCAACGCATTCCTCAGCGCACCCACAAGCTACGCAATATCCAACATCACCATCGCGAAAACGTTTTGAACGCAGTTCCACAATACCGCATCCTAGCACAGTTCCACCTGCTCTGCTTCCTCTGCCACTGCTACCAAAAACTGCACGATCCTTATCATCACAACAACAAAAACAAAATCAACAACATCAAATAATTGCGACAACAGTTCATTCTGCACCAATAGTACGTGCCAAGTACGATCTTGAATCAAATCGTTCGCTTGAGGAGCTGCTGAGAAAACGAGAGAACGACTTGCGCAGGCGCAGAGAACATGTAGAACGTCTGATGCAATGGCATCAGCGACTGGATCAGGAGGAAGCAGAAGTGCTGCAACTGGAACATATGTTGTTGAACTGTAATAATGTGCACGCGTTGCCACATTGGCACGATTGTACGACTACGACCAAAGAGCAAACGACGATCAGTAAAAAGAAACAATTGGGACAAGTGTCATCATCACCAGTCGCATCAGCAATTAAATTCAGCGAGAAAGCGTCACAGAAGAATCGACGTTCCACGACGTGTGAGGAAAAAATGGAACGACGTCTGAAGGAGATCGACAAAAGTCTGCGCGAACTAAGCATTATGTCAACTAGCAACAACAGCGCTAACGCTACTAACTCCACCACATCTGATGATAACAGCAACAACATTGAGTTTGTGCGTACTACCGGCAGCAAATTGAACAAACTCTGGCGTCGTCTTACATCACAACAAGTGGAGAAATTCGAATCGAATCGTCGTTATAAACTGTGTAAAGCCGATTTGGAACGTCTTTATGAGGAAGCTAAAGTTGCAGTGTTACGTGATTTCGCGCAAGATGAAGAACATCGTATTGCGGTGGAATTGCTGGACAAGACCGCCACATCTTTCAGTAGCAGTCATTCGCAGATAGAGCTTGCAAATACCAATAAATTAACAATCCCACATTTAAATTTGAATTTTAGCTCTGGCCAATCAGAACAAGAGGAAGAGGATCCCATAGTGGTAGGCGAGGAAGTGATGTTGGGAGAGTCCGTAGGAAAGAAAACAGCTGATTTTACCTACACTTTGGTACCGACGCAAACGCAGCCGGATAATTACAGTCCAAGTGCAGCTGAGGGAAATTTTATAATGCATATTGAGGAAGAGTTAGAAGAAGAAGTTTCTTCAAAACCAAGCAGTACTAGCATTCCTCCAAATTCTTATACGTCCTCCAATTCGACAACAAGTTTTGACAGTGGCGGTAGCGATGTTGTAGCAGAAAAAGTAGAACGTGCAGAATTGATACAGCGTAATGTGCAGAAATTTTTAGCCTTAACACAACGTTTTAATAGCACTCAAAATTTTGACGGTTTGGAGCGTAGTCTCTCGGATACACAGCTTGCAGATAATGGAGCTGGAGCTAAAAAATCTACCAAAAATGTTGCCAACACTACACAACGCAACATAGCTTATTATGGTGTTAAGACACAGAAGAAGCCTTCGAAAATTGTTAACGTAGAGATTGCTAATACTTTAAGTAGCGCTTCGTCAATATTTTGCGGCAGCACCAACGCCCTACCAACGCAATCAATAGTAGAGAATAGCGTTGCGCCCAACTATGCAGTTTCAAGCCCCATCCCTTCAAATCAAAGTATTGCAAGTAATACAAATGAGCATTCACCAAGCCTCCTTTCGGAAGTTGTCAATGACATTCCCACGCAATCAAATACAGCTGTAATATCAACAAATAGTGCAAAAGTTGAACTCAGAACAGCAGAAAGCTTGCCCGATTCCTCAGCTGTCTTTAGCCAAACTAGCAGCGAATCGAATATCCAACCATTGACCGAAAACTCATTTCAAATTACATACTCCTCGAGTGCTAGAACTAAAACTGTTTCAACTGCTGCAACAAACTCTGCTGCTAATCATAGCCACTCGTCAGCAACGCGAAGCTTGAGCATGCCGGAAGTTTCGTCTAACGTAAGGGAAACTCCAAGTTACACTTCTGTGTCAAAATCCATTTTTTCCGCTCAGCACAGTAACACAGCAGATGTGAATAGCACAGCGCGTGAAATATCAGCAAAACTGGAAGAAATATCAGCTGCAGTTTCCATTCTCTCACATTCTAACTCATTGCAGAGCGGCGCAAATGCAATGACATCACAGTCCCAACAGCAGCAACAGCAAAGTACAAATTTAATTCCATCCGTCTTCTCCTCTCCTACAGTCAATGTTCAAACAGACAATATAAGCGCTGTTGTTTCCTCTCCCTCCTCATACTCTAGCAATTTTGAAAATATTGATACTGAAATGCAGTCCCCTAGCGGCTGCACATTAAAATCAAGCACATCAAACCGTAGCAATACTTTAGTACAGAGTTCAGTACCGTCATTGACACGAAATCTTGATAGTGGCGCTACGCTTACACAATTCTCAGCAGAAAATCGAATACTTGATATATACGAAACTGATTTCGAAGATGGTGATGAGACGTGCATTGACGATATTTCATTGCCACAATTTGAAACCACTATCGAAACAACGCAAGAAGATTTGGATCAATGTGGTACTGATGCAGATAAAGAAGAATCTGCATCGTTACCATCACCTCCACCATCAATTTTATGTGAAAAAGTTGCTGTTGCTTCTCCGCCAACAAGGAACCAAGTTAAGAAAAACTTTGTAGATAGGGAAAATTTACCTCCACCACCACCACCGCCTCCTCCACCACTGCCACCGACGTCCTCTCCACTTGAAGTCATAGCAAGTACCTCAAAGGATGCTGCTAGTATTAATAAATCCTCTCAGCAACAGCCACTAACGCCAGATGTAATTAATGAGCTGGAACTAAGGCGTTACCAGCAAATTCAACAATACGAACATGTTACTGCCGTGCCATATATGTATATGCGTGAAATTCCCAATAAACCGCCGCCACCGTACGTGCCACCAGCACATGGCAGTCCAATGACTACCATATTTCCTTCTGAGGAACGTATCAAAGATATAACATATCGTCGCACGCATGAGTTATATTGTAAAATTTTAAAGACTGGTAAGTAAAACAATAAAAAATATTTTTATCTTGTGGATTATAAAAGAAGAATGTAGACTCAATTCGTTTTACTAACTTTACCACCATGCAATATGCAATTATTTAAATATGAAACTTCGATTTCCAGTTTAAGTTTGTAAGCTCTGTGCATATTAATCGAAAAAATTGAAAAATCGAATTGGACTTTAATCGTATGGAAATTTCCAATTTGTTTATAAACAATTAATGTTTGTTCGTGTGTTTTGTGCCTTTTAAAACTCTGGTAAGAAATTTCGCTTTATATGAAAATCCTAAGAAATCCATATTCGTCAACAAAATTTTGGTACCGCAATTGTTAATCGTTAAAAACTTAATCGTTTAGTAATTTTCAAAACAATTATTTTTTTTAAACTGAACCTGCGGCTCTGCCCACGCACTGCCCGATGAACAACCCCGCCTATATTTTACACAATCCTTACTGCAGACAATTAGATCCATGTACCAATTTTTACAACCAATACCAGCAATTTAAGAGTTTTCGTTGTATGGGAGAAGCTACGCCCCTTTTTCTAATCCCGTTCACCTTTGCGAGTAACATGGTCCAAACAATGTGCATTCACATATCAAGGTTCACAACTGTAACTGCCACAGATGCAAAGGCATAGCGTTTAAAGTGTTTTCGTTGTAAGGAAGATGACACGCCCCGTCGCCTAATGAAATCCATATTTTATGAGGTTATTAGCGTAGACAATATGTGTTCATCTTGGCACCAAATTTCAAAACTCCTGTACTGGCGTACATAGAGTTTAAAGTGTTTTTGTTCTATGAGTGGTGCCACGGCCGTTTATATTTTGTGACACATAGACACTTTTTTTATGTGTTCTTTCTTATGCTACATTATAGTAAATATTATTTACAAATGGGTTTTTGCAAAGGTTTATTCTTCATATTCGATAATAATATTAACTTCCTTTATAATTCAATAATAAAAAAAAATATCAAAATGTAAAAAAACCGATGAAATTAACTGGCCACATAAATGGCACAATCTGGGAAAAAAGAAAAAAAAATTGTTGATTTTTTGTATGTACATACAAATATTTAAATAATTAATATTTTGTGCTGTAGCCCATGGATGCGAAGCTCGTTTGGCTAAATATAGATGGTTTTGTTTTGAAGCAATTTAATAACTTCTAAAAGATCGGAACAAAAAATATTCAAATAGGTTTTTGTAAATTTTTGCCTCCATAAGACTTCGAGTTTAATCAAATATGTATATCTAAATTAAATGTAATAATTAAGTAGAAAAAGAAAAAATCTTAAACTCTTTGAATTATTATTATAAAAAGAATGAATTGTAATATTATGTATGAAATAAATAACTAACTAACTAACTAAAAGATCGGAACAGTTTGCTCATCTAGTTAAAATTAATAATATCAATGAAACCAAAAGTGTCCTTTTGAAAAACACTCCTCAATTAATTATAAACTATTTTTTATTTCTTCCTTTTTTTTTCAGAATACACCAATGAAAAGGGCGAAAAATTGCCATCTGTTAAGGAGGAGAAAATTACTAATATTTATGAACGCATTATACTCGATATTTGTCGGGAATATCTCAATGAGCACGTAGAGGTTTTAACGAAATCAGACCCCATTACATTTCATAGTAATTTGGCATTCTTCAATCCACCCGATCGGTTACGTTGCATACAGACATTTGTCTACAAAGAAGTGCGTCGTTGTCTTGCCATGGATAAAAAGCAGCCTAAACGCAAACAAGTTTATTCAGTATATGGACAGCGAGCAAAGCGTGATCATATTGGCAAGATAATCATACAAGAAATGTACGATGAGGACGACAAATGGTGCAATTTCCATCGAGAAGAAAATGAAGTGCTAGATTTAATTATCGAAGAAATGATCAATAAGCTTGTAACAAATTTATCTAAAGAAGTGCTAATAGAAGAAGGTGGCATAGTCGAAGACGAGGAGGAAGAGGATGGTGAAGAAGAAGAAATAATGGAAGAAAACGATTGCGATGCACAACTGCAGCAACAGAAAGAGGAAACAATTTCATCATTGCATGAGGAGAAATCATTGCAGTCGCTATGCGAGGAGATAGCGACATCCTTAAATATTAATGCAGCTACATCAGAAACATCAAATATTGGTGCAGACCATTTCATTCCTTTTGTTCAGTCGACGGAAAAATTAGCGGAAGATGCGCCAACAACAACGAAAGATTTGAAGCATGAGAAGTGCATGGCAAATTTCAAACATAATTAAAACTGCCACCGAATGAATTAAATTTACGCGTTTTTATAGCCGAATTAAATTATTTTATTGTCCTGAGATCGTACTTAATTAGTCAACGCAATGAATGCTAATCTCTAAATTTAATTTTAAATTAAATTTTAAGAAAGTCACTTTATTGGCCATGTTTTTTAAAATAATTTTAATGTGTATTATTTTTGTGTTTTTTTTTTTCAAATAGTTTTACTGCAAATTTTAATTGAATTCTTTTATTTTAGTTTTTTTTTTCTACTTAAAATAAGTAAAACAACAAACAAATATAAAGTTTGTCTCTTTTTTTAGTCGTACGGAATTAGTATAATGCTTTATTTGCAATGGTAAAACAGTTTTATCGATGTTCTAAATCAACATCCAAGTAAAACTGCTTATTTTCTTATCTGAGGTTTGATATCTAGGAATAGAACGAAACTTTTAGCTTATATTTTTTTTGTACACTTTGGTGCATATTCATTGTTATTTTTAAATGAGAGTTTTAAACATATAGTACAAAAAAAAGATGCCTTTACCCAGTAAAACCCTTATAAAAAATTCAAGCTATCGACCTTGAGTTTATCTTACGACAAAAAAGTTAAGTAAATATTACACTATAATGTATATTCGAACTCTAAAGAGGCCTAAATATAATACCTGGGATTGCATTGTTGAATCCTGTCCCAAACATGGGTTTTCACCGGTTTTTTGTGTCAATGTTCATTAATGAAGATAACAGCTTGAAATATGCGCCAAACGATAGATATCGAAGAGCCTAAATAGAATATATCGGGTTGCCTTGTCGAATCATGTCCTAAACATTAGGGAGCATTCAAGTATTACGTAACGCAATTTGTAAAACGATACGATGCGGTACAGGGGCGGGAGGAGGTGTCAAATCACGGGTGATTTGAAATTAGGTGTGCATAGTGAAACGATTTCTAGACTAGCTACAGCAATAAATATTATATTTATTATATAAATAAATAACAGCGCATTACTTTCAAAGATCTTTAGAAATTGCGTTACGTAATACTTGAACGCCCCCTTAGTTGACACCCGTTTTTGGGGTCAACTTCTCTTAAATAAGTGGCAACCAATGTTTGGGACAAGATTCGACAAGGCAACCCTATATATTCGATTAAGGCTCTTCGATATCTATCATTTGGCACAAATTTCAAGCTGTTATCTTCGTTAATGAAAATTGACACAAAAAACCGGTCAAAATCCATGTTTGGGACAGGATTCAACATTGCATCCCAGGTATTATATTTAGGCCTCTTCGAGTTCTATCATTTGGCATACATTTCCAGCTGTTATGTACTACAGTCTTAATTAGAACAACTGAACAATTGGCTAAAATTCGGGCATTTTCGGCTATCGGGACAGGCTTTGGCAAGGCAACCTTAGATATTCTATTTGGGCTCATTGAGCTCTATCATTTGGCATACATCTCATCCTGTAATCTTATACACTTGACTTTTCTACAGCCGGCTCTCCGCCTATATATATATATTTTAAACTCATTCCCTCTACTAGAGCCACCTGCACTTAGAGACTTCCCCATTGACGCGAAAATTAGCCTCGTTAATTCACATAGATTTTATATAGTTATAGGTTAGGGGTAATTACAAAGTCTGTCTATAATGTAGGTATCTCTGTCAATGGGTTATATCCTGAAGTCAGCATTGCCAGGTTTTCCGAGAAATAATCCGCACTTATGCGTACTATTTCTCATAAAATTGAGCTACGCTACCTCCGCGCATATCAAAAGGAACCGTAAATAAATCAAAAAATTTCAAATAAAACAACTTCAAAGATCGTTAATAGAATTTTATTACAAATATTATATAACCGATCCGGGCTGAGTGACAAAAAAGTTCCAACTTAACCTATTATTGATGTAAACTGTGCTTTTTTATTTCTTTTAGTTTAAATGTTAAATTATGTGTCAATAATTATGAAAGCGGTCTAAGTCCATATTTATGTTATGAAAATTTTAATTTAGATTTTTTTAGTCTTGATTAAAGCCCAATTTCCATGTGATCTTATTTTATCTTATTTCATCCCATATCAGGGATATCAAATCAAATTTTTGTAAGAAAGAAAAAGCATGTGAACAGAACCTAATGCGCTTGGAGAATGCGAGAGTGAATAGCATACATTTGCTATCTTAATAGCATGTGATGTCCTCCCTGATATTTGATAAAATAAGATAAGATCACATGGAAATTGGGCTTAATGAATGTGAAATTTTGTGTGAATCTCATATGAAAATGTTTTTTTAAAGTTTGAATTGACAATTGATATTAAATTAATTACCTAGAAAGAATAATTCATTGATAATTATTAAATATTTTTGAAAAGGAATCCATTTTGAGATTCTTAAAATGTTCCTGAAAAACTGGTGGGATGTAGAGTAGTAATGACATAATATCTTTGTTGTCCTTCCGTTACTGTGCCTTTGGTGGCGTATAATGGAATTACGTTAATATCGTGCATTTTTAGTCTTCCTATTTTAGGTGAAAGATCCAAAACCACTTTGATAATTAGCATGAACTGAATTCTGTTGAGCATCGCAAAAACAATGTCAATCTAACGGTGCAATATTCCAAAATTTATTTCAGATTACGCAAATATAAAATTATATAGTAAGAAGTAACTGATATCTCAGTTTTTTTATATTTTTGACATAGACCACTTTCATTATTATGTGCATATACATATACATAATGTAACGATAGCATGATAGAGATTTCGCAATAACTTCTTTTGTTAAAACGAAACTTGTCACGATTAAGCTCATCCTATGATATAAGTTTTTCGAGTAAAACTATGTGAATGGTTGTATGGTGATGTTTTTGCGATCGGGGTAATTACAAAAAATACAATGGAGGTTTCCGTTTATAATATAAGGAGGTCTTTGTATAAAATGTCGGTGTGTCTGTTAAGGGTATCCTCTATTTTGATTCGAATAGATTTTGAAATTCTTTAACGAAAACTTAAGGAAAATCGACATTGGAATTATACCGAAAGAGCAATGTAGATTCGGCCTATTCCACCGCCTGACGTTTGAATTATATTTTAGCTCAAGTAAAAACCTTAGCATTCTCTAGGAAAAGGACTTGTGTCTTTCGAGTTACAATTTTTTTTTTCAAAAGTCTGGCAACGACATGAATTTTCTTATGCCTTTACTAAATTTATTAACTTGTTGGACTGCTTTGTTTTTACCAATTCGCTTTGATTTCGGTGGGACGAATCCTTAGACCAAATAGTATTAGATGCAATTCAAAAAAATTCTGCCAATCATTTGATACAAAAACTTGCATTACTACTTTCAGCACTTTGCATCCCTGTCTGTGAACGCTCCCTGGTGTGTCAAAATTGACATAGGTGGCAATTTTACCTTGGTTTAATGATTTTTCATGACAGAAAACTCTCATGACAGCTGACTTGTAAAGTCGTTTTAATATCGCACTTTTCTCTCTCAAAACTAAGTTAATGCGTCACAAAAACTGACAGTTGGGTATGCAAGAAAATTTTGTGTACATTTATATTTTCTTCCGCGATAAATAAATCTCGTGATTTATTTTTTGAATATATTTCAAATATTTGTGCAAATAAACGTACAAATTGCGAAAAGAAAACTTTTCTAAGCAACATCAATAAATATGACAAAAATTAAATCAGATAATGACCATACGCAACGTAAGAATAAAGTTTGGACAAGGGAAAAAATAGCGCAACTAATACGACTGTACCGTGGGCACGAATGCCTTTGGAACAACTACATCGAGGCTTACAAGAACAAGGATAAACGTAATGAGGCAATTAAGCAAATCTGCACAGAGCTGCGCATCACCAAATTTGATTTTGGCAAGAAAGTTCACAATCTACGAAATCAGTTTAACGCTGAAATGAAAAAACTGGAACGCCGCATTGAGGAATCTGGTGGTACGGGCGATGGTAACTCTGTTGACGGTGTTCCTTTTCGCAGTCATTGGGATCATTATGATTCCTTGAAGTTTCTTAAGAAAGTTATTGCTCCCAGGCCTTGTTATCAAAACAGTGGTAACTTCCAACAGGTTAGTAGGGGATAAATTAATTTATTGCAAGGTTGATCATTGATGATTTTGACGAAAACTAATACAATTGCTACAAGAAAACGTTTAGGATCACAAAAATATTACAAATATCTGAATTCCATTACCTTGGTCACCTAAATAGTTTCAGTTTAAACATTCTTAATTTAAAAAAATTCAAATGTTTTTCCTTTATTCTAGCTACGATTCAAGCAGACTCACAGTGATGACGAAGACACCCATGCTGCAGTGTCGCGGGTTGAGACCTATGATACTGTAAATGCAAATGATGCTACAAACGCCACATTGGCAGCTGCAGTAATAGATGATGATGAACATTCTGATTTTCATTTTGTGGAAGCAAATGATGATGATGATAACGACGATGCTGATGCAGAAATGGTTACAGATATTTCAGAAAATGTTGATCAGAAATATGATCCATCAACGTCTATGCGTGAAGTTATCATAACAACTTTGCCAGCGCATAGCACAGGAGATATCGGTGGTAAAGCTGGCGGACCAACTTACTTTACAGCTGTTCATCATCTTGCAAATGATACACATGCGCAAGGTCGTGTTGTGGCGTCTCGACCACTGCAATCGCAACATAAATCCAATAACACAAATACATCGTTAACGCAAAATATTCAATCGCAGGACCAACTTCTTTTGAGCACCGCTGAAGCCCGAACTGCATCGCCATCACTTAAGCATTCTAGACGCTTATCTGTATCAACCTCCACTGGTGCTGTTACAGTAGTACGTGACCAGTGGGATACTTTTGGTGAAATGGTTGCTGCTGAGTTTCGTAATTTGAATTCAGATCTTTCGCGGAAAAAGTTAAAACGGAAAATTATGCATGCCATGTTGGAAGTGGGCGAAGAGGATGATGGCCTAAATATAAATATAACAATTAATTAATTAGAAGATAATAAGGCCGCTACAGCGCCCAATATGACTACGCTTAACATTACTTCTCTGAACTGTGGGGTCTTTTAAATCTGGCTTGCGCTATTGGCCTCTTTGTAAAAGTTGAAGTGCAAGTAAAGATTCTTAAAAATAGATGCATATCTACCAGCGAACATCAGCCGCCAAAAAGAATTTGAAAAGTTTATTAAAAATTAAGCTAACTAAATAACTTTGTCCTACACGAGAACGGTATATAGTTTATACTATAAACGTGATGCACGAAGACCAAACAAGTGTGTTTAATCCCGTAAAGTCTTGCGGCATAAATGGAGGTTCTTTTTATGTATCTTGTTTTGGTGTCAAAATCGAACTTTCATACTACTTGGCATTAGATTAAAAATTATATATTGTATATGTTATTTTAAAGATAAATAAATATTTGTTTAAGAAAGTAAACTGCTAAGATTTCATTTTGATTTCCTTCATCTCAAAAACAATGAAAATGATTTGATCAAAAAGCGTACTAGAATTCTCTACAACAAACTGCTTTATCGCTAAAGATCCGCGTTGCCGTTGTTGGACTTTTCCTACCAAATTTGGTAAGTTTTTTTCCTCTTGGTAGATCGGTAGGTCAAATTTAACCTTAGTAGGTTTTAGTAAAATATAAATTTTCGACGCTATTGTACCACCTACGATTCGTACATTTTATAAAAAAAAAACCGATGAAGTAGACTAGCGTTTTATATTGCTATCATCGACTGATTGCTCAGATAAATACATTCAAAGTTGAATTGGAGCGATCCTGAATTTATATTTAAATTTGATGAGCACTGATTGCAGAGTTGCTGTATGGGTTTTGAATCAAATTAATTGTTTTGGATTATATCATGCTTGCGCTCTCTGACCTGTTATGTTCAAATTATAAATGCTAATTTAATTTTGTTGCCTATTCGGGAGTTGTGCAAGGTAGCATTTGTTATATAAGTTTTACATTGCAAAATGGAATTTTTAATAATTTTACGTTGATCTGGCGTACAATGATCTCCACGGCCCACATAAATGCAAAAACTTGAAAAAATCATTGCAGTATTATACAAAAATAATAACTTTCTTTTTACGAAGAAATTTTTTTAATGAGAGTTAATAACTAATCGAGAAGTCAAGGAGTTGAACATTGCTATTTCATTTTGACCGCTCGAAATTGCAAAATTTATCAAATTAAAAAAAAATATTAGAAAATATCTTGGTGATTAGGGCTACCAGATGGCATACTAAAGTAGCAAAAGTGCTACTTGTACAAGGCTTTGCTACTTTTCACTTGAAATGTACTACTTTTGGTTGAAATGCGCTACTTTTCACTACTTTCGAAGTTACGACCTTTTTTTTTTTTTGGTCGATAAACAAAATGTTCCAAAAAATGTTAACAATGTAAATAAATAAAAACAAACACACAATAATGATGTTTTTTATTAGTGCTATGGGAAAGTAGAAATGGGGACCTTTTTTTTTTTTTTTGCTATAATTACTATACTATATAATTACGAATTTTGTTTGTTTTTTGAAAATTCTTAAATTTTACAAATGTGCTACTTTTGCAAGCAGGTCATCTGGTAGCCCTATTGGTGATATCTGAATGATATGTAACAACAATGGAAAACATAGCCGAACGTATTATTACGAATTTGGTACAAATTGTTCCAAAAAAACTTTGAGCTGTCTTCTAGGCAGAGGTGGAAATACAAATTACTAAAAATAAATTATATTTAAGACTAATATTTTAATGAACGTATGTATGTTTAAGAAGAAATGAAATATATACTTTCAATTGACGTCTTATTTTATAGCAGACAATATTTTAAGTAAAAATGTTGTTATTTTAAATATTATAAGGTCATTATGGATTGAGTTTTCTAAATGATTTCGAAACCTTTATTAAGAAAAACATGTTTTGTTTAGAAACACAAACAAAAACATGAAATTTAAAATTATACTTTCAACTGTCGCCTAGTGTATGTATGTACAAAAACTTTCTTCAGCAATTCCTTCTGAAAACGCCATAAAAATTGAAAATTATTACGGTCTCAATTGTGGGCGGCTTTGTTCAAATCAAGCAATTGATAAATTTTAGTTTATAATTTCGTATTTTTTCTGTTAGAATCACTCAAAGCATCATAATTAAACTTTAAGCATATCTCTGTTGCTGACGTTTTTTTTTTTTTTTTTTAATATATTAGTAAACTAATGCAGATACACAAAAAATCTACTTCGGGAGCTGGTTTCATCAGTTTGGGTAAAAATCTAAAAAATATTTTGCAAAAAAAAAAAACTAAAGTTGACGAAAATGTTTTAATTAGCTGCGGCAATCTAATTGCATGCAAACAGAAACAAAAAGCACAAGACGAAGGAACAAATAACTTAATGACAAAATCATATACAAAAGTGCATTGAAAACAAAACGTATGCGACGATAGCGAACCGAAATAATTTAACTTTAGCAATGGTAAGAGCTGAACGACCCAATGCGTTGAAGGAAAATTACAGTAACAAAAATATTGCGATTGCGAACCAAAATAATTTAGCTCGAAAAACGGAGGTTGATATTTTTTGTTATTGCTGTAAGAGCTGAACGAGCTTTGAGCTGTGCATCCTTTAATCAATGTATGGTATAAATAATAAAAACATTTTCATGTCCATTTTTTGCATCATCTCCTGTGAAAAAGGTTTTTTCAAAACACAATTTTTGAATTTTATTTACTTTATAGCTTACGGAAGTACTTTTCAATTGAAAGTGGCCAAGCGATTTTCGTTGTTTTTAAGTCACACATCCGCAACTTCCAATGACTGCATATCCGAAACTAGACACAATCGACGTTCTTATTTACACATTTAATAATTTTCTTAATCAATAGGTGTTAGCAAATTTAGTTTAAAAAAAGCCAAGCTAAAATTATTCTTCCCACGGTCAAATGTGGGAATTTTCTGAAAATCGAACGTTAACACAATACATATACGAACTACTACACATTGTTTCGGGAGCTTGCTTCACCTTTTCGCAATAAGTATACACACATTTCGTTTTTCACATTTTTTAGTTTTTTAATCCAAACTTTGTTTTATTAAAATTAACAGCGTACTACAAAACAAATCTGACGAAGTCTCTCTATAGAACCGCCGCCGCCGCTGCTGCTGTCAACAGCTAATGCGGCAGTGCGGAGTTTGCAATTCGAATGCATTCGTTTACTTGACTTCCTTAACCTGCAATCCTGGTGGCAAAGATTGCTTGATTTTATCAGCCTTCTCTTTGTCTGTCACTACCAATGTATACAGAAAGCGGGAGCACCGAATCTTGAACTTGGTGTTAGTGGGATTCTTCTTGATTTTCACAACGCTGGCGTCAGAGCGACGTGCCTTGTTTAGGAAATCTTTTACTTCTTTAATTTCACGCGGCATCTACACAATATAAAAAAACGCTTAAATATATGACCACGAATATGACGAAGTACAAAACGCTCACTTACATTGCTATAAATTTATACAAAATTTGTAAAAATTAGTTTTACACGAGAAATCCAACCAATGTTGACGTTTCCCACGTTTCGAAAGAAAGAGAGAAGGAAAGACCATTTCATAATGGTGGATCTCGCATTTCCGGTTGTCAATTTGACAGTTTAAATGTA